>CM060990.1:194823102-196023102 GCA_030765065.1 Deroplatys truncata
ACATAATGTACAATGCAGCACCAAAGGATATCAATGAAATGTGAAGTATATGAGACTAGCTATTGCAATTATAAAATAGGAGAGGAATAGATATTGTAAAGTGATTCAGGCACCAGAGACCTGGCCAGTACTCACTGGCCCAGATTCAGGTGATGACAGTCCATCTCCACTAACACATACACTGGCATGGATCCCTGATAATATAGTATGCCCATAACTTACGCTGGACCAATGACAAGAATCCTGGGCTGGAAGAAGAAAACAGATGCGTGATTGATCGATCTCCTGAACCAATCTCTAGCCACATTTCCTTTATAAATGATGCAGAGACTGCCTATATTTGACATTACCCTAAAAAAGGCCATACAGTATAATCGCTGAAAGCTTGGTTGACAACCCAGAATTTACTTGGTTACATTCCCCAGAAATGATTATCAATAAATGTGAAGAAATTTGGATATATGTTTTCATGTCTCCTGGTCACAGTTCTGAAAAGTGTTGTAGTTTTCAGTTTCGTAGCCTGAATAGGAAAGTTAGTCAGAGCACAATATATTAGCAGACAAATTAAATAAGTAATTTATAAAATTGCTTCCTGGGACGTCCATTCTTACATCCCAAAAATGCAGCTGTGGCTTTCACTGATGAAATGAGGATGCTGTACGTGCCTGGTTGAAAAATAAATTCCATCACAGATTGTATTTTGGAAAAGTATCACTAGTGATATTGATAATTGACCTCTTAAATGAGCTTAACTTCCTTATAAGAAGAATCACAAATTAATGTGAATCATTTCACAACAGAAATTTCCCCTGATATACTTAATCTGATTTAGATACTAGAAGATTAAATATGAGATCCTATTAGCTCCCCAGGAAGCTTTAAGAGGTATAGGTATTAAAGAAACATTTCCGCAAACCAATATACTCATTTTTCAAATTCAAGCCTGTAAATATTAAGGAAACATTGAAAGTCTTCTCCCACCAATGTTAAATTTGCTAAATTCATGACCCATTATTTCAGAAACTATTTAAGATATCAGATTCAAATTTTTATAGGATGTAGATGCGTGTATTCTAAGTTCACCGATCTACTTTCATACAGTTAGTTTGTTTATTAAGGTAGATGAGTTTTTGTTTTCTCAACTATTGTACTATCCTTTGACTAAAACTTATTAGCAATTATTTTTTAAAAACTAAATGACCATGTTATTAATACCAAAATAGATCCACAACAGTATCGAGTGGGATGGTTCAGGTTGCAACATCTGTGGCTCGCATTTGGGGGGTCCCAGTTTTGATCCCCAGCTACTGCCCACTCTGATCCATGGGTTTTTTGGGGGTATTCATGCATTGTCAGGCAAATGCTGTATTGGTTTCCTTCATCCCCCTGAATTTCCTGTCACTCCATTTTGTTCCATTAAGCATTTCATTCATCTTTCACACCATTTGATCTACTTCAGAATTGGAAGTGACGGTAATGGTGTTTTGGTGCAGCGTGGCAGGGGAAAAAGATGCTCTCTGAGAACTTTCTCTGTCCCTCGCCCTTTGGCTGGTTACCAGGATACAAGGACTGCCCCTTGGGGGGGCATTATACCCTGTGTGGGGCGGGGTCTGCATCTGCTTGTCTGATTGTCAGGATGTCTCAGTATGGAAACTGTAGTGACCCTGTTCTGGCTGCCCGGTGTCTCCCTTCACCTCATCGCTCCCTCCTGGGGGCGCTCCCTTGTGGAGCGTCAGTACAATATCTTCATTCCTGGATCAGTGTCAAATTACCTTCACTTCACAATCCAATCCAATCCACAATAGCATTTATAGATTCTTTTTATCATCCTAAAATTTAATTTCGCTATTTTCAATGGTTTCTTAGAAAATGGGTCATTTATACCAGAAACTGTCATTCACAGAAAAAGCTGTTCAGAACAAAGCAGTATCAATTTTACAACAAAACTTCCCTTAAAAGATTGTCTAAGTTTAACTCTCTACTCCAATGTGTGTAGGAGTTATTGCTTTTTTCTATAAAGTAGTACAGAATTCACAGCACAAAATGATGGAAGCCTTAAAACTTTTAAATGTATATTTAAAATGTAGGTATTGTGCCTAGGATGATAAAATATATATCAAACTAAAGGGAAAATTCTTGTGTACATGGCTACCTTTGTATCACTTCCAGTAATGTTCTTTTCCCCATTTTTTTCTAAAAGACCTTAATTGTTTTCTCTGCCCATTTAAATGATTCATTATTCTCAATATCCACATTTCAAAAGGTTGCACCAGTTTTTTGCTTACTTCATTACAGAATCAGATTTTCTGCACCATATAATACCAAACACATTACAGGGTACTTCACTAATATCTTTTCTTAGTTGAGCAAGAAAATGTTTCTTTTTTTCTTAAAAGTTTCCTTTGTAGGAACTATACCCTGCTTGACTTTTAGACAAGATCTCATTATATTATGTTCCAAGTATCCAAAGCTATCCATTAGCTCTACAGAGTACATATCTTTGTTAAATGTATAATGCATATTTGTGATGAATCATTCCTCTTTTACCTATTTGTATTCTTTATCGAAGATTTCAAAATGTGGTCAGAAAGGCCACATCAGGACAGCTAGATAGGAAGACAAGCTCCGCTTTTCTTGAATTAACAGAGTTGCTACATTAAATTTCTAACAAGTACTTTTGAATTGTATACCCCAATAAAAGAAAGAAGGAAATAAGGAAACCTTAAAAGCTTCAAATAGGTCATTACAACAATAATTTACTGTACTGTGATCGAGGAATTATTATTGTACTCTGCCCAATTATTTGATGTTGTAATTTTGCTGAAAATATATGTTTCAAGACAACTTAAGTCCCTATCCTTAAGAAAAATTATATATATTGTAACAAATGATGACTCCAATTGCTGCCGAACAACTTTCCTCATTGCTTAGATGCTCAACATAGGCCAACTTCTTCGCTGCTTTCAGCTGTCAACTGCACTCAACTGTATCTTTGACTGAACTCAATCACAATTCCATACCAGCAGCCCCTCACTGAAGCAGGATGTTCTCTATAGGGCAGCTTCTTATGTAGTGACTTCTAAAGCCTGCCACCAAGGAAATTTTCAGAAAGGCGGGGAGCATATATAAAGGATTTATTACTTGAACATTATTGTGTGGGCCATTTGTTCTAAAAACCATTAATGCATGGACCGCTTATCTTAATGGAGCCAGCCATAGACACTAACAATTAGGCAGCCAGGTAAAGGGACTTGCATGCTCTATCACTGGTGAGCCCACGGGCATCTTTGTGCACATGGTCACAATATATGTATATGCACGTATTGGTGTTGGAGAAAGGGAAAGACACAGACTGAGAAAGAGAGAGAGAGAGAGAGAGAGAGAGAGAGAGAGTGTGCAGAAACATAACTGAAAAGTCATATAAGTACCAAGCACTCCATAGTTAACTATGTTACGGGGTAAACAAAGCTGTCATGCTTTGTTTTATCAAAAATCACTCACTTTTTATCAAAAAGGGTTTTCTTTAAAATATCACATGTGGCCCTTTTCACAGTAAACATGCTGGTAGGAAAAGGACACACAAAAACATATTTATGTAAGTAAAAAAAGCTAAATGAGTCATGTATTCATACTTGTAAGTTGAGACTATTCAATATCTTTAAAACTAAGCATTGTAGAAAGAAATGTCCTTCATAAAAGTTGCTTGATATTATGGGGAAAAGTAAGTGCCATTGGTCTTTTTTTGTTTTGAGGACCTTATGATGCTCATTTTTGCATCAATTTAATTTTCTTTAAATGGGAACCTACGTTTTGTATGTTGTTTTCTCTTTAGAAAGTGGTTTATAAAAAGCTGTTGATTTTGTGATGAATAAGGAAAAAAAATAAAGAATGTTGGTTCCCAATTATAAAATGTAACTTGACTCTCAAATGACCATCCATGGAGGGTCCAACCATTCATTGCGCTCTTCATACACAGCAATTCAGAATTTTTGTTGTTATTTACATTGGTGTGTGCACAATTGTGAAGTGCTTTATACAAATGCTGTCTAGTTTATTATGAGGAGTGAAAAAACAACATAAAAAATAGGTTCCCATTTAAAAAATGTTTAATTGACCATAAACTGACCATCACAATGTCCTCCAAATAAAACATGACTAAAAATAAGGTTATTAAAAACCTTAAGAAACCCATAAGCACCCAGTAATAAAGTACTTGCAATGGCAGGTTGCCATTGAGATTGTCATTTCTAGTGAGATGCCTTGGTGGTTTATCTGGGAAAATACTTGGGCCAATTGGGGAATTTAATGTCCCACCAGCATGTTGTCACAGTAGCTCAATGGTTAGAGCAAGCACAAGGAGAGTGGGAGAACCATGTTCAAATTCCAGTTGTGGCATTGAATTTTTCACTTGACTCTATATTATAAATATAAAGTTTAATTTCAAAGTACCTATAATAAAGACATACATAATAAAATATCAGAGGGTTATTCCATGTATATGTGGATAAATGCAGAAAAGACACGTATTTCATTAATATGGAAAAAAATTATAATAACTTAACAGCTAAGGTACACTATTAGGGAAGAAATATTTTGTAGTTGCCAAATTAACAATTGTCCTCTTCTTAGAAACTTACTTAAACACTTAAGAAATATCCTAAATAAGTTTTGCAAATAACAAAGGTTTTTAATACAAATGACATTATGGGTATGTACACTAGAATTCATATCCCATTTGTAACAGTGAAAAGCACACAACCCCCCCACCAAAAAAACTAAAATATTTATAAACAAACAAAACAAATACTGTGTTTAAAACTTATATTAACCAGGATTTAAACAATAAATATATAAATTGTATGCTTTCATTCAGTTTTTATTTTTGTAATGTCCTAATAAATTCATGGAACAAAAACTGTATAGGACATTGACTTCATATATAGTATGCATATCTAAAATTTTGCATAAATAATCTGTGAAATCCTTTTTAAATGCAATGGATTTTATATAATGAAGAAATATTTACACATTGTTAAATACTTGCTGCATAAAAAATGTAGTTCTCTTTAAAATATACAATTTATGTCAAACAAAATGTCTTTTGTAACATTATTCAATGCTGAAATATTCACTGTCATCTAAATTTTCTCATCTTTAAGCAGTACATTGTAAGATGTGGAGTGGTTTTATCTTTGTTGCTCATGAGCCCATGCACTGTGTTGTAATACCATAGCCAGGACTTCTATTGACCTCTTTTAAGCAGCTAACTGTTGTCTCAGCCTATAAAAGCTTTATTACTGTGTTATAGTATAATTCAGTTGAAACTATTTTTGATGTATTTTTATACTGATTAATAGATAGCAGATAAACACAGATAAGCTTTTATTGTGAATAACAAGGGAACAATGGTTCTGGTAACAGGCTAGTTTAATGGCTACTGTGGAAACCCATGCCCTGAATTAAAAATGTTTTTGTGCTTTATGCAGGTATCACATCTAAAGATAAGCAATTTTGCTGCAATTTGGGTTTTCGCATATGTGTTTCATAGCTCTGAATTCACTACTTACATGCAAAGCTGAGGTGGACCATTCTCCTACTGTACTAAATCACCACAGTTAGTTAAATCCAAATAATTTTGTTTCATATGTTATAGTTTACACTATTTCCTATACTTCTTGCTATTTATTTCTGAATTACGTTTCATAATTTCCTGATAGCTCACTTTGCTCAGGAGCCATTGTTTATGAAAAGTCCTAACATACCGCTTCCCCCTAAAAACATAATAATATTCCACTATATTTCACTATTGCCGTTACTTCAGTCAGGTCACTTTTTAACCACTAAAAGGTTTCCTTTTGTTAGAGTAACTTACAGGATGCTGGAATCAAAGGCATAGCTAGGGAGGGATTTTGTGGATTGGAAAACCCCTTACTAAAAAATGTAAAAATTAATAGCAAAAATAGCTTTGTTAAAACAATAGCACCTTTCTAGGTTGGTGGAAATGAGATATCCGATACTTCCTAATCATATCACTGGTAGCACTATGTTTATATAGCATGTCTTGGACAATATGATCAAAGGTGACAGCAACAGAAACTGTACTTTAAGGTGGCATTGGTACAATCATGTTAAGATATTGGGGGCATGTTTTTATTCTGGTGCTGAATTTGAGTGGTTTCCAAATTAGTGCAACATTTCCCAGTTTAGACATAACTAGAAACTCTATTTTGCTGCTAATGACGTAGCAGTTGAACACCCTTAAACACTCTTATTTTATAGTGAAATTGAGTGGCCTGCAGAGGTAATATAAAATACTTCACAGTGATCATTAATTCTCATGTTACAACACATTTGCCACTTAGAATAAGCAAAACATCCTGTCCTAATTTTAATCCCAATTGCTGTGCCTCAATCAGTGAATATAACATTGACTTATTTAAATATTTAAACTCAGAGTTAATATATATTTATCATTTGAAATTATACAAATTGTTTCAAAAATGGATCCCTGTACATAACACCCCACTCCTTAATAATTTCCTTGGTATGCTACTGGTTAGAATGTCTGAAGCATTTTGGGGAATATAGGTTAACATATTTTAATATGTTTGCAAGATGAGATGAATTAAAATAAGCACTCTTATAGCTTCTATAATTTAGTTATTATATTGAACAGTTTTGCAGAATGTTTCCTGCATCATCAGCTAGATCTTTTAATGTACTGGCTTAACAGTGAACAGCCATGTATTTAATTTGCATTATTTAAATTCTTTGTTGTTATTTGTTAGTGAAATCAGCTTTCTTATCTGTGAGTCATTATGAATTATGTTATAGTAAGATTATAAAACTATGAATGTATAGTCTGAGTTGATAAGTATAGGAGGCTTAATTATATGAAGAGCAACATAAAGATTGTCACTATGAAACCAATTATGGTGAGGACATCAGGGTTACAATGAAAATATAGTATATAAAATCCTCAAAAATTCTGCTATAAACATGTTTGTTATAGGTTCGATGAAAAGGGAAGTAAAATAGATTTTGTTTTTAAGAAGCTCTGTAATGCATTACCCAAAGTGAAAATTGGTGCCATGGATAAACTGTATGTATCTTCTAGTATATTTTAGCAGTTTTATAGAAGGATTGTAGAAATGGTTGCAGCTAAACAGAAAGCTGTTTGCTATACAAATGATATTGAAGAGTAGAGGAATTAATATGAAGACTACTCTTTGTATGAGTAATCCTGCTGGTTACACGTAGTCAGTTTATTATACAAATCTTTTGTCAGTTCAATGATCATGATTCCAGAAGGTATACCTGTACCTGCATCACCAGAAAAATACTGAACAACAGTGCATCTGAAAGCAGTTTCATAAATAAAAAGAATGGGATGTATAAGTTTAAGAAGAATTTAACATTTCTTAGAAAATCTTTACACAGCCCAAAAAGTAATGCTTTGTTAAGAGGATTATGCCTTAAAAATTGAATCACTAGGCCCAGAAGTGTATAATAAGAGCATTTTAGTCTTTAGATTTGCATTTTTATGGTTAAGATATCATGAAAAGATTTTGCAGAAAAAAAATTATGAAGAAAAAGATAGGCTGTTATAGTGCACCAACATGAAAAATCTAATGTGCTAGATAAAAACCAAATGCAAGCATATCAAAATTAGTAAAATGAGCGTATTTATAATTATACCATAGAAAAAAGCTTTCAGCTCCTCCCTAGAGTAATTTACAGAATAGATTTCAAAAATAAATCATAAAAGATACAGAAAGTCATGTAAGTAACTGTTTTTTTATGCTTAAGTCATACTCTTTCCTGTGTTATAAATCTAATGTTGTATAGACTCCCACAGTCTCTAAAGCCATTGAATATAAGCAGGAAATAAGTCCAGAGACATTAGGTTTCTGATGTTATACAAATTCAGAGCAAGGGAGAATTTCTGAGTAATGTTGCTCATCACTTTCCTAACCAAGGATAGTGAAGTGGTACTTTAATGAATGGCTAACATGTAGTCAAGGTCAAAAAGTTAACTATCACCACCAGAATTATAGGCAGATTCAGGTAGGGGCCATCCTGTCCCTCTCCTCACTTAATTCATAATAGCAGATTATAATATTGATATTTTATCATGCATATTATGGGGATGCTTAAAACCTCAAGTGTTTGATCATCTCAACAGCTTGTACTTTTAATATGCAATTCAAATTAAAGGAAAATTATGTAATGCAGTTTTAATACTTTGGCAATGCAAGTATATTTGTAATAGTATTTATTGTACTACCCTAGCTACCACACATATAGAGCACTGGCTTAATTGGAAAATAGAGATAAAATGCTCCAATTGTTGAAAGTGTTTTGCTTTCTGATTTGATGATGATGACAAAACTTGAGTGGACTCTTTTTAGAGGCCTGCACATAGGATCTTAGAGCTCTTAATACCTCTCATCCTGAGCATTAACCAAGTGTAATGGTCCAGATAAAATGGACCACATCTTTGATATCTGCCTTTCTTATATCCCCACATTCCAAAAAGAACTCTAGGTATACATATCTATTCATATTTTCACATTCACATACTATATGCTGTGAGGTTTCAAAATTGCTTGCATATTTCCTACATAAAGAGTCTTGGGTAAGTTCCATTATGTATAATTGTTTGCACAAAGTGTTGTGGCCTGTAAGATAGCCAACAACTCCTCTGACCTTAGATCTAGTTAAATTCAGGAGAAACTTGTTCAATTTTTCACCAAGCCCTGATATAAAAACATGGGCCTGCCTGGCAGTAGTTTGTTTACTCCACATCTCAAAATGAGCCCTTGCCATAAGCTGGGTTATCTCATACTAGATTATTATGAGAGACACACCACAAAAGGGCTTGGGACCAGTAAATTCAAGCCCCGATCCCCTGTTTGCAAGAGTGTCTACTATGTCATTTCCTCCAATACCAGCATGCCCAGAAACTCAAAATAGAGTAACAGAGAGCTGGCAGAGAGAGTCTATCCAACATCCTTCGGCATTGTCACACCAATCTGGATATAGTTTTGACTGCTTGAAGGGCTTTCAAAGCTGCCTGGCTATCTGAGCAGACAAACACCTCTGTCCATCTGCCTGGTAAAGTAAGAGTATGAATAACACAGGCTAAGATTGCATATATCTCAACATCTCAGCCTGAAAAACAGTGGCAACACTTCCAAGGGAAATGACAAGCCTGGTCCTAGGGCCAAGGCACCAGCTCCCATCCCTCTCCTGCCCCTGAAGCGTTATAATACATTAACCAGTCTGGGATACAGTCCTCCCAGCCTTCAGGAGAGACCCTGTCTCTGGCTCACACTCCTTCCTAAAAGGTATTATTACAGTATAAGTTGGACTTAGATTATATCTAGTTCCCATCAGATCCCCTATCCTCAGGGTAATGGGGCACATCTTCTAAAGTCTAATTAGAATCCATGAGTGCACTTTGTAGGGTAGTTTAAAGCACCTCCCCACTACAATCCAGAGGGATGTACACTCATTCTTGCAGCCTCCTTCATAAACAAGTGCAAAGGAGGAAGGACCACCAGAATGTCCAAATCGGGCTGGAAAGTCCACACCGCCCTGGCAATCATCAAACTTGCCAATCTTTGCAGCAAATCCAGCTTGGCAGCAACTGCCTTAACAAGAGAGGCAGGCCACCAAACCAACATACATAGGATATCAAGGGCATTATCACCGAGGAGGTATATAGCCATTTGACCACCCTTTGGTCTTAGACCCCACCACAGTCTGATGTCTAATGACTCTCCTGCATGCCCACAAAGTATTGTGGGCCTTCTTTACCTTAAAATCCACATGCTTTTTCCAGCTCAGCCCAGCATCCAGGATAACACCTAGATATTTAACTATTTCAAATAGCTTCAGTTTCTTCCCAGACAGAAGGGACTCTACCAACCCTGACAGCCTCCTCCTCCACCTTGTGAAATCACTATTTCAATCTTGTAAGGGTTACTAGACAAGTCCTTTTCCTTACATCACTCCTCTAGAGTATGCAGGGAGCCCTATATGAGCTCTGTGACAATACTCAGGAATTTTCCACTTGCTACAAGGCATATGTCATCAGCATAGCCTTGAGCATGTGTCTCTCCCCTGTTGAGTCTGTTCTGCAGAACATCTACCATCAGATACCACAAAGTGGATGATAAAACTCTCCCTTGTGGGCGGCTCTGGGGCACTGATATTCTCAGGTCTCACTCCCAAGAGCCACCACAGCTTGACAGCCTTCCAAAGAGGTCACGATCCAGTCCATAACCACTGGAACGACTCTTCTACTCTCTAAACACTTCCTAATGGCGCCTAAAGTCATATGATTAAAGGCACCCTGAATGTCCATGAAAACTGCATGGTCAGTTCTCCACAGACCAGCATCCCCTCCAGCCTTACCAAGAGCTAATGGAGCACTGTTTTAATGGATTTACTTGGCCAATAGTCATAATGATGAGGATGTATGGGTCTGTCAACCAGTATCATATCCCTATCCATCAGGCTTTCAAGAGGTTTCAACAAGGACGTTAAATTGATAGGGCAAAAATTCTTAGACTTGTAGGATTGCCTACCTGGCTTGGATATAAACACCACTTTGGTCTATCTCCAGAGATGAAAAACATGACTAATAACAAGGCAGACCCTAAGATCTTCATTAGATAAGGAGAAACAATCTCTCAGGTCTTCTGCATGAGGGTTGGGAAGATCCCAACCTCACCCGTGATTTTATAGGGCTAAAAACAAAAAAAAACAACCAATTTAAGCTTTTTAAAAGCCACAATCCTGGATGGCACTTGTCAGCCACCACGCAAAGACCTGAATGTCTCAACAGAGGTTGGTTCTTGATCCATAATACAGGTCCTTTGGAAGTGGGTCTCAAGTAACAGCCTCAAGCTTCCCCCTCCAATTGCATAATTTCTTTCATAACACAGGGTGTTAGTGAAAATATCCACATACTACTCTAGGTTCTGCATTCCTTAGTCTGATCTAGGGTCCATTCTTAAGCCTGCAATCCAGATTCCATCTAAAAGAATCGGAATTGATCCTCTTAGGGTTCCTGAACAGGTGGTCCTTTCCTTTTTACTCAAGATCAAAATGGATATGTCTATGATTGGATAAGGAAGGTTCCAAACAAATCCTCCAATTCTTAACGTCCTCTAGGATCCCAAAAGACGCTAGTGATAAATCTAGGACTTCTGCCCTTTGATAGTTCTCACAAAAGTCAGGAACATAGCCCTGGTTCAAGATCTCATGACCTGTTGTGTTCAAATACTCAAGCAATGCCTTCCCCTTTCTATTGATGTTTGTACTACCCCAAACTTTATGGTGGGCATTGGAGTCAAAGCCAATCAATAGGTTGAGTTTTCTATCTTTGCAGTATAACACAAGGTTTTTGAACTCCTGGGGAGGGGGACATTCCTCAGAGTCATAAGGGAAATAGGCCGAGCAGACTACCACCTGCTGTGGCAGTCAGCCTTCCTCCTACTTCACTAGAACCACCACCAAATCTTTCGTGCAAAAGCCCGGCAGAGCTCAAGTGTTACTGAGTCTTGTCAAGACACATGCTCTGGGTTTTACATCAGATGGAGCACTGAAAATAAAAAAAAACTTTATATTTAGTTCCATAATATGATTGTGCCAAAGTCCGGATCTTGTATTATGATGACATAAATCTTGCCTCGTTACACTGCTACGGGTCTTATGGTTTTGGAGACAGGGCCTGCTTCTCCACATTTCTGGGAGCCACAGTTCCTGTCTCAATTGCTATAGTCTTGGTGACAGGGTCCCCTTTTAAAGCCCCAGGCACTTCAAATTTATTGTTGGTGCTCTTGGAGTTCCGTGTTCAGGATCCCTCTGGTTTGGCAGAACTAGAAAACTCTATAATTCCCATGTTTAGCTAGGGATATCTGAGGTCTGCCCAGGCAGAGCCCCACATGCCTGGGTAAGACAAAATACTCCGAAAGGTCATCAGTATCTCAGATGCTCCATTAATGACACATCTCCCACGTGCCATGCATCCCTTTGCCATGGGTCACATAAAACTTTGGGGTGGGGAGTTGATTCATGGTCTCTTGATTATTCAGAGACAGGTCTGTTGGTAGACAGCCAACACTGCTGGTCAGGTCCCAGCTATCAACCGCCATCCAGTACCCACTCAAGGTGCAGTTTTAAGCGCTTGCAGGCTGTTAGGCCACTATAGAGGCCCCCCACTACAGATGCTTTGTGATTTAGTATCTTTATAAACTTAGTCTCTCCTTCAGATAATCCTGGAATTGCCACTGATCAGGATCTAATGAAAAAAACTGTTTAAAGCTTAAATTTCACAGTGCTCATTGTCAATATATTCAGGGCGGTCCAAAAAAGTATATACACTGTTTGATTATCAATAACTTAGTGATAAATTGAGGTACAAGGTTCAATTTGGTGAATATTTAGCTTACTGTTCAACTTATTGAAGTTGCTTACGGTGCTTGAAGTGCCACTATCAGCAGTCAAACAGACTCAATGCTACCAAACAGTGCCATAAAAACCTGCTGTAACATGTCTAGTGGAATTGCTGCATGAGATTAATTAATGTTTTCACATAGTGGAGCCAGGGTAGGGGGCTTTACCCAATACATAACATCATTTTAGGGTCCCCCGACATATAAGTCTAGAGATGTTAGATCTGAGGCTGTGCTGGATATTTGACAGGGCCGCTTCTGCCTAACCATTGTCCAGAGAGAGTTTCATCATAGTACTCTTTGACATCTCAATGGTAGTGATCTTGGGTACCATCTTGCTGCAGATAAAATCCCTGTTCTCCATACAACTCTTGGATTGCAGGTAAAATTGATGTCTACAGATTTATGAGATAAATCCCACTGGTAACTTTTCCTTCAAAGAAGAGTGACCCTAACAACCTCTGAGGGATCAATCCATACTACTATACATTAGGCCCTGGTAAATTAACAGCTATGTTCACATTTAAGTGCAAAGTTTCGGGGATCCAGTACAAGCAATTGTATTGGTTTTCAGTTCTATTCAGTTGAAGTGTGCCTCGTCTGACCAGAAAAGCTTTCTACTAAAGCTCCATCCTTGCGCATCATGTCTTCGAACTATTAATAGTCTTTAATTCATCAATCTGGTTCACCCTCATTCATTTCATGCAGCAATCTCAGGATGTACACCTTTCACTATTGATTCTTAAAAATTTTGGACACTTGATGGACTTATTCCAGATTTATGAGAACACTATTTCACAGACTTATGGTGAGTATGTAAATTGTTGTAACACAGCAGCTGAGTTTGCAGGATTTGTTGTAACAGGTCACCCAGAACATCCTTTGTGCTGATACTGCATAGTATCGTTTGCTTTTAATTTGTCCCAAATATGCCCAAAAGTGAGATGAGTCATTGGCTGTGTACAACTTCTGTCTCCATTGTTACTGTGCTGTAGACTTGTATTCAAATTTGAAGTTCTACTTCAAAAACACCTTCCTTTCTTTGAATGATAGCCTTGCAGTCACCATTTTGCATCACTGTTCATGTCACCTAAACAAACAAAGCAAATTTACCAACTCATGGTCACCTAAATTCTAGACACTAAGTTACAGTTTCATCAAATTTGAGACTTGTATCTCAATTCGTTACAAGGATATTGATGATCAAACTATATATTTTTTGGACCACTGTGTATGTGTATATGGTGTATAGAAAAAACAGTGACAATGCTTAGTATGCTGGGTGGCACATTAAAGTGAACAGTTTTCAGTGGAAACCCCTGTCCAGAAATACATGGTTTGCATACTATGGGGTGTTGAAGTTTATGAATCATTCAGATATGTTGATGGGTGTATGTTTCACATATCGTTAAGAAACCCAACAATAACATCACACTGTACACTAAAGTACAAAAGGAGTTTAAACTTTTGATCTCCTACTTGAATGAAGAGCATACATTGGCAGTGTAGAGACAGACACACAGGGTCAAATAAGTGTGGCTGTGTGTTCAGTATTTGAGTCACAGCATGATTTCATATGATAAGGTCCTCCTCTGATGTTATCGGGGTAGTATAAACCATAGTCATAGTTACCAATAAAGTCAAGAGGTATAAGATCAGGTGACCATGGTGGCCATGGCAGAGGTCTCCCTCTACCAATCCATGTCTGTTGGGAAACCTTTCTGCATACAACTGTGCAGCAGCTCTGCCCTTGCCATCAACTCTGTTTTATGCAAGTAGCATATCAGTAATTTTGATATTTGCGTACTGGTGCATGTAATGCTGTCAACAATGTTACACAACACAAACTAGCCCATTAGGATGTGAACCTTGGACTATGGGTGGATGTAGTGTGTGTGCAAGTAAGTTAAGGCTCAGTTCGTCCATCCACATTATGCTTAGGGCAAAAGATTTGTATAACTACATTAGGAAACCAACAACATACCAATGAAACCTTGACGACCAACACATCCAAACCATGAATTTCCAGACCTGAGTCTCTTGAAAAATATTCACTTTAATGTCCCGTCCAACATACTAAGTATTGTCAGTGTTTTTTCTATACATTCTGTATATAACTGAATAGACTAACCCAGCTATATAGTGGATGAGTTTTATCTTTGCCTTTCTTTGTAGATGATGAGTCAATTTACAAGTATCTCATTTGTGAATAATTGGAGGATACTTTCTTTTGCAGACATGGCCAAGCAGAGACTGCTCAGTATTGTGGCAGGATTATGGAAAAGCTCATGGAGGAAGCACAAATAAAGGAAGACATTATATGTAATCCATATCTTATCGAATTAACATTCTATGCAGAAGAGTCAGAGGAATTCTTAATTCAAGGACAGTGTATGAAGACCCTTAAAGTAAGCATTTCAACTCTTACAGCACAACAATATGTCATTGAGAATTAGGTATGCATTTAGTGAGCTATCTAAATTTCAGGTCTGTATAATATATTTTGTAAATAAAACATAGTACCTTAACTTTCAGAAAATACAGAGTATCAGATATGCTTTACCCCAAAACAAAAGATTTCTCTCTATAGATGAGCTGTACACTCATTCATTGCTCATTGGAGTGGGTAGTATGCCTGCCTGCTTACTGTCATATTTCAGTTGTTGTCAGGTGGGTGGCTGAGTGTGGGTGTGTATAAGTTTTGTTCTATTCTTAGTTCTACAGTACATAAAGTGAATTATGGCTTGTGCATTTTCAGCAGCACAGCGTGCCTTTATGCACAATTATATTATGTTAACTCATCTTGTGAGTTTCAAAGATAATTTCAAGAAAGAAGAGAAGCAGATGAAATCTTTTTGTGATTACTCATAGGGTTTGTTTTAACCCCCTGCTGGGCACAATATATGAGATACCTTTTCCACCTTTTTCAACATGCAGACATAACTGTTTATGCAAAGTGGTTGCAAGCAATTGTAATATCTTAAAACGCAATGCAGCGCTAACTGGTTCATTACTGGCAAACTGTCTGTCTGTCTGTTTTTTTTTCTTTTTTTCCATTTCATTATGAAGCAAAGGTATCTGTGAGATACATTGTGCCCACTCACATATTTCATTGTTTCTCTAGCTTTCTTTTCTATCGGCCATGTTTTTATGTAAACAATGTCAAAGAAACAAGAAGCATTCAGCATGTGTAACTCAAACAACTTAGAGATACCCTAACAAAGCTGAAGCCAATAATGAAGATTTTCTTGGTGATGAAGATATAATGGAAGCCCATGAAGGGGATACTCATTCCTTTCAAAACAACATGAAAAAGATATCACAGATGTTTATCCTCAGTTTTCTGGAAAAAATGGGGTCACTAAATGAAAGAGAATGGGACCTTTGCAACAGAGAAGAACAAGACCACAGAATTTGCTTACTCCTTGCCTGGAGTTAAGGGGTGAAACTAGAGATGCTAGTACACCTATAGCTTCATGCAGTTGTCTTATTACATGATATGTTAGATATGAACATCACCTATACTAAACCAGTACATTGAGTTTATAAAAACAAATTCTGCCATGAAAGAGATTCATTTGACAACAAAAGCAGAGATTAAAGCATTCATTGGACTTCTGTATTTGTTAGGGGTCCTATGCAGTGGTAGACTATCTTTAAAAGAGCTATGTGGTACAGATGGAGATGGCATAGAGTTATTTCAATTCGTAATAAATTTGAAGCATTTCAAGTGTCTTCTTTGCTGCCTCTGATTTGATGACAGTTCTTTTCACAAAGAAAGTAATTGGATCATCTTGCAGTAATGAGAGGCATTTTACAGCATTTATCAGCAACTGCCAGAAATGCTAGTCCTGGTATAAAATGTCTCAGTCAATTAAATGCTGGTAGGCTTTACATGGAGGTGCAGCTTTAAATAGTCTATTCCATTCAAGCTCAATAAATGTGGAATAAAACATAGATTTTATGTTTTGACTGATGCCAAAGAATTCTACTGTCACAATCTTGAAATTTATGGCAGGAAGCATCCTGATGGACCATTCTACATTAGCAACAAGCCCTCAGACATTGTGAAATGATTTGTACAACCAATTTATAGAAGTGGAAAAAACATCACTGCAGATAAATGGTTCAGTGACTATAATTTGGTGAAAGATCTGCAGAAAAGAAAGTTTTGTTGGAACACAAGAAAAATAAGTCACAGATTCCAGTGGAGTTTGTCTATATAAAATGCAGACCTCAGCATTCAGTATGATTGCATTTAGAGAAGGGGCTACCCTTGTTTCCTACATTCTTAAGAATGGCAAGAATATCCTTGTGATATACAGTCAACGTTTTGACAACGCCATTGATCAAAACCTGGTGAAAAGCAGAAGTCAGAGGTAATAAGGTTTCATAATATAAAAAAATCTGGAGTGAATATGGCAGACAAAATGTGTGATACATATGATGATACTAGAAACCTTTGCAGATTGACTTGGGTGGTATTTTTTACTACGTTGAAAATATCTGCACTGAATGTTCAAATTCTTTTCCTGGGCAATGGAAGTGAAATAAACAGCAGAAGGCTATTCTTGAAAAAGTTATCCCAAGAGCTATTCTTTGATAAGCTGTCTAAAAGGAGCTCGCTTATGAGGGGAGTAAACACTACACTTCAAGAAGGTCTTAAAAAAATTTTGGCCTACAGAAATCAATAAGCTATCTCCTGGCCCTCAGAAAATAAATACAAACTTTGTAAGAGTTGCTCTCTAGAATAAAAGAAGAAGTGGCTTTTAAGATATTGCTGCAAGAAATAAGAAATGTACTACTGTTTACAGCATGCTAGGTAGATTTGCAAGAAGTGTCCTGAAAATTTGCAGTGAAAACTCTTAAGTAGAAATATACTAAAATAGCTAGAATATTTTATTAATTGTAATGATGTTCATAAAATTCAAAAGAACTGATGATGTTTGTTGCTTACCCACATGTTTGCAATATAACATTATTAGCCTTTGCCATTTTGTATGATAGTAGTATTAGTATATTTTCTGCAAAGTATGCAATTTATGTTTTTGAAACATATTATGATGTACTGTAATGTTATGTAACATAAAATATAAAATACTGCACCTCACAGAGGATTAAGAAAGCCTTTAAGAATTGAAAAACTTATTAAATATAAAGGCAAACATAAATGAGTATATAATACTTAACAGAAAAAAATACATATATCAAAAGTGTTATTAGTCTACTAGAGCTAGCATTTAAATATAAACCAGTTGGAATATATAATATAGAGAGTGATTTAGAACACATGTTACAAACTCCCATATAATGCAGATCCATGCAACAGAAAAATAAAATTAAAAAAAAGAAGGAAAGAAAAAAAGAAAGAAAAAAAGAAAGAAAGAAAGAAAAATCCGAGCATCTAGAGTGCTTTGGTGCCAGAGATAACAAGGAATTAAAGACTCTGACTATAAGTGGTTCAGGAATTAATGAGTACCATCACATGTGAGTAGCACAGAGCATTCCTACATATAGTCAGCACAGAAAGTGTTCATACACTACTAAAGGTTTAAGGTAAATTTATATTCTGAAGAGTATTTAAATGGTAACTAAAATTTATTGAATGAAAAGATGGCATCGTCAGCAAGAATTTATATTGTATACAAAAACAGCTAAAATTCACAAACCAAAGGTGACCTCCATAAAAATAAACTTAACTTGCAAATTTCTCAGCCACAAAAAGTAATCATACACTCACAAAGCAATACATAGTACTGCAAAAATGTTCGTTTTCACCACTTTATGGGGTACCCTTTACTTTAATTATGGTATCTAGCCTTCTTGATAGAGAATGAACAAGTTTTTTAATCTCCATATTTGGTAATTAGTTCCATTCCTCCACAAGAGCTTCTTTGTTGCTTCTTTGTTGTAAATTGCCCTTTTTCTTATGCATTTCCCCAGGGAGTTCCACATTTCTACAATAGGGTTAATATCTGGAGACTGGGGAAGGGTATGAAGCTGTTTTAGAACAGTATTTACTATCTATAGTCATGTATTACGTGCAGTATGTTTTGGAGCATTATCCTGCATAAACATCCAGTCTTCTTGGAGGCCCTCCACACTGGTACACAACTCTTGCTTATCAATTTCCAAGTGACCCATTGATCCATCATCTATCTATGATGCATTATCCTCTCCATAATATGGAGATTGCCAACACCTGATGTGCTCCTGCAACCCCAGGTAAGGATGGATCTTCCGCCGTGCTTCACTGTGGAAATTTAACATTTTTTGGCTCCAGTTTCAATTTTCCTCCACACTTTGCCACTACAGTACATACCAAACATTTTGAATAGGTTCCCATCTATCCATACCAGTTTCTCCCAAAAGTCAATAACCTTATCACTGTACTTACTAGTGCATTCTAGGCATTTTATCCTGTTCTGTGGGCTGAGATATAGAGCTTCTTACATGCTACTCTTCCATTGTACCTTTTGTTATTGTAAATAGCTCTCATAGTGCTTGCTCAAACCTTAATTCATGTCCTATGCAACTCAGCAACAATCTGGGGAGAAGTTATTTATGGATCCTTTTAAAGTGCAGAATAGCATTCTTAACTTTAGCCATGAAGATTTTAGGTCAGCCACTTTTGAGTATATTTATGACTGGCTCCTACCCTGTCAATGATGGATTGAATGATATATTCATGTTTTCTTGAGAAACAGACTTTTTTTTATGAATTGATTTTGCCGTATGCAATGTAGAGACAAATTACTTGTACAGAAAGAACATATAAGTTATACAAACACAGGTTATTTCTATTCAAGAAAACATTCTCAGATATATTACAATGACACATTTTTAGCAGAGTTTTTGCTTATACAAGAACCACATACAATTTTTTGCATGTCTAACAGCTATCTTTGGTTTTGTGTTTCTTATATAATCTTATTTGATATTTATCAGCCTTAGCTGTCCCTTCAGTGGTCGTAACAGAAGTCGATGTGGAGTAAATTCCAGTATAGCATAGTCTATTTTTCCAACAATTTTCATCATGAAAGACTGTCTAGACATTGTAGAGCCAGGTGTTAGTTTATACAAAGTATGAGCATTGATCACTGCTAGGTCTAGAATGTTATATAACACATGAATGAGCCAGCATCTCATCGTGGCTGTAATGCTGTATTTGTGAGACATCTGATCTATAACTTCTACACTGCATTTGGTATCATTATAAAAGCTGTCTGTTTCAAGGGTTTTCTTGGAAGATTCTTCTATAGTCACACTGGAATGCATAGTGCTAAGAGTAAGACATTTTTCTTGACCTTCCCTTTGTAAGATGTGAGAGTAATACCATCAGTTCTATAAATAATGCTTGAATGAAGTACATCTTGGCCCTTTCTTACAGAAAGAGGCACTTCCTGTCCAACACTAACCAAAGTACCAACAATGCTTGTGCTTTTTGTTTGCAGTTCTCTTGTCAATTCGATAGATGTGAAAAAAATTATCAGTTGTCATATTTCAAGCCATTCCTAAAAAGGTTTCCATGAGACGTGGGGGTAATATGTTCTCCCAGACTGCTATTTGCAGGTCTAGTTCTATCTTTTGCTGGGTACAGAAATCCATTTAGAATATACCACACTTTAGCATTGGAAAGGAACCAGTATTTCATTCTGTACTTATCGGACTAGTTACTCATGTACTGAGTGAAAGGGCATTGACATTTCAACAGAAATAGCTGTTCATCCACTGTCAGAAATTCAGATGGCCTGTAACATGCAATGCAATTGTCAATGAATTTGGTCCAAATATCAGAGGCCAAACGAAACTTGTCTGCCTCTTTACATTGCTGATGTGAAACTCTGATACCAAATCAAAGAAACCATATGATTTCTAGAAATCTGTTTCTTGCCATTATTTGACTGAAACAGGGAGGTCCTCATTCATGATTCCACAAATCTCTCAATAATAGAGCTTTCACCATATACTCCTCAAGGCAGCGCCAGTTCCAGTAGTTTTGCCACCATATGCAACTATTCCAAGTGTCCCCCCTTACATTTTCAGACATAACTAATTTTTATCCACAATGTCAGTCCTCCATGGCTACTTACTCTTACATCTTTATGTTACATAAATGAATGGAAAAGCATGACACCCACCACAAATAGAATGTTTTGACAATGATCAGCAGCTGAAATTGCATCCAAGGTATCCAACAATCATGGCGCTTTACTTTTCACCAGTTTCATAACAAAATATCCCCAGAATGTTGCTAGATTTTAGGCATTATTTGCAATTCCATTATATTTTCACATATCCTGTTCATTTTTTAAGATTTTGCCCCCCCCCCAAAAATCTGCCACCCTCATCAGTGCCGTGGCTTGATCTCCTCCCCTCGAGCCATCCCTGCCTTGAGGGTACAGTACAGATATGAATGACTCGCAAGGTCATGGGTTGAAACCTGGTGGAGAGAAATGGAGTTTTTTCAGGCATAAAAATCCTCCAGAATGGCTTCCTCCAGAAGGGAAGTAAAGCCGGTGGTCCTGTGTCATAGATTTACAGCACAGGAAACAATCTCAAGCTTAATAAAAAGGTCTCCAAGCAAAATTCCTGATCTTTCATACCAAATATTGAATAGGACACTAAGAAATGTAGTAGTTAAAGAGCGTCCATAAAAACTTAATTTAATTGGCTATAAATTATTGTAACTCTTCTAAGTACAAAGTCCAGAAATTATCATTCACCACAATGCATGCTTCTGTTTCAGTGCATTTCTTCATCAGTCATAACATAGATTCACTATTGAATAACCAAAGTGCACTGGCTGGAAATTTTTCCAGGACATAGCGTTTTGCAGGCCCTGTGGGACCAAGAGCTTCATGAATAACATTTTGCTGGCCTCTCCTATCTGCAGACTGTTTAGGTGCAATGCATGTCCATTGCATGCCATTCTTGGCCACAGATGTCTGGTCTTCTTTCAGCACTGTGTGCAGTATTACCTGAAATTTTTATTGAAAGTCCGCAATGTCATGATTTATATGCATACTATAGCTTAATTATTTGAGCTTTCCACTTACCATCTTCAGCAGCTGTGTGATCTGGGGATACCTCCAGGGAATCATTATCACTAACATTCTGAGAAGGTGTATTTATCAGAATTTTCACTTTTTTTATTGCACTATCAACCAGATTCATCCATTTCCGATTGCATTGGTGATACATTCTGAAGAGCTTCCAGAATTTCAGCTTCAGAAAGACCACAGTTGTGAAAGGGATGCATTGTGTTCTTAGTAACCAGTCTGTCCTACTATGAATGTCAAGACAAAGCTCAACTACAACATGAAAGCGACGTGGAAATGAAAAATTAAGCGCAACTTTTTACATGGATACAAGAGCTGACAGTGACTCATACACACTACACTACAATGAGTTATAAAACATATTTGTTGTACAGTGATGATATTTGTGGGTCCTAACTATGCAATATACATCTTAAGAAACATGGGTAAGGAAGCAGTCAATTGACTGCCTACAGGGACCAATGGTAAATTTCCTATTATTTTTAAAAGTTATGCCTGAAATACAGAACAAATATTGGTTAGCTAAATGTGCTTGAAAGGGAATAAAAGTTACAACACCATATAAGAATACCTCTAAAAACAATGACAATATGAGCATTCAAAAATAAAAAATATGTTAAAAATTATAGATAAACCTTTATGTAACAGGTTTAAGAACTTGATCTATACCAATATTTATTGTATCTTAAAGCAATTAATCTTTATGTTGATAGTATTTATTTAATTACATTCCAGATATGTTTTGAACACAATGGTGCAGCAAGCTTAGATATACCGGATGGGATTGAATTTATGATGGTCCTTAAACGAATGACAAAGAGTGACAACTTGATTTTGAAAGCCATGTCAATGGAAATTCTGGCACTGTTACTGAACAGTCATAGAGAGGTAAGAATTAGCCATATAAGGTTCCTGTATTATAACCAAAAAACATAAAATCAAAAAGAAAGCTTTTACAAGCTATGGTAAAGTTTAAATAAACCTCACTTATTTCTATTTCATTCACTTACCTGGAAGAGCCCAACATAAAATATATAAACAAAACTATTTTCATTGAAAGACACTTAGTACAGAGATATGGAATATATCCATATGATGCATTCCTTTGCTGAGTTTTGTGCAAACTTACAGTAGAGTACCTGTGCATTACAGCATTTGGCACCAATAATTCATTGGCAAACATACTGCTTGTTCTAAATTAAATTCTAGTAACATTGTTTTGAAGTAAGTGCATATTTCATATTCTTAAAGGTAAAAATTTGGCTATAGTTTCCTTAGTCTTTACTCAATAGTCATACAAGGAATGTATGTAACACATGAAAATATGATTAAATGTGAATTATGGCTTTATTGTATCTTTTGTATTATGATACCTCAGATAAGTTAGTTTGAAACATAACTTAATGGCCTGGATGAAATCCCTTAAAGACTAACTCAATAAAATCAAATAAACTACTCCATATACTAAAGAAGGAAAATTCTCAAAATGTACAGAAGAACATTAATAAAAGTGTTTGATAAAACAAATCCTGATTAAGCTGTCTACAGGTTAATGACAATGGCAGATTCAGGATAAAAGTTTATGCACAGTTACATTGTTTATTTTGTCTGCTATATGCTTTGCAGTAAAGTTTTTAGTTTCTCAAAAATGGTTGTAATGATTTTGATTAAAATGCTGCATCCTTAAGACCATTATATGAAAAATAAAAAGTTTATCCTGAATTTTCTGAGAATGGCCTGTGAAGTCTTCTTCACTCTGAGTTACTTTTATATAACTAGTAAATTATAAGGGATATACAAAAACATATTGCACAAAGAATAAAGATCTTGTTAAAACATACAATTTATGTGATTGTTTTTGTTTTTTGTGGAATGAACTATTTCTGAAATATTCTAGTTATTGGTTTGAATCTTCAAACATTTATACTTTTCTCAACTGGTAAGTCAGAATTTTTTTTTCTCATGCTCAAAACCATTGCATAGTGACATCCTCTTCAGAAATCTCACTCTTGTTTTACCTACTGTACCCTACAACAAAATGTGTAGCTGGTAATGAAAGTTTATCTGGATTAACAAGAAATATGTGCAATAATCATCTTTTTAAGAAACGGTTTGTGTAATAGGGAGTAGAGAAATTCATATGAGTGCAACACATCAGATTTATGCTCTATGATTTAAAATACTGTGCAATACTGTAACTGCCTATATCAATTTGGATTCAGAGAGAGTGTACTTGTAGTTATGTTTTGTATAAGCCCCCATTTATGCTCCCTATTATATACAGTATGCAATATTGTCACAGGTTTCATTGAGCAGTTTGCATATTTTCAATGGAAAATGTTTACAGATGTGGGCATATGTTCATTTATTTTGTATACAACTTTTGTAACAAATAACACTTTATATTTTCTTTTGCAGTTATAAGTTTCTGCTGCTCAAAAGCTGATTGGCATATTTAAAGATCAATTAACAATTTTATCTTTTGATGTGTATTTCAAATTAATTGAGGTAGTCAATAGTAAAAGGGCACCAAGACCTCTGTGCCTCTTTTATGCAGAATACACAGTTTTATCTGCCATTTTGTCTTGTTTATTTTTGTGAAAGTTTCAATGAGATACATTGAAAACTGATGAAGGTCCAAATGTTTAGATACGGCTATGCAAACTGTTGTTCTTTCTTTAAGTTCACTGTCAGTCATAGTCCTAATTTAAGCATAAGCCAGTGTTTGGAATATTCTGATGACTAAAATGCGTGAGAATAATGATGGTAATGCTAATGATACTGATATAATGCAGAAAGAAAGAAAAAGAAGAACAATAAAAGGACAAACTGCATGAAGAGGTAAAAGTAAAATGTGTTGTGGTGAAGGGTATGTTTCATCCTCAGAAAAGGAAGTGGTTGGCAAAACCTACAAACTGATCTCTCAATGTTGTACAAATCAATGTTATACGAAAGCACCACATGAAGAACAGTCCAAATTGCATGATTCACTATTCAGCAAAAATTTTGACATGTTTATACTCAGCCAGGTATATAGAACATTCATCCTAGCTAAAACAGAAAACTCTTCATCTCAAGAAACCTAGAGCACACTTGGTCATTACATCCAGTTTTAGGTGCACATAAAAGATAGGTATGAAACAAATTTATTTTAAACCCATAGCAAGTATCTGTGAAATGCCTTCATGTGATTCAAAATAAGCATTTGTTAAACAATGCATTTGAAGAAAAAACAGACACTTACTCATATTGCCCACAAAATTTGTCAAATAATGTTACCATCTTAATGGCTGAGCATCTGAAATCAATGCCATATGAAGGATGCTACTACTGTAAAGAAAAACATGGTTTATTGTACTTTCATAAACCTATGGTAAATATTTAAATCTTGTATGAAATAATTAAAATATTTTATCATGAAAAAACCGGAAGGTTTTGAAAATGAAGAATGGTATAAAATCTGTTTTCAATATTACAAAACAAATTCTTCATATTCTGTGTGAAAAGCTAAAACTGAAGTGTGTAACTTTTGTGAAGAGAGCAAAATTAAGCTAAAAGTTAATCTGGATAATCCATGTCATCTGATCTATGATTTCCACAAAATAGTAATGAATAAAAGAAAGAAGTAATCTAATAGTTATTTAAAATTGTCCAAAGGGAATCCATCATATTTAATGGAAGAATTTGATTATTCTCAGAAATAATTTAAAGCTGCAACTAAATACTCAGTTTTATAAAAGAATGTTTTGGTTATACTGTTTTAATATTCACATGTTCAGTGACAAGTCCAGTTATTGTTATTGTTTTACTGAGTTTGATGGAAAACATAATCCAGACTCAACAGTTTCATTTTTATACAATTTCTTGTAGAAAGAGGTACAAATGGTTTGTCATGTTTCCAAAACAGTATTCCCATCTGACATAACTGGAGACAGAATTACAACTGTACAGTAACTAAACTTGCTGCTTGGTTTGCAAAAGTACATCATGTGGACATTATATAACTTATCCTAGCTTATGAACACAGCTTCCCATAGTGCAACCAGAACTTTGGACTTGTAAGGCAGAATATTAAACAGAAAGTAGTTATTGGAAACCCCAAGTGTTACCTTAGTGCTATGATAATATGTTGGTAAAATCCTTCTACTTTCAAAGTTGTAATGCATGCAGACCTATTATGCGAGTGGGATAGCTTTTGTATCTATTCCTTCTATGTAAGTCAGCGTCAAGAAACAAAACCCCTTTCACAATAATGAAGTATGGGATAATAAAGTGACAAGAAATGATGCTATTCTCAGTTCTAGCACAAATACAAACTATATTAACATTTTCATATTTAAAAAAATCTCCTTTCAAGACACAAAAATTAACAAATAAGAAAAATGCATACCCAGACATTAACCATAAGAAAATAAATTATGTAAACAGTTTGTATAAACATTTGAGTGAAGATGCTGTAATGCTCAATGGAATGTTATACCAAGACTGAACATAAATTAAATGCAGATGTTGATATTATTTTGCAATATACTCTTTATAAAGTTATGCCATAAGTACCTCAAAGTTATGTACCTTTGTATTAAGAGAGGGTTAAATTTCACTTTAAGAAATGCATTCCACTCCTATTTCTTAAAGTTTATTATTAAAAGTCGTCTCCACATAAAAAGCAACTATTTTTTTCCTTCCTTCCTTCCTTCCTTCCTTCCTTTCTTTCTTTCTTTCTCTCTCTCCCCCTCTCTCTCTCTCTCTCTTTCTTTATTTCTTTCTTTATTTCTCTCTCTCAAGTTTTAAACATTCCAGTATTAAGGTAGAATCAGTCTGAAAAATTCAATACCACACAAAGGATATGAAAATGTATCTCCCACTTTCAGTGTGGTTGCTCTAACCATTGAACTACCATGGCAACATGCTGGTATGACATTCAATTCTCAATGACTCAAATTTTTTCTGGTACAAATCTAATTAAAATGCAAATGCATTAGCAGTTCACTGAAAAATTAAAAGTTTTATTTAACTTTAAAGTCCTTATCGTTGGTTGACTTTATGATTTATTATATACTTTGAGAGAAACTGTAATTATTTTCCTTGTTTTCAATAGCATAAGTTAGATTTTATATCAGCTTTTATTCACATTGATAAAATGTTCGACAATGTTTTTCCTATAATTACTGTCACACAGTTTCATTTTACTATCAATGTATTTACTATCCAATAATCAGAAGAATGTGACTGAGAGTGTGTGTTTATCCACACATTCCAGCATTAACATTTTAAACTCTGATATTGTACACCTGGTAGAGTTAATGAATTATATGGAATTGTGGTTCATAGGGCAACAATGATTACCTGATTACAGCACAGTTGTACATGAAGGTGAGAGGAGATCAGAAAACGATTATATAATTGAAGTCATACTACCAACATTCTTCTTGTCTTTTTGAACAGTATGGATAGCATCTATAATTTTAGGGCTTTTTGTGGAATGATACATAAGTAAAAATGACAAACAGGTCTCTATGTTTTCATGCTAATCTATGTCATGTGAATATCTTAGGTTACATTCTGCCTGCGGCTTTTTTCCTTCAGCCCTACTGATTATATAGCAATACAGGCACTTACCTTGGATAAATCTACTTCTCCTTGTTTTGCATTTTAGCTGAAGTTCAGAATCATTCCTGGTAACCGACCGCAAGTTGTCAGCAAGAAATTTTGCTCCAGGCTTTCCTTGGAAAATACTTTTCCAAAGTCAAGAGTTGTTGACGGAAACATTCTGCAGTTTCACTGCTGATCAATCTGCAATTTGCTGAGCAAAGTGTAACTTCAAATCCCAAAAATGCGACTTAACGCATTAATTTAAAATAGAGAGAGTTGAAGGTTGTTGCACTACATCACTAACATGTTCTTACTTCAACATGTTTCTGGAGAACGGTTTGCTCCCATCATCAGCATGTTTTCAACTGATTTTGCCGGTTATTGTCTGCGGAATGTGTGTGGTTAGTGGTGTTCTCTGGTGCTGGTCTGATGAACCTCCAAAGGCTGCTGGGTGGCGGTAGTTCGAAATTCATTAGGTGATTCCTGTGTTTGACTATATG
This sequence comes from Deroplatys truncata, assembly GCA_030765065.1. NCBI lineage: Eukaryota > Metazoa > Arthropoda > Insecta > Mantodea > Mantidae > Deroplatys > Deroplatys truncata. The sequence continues at coordinate 194,850,724 of CM060990.1, forward strand.
TATTTTTTTCCAGATGTCCAGTTCATTGCTGCTGTTGATCGGTTTTAAGAGTTTTATGTTTGGAGTAATTTCATGGTTTGAACACCAAAAATGATGTGCTACTGCTGATTTATATGTCTGTTTTTGGTAAATGCATCTCATATGCTCTTTAAGTCTTATTTCAAGATTTCTTTTGGTTCTTTTTATGTATACCAGGTTACAGTCATTACAAACTATTTCATATATACCAGCTGATTTATCGTTGGGGATAGGTTCTTTTGTTCTGTTGCATAGCAGTTTCTGTATATTGTGGCTATTCTATGGAGACAGGGTGATGTAGTTCTTGAAAATCCTTTGAGATTTATGATGTGTCCAAGGGTGGTAAGTGAACTTCCAATATGCTTGTGGTTTATGTTGTCTGAGTAAAGTAGTCATTTGTTGCATGTATTTCTGTCTTTCAACCTTTTTTATCTTCTTGTCTATTTTTTTTTCTGGTATCCATTCATGGTGGCTATGTGGATAAAGTGTTGTTATTCTTTCTGGAATTCCTCTTTCTCCAATGGTATATGTACTAACCTGTTTGTAATACTATTTAAAATTGCATGTTTATGGTCTGTAGGATTATAGTTATTGTTTTTAATACAATTTTCTGTGTGAGTTGGTTTCCTGTAAATGCCGAACATTAGTTTGTTGTGTGCTTTATTTCTGATGATCTTGATGTCTAGGTAAGGTAATTGGCCATTTTCTTTTTTTCTATTGTGAATTTTATAGATCTGTTGTAAATTCAATAATTTCCAATTAATGCATAAAGTTAACTAGGAATTTGTTTTTAACTTTTGAAATTAATATTTATGTTTCTAATACATATGAAAGCATTTTGTAATAGTTGTTGAAGTTTCATATTGTTTAGTTTTTATAATATCACCCATGCATCATAATTGATGCCATGCACCAGGGTCAGTAGAGTTCTATATAAAGAGCAGGAAGGATGGTAATAATAAATGAAGTGATATGTTACTAAAGAATTATTTATTCATGAAGTAAAATGAATTGAAGTATAATGCATAATTGAATGTTTTCTGAAAATTTCAAAAGAAATATACACATAATTGTTTACATAATAGCTACATTTGCAGTGAAGCAATTACTGAATATGATATTCTCTGAAGCAGAGTGAAGATCTAATTTACATTTCTGCAAGTGAACTTAGCTCTTATGTAGATTGTGACTTTCCAAAAGTCACAATGCACATCTCCTGTCTTTATCATATAAGAGTGGCCAATGGTTTACTTTATCAAAATGGACTTCTTTGATTGGTGTAGAGAACAATTTTCCTTGATTAGATGGCTCCCTTTCATTTTCAACAAGATTATGGCTATGTAACATTGAAATCTCAGGAGACCTTCAGAGCAATTTGTGTGTAGCCTGTGGTGCAGCAGCCAAGCATTTTCAACATTAGCATCTAGGAAGTAAGAGAATATTGGTCATCACCATTTCTTCTGCTTCATGCATGACCGATAAGCTGTCACACATTGGTCAGGTTGATTGACCCCTCCATTCCTTTGTTATATGACATAAAAGGTGAGGGTTGTGGTATGGGGACTTTGCTTTTCTTTTCACTTGTCCACATAGTCACGGTGCCAATTTTCAAGTCCTTTATAATTTTTAGTGGCGTGACTACACTGTTATCATTTCAATGCATTACCGCTGCTTCTATGAATCATATAATCCTTTTTTCTCCTTTTTCATAATTAAAATTTCATTTTCATAAAAAAATTTCATTTTTGAGAGGACATTTATCAGTTCGGTTTTCCTGAAGTATTCTTGTCGTACATATTCCCCTTGAAGTTAGATGTTTCATCAGTTTGACAGATGTAAAATAATTATCAAAAAATATTTTGTCCTTTTCCTGGCTGAATTCCATCTGCCTCAATTAGGGACAGACAACACTCCCACTAGCCATATGCTTTTGGGCTCTCATTTCCTTTGCCGGTGTACACTTGAAATGTTACCAAGTAACTTGTATTACCACATATGCCCAAATTTTGAATCAAAAACTTATTGGCTTTCCTCTGATGTACTGTTTAGCATAATGTTTCACATAATATGGAATCATACTTTCATCTATGGAGATGTTCTCTTTTAGACCACCATGTTTCTTATAGTCAGCTTCCTACAAAGTTAGTATGGTCTGAGTGTGAAACTTCTGTCAATTCCATCATAGTAAGCATAGCCATTTAGTGCCTCAATATTATCTCAAAATTATACTTAATACTTTCTGACAACAATGTAGGGGAAACATTTTCTTTAGACTATTACATCAATTTGTTTGCATATTTAATGTATCCTGACATCAAAATTCCCCAATAACAGCAATAAGTTCTTTTTAAGTTATTTCAGGTGTGCAATTTTTCTATGATGCATATAAATTTGTCTGTGTAATAAGAGGTTTAAAGACTTGATCATTAAAAACAATAAAAAGAAATCTAACAGTGTTTCACGTACCCTTGCTTCATCTGATGGGGTATAGCTGTGCAGATAGTATGCATGCCACCAACATATTTGCTTGTTATCCATTTAAGGCTTGTCTTCCATGTTACAGCCAGCAGTAGCACCATTAGTGGTAGAGCATGAGGATCCACTGTCTAAGGCAGTAGTCACAGAAACATTTGGTAAAAATTCTACACCTCCATTGCCATACAACAGCTTGCATTGACTTCACCTTACAGGTTTTTCTGATTCTTCTACTAGGATTTTTATTCATTTTTAACAGTGAAATCAATTACTTTTTTAGCATCTCTAGATGTTGACTGTACTTCACATGTCGCCCAAATCTATTCCCACCCAGATAGTTTAGGTTGGCATATGATTTGTCACTGTCTACACTTGTTTCAAACCCATCTTCAGGAGGGAGTGACAAAAATTAGTTGTTCATCTTCAGGATCAAAGTTTCCATCATCTGGCTTACCAACAAACTGAAAATGAGTACGAGAAAACATTTCAGTATTTCAAAATAAAATATAGAGAGTGAAAGCCATAATTAAATAAGAATTAAAACTTGGAAGAAACAAAAGAAATAGGCATAAAATAAAAGTATATTATAGCAGATCAAATATAGTAACAATAAAAAATATACTAAATAAAAAAAGAAACAAGAAATTGGACTCAAACCACGAGCAAAATTATGAATGGAATTATGAGCTATATGCTTTACTGCCTGAGTTATCATGCAATATTGTCATTAAATGTTATTTTACTGCACATGACTGATGGGTGCTTTATCATCAAATGTTATTTTACTGCGTATGACTGACAGCAAGTGCTTTATCTGCATAGCATCTGTTTAAATGGACATATGCCTGTAAGAGCTCATACTGCAACACCAGTGTCAGTTCATTGACAGTGTTATATCTCAGCACATGCATACTGATATATATGTCATTTACCCTAGAGTTCTCATTTTTTTCAATAATTAAAGACCTATAAATGATTAACTTACCTCGTGTACATAACCATGTACTGTCTCCCTGTCACCTTGTGAACATGTGTGTCTAAATCATAATTTCTGAACCAAATCCACAGGAAAAACTTAAAGTCAAGTTAGCTAATTTCTTCCTAAAGTTAATGATACCAAGATGGAATAAATAATCAGATTTAAACAACCCCAAACTTAAGATTTCCTTGTGTCTGTTTAATGAATACTATGCACTAATGGATTAAGTGATAAGGAACATACCATTTTGTATCAAAATGACAACAAATTGTATACAAGCTGGTGCTCCTTGAAGTTCTCTAATTTGTTTTCACCAGGTATGCTATCTCTCAGTGATGCTTAATAGGTGTTAAAAGAAACCATCTTAGAATATTCCACAGATCTGTGGGCCCACAAAACTCCTTCTTAGCTGTTTTCTTTACTTGTAAAATTCTATTAATTTATGATTAAATGCACTCCATATTCATCTAACCTTCTCAAGGAATTTTAATTACACCAAGTTTCATACAAGGAGGAGAAAGCAAAATGCTCTCAGGTTCCACTAAAGCGTCAAGTGGAGTAATCATCTTTCTAGTTTTCATTCACAGTCAAAGAGGGCATTCCTTTTTCTTGAATTGAAAATTTCCATTTCTCTTATACCATTCATGAAATTATTAACTGCAAAAACATATGATTTAAAAGTTAAATTTTTAAAAATGCTTCTTCAGCTGTTTATTCTGTGGCATTTTCTTATCCTCAGGGAGTTTATGATATACATCAGGAGTGAAGTTAAGACATGGAATATAATAAAGATGGCACATAAAGTAAATCCTTGAAGATGGTAGAACATTTTAAAATTATGAAATAAAATGCCTTTATATTGAATCCAAAAGAAATAAGCAACAACAAATGAAAACTATATCAATATTGTAATAAATATAGGAATAAAGAAAATGAAAACCCAAGTAATGAATTAAAGAACAATATGTAACTCTATGGTAATTATAGAATCTACAAAAGAAGAAGTTATCAAATAGATAAACACATTAAAATGTAAAATATCTTATGGTATAGATGAGTACTCAAATGAGGTATTAAAATATTGCAGACATTTGATAGCTGAGATAATCATGCAAGATAAATTATTGACTGTACTCTGAATAAGAGAACACACTTTAACAAGCTTTACATTTTAGGATAGTATAATTTGTCAAGCTAGATTAGTATACCTAGAACCTTTGAATGCAAGACTATCTGAAAAATTAATTGAAATTTGTGTAAATGGTTTCACAAAGCAACAGCCTATTCTCTTTCTTCCTTTTTTTATATCTCAATATTAATTTTGACAGAACCTTAAGTACAACTAATAAGCATACTGCAGGGCTTTAACAGATTGGCATCTTGAAGATCAACACATTACACAAAGATTTTTAAGGTACAAAAATAGACCAAATGTCCCCATCTTTAAACACTATGACTGAAGAAAGGATACAACACTTCCACTGTGTCATAAAAGGACCTAACTTCTTGAATTCCATATGCAGCATCATTAAGTACTACATTTAAATTGTGCACAGCACAATGTACATGTTTTGCAGTTGTTTGTTTTTGTCAATTCTTGTTCTAATACCTTTGTATATGTCTGAAGTACTGGCACAGCCATCATACTCCTAACCATTGCAAGCCCCTTTTCTCTATTGCACTGAGTATTTCCTACATTATTCCTAATGCACCTTGATCATGTATTTTGCAAAAAAGCTAAGTAGCTTTCATTTATCTTCACAACACAAGGCTTTCCAGTTACATGATGTGAAAGTGTAACAAATCTAAACATCTGACTTAATTGTTCTTTGTTTCTTATGTCTTGTGCTATATCTGCAATTATTGAAAAGAATGGGGCAGCTTTAATGGCATTAATAACGTCTTTTTTAAGCGCACAGGATAAAACATTTATTAACTCATTGAGAATAGAAGGGCTTAGATACTTTTGCATATATTTTGGTTTATTTATAAGAGGGTGTAATTCAAGATCATACTTTGCCAGAAGTCCAATGATTGCTAAAAGGTTTCCATGTTTGGTTTCCCAATTTTTTCCCTATGTCTCCGAAAAGCTAAATTATTGGATGCCAGTGTTATTGTCACACTCACAATATGCTCAAGGACCTCTTTCCATATTGCCATTGTGCCTGCAAAATTGGCTTAGTGGTTTACAGGTAATTTTACAGGAGACAGAACAAGCTTCACCAAATTGTCAACATGTCATGATATAGTTTTATTTTTATTTGCCTTTTCTACAGTATTGTTACATGAAATAGGGACATTCACTCCAGAGTGAAGGAAATAGCTACAACGTCTACACATAGCCGCTTTCAGCTGTGCCTTTTTTCACATAGCCTCTTTTGTAAAACTCTGAAATAAATCACTTTGAGAAGAATTTTATAGCTTTTATTTATGTAAATGGCACAACAAATAACTTAAATAATGTCTGAATATACTGAAATAAAATTTAAAAAATATGAAAGCATAAAGGCTAAGCACACCTAGTCACGAGCTACAAATCTTCCCTGTGTCAGATGGAAATTCCTTTTGATAATCACTACTCAGTTATAAACCAACTTAAAAGTTGGATATAAATTAACATTATAAGCATTAGTGTTCAGAGAACTTGAGGTCAAATATGTTTAGTTGTGGCTAGAAAAGAGCAGAAACAAAATAATGGTTTATTATTAAGTGGATAATTAATTCAACTTGAAATAATGAAGACACTGAGGTTCAAGATTCTTCACATTTAAGACTTCATAAAATGCATGACACTCCTTATGTATGGACATTTTCAATGCCTGAATACTTTCAAAATCAGTTCTGTCTATTTTGTGTTGCTCTTAGTGGAGTTATTTGGGGCTTATTTGATTCAACTGTCTTCTTCATTGTGGAAGTGGATGCCATTCATCCCTGTGATTTAGTTTATAGAACGCTTTCCCTTCTTTGTATAGAAGTATGCTAATGTCTGCAACAGTCAGATCAGCTACTTTCTTTCTTTCCAGACCTATAGATGAGTAACTGAAACGGAGAGCTTTGTAGTTCTTGAACAAAGTGTCGTCCAGGTAGTTTATAGTATAGGGGTGAGCCTCTTTCTTCCTCATTCTTACTGACTCCATTTTACCGACATAATGTGCCAGTATATTAATGGGTGGGGTGAACAGATGTTCTAGAATGGAATGTACACTGTCTACTGCCATCATTATGTGTCACCTCTCTGGTAGTACCTGTTCAATTTTGGTTCCCAGTTATTTGGATTTATTGGCTAAAGTGCTCATCAAAACTTTGTTTTTGTTCAGACTGGACCAACCATCTGAAATGAGCACTATCTTCTTGTAGGAGTTACTCTTTTCAATGAAGTTTACAATACAACTTGTGAACTCATTGACCATTACTCCCCCTTTCCCTTCATACCATCCAAATAGGTGAACATCTTTATTGTTTGTTATGTATATTGCAAAGTTGTGGACTCGCAACTTTTGGCTATAATACTGTTTCGAGACATACAATTTTGAACACAGCAACATACTCTGTACATCCATTGTGGCAACAAGGATAGCTTCCTATGCAGAAGAAACAGCATTTTCCTTTGCTTTATGTACATCATCCTTTTTTCAGTGTGCAGTTTGTATTCTCTTTTACTCAAGTTTCCTTCTTTGAATTCCAAATAAATATCACATTGATGCTTCCTTGGTTTAAAACTTGAGACTTTTCCTTCAAAACGCCACAAAGTATTTTTCTTTCCACAGATTTTTTTCCTGTTTCATTGCATCATTCCTTGTATATTTCATGCATATTGTTTGCACATCTAAACTATGAAACTACTTAGACTCGTGAACTTGATGTGCTGCAAGAGTGGCTTAGTACTTTCAAAATTAATTTAAGCCACCTGATGACTGAATTAGATTTCAGAATTCTCTTTTTAGTTTGTGTATCTTCTATGCCCTCTCTTTTCCTTTTTAGTTCAATTTCTGTATCACTGCTTTCATTTTTCACATCCCTGCTTCATTTGTTGAAGCTTTTTATCCATGCATTTGAAACAGTTTTCTTCAGTCCTACGGTTGACTAGAGGAAGTTTCTGCATACCTTATTTTTATTCCATCTTCTTTGATAAATCAAATTCATACTGTTTGAATGGGTTCACTTTTGCTGTATCTTAACTCCTCCTAAGTACTTGTCTCTTAACCACATTTACATTTCATTATGAAATTCCATATACTCCACAGTAGTTGCTATTATCATTAACCTCCATTGTTTGTCAGCTGATGCAAGATGATGTATGTCCCAGGTGTTTGGAGGCCAGAATTTCTCATGAACTTGTTCTCTTACATTCTGTGCAACTTGATCACACATAAAGCTTCTTTTTCAAGGTGTTCCTTGTTTACAAGAACAAGTCTTTGGAAGTAGTTTCCTCTCCTCCTGCACAGTTATAGTTGAGGTGCTAGTAACTCTCTTCAGTGCATGATTTTTTTTGCCATGAACTCTAGAATTCTTAGCTATTATAAACAGAAGATTCCTTCATGTTGTATTTGGAATGAGTCACACTATCTTTACACAAACCTTCACTTACTATGTTTTTAAAACTGGAGCATTTTTGAGGCCACTCATCCTTATCATTAGCAGTCTTTTAAGACGAAAGAAGAAGGAGCACACTTTAGTCACCTAACTGCTGATGATGAGGATGAATGCCCTAAAAAACATCAGTTTTTAAAACTTAGTGAAGGTTTGTGTAAAGTTGGTGTGACTCATTCCAAATTCAACAATCTGAAATTCTTATTGTCCTCTCTAGTGCCTTTCAACATTTCCGGACTATTTCTTGAATCTGCTGGAAATGTATCCTTCAGTACAATATGTGCAGAAGTACCCAGTAACTGTGCATTAGAATTTTCATTAGTCAACTCACCTTCATTACCTTTACTAGCAGTTAACTCATCTTTTTGGGTGGCACTTTTGTCAAAAACTTCAGTAGAGTCTTGTATAAATAAGCTTCGTTTTTCAATGCTATATAAAGAATGGGTAGAACATGTTTACTGATATGTGTTGCTGAATTATCTTCCTCTATTGGATTTTCCACTGCTACATCAGAAGTGCTTAGCAAAGTCAGTACAATGAAGTTCTCTGGGGAAAAACAATGTCGAAAATGCCTACTGTATAGTTATTAATTAAATTTACTTAAATTTCAGTTTGTAGCAGTTAGGTGTGAATGAAAGTATTTTATGCCACAAATACAAACCTAAAGCCATGTTTTTGGTTGCTGCATCATGCCTATTAGAAGCAAGACTTTGCTATGTTTTGTTGAAATATCTTTCTGTATTGGGTTTGATGTTAGCATCAGATTAAAATGTTTTTCAAATGGCTGCATAACAATGCTGTCTGCAAAATAACTTTAAAAATGTCTACAACATAGGTTTAAAAGCAGGCATTTTTCACTGAATTAATAATCAAATGCACTGAGTCCTTACATATGCACTGCAATGCTTTCTGCCAAGGACAATGTATACCTAAAACCATTTCTTCAATTACATCACATCCTTTAGCAACAAGATTTTCATTAAGATGTTTTGAAATATTTTCCTGTTTTGGATTTGTTGCTAGCCCTTATCAGGAATATATCCCAATGGCAATGTATTGATAGTGTTCGCAAAACAAATTTAAGAAATATCTACCATGTAATCAGAAAACAGGTCCTTTCATTGAACTGATGATAAAATAACATTTATGTGAAATGTATATTTATTTCAGCTTGTTATAATTACAAATGAATTACTTTCTGCTGATTTTGAAATGAAAAGTTCATACTTGAGGTCATAATTTCCATTGGTACTCCACACATATAAGCTTTCAGATCTTCATTTGCTTGAAATTTAATAGCCAGTTTCACTAGCACAAGGCCAGCTTTGCTCAAATGTCTGCACACAAGCTTAACATTGATCTGTTTACATTCCTTATTTCAAGGAGCAAATCTAGACAATATTCACTTCCCTGTATTGTGGTTAGCTCAAATTTGCCAAGAAGTGCACATAGCTGGATTTGCAGGCACAATGACAATATGTTTTCACTTTTCTTTGGTTCTAACAATCCATAGCCAGATCAACTATCTTTTACTTATGCCACAAATTGAAAATAATGCATGTGTTCAAATGTGGGTAAGTAGTGTCGTATTGCACTATACATTTGGTTAATCACCTTTAATCTTTGATCCATTCCCGCTGAACTGAAGACAACTTCTGCTTTCCAAAACCAATATGGTTTACAATAAAAGATTTGTTTTTAATTGAACAACACAACCATTCTATCCTAATTCTTTGCCCAGTCAATGTGAACTTATCATAATGTTTGGTAGAAAAGGATCTCTTTTCCTGCTTAGGATTTTCAGAGAAAGCACCTGCTGGCTCTGGCTGATAAGAATTTTGTCTAACAAGTTTTTCAGTTTCATTATATACTTCTAACTGATAATCTGCACAATCACTGTAATGCTCTGCAACTAGAGAATTGGTAGGCCTAATTACATTTAAGGCAATTTTGTACCATCTTGCATTTTACTAACACTTTCATAATTGCTGCTCCACTAACATCTATTTGACTAATTTCTATATCACTTTTCACTTCAGATGCACTGGATACGAATCACCTGTGGCACTGGCCATACAAACTTCTGTAACTGTTGAACTTGCACAACTCCTAGAAGTAGAAAAAAAATTACTGGTTTTTACTAATTTGTTTGATTGTTTTTCTAACTCTTGGTTCTTTTTTCTTTTCTATGCACCACTTGGATATTCATACTTAACTTTAAATGGTTTCATTTTCAGTAATTATTGCACTATATTGTCCATACTCGCTGTCTCTCTAGTATAATTTACTCAATTAGAACACAGAAAAATATGTAAACAAAATTGAATTAAAACCTGTTCAAATAAACTTTGAAAAATGTCGCACTGGCCACACAACTGATATTAACTTCCCACAAACAGAGGTCATTTGAAACTGAGTAAAGTTGACTGTTGAATAATTGTTACTATACAAACATCATATTGGTTATTGACAAAATTTGAAGAAAAACCTATTCCATTCCATTGTTGTCAAATTAATGCATAACAAAGGTTAAATATTCTCAAAAAATGTGTATAAAACCATCTCAGGTACACTACACACCAAGAAAATACAGGTTGTTTTAGTGGGATGTCCCAATTTTTAATTACATCTAGTCTTTGACTAAATAACACAAAATAAACATACCCAAGTGTAATGAAGAAGTTATCTTTGGGAGAAATAACAAGTTACAAGATGTGCTGGAAGTGTCCTCCCTCCTCCTGGAGACACATTCCTGGAGCTGTGTACTATTGTGAAACCCAGACATACCATTATAAATCAACCAGTCAAAGGTAAAATGTTTAACCTTTCCAAGGGTGTTAATTCCATCAGCATAAGTTGTCACAAAAGTTTTATCATGAAAGTTTTTGAAAGCCAATATGATCGGCTATTGCGCCGAGTGGGGTGGACTTTCAAAGCTGATCTGCTCATATCTGACATTTTAAGGGCTGGCAGCTGCTCTACCATGTGGCACTAAGAAGGTTAAAACATCAAATAAGCTGACCACTGTGGGGCACAGGATGTGTAGCAGAAGTTATATTGCTATAGGTAATTATCTTTTTTCCTCTCTAAAGGCCCTGAATTGGTTGAATCATATGAAAGCAACAATCATCTTAGTGATTCCTCGACTTCCACAATATCATGGGGATGGTAAAGGGCATCATTAATCTTCTGTGATTCAGTCATTCATGAAGAAAGATGCAACAACTGTTCTTATTAAGGGTGCTATTTCTCCTGTATATAGTGAACATTACCTCGCCACATATCCAAAAAACTATGAGCAATATTGCAAGGCTTGATATTAAGTATTAAAGCCTTGCATGTTGTTGTATACACTTTATACTATATCACAAATCATTCTCCTAGAAAAAGTAAGAGTACGCATAACCAAGGTGTTAAAGTACAAAATTTATATCTGCACTTATCAACACTTCAACGAATACATTTGGGATGTAATTCAGTGTCTTCCCAAGAGTAACAAACTACATCAGATACTATGATGCATTTTGGATTCTTTATTCAAATGGTAAACATCTCTAAAACACTGATGTAGTGAGTTGATTGAGGACAAATATTACATTATGTACACATATAGTTACCAGGAAAAAACTTTGGAAGTATATTTGCCTAAAAACTTTATTCCACAGCTCTGCTAGTGTTCAATATTTATAATTACCCATTACAAAAAATGTGCCAATACTCTTAAATAACCCTCTGGTAACTTTGATAGTTTTTTAACTTTTGTAAAGCTATATATAGCACTTGAATCACATTTTCATTGTTGATCAGCTTAATTAGTATGCTTTTATGACAGTTGATGATAAGAGTAGGATTTTTCTTGAATATTAACTTGATCATCTACACTAAAATTTTACTAGGTTATTAAGCTTCATGCATGCTGCATTAATGATTTAAGCTCACCAAAGATGCATATATTTTACAATTTATGGTTTACATTATCTTTTTATAGAAAAAAGAATAGAGATACTAAAGCTTGACTTTAAACCAGAGAAATGCTTGGATATTTTACCTTAAAGTATTATTTAAGGACTGTTCTTATTTATAATTTGCTTTTACCAGATTTCTACATAGGTACCTTGTTTTTTCTAAGTATTTTACTTACCTATGTATTGTTCATTTAATTCTTGCCATTTGCATTCAAGTACATAAAATCTAACCCATAATACTTGGACTGACATAAACTGACTGTTTCATGGTTACCATCTTTGCAGCATTTACAACTCTTGTCTTTCAACAATGAAATTGCTAACTTTGAGAGGATGGTGTAATATACATATACTAATTCATGTAATAAGGACATCATATAAATTTACTATCATTTATAATAATAGACAACCAAAAGTATTCATTTGCTTTAAAAAATTAAGTATATAAGAATGAACTAGCATCATCAGTGTAATATTTAACTTTACCTAAACTCATGACACCTTACTTATTTTACAATTAAGGTATAATTTACAGGCACCTATAATTTCAAACTAGCATTTTATGTTTTCAGCTGCGCATCAAGTTTCTCAAGGATGCAGAAGGAATGAATAATTTAATAAACATTTTGTCAACAGGGAGCTTTCAAATTCAGAGAGCAACATTAATACTTCTGAGTGTAAGTAATACACTTTTATATAAAACCAAAATAGGTTAGAGAAATATTGCATCCATGTGTAAACAAGCAACATGAAGGTATACAACTAAACCTAATTAAACTACTTAAACTTTAAAAACCTTCATTAATAAATGAATAAATGTGCAAAGCTGTACAGTGGCTTCCAATTAATTATTTTTCTAATATAATGCAAACCTTTATGCTTTTAGAAACATAAAATGTAAATATAATAACTGCTGTGTATCTTAAGTTAACATTGAAGCCCAACATTGCCCCTTGGGCAAATGATTGACAATTCTCTGATGATTCATGTGTTCAAGCAATTTCTCCTATGTGCAAAAACATGTATTTCTTTAAAAAATCAAAATCAATTCTTGCATGTAATAATAGGTTTTTTGGTATATTGCAAATAGAGATTTCTTTTCTAAATACTAAAACTTTGTATTCATTGTCTCATGAATGTTTGGGTTATATATTTTAATAAAAATAAACTTAATATCTTAAAGGTTAATAATTTTCTGCACATAGATAGTAGGTATTGAACAATTTCAATCTAGTCACATATAAGATGTTTCACCTTTTTCAAAAATAAATTACATGGAAACCTTTACATATCAAACTATTAACTTTCTCAATTTAAAACTGAGTTTAACAACACTTCACTTGCTCCATTTACCTTATATTATTAACAGGTACATGTTTTGCAGGTAGTTGTCTGCATTGTTAGCTAGCTTCCACTGATGGATCCAAACAGGTGTTTACGTGAGGTAGCTCTGGATATTCCAACTTTCAAGTCCCTAAAACCCACCCCAGAGCTACCTCACCTGAACAGCTCTTTACATCTGGCAGTTGGTGCTATCTGACAATGTGGGCAATTGCTTACAAAATATGTACAAGTTAATACTAGGTAATTGGAGCAAGTGAAGTGTTGTTAAATTCAATTTTAAATTTTATAACTTCACAATGTATTGTTTTGAATATAATGAATATTATATTGTACAGAACTTAATTTCTTATTTAAAATAAAGTGAATACAGAAGCACTGGAATAATAATTAAGAACTGTGATAATTATGAAACTTAGCAATTTTACAAAATAGAAATGGTATTTCAGTACCCCTGCTGGAATGTTGGTAGTGAACATTTCAAAAAATATTTCACCAATAAATACTCAACCTGCAGCATAAAGGTGATTGATTCCCTTTTTGACACTATATAGAAAGTAAGTGAACTGGATTATAAACTGGAAAGATAGAAACAAGCTAAAAAATTCAATGTTATAGCCTGGAATTTGAACCATGGCCTAACATGCACTGCTGTAACCAACTAAGTGATTATGGCAACAAGCTAGAATGATAATGCATTACTTAACTGAATTACGTTTTTTCCTGGTAAACCATACATTTTGGTTGAGAACACTTGTGGTTTACTGGGAAAAATGAAAGTCAGTTGCGGAATTTAATATTGTACTACCATTTTGCCTTTGTAGTTTAATTAGTTGGAGCAGCTGCATGGTAAGCCAAAGATCTGTTGTTCAAATGCTGGCTACGGCATTGAATTTTTTAGTCTGATTTTACATTTCCAACTTAATACTACATACTGTATCTGTTATTTATCACTGATTATGAACTGTTGAATATTATGAATCTAAAGTTTACTCTAGTAGTGAGGTTCCAGGTGCCATATTTTTATGTTTCCAAAACTAGAATAAATCTCATTTTCAACAGCTAAAACTGTACAAGCATTTATTTCCCAACTAAGAGTTTTACTTCTTTCCTTTATTACAATTATCACCGAAAGGTTGATAATTACAGTCATTTACTTTATTGAAGTCCTTTAGATGCATATACTTGGAATCCAATATTGGGGTATGGTTCTGATACAGACATTTTGGAACACACTGGTTTGATTTTTGACTCACAAGAAGTAGTTCTCATATCCCAAAGTAGTCCAGGTGAAAACTGATGCTTCCATCTGGAAGATAAATTAGCTGCTGTGTGTATGTCTGTTACCGTAGGATCATCAATGTTTCTTCCTGGTCATATAGAGGGTAGATTTTCCCTCAGTGAACTGATTTTCAGTTCATTATATGGGTACGTTAGGGTAATATGAGAGCATACGTCTGAAATGAGCATATTCCATATATCGGAGTTCAGTGATCTGAGCAAACAGTGCCTGTATTGAGTGTTTACCTAACTTTATAACATGCCTTAGATGAGCATTTGCCCTGGAGATAGTTCATCTGTGCATAGGAGGACATACAAGATCTGGTAAGTACGACTTCTCTATTGCTATTTTATTAACTCATGTTTGAAATGTATAATGACTAGATCAATATATTAATGGTCTTGGAATATGCATAATATGATAGCCATATGAGTGTATTTTAGTGTGTGTTTATGGTTAACTTCAAAAATTGCAGGATTGCTAGATGGCAGTACAATGTACTTGACCTCCTTGGCAAAGATGAGCAGAGGTGCTTATGCTAGTCTGACATGTGGATCTAGTTGTCAATGGGGATCCCAAATTCCTCATTCTAACACATAGAGGATCAAATGAACTTTAATTATAAAACAATTTACTAGCTTTAAACAAATCCTAGCTTTAAACAAATTTTTATGTAGTCCATCTATTACATTTTAATTAATTAGGAGAAAAATAGTAATGTGCGTGAAATAAATTGTTTCCTATATATGTATTGAATTCCTACATAGCTAAGATGGTGAACATTCATAGCACGTCACTTGGGTTCAAGTTTCTGGAGATTACTAATTTTTCTTCTAATTTTGTAGATGTTTTATTTAAACTTTTAACATTAGCCAAATTATTTTAGTGTGTTATTTCAGTAATAACTGCTTAGAACAATTTAATTATTATGCTGTTATTCATTTCTGTTGTAGATGTGGAGTAATAAACGTAAATATGGAGACTGGTCTGTACATTCTATGACAGAAGCAGTCAAATATATCCAGGAAGGGGGAAACCAGAAGAAAGCTTCTCAGTTATTTTGGGTTCCTTGGCAAACCTTACTAACACATCTTGAACTATTCAAGAATGGTGGTAGTATTGTTAGACCACTAGGCGGGAAATCTGTACTGAGTGACAAGCAAGAAAAGGAACTGGTCAATATTTTGCTTCATATGGAGGCAAGACTTTATGGTCTAACTCATTCAGTATTATGTGTATTAATATTGTGAGGTAAATTCGATTAGGCATCCATTTAATAAAGAAAAATTATGAACCACCTGAGATTGGCTCAAAGGATTACTTAATCAGCATCCTATCCGGCCATAAGGCATTCACAAGGCACTTCAATTGAGAGAACCCAAGGTTTCAATAGGGCTAAAGTTGATCTCTTCTATAAAAATTTACACAGTGTTTTGTATGATGAGAGAGGTAAAAGACTGATTCCTCCAGACCAGATATACAACTCCAATGAATCTGGTTGTATGATTGTGCATAGACCTCTACACATCATTTTGCAGAAAGGTAAAAGGACTGTCAGAGCTTTAACTAGTGCAGAGAAGGGGAAGAATGTTTCAATTTTAGTATGCACAAATCCTACTGGCCATTATATACCACCCCTGTTTCTGTTTCCTTGAGCTAGAATAAAGCCTGAGTTCTTGGACAAGGCACCTGTTGGAAGTATTGGCATAGCAACGAAAATAGGATGGTTCCCATGTGAGCCTTTTGCAGTATGGTTTGACCAATTTTTAGAAAAAGTACAGCCAAAAAATAAAGCAGCACCCATGTTTGTAATCCTCAATGGGCACAAGAGCCATACCAGAAACCTGAAAGTTGTATTGAAAGCTAGAGAAAACAATATGCAGATCATTTGCTTATTCACATTGTACACACAAATTGTAGTCATTAATGTTACTATCTTCAGTGGCATCAATTGTCATTATGACAAAGAAATACAAACATGGATTTTAAATAACCAAGATAGAACAGTTACTGAAAATGATGTTCCTGAATTTTTGCAGCAGTGTATTCCAAAGGTGCATCACTGAAGAATGCTGCATTGGGTTTCAAGAAAGCAGGCATTTAACCCTTTAATAGGAACATTTTTAGTGACAGTGATTTTCTTGGTGCAGAAGTGTCTCACAGAGCTTGTTCTGATTTCTACAAGGCTGGAGACACAATTGATGATTTTGAACCACTGTCCTACTTTGGAATTGGTGTCACAAATAATTCAGAAATCCAAAGCACCTCTGAAAACCAAGATCCTCAGTCTCCAATTCATGTCCAGATTACTGATAATCCTGGTCTCTCATCTGAAGATAAAGTTCCCCATTCTCCAATTCATATCCTGATTACTGATAATCCTGGTCTTTCCTCTGAAAACAAAGATCCCCAATCTCCAATTCATGACCTCATTACTGAAAACCCAGCTCCCTCTTCTGAAGATAAGTATCCCCAGTCTCCAATTCATGACCTGATTACTGATAACTCAGGTCCCTCTTCAATTCCATCTCATGTTCTCCAATTCCATTCATCTGCTCAGGTTCCTGCTCTTTCAGGTATTGTAGCTTTCCCAACTTCCTCTGATTCTTCACCTGTTAGCCTAAACACTTCCTTTCATGATTTAATTCAAATACCTAAAAAGGAAACAAAAGAAGGACAAAATGTCGGAAAGAGTAAAATTCAACATTCATTTCTGGTGACAGGAACACCACACAAAATTGTACTGGAAGAAGTGGAGAGGAAGGAAGAAAGAAAGGAAAAGAAGAAACAAGAGCAGCTGCTATAATCAAAGAAAACATTGAATTTTAAAGCAATAAACATTGCCACAGGGTCTATTGTGTAAAAACAAAAAGAATATAAGAAGGCAAAGGTTACCAAAGCAGCAATTATTAATGATAAAGACACTGAATGCCTTCACTGCAGTGAGCTGTATTCAAACGTGCTGAAGAATGAGTTTGTTGTCAGTCATGTGGGAAATGGGCTCAGAAGAACTGCAGTAACTTCAGTGTAGTTAAAAGACTTTTGTTTGTAAATTTTATGCATCAAATTAGTAAAGACATTTCAAAGCAATGTACCTAAACATGATTATTGATAATTTGTATAAATAAATATTTTTTAATATTGATTCACACTTATATAAGTAATTCTGACTTCCTATTCAGTACATTTTATGTGCTCAATTTACCCAGATGTACAGGTAATATGAGCATGTCAGGCTATTATGAGCACTCCTTTTTTTGGTTGGACTTTAGGACTAAATTGTTGAAAGTACACCAAAACATGTCTCTTAGACATTAAACAATAGCCATAAACAATTAATCAATATTTTGTCTACTTTGTTTTAGACTAGTGCAGTTCTTCCTTAAAATGCTCATAATACACTGATATACCATACTTTAAGAGGAAGTCATGATTGATTACATTTACATTAAATGGATATCTTGGCTTTGCCATTCTCATTCTTGACATGCATTCTGAAAGAAGATTAATGGATGGTTTAAAGAGGTGTTTGAGAATTGATTGGACAATGCCAACTTCCAGCATTGTGAGACCTTTTTCTAAAAATAACTGTTCAGTTTTCATTGATAGATATCTTCTCAAAAATGTCATTCAGTCTACTTGACAGAACTTTATTTCCATTTTGGTAATACAAGTCATAAACAGGGTGGTCCAAAAGTTTCTCACCCCTACTGCAGTTGTTTGCAATCAGAATCATTTTTGGTAATTGAAATACATGTGCTGTCTTGTTGTTCTGTTGTTATTAATGTTGGCAACACTTGTCAAGGCAGCTGGGAGAACAGTTCTCATTTGCAAGGTGCTCGTAACAAGAATTTTATGAATATAAAATCCTATGACACATGGTTAGTTTAAACCAAAAGTTTCTTACTGGGTTGAGAAACTTACTTCCATTGTACATATCTCAAAGCCCATTGTTTGACATTTGCTTACAGCAACAGTATTACCAAGGGTTAATCAGGCAGTAAAATCAGGCATTAAACATTACTGCTATAACTACTATCACTAACTCATGCATTATTTTGGTTTCTTGCAGGTGTTTCTTGGTGAAGAAAAGTCTGTTCCACCCATTTTGCAGCTAAACGAGCACTTACTCAAGGAAACACTCAAGACTCTCGAAAAGAAGAAAATTGATGTTCCACTGCTTTATACTCTATGATAATTGCATAATTGAGCTGTTTTATGGAAGCGGCAAAACTATTCTCAAAGAAAATACTTAAATGTAATTCAATTTGATATAAAATTAGTTAAACATTTAAAATCCAAAGTCTCCTTTAAATTAATGTTTGCTTTACCATATGTATAAAATATGTAAAATTAGTAAAAAGAGGCATAATGGAGCAAAGCTGCAACCGGGACTGCTCCTTGATTAAGTTAACTAAATGGCTTCAACTTTACCCACTCTGGAAATTGCAACCCAATTAAAATGTACAAAATTGAAAATAAGCATTTAATATGTTTAATACTACAGCTGCAATAAAGTATTTTAACCTTACTGCTATAATTATCACAACTAAAATATTTTACTAATAGAAATGATTTTGAAATAGCCGCTTCCATATTTTAAATACAACTTTGTTTTTCATTTTGGCAACCCATTAAATTCTGTTTATAACAAACTTTGGTCTTTAAAGAAACAATTGAAAACATTTGAAAAATTTGTACTGATATTGTACTCCTTAATTCTACTAGTTATTCTTCAGAATAAACAAATTGAGAAAAGTGTTTTTAAAAGCTTTAATACTCCTAGCTGCTTCAGGCATTTGGTACCCAAAGTCACACGGAATTTCAGAACAAGCAAAGAATCAATCTGAAGGCTATTTATGAATGTCATAAAACAAATATCACATGTACACCCTAGAACGAACTACAGTGACCTCTCTTCCTGGAATGAAACTCAGCTGCATAGGGTTAGCAAATAGTACATGCAGCATGCGATAGTATGAGGTAAGACTATTATTTAAAAAATGAAGTTTTTCTTTTGTTAATTATTAATTAATTGAGAAATGAGTTACACTTATTCTGCTTACTTAGAAACATGTTGTCACTTGCTGTTTCCAACATCATCAAATATCAACAGCCAGTGAAATCATGCTCCTGGTAAGTAAATAGAATAAGTGAAGCAAAAGAACATTAAGTGTGACTCATTTCTAAATTAATTAATATTTGGAAGCTGCTTTACTGTAACCAATCCCTAGCTTTTATCGTTAATTCTCTGTAGTTGTTTAAAACAGTACACTGTGAAATGTTGAACAGTGTTAACTAATAATAACATTTTTGTTTATAATGTGCCATATAACTAGCTATAAATAACAATTATTATCATACATAAATGAACTGTAAAAGTGTGGTTAAAGAAAAACCTAGAAACAAAAATATTTTCAGTATTACAAGTCTCCCTTAAGCTATGATATCCTGGAATAACATGGATTGCTTTGGAGATTTACCCCAAAGTACATGAATCAAATGAGAAATTTTAGTGTATGTACGCTCAGTTATCTTGCCACATTTGCTTTGGGGTGGAGTGATATTACGTAAAACCAAAGATCTCTGCATTCAATCACAGCCATGGCACTGAATTTTTCAAATTTGTTTCAATGTTTCAGCCTTAGCCTAAACATAGTAAATGTGAAACAACAATTATGAGATTTAAATGGACCATAACAGTGTCAGAAGTTATTAAATTTGTAAAATTGCAAGATATGAGACCTTGGGGGACTATCTAGATACATAAATTAAATATTAAAGTTTAATGTGCATTTGGGTATTCATAATGGTAGCTCAGGAAAGACTTATGATCCATATTACAAGTCCTGTCCTTTGCATTCAATATTTTAAAGTGAGTTCAGCGATTCATACATCTAAGTTGTATAATCCTTATTACCTCAATCTTTAATGTATAAATGAAATACAAAAAATTACTGTTCTTATGTGATATATTCTCCTTAAAGCTGGTAGTCTGTCATAGTAAGGCAGCATGCTCGTCCACAGAAAAAATTTTGGGGAGGGTTTTGAACAATTAGATCTAAACTTAACAGTACCCCACACAGTTACCATGTACCTACTCCATAGTATATAGACGTTACATACATAAGAAAATTACTTGCAGACATTAGACAAGAAAAACTCACCAGAATCAGGGTATTCCATCTTACAGCACAAAAGATGGAGACTGCTTCGACAACCGGAATGTATGGTCACCTTACTTATGTAAGATGACGATATTAAGTTTCACTTTTTCTTGTAAATGTGCTACTAGCAATAGACCTACTGTTATCTATCAACATTTTCCCATATTGGTTTGCTATGAATTTAAATAAATGACACTGTCAGAAGTTTCAGGGGGGGTTTGAACCCTAGAAACCCTCCCTCTAAATACAGCCCTGTAAGGCAGGCAGTAAAAGTGCAGCACCAGCATTTTTCCTTGGGATATCTTCAAGATACAATAGACCATGCCACTATTCCTCATAACCACTTTGGTAATACCCCTTTCAGAGTTCTGGAAATGTTGGGCAACAATAATTTCTTTATCTGCATAGAGTAATACATCCGTAAGGATTGTTCTCTTGGAAATCCCAGCTTGCGATAATATGCATTTTTTGTTATCACTGGTAGTTTGAATATCCTGATGAGCATTCTTGTGCAGGTTGCAAACCTGTTCCATAAGGTCCTCATTGTTCTGCAATATGCAGCTTTTTTCTGAACATCAGGCTGCATGTTAGCTTTCTGGCAAACATAAAGCTTGGTAATATCAACCTGGTGCTGCCATGTGTTTGCAATCTGCAAGATAGGAGGAAAAGTGGCACCATGATAACCCAGTGCTGTTAGTGGCTGACCATAACTTTCCTCAGATGTTTTTTGAGGATTTAACATACCCCTCTACTATCATGTCGGACTGCAGAATTAGATGTGTAATTCAGGTTCTTGTTTACCTCAACCAGTTTGTGTAGGAGCTGGGAGCATAGGTGCAGAGCTGACCATTGCTAATGTTGACAACTGTTTAATAAAGAGCAGAGCAGGGTGTTATCCTCTTGTAGAACCAGAGTGCTACGTCTTTGGCTATGAATATTCTTTTTGCATGCAATTTAGAATGTACATGGCCTTAAATACAAGTAGGAGTGTAATGATAACTTTTGTATTTAGCAACTCATCATTATTTTGCCACTGTATTTTTTAAATATATTTTTAATTTGTTTGTAACAACAGCAAGAACAAACAATGACAAGGATAACAGTGATGATGATTATGATGATGTTATATAATATTAATCACTATAGCTGCTTTCACTTCTTCCAGGTAGGTAGCTTGTATAGCTGTCATTCATATGACTCTCAACACCTCTTTACTCTTCTGGATAAACAAGTTTCTTACTGTAGCTATCCAGGAGAGATTTTAGTTGATCACACTGTCACACAACTCTCAAGCTTAGCAGCTGTTGTGGCAAGAGCTTGTAATGTTATTTTCTTAATTTAGTACAGCAGCAATATCTACATACCAAAATATTCTAAAGAAGTAAGAAATTATTTATATTTGTATAGCAATATTAATATTACAAGATACATTATTAGTACTTTAAAACTGCAATCATAAGATATTTTGAGTTTATACGCTCAGTGGTAACAATTTTTATGTCTGTTAGGATTCTTTTCAGTTATCGAAACCCCATGTCAGTCATTATCATTTTAAGTAAATATGTTTAAAAGCAGTGTCAGCATCTGTCTCACACTAAACATTTATTCTTGGGTGAGCAAGAGTAAACCAAAGCATTGCTATAATTCTGAAGCTTCAACAACTGCCATAGCAGTTCTGAAGAACAGTATGTCCAAAAAGGCTGCAGCTTCAGGATATGGATTCCATTGATTATTCTTATTTTCTTACGGAGTGATAAATATGTAAAACTGGATATGGTCCACCACCAATTTTCAGCAAAAGTGACAAGGGGGTGCTAGTCAAGTGAGAAATGCAGTTTCTAGCAAAGCTGAAATTTGTTAAAGTTCTTTATAAGCTGGTTTATAAATTAACAGCTACAGAGACCTAACATTACTTTCACTCACTAAAGCCATTCCTTGGTGCCAAATAAACCTGTATGATAACTCTTTAACAGATGGATTACAGACTGCTCCTAGAAGGTTATTTCCTTCCAGAATAGAAGATGCTATGCAGAAAGTGTTCAAGAATTCTTAAATCAGATTCCATGTCATCCAAGTGCTTGGGGGGAAAATGATTTTTAAAATGGTTTCGTGAAGTGAAAAATTACATACTTAAAAGCAGTTAGCTTTTAAAAGTGAAGGATTCTATGAATAATCTTGACAATCCATCATGTGTTACTAATGCAAATGAGCAAAATTTTTAGCTTTATCCAAGACAAAACAATTTCTGGCAATAAGCGTGTATGAAATTCATCAAGATATAGTTAAGTCATTCATTATTTCTCTGTTTACCTTCTCTGCTGCAGGAAAATCCACTGCACCTTTGATTATTTATCCCTATAATTCACTTGAAAACGAAATATTGAGTTCACGAGTAGGGTGGAGATACTGATAATAAATGGGTGAAATCAGTTATTTTTTTAAATATATTTGGAATGCATTTTGCCTATATTTTGTGATCAACAACATAAGATTCTTGGTGATTCTGTTTATGATTTGATATAAAGCACACCTCACATACATCTGAATGAGCACAGTTCAGAATTAAAGATTTCCAATTACCTTATATCCAAATTCAACAAGATTCCTGCAGCCAGCTTATATGTCTGCTCTCTATCCTCTTAAGTGTGGATGGAAATCAACTGTGTGAGAATGATGAAAAATACATCCATCACAAGCATTGACAAAGGAAGCATTTGCAACTATATCAGAAAATGTGGTTCAGATGTATATCAAGCCTGGAGGGCTACAGAATGGTTTCAGAGTCTGCAGTCTGTAACCTTGGGATAGCAATGTTATTGATTATTGAAAATGTTTGGGAGATAATAAGAAATCAAAGGAGATCAATTAATTGCCATAGATATCAATGGAGAGAGAGCTCCTAAACCTATGCTTACAGTCACCAGATTCAAGGTAATTACTGATGAAAATCTGCTACTGAAATTTGAATCTCAAAGCAAAAATGCAAATGTCTTGAGAGAATGAAGAGTTGCAAATGTTATATAGAATGTGGACTCAGCTAGAACTAAATCATGTGAATTATACAAGAGGTAGATTCAGGTGGAGGAAGATATAAAACACAAACCAGAATCTGATACATGAAGAAGAGGGCGTTAGTACAGACTAAAGTGATACTGCACATGCTAAAGAGAGAATAAATGAGGCAGATTCAAAACAAATTTGTCTAAAGAATGATTTAGTCAATAAGACTACAGCAACACAAACTCATCAAAATGAATTACCATTGCAAGATACTATTGTATGATCTAAGACACCTAAGAGAAAGAGAAAACTGAGTACTGAAAGAATGTCTTCTGTACTTACATGGACAACAAATGAGAGGAATTACAAAATCTAAAACAAGAAACGTAGTTTACATTAAAAAAGGAAAAGTTGAAAAAAAACTAAAGTAAATGAAAAGAGAAAAATCAGATATAAAAATATACCAAAAACTTTATGAACCTATTCAACAAAACAATGAATAGCAAATTTAAGAATGGCACCAAAAATAGACTTAGCTAGTTATGAGGCAGCATTTTGCTGATGAAACCATAAGCAAAACAACAAGAATGATGAAGAAAAATGAAGAAGTGCAATACTGTGAAGAAAATATTATAGAAAACTTTTTAAACGTGCTGCAAATATAAAGAATGATGGTAAAGAATGTGACTTCTCCAAAAAATAATTTCATGACAGATGTTGATTAATTTCAACAGTTTGCATTCATTGTGATCACTGCACAAAATTAATGAATGCTATTCTCAGCAATCACATATAATGCTCCTTCACACCCATTTTGAGCATACTAGTAAGCATTAACTATCCAGTATGCTATAAGAAAATGATAAATGTGTGCAATTTATTTTAATGTAGCTTATTCCTGGGTTTTAATTGCAAGGTGTATGAGTAATACTTTGATGTCAACAACTTTTTGAAAAGTGTCAGTATCTGTAAAAACCTGTCAATAAGTATGCCTCTTTCAATTTTGCTTTCATAAAAATTAAATTAGTTGAACTTGAATAACAGACCCAATAGTACATTTAATGACCTAAGGAAAAAGTAACATAACTTGAAAACCTCAGTCATAGAAAATAAACAGTACTGGTGAGAAATGGCAAACAGGTGCTTAAAGGGACAATAACTATACATTTTACCAACCTTCAATTCTGCTGCTAGTCATTCTGCTTGCTTCTATATTTTTAGTCCTGTGTACGGTCACTAAATGCATAAATGTAGTGAGCTTCAGCTTACCTTCATTTAATGATCTCATTCTGCTGACATTCATTTCAGCCTCACCATCACTGCTGTTTCATTAGTGAATAACCCCAAAAAATTCAATTATAGGGTTGGAAAGATAGAATCAGATGACTTAAGAATTCAATGTCATAGACATCAGTCATTTGATTCTACCTTTCCAACCTTAATAACAATAATAATAATAATAATAATAATAATAATAATAATAATAATAATAATAATAATAATAATAATAATCATCATCATCATCATCATCATCATATTAATAAAGTATTTATTTGACATTTAGTAATTACATTAATTACAATAGACTTCATTAAGACAATAAAGAAATAGATTAGAAATATACAAAATAGCTGTACAAATACAAATTTACAGTGTATTTTTGTTCATAAAATTCTTGTAAACATTAAAAAGGATTTTCTGCTAACCATTTACATAATCTGTTTTTAAATATTTGGATTTTCAAGTTCATTATTTATTGAGGAAGTGCATTAAAAAGCTTTATTCCAGTTACTTTATAATATTTAAATGTTTCCAAAATATGAAATCAAACACAGTGAAGCAATGGATAAAAGACACTTAGGGCGGCGTGCACCATGATGGAGTAAATTGCTTCGGAAGTAACTTTTACTAAAGAAATCCCCACTACGGAAGTAGGTTGCCACGGGAGCAATTTTCTCCGAAAGTAACGGAGAACTCAATTACAATTTACTCTTTTAGTTACGACTACGGAAGTAAGAGCTCATTATTCCCGGAGGTATTGTTTTGTTTGCGCGATTTACTTGATGCGATCATGAATAAGATCATGTGCGATAGCAAAAGGGGAGAAACGTCAGTGAAAGAGATAAATGTTTGTTGGTAGAGATAAAATCCATTTAAACAATGAGTGTAGGTAAAAATCGTGTTATAAAGATGCTGGAAGAGAAATACTGGAAAGTCGTGGTTGACGAGTTTAAAAATTCGATCGACGGGAAACGTACTGAAGAGCAGCCTAAAATTCTGGAAACAATGTTTCAAATCTTCATTTTGCTTCGGAGATCACTTGCGTGAATTTGGATAAATACCCTTTCCGGTTTCGGAAAAGTTCACCATATTCACGGATGGGCGCAAAATAGTAACATGCGTGCAGTCAATTCCACATACAATGTGTGGGAAATCTGTAAAAGTGAAAAAGAATTGCCTTTTATTTTCTGACACTCGTGTGTAGGTACCTTGCTCTTAACCTCAAAAGCGTTCTAACAACGCAATGAAATACACGACCAGCAGACTCGTGATGAAAGTTTATTTATAAGATCGCCTGTAATACCGGAGTTACGATGAAATTTACTTAACGTGACATGGAAAAGCTAGTAAACAAAACGTATAATTGGCATACAACCAAGAAGTTTAAGTGCTTCACTTGTATTATCTGTAGATTCATTGTTTTATAAAGTAGAAAGAATATTCCGTGTTTTACTTTCATTCATGTAAAAACCATTTCTTTTAAACCACAGTTGAGATTTTTCAGCATTGTCCTACACACTGTTTGTATGGGAGAATAATTAATTACAAGTTCAATTACAATTTGCTATATTACTTCCTAGGGATGTAGTTCGAAAGGAAATAGTGCCAGAGCTCCATCTTGTAAAGCATAACAGATCCAAAGTTTAAATGATGGTGGTTGTTGTTGTTGTTATTATTATTATTATTATTATTATTATTATTATTATTATTATTATTATTATTATTATTATTATTGCCACTACTACTACTGCTGTTATTGTTAGCATCAATATCACCACCATCATCATGTTGGGGTGAAGGGAGTTCGGATGTGGGAGTACTGAGATTCAGAGTTCGGGTCTCTGTGTAAAATGCAATGAATATTTTCTCCCTCTTTGCCTATCTTCCTCCTGCACCAGTTGTAAATCCTGAGGTGAGCGTGGATGCCTCCTTCCCAGTTACAATATTCCTAATCAGATGAATGTAATTCGACACTATTCCCTTTCACATTGCTGCTTTTATTATACACTTCAACTCGTTTACCCCTGCCAAACACACACACACTACTTCATCCCCCTATCATGCCTATCTCCAATCCCCTCACCAGCTAAAGATGCTTGAGCTCTTCCTTATTTGATTCTATGGTTTTAAATGTTGATGTCACTGTAGTCCTTTATTCACCTACATCGGCTTAAATTTCTAGATGCCCTTTACTTGACAATTATTCGTAATTATTCATGAAGTTTTCACGACGTACCAATGCATTCATAAGTATTGACAACTTGTTTTGAGTTTCTCTTGCATTTGGAACTTGTCAGCATCTTTTTAATGCATTTTTCTTCTGTTCCCTACTGTTACCATGGTACATTAGCTTAAGTCCATTGGCTCAACGGGCTTTACGAGCATACTTCTAAACTTTTAGATACCCAACAACTTTGGCTTTCTCGATGTTC
Organism: Deroplatys truncata; assembly: GCA_030765065.1. Taxonomy (NCBI): domain Eukaryota; kingdom Metazoa; phylum Arthropoda; class Insecta; order Mantodea; family Mantidae; genus Deroplatys; species Deroplatys truncata. The sequence goes on from CM060990.1 coordinate 194,878,254, forward strand.
CAGAACATTTTCCAAGTTTTTAGCAAAGAAGCTTATGCACCTATATTGAATGGACTTTTCTTCTGTTTTCTACAATATATTGTCTGGCCCCTTATAAGGTCAACTGTACTGGTTCATTTTTGAAGGCAACACCATGCTGCTTTCTCCACTGTCTTTGTACTTTCCAATGCTTTCCTTCCTTACATTTAAAAAATCATATACACTTTAATAATTAACATGCCATATCAGTCATCACCATCATCCTGTTGTTATTGCTAATTAGTATCAAACTTACGTAGTGCAATTACTGAATTCTCTCATGTGAATAATTGTATCACTATAACCTGCATTGATAGCCATTAAGGCATTGCTTAAATTTAAATTATAATAAAAATAATACAAGCACAAACATTACACATCCCTTATAAAGATTTTTTCCCAGAATTCCTGATCTGGAAATTTTGCCCTACTGTCTTCGCAGTATATTCCGTGGCAATTATGTTAGACGAATATTTCTTTTCAAGCTGGTCCAGAAATGACAGGACAAAGATCCTTGCATGTACTGCTTTTTGTGGAATTGAGGTTTGATGGTGACTTTTCAAGGCTTAAGGATTCCAATTGAAACCTGGAAAATCGAACGAAGACATAATAATTTACTTTTACAAAACAAAAAGTACAATAACTGCCAGCTACTATTCTGGTTGGAACATGGTATTCATTAAAATTCTCATTTGGATAAAATTTTCCTTCATTATAATGGATTAACCATTTTGGCTTCTTTAAAAAACTTAAGTACCTTGGCAGTTCCCCAGGTTGCCCTGGCTCTACTGCCCTCTCCCCTGTTGCTTTTCTTCTGTGTGAATTAGCCGTTGAACCATAATTCCAGTTGGAGTTTTCATACACATTGAAATGAAACTTTCCACTTCTCTACATTAACTGAATTAATTATATTGCATCCACTGTAAGCTTTTCTACTTTACCTGCAGCTAACGTTACCTTTTTCTCTGTTATCCTTCTCTTTACAATGTGCCATGTATATTCTATAGGATTGAAATCATAGTGATAGAACATATGTCTCACTATATGGTGTCCATGTGGGTGCAATAATTGTTTATTTTGGATATGAGGTGTGTTCAAAAAGTATCGAACCTTTGGTCGGCAAAAATACACTTACCGATTTTGAAGTCCAAAACGCTAATCCCCTTCAAAGTAGTCTCCTTGGTGATACACACACTTCTCCCAGTGCTCCCGCCATTGTTGGAAACACTTCTGGAACGCAGTTTTTGGAATGGTCAGTAGCCGAGCCGTGGCATTCCGCACGAAGTCTCCTGTAAGTTTCTCACCAATATCGAATTGACATAACCTAGTGGATCTTATCTATAGGTGTGTAATTAATATTAAACTGTAACCCAATTTTTCTAATAATTTTCCCTTTTGGATGAATAACTTATACTAACTTATATAATGGTCTACCCTGAACCAAACCATCGCATTTTTAATGGTGGTTAAACATGGCTGTAATATGGCACTCAAGCTTTTTAGTAGGACTTACTGTTAATCGCATCAGCAAATATATAATCTATATACAACAGCTTTGTTTAACGCTGACAGAAAACGGTCCCTCGTTCCTTTTCTTCTGTACTCTCCAGTTGTTATATGAGCTCTGTGTGAGTGAAATATTGCTCAATTACTACAAGTACCATGGTAACTCAAATTTGTAAATTTTCCAGGAGACGTTTTTAAAGTTTGAAAGTGCCTCAGCTTTAAATAAATTTAGTGACAAACCTACTGTACTTTAACAGATGAATTTTTCAAATTCAGTTATGACACTAACCAGTTAAAAGCAGTGGTGGCCCGTGCCTTAAATAGTAGGTGAAGGACTGCAGAATTTAACAAACCATGATTGTCAAATTTAAACATAATAATTTGGCTAAATATTACTTATCATGCGAGACTCAACTATTTTATTTCTTGTATATTAAGTCAATCCTCCAATATTCGAGAGTAGTAAACTTATCCGTGATGTCCTAAAATGGCCCATTCCTTATAAGTTTACACAAAAGTTCATTCTGGATAGAGATGCTCGCTAATGATGTCAGTCTGCCTTGTGATATACTGTTTCTAGTTACAGATTTAATTACTTTCAAACACTAAACAATTTTCCACTCATGCACTTGTGAATGGAATTGTTAAAACTAAAGCAAATAGCTTGCATGATTCCTCAAATACATCCTTATTTTCCTGGCACTATTTGAAATACTCCACTGTAGTAACAGACGTATATCCTCATCAGCATGCAGTTCATTCTGCAAATGATCAGTTCTTTGAAATATCCTTGAATAATATCGCTATAATTTTCAAGAGGCGAAAAAGGAAAATCTTTAGTGTAATTTTTAAATGAAATGTCACAAGTGATGTCCAGTGATCTCTTTTACAAAGCTTCAAAAAGGAATGTTTGTCAAAGAAAAAATGTCATTGAACACTACGGCTAGAAGAGTGAATTCTGAACTATTCATTTCATTCAAAAATCCCTTAATGAGCTGAATTGATATTTTATCAGACTGCTTGTTACTCATAATACTCTCAAATAATTGTTTCAGTTCCTCCCAATCTTCTACAATTACTTTGAGTTGTTTTGAGTTAGAACACCACCGACTTTTTGCTAGGTCTGTGTCATATGTCCAGCTATGTCTATATTTCTAAAGCATATATCTATCTGAAAATGAATCTAGTACCGTGTTCTTTTTGGTGAACGGTGAAAAAATTAAGAAATCCTACTGATACTTGCCAAAAATATGCGACATTTTGAAATGCAATCTAAACTATGTTTAAGCACCAAGTTTAGCCAATTAGCTAAGCAATGCACAAAAACAAATTGAGGTACTTTGACTTTAATTTTCTACTGAAGACCATTTAACTGACCTGCCATTACACTTGCCCCATCATAACATTGAGCCACTAATTTGTTCTCATATGAAAACTCGGACAATATCCCATCCAGAAGATTAAAGAGTCTCAGAAATGTTATCAGCACTAACATCACAGAGCCCTATACAATGCTCAAAAACACTTACCTCAAAATTCACACATCTTATTATGATAAGACACTGATTTTTTACTTATATTTGTGCTATCATCAACTGCATTAGCAAAAAGCTACTATTACGAATGTAATTTTTACATGATCTTGTATGCACCTATTCAGATATGAAGGTTATGACTTTATTTTGAATTGTCTTGGAGTACCCACTGAAAACACTATTAATTTTCGAACAGTGATTTTGAATTTCCAATGATCACCTGGATATTAATAAAGCTAGCAGTTCCCTGAAATTTCCAAGATTTATTAAACATACACCTTCCAGTGCTTAAAGTGGCCTTACAGGATGCGCCGGTATGCAGCATATATGAGTAATCACAGAGGGGTGGAGGCAATTTTAAGAGAAACAATAATCAGTTAGTGAAAGCTAATTCCATAATGAAATAGAACATATATCTAGGCTATGTAAAGAAGAGGTATTCAAATACAATAATTAACCACTTATCATGCAACTTTATGAACAGAAAATTATTTATATCTTATAAGTTTATGTAAAGCCCAAGACACTTGCCATTAACGTTGTTATCTCAACTCACAAGAACGACCACAGCTTCATATATGAATTGTCTTCCTTTATTTCAAGTCTTGGACACATTGTACAGTCCGCGCTGTGTCTCTCCTATAGCAACTATGACTTGCCATGAGGTTTAGGTTTAAACATAGTGACAGGCAGTCCAATTAAAAACACAAACATTAGACTGGAAACTATAGTAATTTTAAGTGAGTTTCGAAGATCATGCATTATTATGCTCATTTTATTAAAACCACGTTCACAATCGGCACAGCTTACTGGTATGTTGTATATAGCAGTGAAACGCTTCTTTAATTTCTCACTCACAACCCCCTTTCCTGTTGCCCTGTATAAAACAAAATCTCTTAAAATATCCTGGGAATTGAATCCAAATCTAGAAGCGAATTTTTGTACTTTTCTGTCACCTTGCCTAATATCACCATGCACACTAAAAACTGAGTCTGTTTGTCGAATTAACTGCTACTTTGCATCGTCTTCATTCACCATTCTCATTTTCATATTGTTTACAATGCTCTGTATAAAGTGACCTCTGTCCACAGCTGGAAAGCTAGCCTTACTGTTAATTTTCACACTTTTGAAATCCCCAACTCGAAACATTTAATAACTTTTGCCTCACAGACACATGATAAAGATTTGAAACTATCACTTCTGTTTAAATGCAGTTTTATATTTTCACATGCATGTATAATGGTACAGTGACGCATTTGTAGTACTTCTGACAGATGTTTCAATTCAAGCGGAACATCATGTAAGAAGTCCTAATAGTTTGATAAATTATCATAATTCAATTTGTTAGCCAATCCCTCAAACTGATTCCACTCTTTACTGTTGCGGCAATATTTTTAGATTCAGCATTACAGTGTGCATATAAAGCAGAATAAGAGGACCACACCGAGTCCACAAACGAAAAGAGGAACCCACCTCACGTTTATATCATGACCACTTTTTTTAAAGTTCACTTGTTATAGCCTGTGCACACTTTTCAAGTTGATTCCAGTTTTTTTTTTGGAGAGACGCTGTACAAGTTACAAAATTTGTTGACAAATATGCAGAAATAATTTACGCCACCATCCACGGTTTGTAACGCATCAATCGCGCAAGTTATTGGTGACTAAGGCAGTGCCACAGTACGATTTTAGAAAACTTTTTTTTGTAATTGTGGTCCTACTCCAGATTTCTTCCCACATCATAAAAGCACTTGCACCGCGCTTGTGAAGCTAACCATATAATTTCGAAGATAATTTCCATCAAACCCATTCCTTCTGAGACATTCCAGGAAGAAGTTGAACATGGTATCTACTCTTTGATCTGCAGGTTCCACTAATTCTAAAAACTATATATATATATCATTGTCATCGCGTGTTTCATAAATTTTGTTACCATCATCATCTACATCAGTTGGGATACGTGCACGTGTATAAATATTCAAAACATCTTTATTATTTACTGCAGTTGACTCATCGATTATAATAACCACCATTGTTCTATCACTAATAATTTTCCTTATAGTTCTAAGTTTCATTTCTTCACTTATAGGCGATATAATGTCAGAACACACAGCATTGCTATGCAAAATTCTGTCATATCAAGCCTGTTGGTAACTTGAAGACCTATTAAATGTGCATGGTCCACAAATGGTCTATCTGGTTTTGCAGTATTGTATGCTGTACTAAAAATGCAGCATGTTGTTTCAGAATTGCACTTATCTTCATTGTTTAAAAGTTTTCCAGAGTTTGTTTTTCAACCTCCAATAACATTCTTTCTGCTGTACAATGAAATGTATTTTCTTATATTCGAGTATTTTCTTTCGTGAGGATTGCTGCTGGCTTTCTGTAGTAAACCCGTAACATTTTATAGTACCCGAAATCCACTGTTGTGACAAAGACATGCCGCAACTTGAATAAAGTTTTAAGTTTTTTACTTTACGTCAAGTTAAACAGCCAGGATTATTAGAAATGGCTAACCAGTCGTGTTGTTCTTTAAACACAGCAAGTTGGTCTTGATTTCAACACGATGGGAAACGGTTTTACTCAACTATAACTTTTTTATAACTATTTAATGTAGGCCTACCGTCCACGGCATCACTCGAACTCGAAGTTGTACATGTCAATAATTCTGTCTAAGGAACACCTGTATTATGTTTTTTCGTATCACTGGCTATATTAAAGTAAGTTTTTATTGACTGCTGACCACACTTCATTATAAGGAACAATATATCTTATCACAATACTGTTACACAGACGCTAGTCAAATCATTAAACTGTTTTAGGTATTATAGTTACATTTGCCATTGTTACGTATACGTTTTAAAAAAATGAATAAAATAATAATGAATCAGTAGACAAAACATTCTGTTGAGCTATGAGTGTTAAATGTATGATTCAAATTTCTTAATTTTATCAAATTACTAATTATTCATTTCAAATATATCACTCTTATTCCAAACATTCTTATTGCGTTAGTAAGTTATCAGGTTTCTGTTGGACTAGAACAAAATGATAAGTGCGTTCAGAGTAACGGATGTGGAGAGGGAAGAAATCGTTTTGTTATACCTGGGACAAACAAACAGCGCTGCTATATGAAAATAGTATTCATTGTTGAAAAAACAAACAAACAAAATTTTTACTCTTGAAGCTTAAACTAAATCCTTAATGACGATCTGGATGACAGTAAAGGAATAAGACAAAGCGTTAACAGGTTCTATAAATGGTGTGCCATATCGGTACGTTTCCTAGCTTCTGGATGCATACCCGGTTTATACCGTCCCACCTTAAGCATTGACACTTTCGTCATGGCCCCTAAATCCAAGTTCTTATTTAAATATAGCAGAGCATCTATAACCAACTGTAAAAATAGTGTATTCATACGAACATTTTCATTGAATTGAACCATAAATAGCCTTGCATTTTCCTGTAGAGCGTCAGAAATTGTATTTCTCTTGTTTAAACAAAGTGTTCAATTGTATTTTGCATTTCGGGTGTTGAGCGGAATATTCATGCTTACTTTGAGCTCACGTAGTGTTCTTAAAATCCGAAAATCCTACGTTATTCCAGACATTATTGTTATTATTAAAAAGTAAGTAGGGCCAACAAAATAGTCTTTCTACATTTGGAGCTACTGCATGACTAAGGAAATTCGTAAAACCAAAATGTTCTAAATTTAACATTATAGCATTTCCCTTTGTTTTCCTTTTTTATACAAGGATTCAATGGCGTGGCAGGTCTTCCGAAGGTTAACATGTGTTTCCTAACCTCGTCTTTCCACCTGGAGAAGCTATCTGAAGTATATTACAAACTATGTCATTAAAGACATTTCGCAAACACAAACGATAATATCCACAATACATTGTAACAATAACGAAAGCATGACTCTTGAGTGTGGTGTTGGTGTATCCCTACCCCTGACACCTAAACCCGTAAGCAAGCATGATTCACAGTTAGTTGAGAAGGACGTGATAGGATCCCTATCTGAGCACTTACAGGTTTAAAATCGCAAGCAGAAAAAATGTTTATGACACCTTGTCGTAACAACCATGTAAAATACAAGAAGAGGCAGGGTCTGGCGGCCAGTGTCTCTTGACATTCAATAGCAAGGTGTGGCGGCTAGTGAACAAAATAATGTGTGTGCTTCAGTACCATACAATGTGTAAATCATCTTTCTAGTTCAACAGTGCCCTTGGCTTTATGATAAAGTCTTTTAGTAAAGTTATCACTTCAGAAAATGAATCTTGCAGGCTCTTAGAGATGATGTATTGCAAAAATTGCAAAGCCCCATCAATACTTCTAAGTCGGACTTCGCATACAGAACGTTGCTCTGCGTCTTTATCATTTTATTGTTCAGTATTTTATATGTGTCTACAGCACTTTGGAGTTCTCGGGAAACCAATTTTAAAAAAAAACTACCAAATAATTTACAGTTTAACAGCTTTGCTGCATCGGGCATTGTAGTATTTACACTCAAGGACTGGAAACGTCTAGCTTCCTCAATAATGCTATCGCACACTTCCTTGGCTTATAGTCGTCCTCCGTGTTGTAGTGGTTACCATGCTAGCCTCTAGTTCCCGAGGTCTTGGGTTCAAACCCGGCCGAGGGCGATGGATTTTTTTCGGGCATAAAAATCCCTAGCACTGCTTCCTTCGGAAGGAAAGCAAAGTCGGTGGTCCCGTGTTGTAGATTTGCGGCACGTAAAAGAACCTCAAGCCTGATAAAGAGCCCTCTAAGCAAAATTACCGGTTTTTCACACCCAATATAGAATGGGACGCTAAGGACCACAGCAGTTAAAGAGCGTCCATAAATAAAACGCAATTTGATTTTCATTTTTGCTTCTATTTTCAGAGACTCCACCTTTTGAAGTTTGCTCGTTAATTCAGATGGAAATATAAATATACTGTCGGCTGCATCTCGAATATCATACACAATGAATGAATGGATGGAGACACGGCATTTTCTGCTCTAATTGCCTCAATTGATCTCTATTGCAGCTGATTTTAAAGTATATCAACGTGAGGCATTACTCTGTGAAACAATTTCAACCAAGAAAGGAATTTTCTATGTTTTAAATGACACCAAAATCGATTTGCTTACACACAAGCCCTTTCATGAGCAGAGTTTTCTAAATCCCAAAAGCACTGCAGCAATTCTTTCTAGTTTTCATAAACTACATTAATAGTTCTGGACCTAAAATCCCACCAAGTTCCAAAACCAGAGTCTAGTGTGGCTAAACGCTGTCGTGATCCTGAGAAAAAGATAGGAGAAGCTGACAGGTAAAGAAAAAATATTCTGGCAGATTTATTCTGTGAAGCTGCACATTCCTACACTAAATTCAAATGATATGCATAGCAGTGAATATAATGCGCATTTGGAAACTAAGATTAGACTTTGGCTTGTACTCCACCAACTGCACCACTCATTACCGAGGTTTCATCTTAAGCTTGTGCAATGAGCTTACGAGATTTGTCTCTCAATAATTCATTAAGAATTTTTAGAATGCTTTCAGAAATTGCTTCTGCGTTTTGTTCCTCTGGTTTATAAAAAACCAAACCATTTTTCTCGTATCTAAACACTAGTACAAGCTGTGACTGACTGAGACATCATTGGTTTCATCTGCTATAACAGCCACAAAGTCATCTTCTTTCATTTCCTCCGCAATCACCTCACGACAAATTTCTAACGTGTAGTCCAGGAGTTTGTTCTGGATGATTTTGGAGGTCCCTTTGAAAATTAGGTTTAAGTCCACATGTTCCTTCATAGACTATCAATATTTCTAACTAAAACAATGAATCTTAAGAACACCCAGGATTTTCGGAAGAGACAGTCTCATATCATCTTAAAGCAAGCTTAAACGCACCACAAAGCTTTAACAACATATACCTGTCATCCCCGCAAACTTGATGATTATGCTTCAGCTTCGCTTCTTGATAAACACGGCTAAACTGAGTCACTCACAATAGACAATATTGTCTAAAGTACTTAAATCTAGATTATTGTTTAAATACTTTAAATTTTGTTTGTGTTTGTTAATAAGAACATTAATGTCTTAGATCTGTAAATCCCTTCGTACTCCAAGAATCACTGTTTTCAAAGAGCAAGCATGGAAAATAGAAATGTGCATGTCTTTCTTGGCATCCACATGGCATGTTCATAGATTTTGAGGTTAAACTGCCTGATATAGGAATTATTTCTCCCTCCTTTTGCAGATTACGCTGTGTTAAGTTGGAGCTTGCCTCACTAGCTGCATCACTTAAAATTTTTCTTCTAGGGTCCTTCTAGAGAAAGGATAATTCACCAAGCTGCTCAAAGAAGTCATGTTAGCACACACAACAGCAGTAGATATTACTGTTGGACATAACCTGGGTTTTTGAGTTGAACGGAGTATTTTCCGGCTATTTGTTGTTACGGTACCAACTATTAGGGTTACATCTGCTCCGCATGTGCATTCTCCGGAGAGCTTTATATCTCTGAGTTACGTTGCTGTAATGCAATATCTACATATTACCGCTGGTATCAAGCACGACAGCAAAGGTAACTGCATGAACATCACATAGATGGCGGTGGTTATACTACAGCCAGCAGCAGGTATGCTTTTGTGCTCCAGTCGACGTGAGCAAAATTCTAGGTAAATGCAACCAATCGGAAGATAGATTTCAAGCAGCACATCGGTGTGTCACATGCGTAGATGGTCTGCACTTTCGCCAACGAACTGAAGATCTACGTAACACTTAACGCGTCACCGATAACGTATATGTGAGGAATGCATCTCCTTTGCACATGAGTAACTAACGCTATGACGCGGTATATATGAAATCGGTTAAAATTGTGAAAGTGAAAGAAAATAAGCAATAATAATGGAATATATGCTTAAAGCGTGATGGGGCACTATTTTCACAAAAATAACCACTATGCTGTAGCACTGTAGTACCTATTCACGAGGGCGATGGATTTTTTCGGGGGTAAATATTCTTAGCATGATTTCCTTCGGAAGGGAAGTAAAGTCGGTGGTCCCGTGTCGTAGATTTACGGCACGTAAACAAACCTCAATCCTGATAAAGAGATCTCTAAGCAAACTTTCCGGTCTTTCACGCCCAATATAGATTGGGACGCTAAGAACGACAGCAGTTAAAGAGCTTCCATAAATAAAGCTCAATTCAATTCATATTGAAGAGACGCACCTGGTAGCAAGCAAGTGAATGGGAATGAAAGGATGAATCAATTTTATTTGTACATCTTTCTGTACACAAACCTTTTTTACAATATTTAACTTGTAAACTAACTTAACGTATGTACAAATTTTCTGGCCAGGTATATTCTGCCGTACTGCTCATCTTGCCTGGCATCCTGGCCTTATGGCTCAACTGAGCAGCCCTTTGCTACCCTTAATCACCTATGATCCATTCTCTCCCTCCTCCGTTTGCCCTTCTTCCTCTCTTTATTTCCCTTACTTCTCTAATCCATTTCTCCTTTACTTTCCTTAAAAACTCCCCCCATATTCTTATTTTTGTTTCTTTCTTTTCCCTGTCGACATTTTAATTGCCACTGCTTTTCCAACTATTTTTCTCATTTTTCCTCCCATACTTTCTGTCTTCGTTCCACTAATTCTTTACATTCTGTCATATCATGCTCTATGCTTGCACTGCCTCCGCATAGTTCATAAATTCCGATTTTTTGCCTCTTAACCCTCTCACATACATTGAACCTGTTCTCACCCATGCAAATGTTTCTTTTTCCACTCTATTACAATAATCCATGTACCCTTCTGTTCTCCATTCCCTTTGGACTAAGTTATAAAACCCAAGTCGCTTTTTATTTTCCAAGCTTCCCCAGATCTCTTGTCTATTTCCTTCTCTCCGTTTTTTTACTGTTATCCAGAAGACGTTGCTATTTATTTCTCCTGCTCTCCAAAAATATCCCATTCCCATCTTATTCATAATTTTTTCTACACCTGCCTACCAGCTAATTTTATTTTTCGTACTCTTTTATTGGTCCATGCACTTTTTTAAAATTTCCCTGTCATCTTTTAACAAGCATGTACAAAAATTCAACATCCCTTCCAATATCACTCCTTATCTTGTTGTTCTTCCTAACTCCACTAACGCTGCCTCCTCTGGTGCTGATCTTGGTAACCCCAATAGTTCTTTATAAATAATTCTGTAGCTCTGGTCTGTTTTTTGCTTAAATCAGATTTCCCCAAATTTCAACTGCATATTGCTCCTACCAATGCCTCATACATAGCAGAGAGAGAGAGAGAGAGAGAGAGAGCGAGAGAGAGAGAGAGAAAGAGAGAGAGTGGCTAGAGAGATACAGCACACACTCTCTCTGTCGAGTATCGTTTGCCAGCCTGTCGCCTGAGAATGTATGGTCTTGTAAAGCAGTGTAGACTGCAGAGAAGAAACAATGCAGCAGCTCAATCAGTGGAAACAACTAGACTGAGAATTTTTGAATAAATACTATTTGCATGATTCTTTAATTTTAAGCGCAAAGAATGTGAAAGGCCCTTTCACTCTCCTCACCCCAAAAAGCGACACTGGTTAAAAGTAAATTTTGGGTAAACTCACACCATACCAATAACTCCAATAGAGATTGTGGCAACCGTCCTTAGGTTGATTAACCTGAGATAAACAGCAAAAGCCGTTTTAAGCGTTTTTCTTTAGTCTTGCGAGTTTTGCATTGCAGTTTGTTGATGTGGAAATAAATGTGTGAGGAAGGATTATATTTCGTAGTTTTTAATCACGAATCACACCAGATGCCCCACAATTAAAGAACTTCGGGGACAAAACAACTTAAAAGTCTGTGTTCTACCCTGCATAATTGATCTTTAAAAACAACGAAAGAATCGCCAGCACAGCTTAACGACGGAAAGTTTCACTTAGCCAAGGTTTCAGCCAAAATTCCTCCGTTTTGGAGAAATTGGCCCGACCTAAGTTTCAACGAGTTGAAGCACAATTAAACATCGCAGCAATTACTCAAGACCAAACTAAGTTTAGCTACGTAATTGGAAACCTGGATTGCTACATAATGGAGGATGTGAGTGACATCATAGCTAACCCTCCTGGCCAAAACAGAGTTTCCGTATTAAAAGAAAAACTATCTCCATTTTTTCTGACAGTGAGGAACACCAGTAACGTACGCTGCTAAATGAAGCTGAATTGGGAGATCAAAAACCATTCTCAACTTTTACGACAAATGAAATATTTGGAGCGTAACAAAATTACAGACGAAGTATTAAAATCTCTGTGGTTCCAACGCCTCCCTTTGTCAGTTCAAGCGGTACTCGCAGTCAGTAGTGATAATTGAGGTTACTGCTCTTCAGAACCTAAATTCAATTAATACAGTCATCATGGATGCTAACCGAAACACTAGTAATTTGTCACTGCTTAGTGATGCTTTAGAAGCCATTACTTCACTTTTGGGAAATTAAAATCTTCTCCCCAACGCGGACGATAAGCAAGTCGCAGTCGACAAGATCATAAGCGTAACGAAAGCAGATCCTCAACCCCGTCTGACACTGATTATTGCTGGTATCATCATTAAATCGGGGACAAAGCCAAAATACGTCGTTCCCCATGCACGTACATTCCGAAAAGCTAGACGTTCAATCATTACAAATGGTGGTATGTGAGAAAGGGGAATCATCTCACCTTTTTATCACAGATAAAAGAACAAAGGTTAGATATCTGATAGATATAGGAGCTGACGTATCTATTTTGCCAGCAACCCTTAAAGACAAACAGAATGGACCTGGAAAATTCACGCTCTCCACTGCAAACGGTGCTCTATTGCCTACATATGTGAACGATTACTTAACCTCCAACTAGGTCTTAGACGCAACTACCATTGACCGTTTGTTTTAACAACAGTTAGTCATTCTATCATAGGAGCAGATATACTGAAATTCTACAACCTTCTAATTGACCTCAAGCAAAAAAGGCTAATAAATGTGGACACACTTAAGGGTACCTACCTGCGTTTCACATACCAGGTCTGGAATGTCACTTCACTGCGTTGACAACACAAATGAATTTACGGAGATGCTTCAAGAGTTTCCGCATATAACGCGGCCACACGTATTTACAAAGGAGTATTTAGCACACAAGACAACTCATGCGATCGGAACCACTGCACTTCCAGTTCGATGCCGTTTTCGACGGTTATCTCTGGAGAAGGTGCACGCCGCGAAAGAAGAATTTCAGGTGAAGATGAACCTAGGAAGTTGCAGACCATCGAAATCCAATTGGTCAAGCCCACTTCTCCTCACTAAAAAAAGGACGGCAGTTGGAGGCCATGCTGAGATTATCGAAATTTAAATGCAGCAACTAAATCAGACAGGTATCCAAAACCTCATATACATGATCTCAATCATTCGCTAGGTAATAAAAATATTTTTCCATGCTTGATTTAGTGCGTGCATACAACGAAATAGCAGCAGCACTACAAGATATAGAAAATACTGTTATAATCAGTGCCTTTGCGTTATTCGAATTCCTAATAATGACCTTCGGGTTAACAAACGTAGCACAAACGTTTCAGCGGTTCATGGATGAAGTTTTAGGAGACCTATCGTTTGCATTCATCTATCTTGACGATGTCCTTGTTGCCTCATCTTCAGCTGAAGAACATAAACAGCACTTAAGGATAGTTTTTTCCTGACTTCGAGATTATGGTATCTCGATCAACCTGGCGAAAGTTGCATTCGGTGAATCCACCACGGATTTTTTTGGGGATACCGAAATTCTCATCAAGGAAGAGTTCCACTTCCAGGGTGTGTGAAAACTCTCGTAGAAGCTAAGCCACTAAAGATATTTCGAATGTTGTGCCGGTTCACAGGTGCAATAAACTACTAGGGAAGGGAGAGGTGTTAGGCAATCAATTGAAGGAATGTATGATTTAATTAAAACATTAACCTCAGAAGTAAAAGAACTGGGAAAATCTCTGAACTTGGCACACTAAAAATTAGATGATAACAAAGAAATAGTGAAGAACCAGGAACAAATTATTAGCAACTGAATGCCAATAATTGATGATTTGAAAACGGAAAACGTTAACTTGAAAAAAAACAGATTCTGAGTTATCAATTCGATTAGTGGATTCCGAACACTATTCCAGAGTAAACATAGTTGAAATTCTCGGAGTGCCGCTGAAACAGTCTGAAAATGCTGTTACAGTAATTAAAGAAATTGGGCACGCACTGCAGGTGGAAATTAAAGATGAAGATATTGATGCTTGTCATCGTTTACCAACTCGAGCTGAAGCTCAGATTCCTCCCTTAACAGTAAAGTTTACCAGGAGATGCTTTAAGGAGGAAATTCTGCGTAAAAGGAGAGTGAAAAGAAACTTCAGTACTCTAGATTTGGGTTACACTTATAATAATCCTGTATATATAAATGAGAGCTTATGTTTGGAGAGAAGGAAGGTATTTGCTAAAGTAAGAGAATTAAAAAAGTAAAGAACATCAAATGCTTATGGACTCACAACGGTAAAATATTCACGAGAAGGGATGATCAAACTATGGTGATTCATATAAATAGTGTAGATGATTTTGATAAACTTTAGAGGCGCATTTTAAAATGGGTTCGTCTAATGGACTTATCATTTATTACCAAAATGTTCGTGGTTTACGAAGTAAGACACAAATGTTGTACATTAATGTATTGTCAAATAACTATGATGTTACTTGCTTAACTGAAACGTGGCTCAATGATGGGATATTTAGTTCAGAACTTCTTTATAATAGATCCATTATTTATAGAAAATGTAGATGCAATGTAACAGGCAATACAAAACGTGGTGGTGGAGTGTTAATAGCTATCAAAAGGACGTAGTGTTCTCAAAGGTTGTTATTTTTAGAATGCAATATACCATCACTATGGGTAATACTTATATATAACAATAGGAAATATTTTTAAATACAGTACATATTCCTCTAAATAGTAGTATACAATGCTATAACGATTTTTTTTAATACAGTGGAGGAATATATGGTTCTTGGAGATTTTAATATTTCTGAAATAATTGGCATTTCTTTTCAGTTAAGTAATGGTTCCAATTAGACCAAAGAGCTACAAATATATATATATATATATATAATGCTTAATATTGTAAAAAATGTTAGTGGTAAAACTTTGGGCTTAGTAATTTCTAATATTGATAGTAACAATATTCAGATTGATGAGGAGGTCGATACTCTGATACCCAAAGATCTTCATCATCCTGTGCTGCATATATTAATCCGATCTCATATAACCATCATTAAAGAGATATTTAATGTACATTTAAATTATAATAAGGCAGGCTTTTTAAAACTATAATACTTATTAGAAATTGTGAGTGGAATGATTTGTGTACTTCTATGGATGTAAATATTGCAGTTGATTCTTTTTATAGTAAACTATTTTGTTGTTAATGAGTGAGTTCCAAAAGTAAAATAGCATAAACAAAAATACCCTCCTTGGTTTAATATCAAAATAATCCAAAATATAAAATTAAAAAAGAATTTAGACATAAAAACATCTATCTGAATATTGGCTAAAAAGGTATAAAGAATTAAGACAGAAAGTGAAAAAGGATATTAAAGAAGCGTTCGACGTTTATTTGGCATCAACGGAAGCCGAAATAACTGGTAATAGTAGAAAATGTTAGACATTTATAAAGGCCAAAGAAAACATAATATACATGAATCTGTATCGTGTATTAAAGTGAAACTCTTTGTAAATCACAGAATATCGCTAATGGTTTAACTGATTGATTTAGATCGGTGTATTCATCAACACTTTCCAGGTATAATATTCAATCAGATAATACTACTTCTACAACCTCCGACACATTTCATATTAAAGAAATTACTTATGAGGATATCAGAACTGCCATAAGAATACTGAAACCTAAAAAATCGTCTGCACCTGATGGCATTTCACCTTACATATTTAAAGGTTGTCAATATATTTTGATGTATCCATTGTATATAATTTATAACCTCATTCTTAAGGAAAATGTTTTCCCGGATAAGTGGAAGTTAACCAAGTTTACCACAATCTTCAAATCCCGTGACCCTAAAATGATTACATGTTATGGACTAGTGGTCATTTTATCTATTCCAGCGAAAATATTTGAAAGCATAGTTTATAAATATATATTCCGACATGTTGAAAATTACTCAGCATGGATTTAAGCCCATTAGATCTTTTCTGACTAATTTAGGCAATTTTGTCCACTACATGTCAGGTGAATTAGATAACAGGTCTCAAGTTGTTGTTATTTATACAGATTTTCAAAAACCTTTTGATAAAGTTGATCATGATAAATGAATAAATAAATTACAGTCATATGGTTTTCAAAACCCATGACATCTCTTATGACCTATCCAAGGTCGATGTCACAGGTTGTTAAGTATAAAAACAGTACATTATACAGCTTTAAAGTTTTCTCTGGAGTACCACGAGGCTCAAATTCAAGTCCACTATTATTTATTTTATTAATTAACGATATATCATTACATGTTAATTCTAATACTTTACTGTTTACAGACGATCTAAAAATCTTTAGCACTATAAAACCTGTCTCCGATTGTGTCAAACTACAAAATGATTTGATTGCCTTAAACAAATGGAGTGAAGTGAACAATTTCCTTTCAACATATCAAAATCCCAGGTTATGTTTTTTTCCAGACCCAAGAGCAATGTTGATTTTATTTACACTGTAGATGAAATAAAATTACAACTAGTCGAAACAAAAAATGATCTTGGAGTAATTTTCAATAAAGATTTATCATTCGTAAAATATATTAATACTATTGCTAGTGTAGCACATAAAAATCTGCGATTTATTATTCGTAAGTCATCTCATTTCAATGATTCAAGAATTTGTTCATATTGTACAATTCATTTGTGAGACCCAAGCTTGAATATGCAGCTATTATATGGAGTCCTTAAATAATAAATATGTTAAACTTATTGAAATAATTCAACGTAAATTTCTTAAGTATGTATTGCTAAAAGAAATCGGTTTTACCTAATTTAATATCTTATGACACATTACTTCAATTATTTCAGTTTGAAAGCTTATCTCATAAAAGGGATCGTCACTTGATACTTTTCCTTTACAAATTATTAAATAATAAGGTGGATGATTAAAACCTAAGACAATTAATTTATTTTTATGTTCCCAATATCACACCAAACCGTTTTCGTAATATCTTTTTTATTCCAAGAGTCAACACTGATGCACATAAATATTCTCCTATGCTAAGAATGCAATCTTTATATAATAAATATATAAATCACAATAATTTCGCTTTATCCTGTGATCACTTACTACAAATTATACGTTGACTAATTTATCATGTACCAAATTACCAATTTTCTAACTTTTGTGTTATGTTGTGTAATTTGTGTTATTTGTTTTGTTTTATTTTGTAACTTTTTGTCATGTTCAATTGATTGTATTTTGTGCTTATTTTTTCGTGGAGTTGTAATTGTAAGAATATTGTATTTAATTAAGTGAACACTGTAAATGGGGAAACCTGTAATGTTCACAAAATAAAATACATAAATAAATGAGTATGTGTGTAGCTAGCCTTGCATGTGCGTTGCATGCGAACGCGTCAATGGTTAATTGTTGGGATTGTTCATGAAACATGAACAATACCAGTGAGAGTTAATGCGTTAATGTTGAGGATGTTTATTTGTTTACTTTCTCATTGTTGTAAGTATATGCAGTGGGTGCTTGCTCGTCTTGACATTTATAGCCTTAACTTAAGCTAAAGAGTTAGTGTACTATTATTCTACTAAGTTTGGAGCTTAAGTGTGTTTAATGTAATGGTAATGTAAAATGTTAATGTACTATTATGCGCTGTTGCTTCCTGTGACAGTCTTCGCAGGTGATCCCTGCCCGTCACTAGAGTACCGGCGCTCGTCGTTCTGAATCCGACTCTTTGTACTTTATCAGGCTCGTTGTCCATGTAGTTGCCGATCTCGTCTGAGTGACCATTCCATAATGCAGCCATCGTCTTCCACGTCGATCACGGTGGGAGGCCCTTTCTCCCAGGCCGCCTAAGAAATGGCTGAGGACTAGAGGGCTCTGCCACTGGCTATGTTAGAAACAAAGGGTAATAAGCAGACGTTTAATGGTGGAATTCAGCGAGTAGTAGACCTGTGTCAGTGTCCTTTTTAATTGGAGGAGATTGTCGAGGAGGTGTTGTATTTCTTCGTTGTGATCTTGAGATAACGTTCGGTCGAATAATGACAGGGGTCTGCTGTGTTTGTTATTTTCTGTTTCGTAGTTCTCTAATGCTTTTATTAGTGGGTTGTGATGAGACTGTAGCTTTTCGTACATATCGTGTGTTATTGTGTCAATGAATTCTTCTACTGTGTGCATCTTAAGCTCGTCATGTAGTAAATCACATGGAGCTACCTAAGGTACTTTGGCTATCATGCGCAATACTTCGTTTTGAAAAGTTTGTAATCATTTGATGTATGTTTTTCCGGCATATCCGCATACTGGTGCAGCATAGGCAAAGATTGAGCGTATCAGTGTCTTGTATAGCGCGAGTCCCATTTTGGTGTTTAATTGGTAGTCCATGATGATGATGACCGGGTAGAGGTTGCCTAATTGGGCACTGGCTTCTCCCCATATTTATAGCATGTACTTTTTCCACGTTAGTCATTTATTCTTTTTTATTCCTAGCCAGGTTACCGTGTCTTTCCACCCAATGTTTTCACGAAATATGGTAAGCAGCAGTAACTGGTGTTTGGAAAATCTATGACTATTACTTTTGTGAATATTATCGCTTGTGTTTTTTGGTGCACAAACTTAAATGCGCCATTTTGTAAGTTAATCCTCTAGATTATTGAGGGCGGTTTGTAATCTTCTGTGATTGAACTCGGTTTTGCCTGCTTGTGTCATTATTGCTGTGTCGTCAGCATATACGTATACGTTTGTGTTTACGGTTTTTGGGGTGTCGTTTATGTATATGTTAAATAGAGTCGGCCCAAGTAAACTGCCTTGTGGTACTCCTGCTTTGATTGGGGGTTCGGTTGCGAGATGATGACCGTTCACTTTCGATTGGAATTTCTGGCTGTTTAAATAGTTCGCTATATTAGCGAGTCCTGTATGTTTAGTGTTTTGAGTTTCTTCAGTAGACCAACGTGCCATACTTTGTCGAATACTCATTCGGCGTCGAGGAAAAGTGCGCTAGTTTTTTTATATTAAAAAGTGGGTGATGCTTAAAGTTGCTCTGATTAATTGTGGGGTTATTGAACATTTGGCTCGGAGTTCAAAGTGTTTTGAAATTAGTATATTTTGCTTAATTAATTGGGTATTGAGACGTTTAAGTATTACTCTTTCGAGAAGTTTTCCTAGTGTGCTCAGTAGATTAATTAGCCTGTAGCTGTGCTGAAAGAAGTTTCCCCTTTTTGGGAAGTGAACCACAGTGACCAGTTCTACCTGTATGGACAGTGCCCGCTTGTTAGCACATAGTTGAATATTTAAGAGAGTCTACATCCTACGGCAGACGCATGAGGACTACTGTGGGGATATTGTCTGGCCCTGGGGCCTTTCTCCTTGGGAGATGCCTAATTAGCCATTGCATTTCACTTGGGCTGGTTTTCCGCACTAATTTATGGTTTACCTGTTCCTTATAGTTGTCTGTTTCGGTCCCCGTTTCTGCCGGAGACAGAACGGAGTGGCATTCGGTGTAAGTGTTTGTTGTAGCGCGTCTGCTGGTGTATCCGATTTTTGTTGATCTGTTGAAGCGATTGTTTGATTGTAGTATAGAGGTGGCATTTGTGTTTTGTCGTGTGTTAGGCAGCGAGCTATTCTCCACACAGCATCTCGTTCGTAGTTGAGTTTCTCTAGTGTATACTGACATTGTTGGGAGATAAAGGTCGTTGTTCTTTCCTTTACTAGCGCATTTTAGTATCTGAAATATTCTAGCTCCGCGATGTGCCGCGATTTCTGCCACTTTCGTCTAGCTCGATTTCTTTCTTCTGCTAGCATGTGTACATATTGTGGCAGTTGAGAAGGTTTGTCGCGGTAGTTGCGGTTTCGATAGCTTGTTTCAGTTCTATAACGGCCGCTTTCATGTTTTTGATCGTGCTTAGTTGCATTGTTTTCGTTTTCGTTTACGGTCCTTGCAAACTTTTCCTAGTTCCATTTGTTGTAGTTCCCTCGGTGGACTGGTGGGTATTGGGCTGCTGAGCTCTCTAATGTAATTAATAGCGGTAAATGGTCAGCGGACAATTCGTTTTACGTACGCTAATTCTGCAAGTTAGGTTGCTAGTGATTGCTAAGTCCAGAATTTCTGGCCGTTGATGTCTGCTAAAGGAGTGTACGTATGTTCCGTTTGAATGTGTATTATGTAATCTGTGTGGTTTTCTAGGTTTAGTAGGGCCGTGCCTTCGTGTTTGGCCTCGTTGCAATCCCAAATTTGGAGCTTCACATTTACATCACCTGCTGTTATTGCTCTCTTGTTTAAATGCATGAGTGCGTTTATGTCTGCTGTGTTTAACACATCTGGTGTGGTATATGTCGCCGTCACTAGTACACGATTATTATCTATTGTGACGTAAATACCAGTCGCTTCTAGTGTTCTGAATTGTGGTTGTGGTGCTAGTTCATGAGCTATGCTTTTCTTAAATCTTATGATAGTCCCACCCCCGCGCTTGTTTCTATCGTTTCGGTGTGTGATGTATCCTTGTATGTTGAATCTATTTTTGTCACTAAGGTGGTTTTCGGTGATTAGTGCTATATGTGTGTGTGGTTTGTGCGAGAAAGCCTTTTAGTTTAGTCTTTTGTCTTCGCAGTCCACGTGCATTCCACGTTATGAGGTTATGAATGACTTTGTTGTTCGTAGGAAGCTCGGAAAGGTGAAATTTCGGAAGAAATCTCGGTAAGTGGCAGGGATGGCTCGGGTGTCCGGCCCGTCTAATGATGCCAGCATCTGAAAGATGTGCAGGCATGTCTCCTTAAGGTCCTGGTTCTCCCATTCTGTAGCCTGGGTCCCGCGGTACACGTGGCGCTGGTGCTCCAGACGTGGATATGCGAGAGTCTCCTGTCACGGATCTCTGACCCTTGTTGGATGACGTGGTCCACATGGTGGTTGGCTTGGCCTCTGGTCCTAGGCCCACTCCCTGGCAGTCCCCCAGCACGTATGTCAGCCCCCAACGGACGCGGGCGACACCCACGTCGGAGCGTCACCTTACACACGATGCCCACTCGTTCCTTCACCCGAACACTCACCGGCCCCTTGGAGGTTACGCAGCACAGCAACTTGTCTCTCGTACGCGGAGCACGCCCGGCACCTTGCCCCGTGGCACAAACCGAGACATAGGGCGCACTACCTCTAGGGTGGCGGTACATTGCCTGTTCTGAGTCTTGGGCACCCGTGCACTTGGAGCACACAACTGCGTCCATAGTGCATCTCGCCTCGGTGTGTCGGAGCTTCAGGCATAGGATACACTACAAGGGGATGACCGGCCGTTGGTACAGCTCCACCTTCACACGAAAGTGGCACATGTACTCGATCAGCCATATCGATCCACGTCATTATCCATCGCCAGGCCCAACAGGTAAAATGGAACAGGTGTTCGGGCTCGGTCGTTTCGCCTGAGTTGCACAACGCGCAGCACTGAAACGTGCGCGGCATTCAACTCATCTTTAATGGCCTCCTCCGCGCCGTCATAATTAATGTGCTTCTCCACAGCAGGGAAGATCTGGTTAACGATCCTAGTTGTGACCTGGAGGTGGAGACTACGCTCCCGCAGAAAGCCAGTCAGTTGCGCGTAGTCGCCCAGTAAGCTCAGCCTTTTTTCTAATGGAGGAGAAAATGTCGTTAGGCACTTATGTCCAGACGGGAGTCGGGACAGGGAGCGTGAGACTCACCAAGCCGGGCCATGCTTAATAAGAACTCCTCTATCGGTTTGGATGTAGAATTTTGAAAGGAAGTACGTGGGAAAGATAGTGCAGTTCCACATACCACCCGCATCAGTCGACAAAAGACACTAAGCTGCCGCAGCAATGGGCGGGAGGGGTGTAATGTACGGTCCTAGGCTACAGCCATGACAAATTGCCCTGACTTAAGTCTAGAGTTCGGAAGGTGGAAATAAAGAAGGAGGTGAAGGTGATAGAATAAGGCTGTGGTTACTTCGACTGTAGTTGCCGTCGTCGCTTCTCCCTCTCTTGGACCACGGCTCGACACTTCAAAGTAAGTGCTTGTGCTCCTCAGGGATCTCTAATAGTGGATGTAGCTGCTGATATGATGAGTGGTGAAGCTGATGAGACGTCACTTCTAAGTCCTTGAGGTTTCTCTCCAGGTGCTGCAGTCTGGTAGCGAAGCTGTCAAAATTTTCGCTAGATCGGCGGCAAAGGTTTGTTGCTAAATGGTGCTGCGGAGATTGCTGCCTGCAGGTCCCGAAGCTTCTCGGTATTCAGGTCGGCTATTATCTCTTCCAAAGCTGCTAGCCGGGCACCGAAGTTCAGGAAGTCGGCGATGAGGTCCTGAATGGCGTCCCGAACCGCTGCTCCTGTCGATGGCGCTGTTGAAATATCCCTATGATTCGGCATGGCGGTCGTTAGAGCTGGCGGCTTCAGCCGTGCCTTCCAACGAAGATGTAGGGGGCAGAGTGCCTGACCGGTGAAGTGTGACGTTTCTCCACATGTAGCGCAGTAGCGGCGTCGGTGGCGGAGGTCGTGTTGCTGGCACGCATATGTGATGCATGAAGCGCCACAGCAGTGGCACTTCGGCTCTGCTGCACAGGTAAAGCTCAGCTCCTAAAGGAGCCCATATTTATAGATGAGGCACAGTCCTCTCAGTAAACAAGACATTTCAGATCTAAGTTTTTTGTGTAATCCTGTTCAATGTTAACACGATTATTTTAAATATTTTTAGGTTTTAAGAAGACAAATTTTACATTCAACATAATTATTCTTTACTATCTATATGTTTTCTCGTGTTTATATACTTCAATCCAATTCTGCATTGAATTTGGGAATCAAATGATGATAAAATGTCTAAAACTCAGGTATTTCACAAACATGTCAATGTCTTTTTAACGATATATAGCGTGATCGGAGGTACAAGCAGTTAATTGGACTCTATAACCTTTCCATAAAAACTGCTTTTGTATATCGTTAATTTTAAACGTCTACGCATCTATTAACCCATTTCATATTACATAACCCCAAGCGGAACAGAAATGTCTGGCTATATCAGACACGTTGAAACTGGTCTCATAACTACCTATATGTGACATCACATTCAAATAGAGACGAGCTCTCTCTCACCCACTTCGACAGAAGCATCCATTATATGGCTGCAACCACCACCATCACCACCACCACCAACACCACCAATACTACCACCATCATTACAGTCAAATGCATTTGTGATAACCATAAGTATAAAACAAATGAAAGTGTTAAAATAACAACTACAACAACCTGTGAACATAGCGTACACTACAGTAATATTAATACCATCACTATCACCGCAGTACTCTAGAAGTAGCTACTTAAAAAGTAACGTTGACCATTTTTCCCCTTATTTAATTCAATTCATTCGTATGTTCTGTTACTTCACGTAGTTATTTTTTTCATTTGTTCTTTCCACTTTTCCTTCATTCTCCATAGAATCAGTACACAATATAAGATTCCGTAGATGATGAATACTCAATTTTGTAGAAAACCATTAAATTTCTCTCCAATTCTATGCAAAGCAGCTTTTCACTAGTTATACAAATTGTAAGGTTCTACAATCGAACCGAATAAGGTTTTACAATTAAAGTACTTAGCAATACAAGTTTATTCTCCTCAACGGTAGATACCATTTAAGCTTTGTTCTACCAGTGCAAGTCCAATAGTTTTGAAAATATCTGAAATGGAAACTTCGGGACTCGATGCAACATGCAAATAACCAATATGTTTGTGCAATGTGGCACGCCAACCCTCCCTTAGGGAGAATTTGAGTGTGTTTCTCCTGAGCACATTAACTTAGAATCGCTAAAAGAAGATAATCATCTCGGGCATATATTAAAAGTCGACGTCGAATATCCTACAGAGCTCCATGATATACATAATTATTTACCTGTGCTACTAGAGCGCATGACTCCTAAGGAGTCGTCTACAAAGAAGCTAATTCTCCATCTCCGGAAGACGTACGAGACGTATTGCAAAACTAAGTTCCGTTTGGTCATAATAACAACAGCGCTCAAGAGACAAGGTTTTTATTGACAGTAATATGTGCATACAAATATGCTTTACTCTTGCACATAATCGCCGTTCACATCAACACACTTGCTAGAATGCTGCACCAGCTTCTTTAACCCCTCGGCATAGAAGTCTGCCGCCTGGGACTTGAACCAGTTGGTAGCGCTCGTCTTGAGTTCATCGTCGGTTTGAAGTCGTTCACCCAGCTACCGTTTCAAGCGCAAGAAGAGGAAATAGTAGCTTGGTGCCAGGTCGGGTGGCCAAAGAGTTCCCAACGAAACTGTTGAATCTTCGCTCTGGTTTGGGCAGCGGTGTGCAGCTGTGCGTTGTCATGCAGGAGGATATTGCCAGACGCCAGTTTCCCGCGGCGTCGATTTTGGATCGCACGTCTCAGTTTGGTAAGTGTTGCACAGTATACGTCAGCTGTAATTGTTGACCAATGGTCCACAAAATCAATCAAAAGGATGCTCTTTTCGTCCCAAAACACAGTAGCCATCATTTTGCGATTCATGTACTGCGATTGCTTACACTTTTTGGTTTGGGTGAACCGGAACGGCGCCACTGCATTGATTGTTGTTTCGATTCTGTGTTGGTGTACGCTATCCATGTCTCGTAGCCCGTAACAATGTGGGAAAACAAAGCATCTCCATCTTGTCTATAGCGCTCCAAAAACTGTCGTGCACTACTACACATTCGTAGCTCTTTGTGCTGACGGGTGAGCAGTTTTGTCACCCACCACGCACAAATTTTCGGATATCCAAGCTGCTCAGTGACAATCTGTAAAGTGAGGTTAGAGCAAAATTTGGGAATTCATCAGTCAGACCACTAATCGTCAAACGCCGATCACTTCTAAGCTTTTGGTTCACTTGCTCGACGATGTCTTCCGTCCAATACTGGGCCTACCACTCCGCTGTTCAAGGTGCACATTTGTGCGGCCATTTCGAAATTCTCGACACCAGTGTCGATCCTGTTTGTCACTCATTATGTCCGGTCTATACACGAGGCATAACTCAGGATGGATGTCCGCAACTGGCGATCCTTTTGCCAGAAAAATCTAATCACAGCGCGCACTTCACAACTGGCGGTATCTACGATTACCTCGGCTATTGTGATCTGCTCTAACCGACAGGCAAACGCCTACTGCGTCACATCAGCACTGCGGTAAGGTTCCTCAGGAGTCGGTCGACAGCACTGCAGACGTGAAACGTCATTCAAGCCTACCATCCGTTAAATGATGTTCATCGAACCTTGGTTTTGGAATACATCTCGTAGTAGTACATGGCATGACTTTGAAACAAGCTCTTAGTGGTGGACTACGTCTGAGGAAGAACCATCATGTGCTAGAATGTGGACATACAGAGGTTAAAGCCTCACCTCAAGTTTAATTACAGGTTGCGAGAACAGGCTGCAAATGATTTCGAGAAGGATTTCTACAAACATTTAAACAATGCAATGTTTGGGAGAACCATGGAGAACCTACGTAATCGGAGGGATTTTCGACTAGTTGGATATGAGAAGAGCCTGGAAAAGTGTATTGCTAAAAGTACACTCATCGGCAAAGCTATATGTGGCCCTAGTCTAGCTGTTGTACATATGGCCTCGTAACGGAATGCGTTCAACAAGCCTATATACATCGGGATGAGTGGGTTGTAGATCTCTGAGACATTAATTTACCGCTATGCTTATGATGTGTTGCTGTTATATTATGGAGCTGAAAACCTGAAGCTTATGTAAATGGATACAGATTCCTTCATCCATCAACTCCAACTAGATATGTATACCAGGACAAGCTGTGTTTTCTTGAGCACCTAGATATAGCTGATTACTCTGCAAGCCATTTATATCGCTCTACACAAAGTAAAAAGTGTTAGGAGAATTTAAAGATGAGGCTAATGGTAAAATCATACACAGCTTTGTCGGACTACGACCTAAAATGCATGTACCAGATATCTGTGTCTCTGTGATAAGGAATGATTAAAGGTATGAAACATGGTGCCATTAAGCAGTTCATCACATATGTTAGCTATGCAGACTTCCTTAAAACCAATGA
Organism: Deroplatys truncata; assembly: GCA_030765065.1. Taxonomy (NCBI): domain Eukaryota; kingdom Metazoa; phylum Arthropoda; class Insecta; order Mantodea; family Mantidae; genus Deroplatys; species Deroplatys truncata. The sequence goes on from CM060990.1 coordinate 194,904,605, forward strand.
AATAGTAAGAACGCTGATGAATTTGATCCTGTCACGACAGCATATTCTTACGTCAGTACAGGGGAATAAAATCACGTTGACTCCTTACGATGATTAGGGTCATTGCAGAGGACAAAATATCCACATATGCTTCTGTTATTGTAATTACAGCATTGTGAACCCTGCATAAAAGAAAGTGTTACATACCTTAATATGTTGGTTTTCTCCATGAGCCTGCTTACAGAAAATTGAGGCTTACTCAGGTATCACCGCATATACTCATTATAAATATGATGAATAAATAATAATAATAATAATAATAATAATAATAATAATAATAATAATAATAATAATAATAATAATAATAATAATAATAATGTAAGTGGGAGTCGGTAACTCTGCCACTAGGAGTAACTTCCAATGCTCGTCTCAGTCCCAGATTAAAGAGGAGAGACTTCAAGCAACAACTAAAATAAATATCGAAATAAGGCTATGTTGGCATAAAACCTTCTAATAATAGCCTCAAAATGCAGAGCAGACGATTGCAGGGGTGGTCCAGTTTAGGTTATAATGCTTGGTACCAGGTTAGAATGGTATCAGATTAGTTTAGACAATGGCTGAATAGAAGAGATTATTTGAGGTTGGTCTAGTCTAGTCTAGGTTAGGTTAAGTTAGGTTGCTCGGTGAAAGGTTAGGGTAGATGTTGGCAGGATAGAATGGATCATAAGGGATGATCTAGTTTTGACTAGAATGGTTTGTTGTCAAGTTAGAATGGTATCAGATTAGGTTAGACGCTGAGTGGATAGAATAGATGAGAGAGGATGATGTATGCTAGGTTAGGATTGAATTCTGATTATCTAAGTTCTGAAGGATGCGTTAACTTAGGTTGTCTTAGCAATGTGTTGCTTACGTTTGGCCATAGTTTGGTCAAAGTGAGCTCACGTTTTTAAGTTTTGCATTTGCTTTGTGAAGTTTTGGCCATGTTTTGTCATTTTTAGGTTACATGTGGTCATGTTTTGGCACGTTGGTCGCTTTTGGTTAATTTTGGTTACGTTTTGCTACGTTATTGTGCTGTTCGGGCTAGAATGGCGGGTGTGAGGTTACAATAGATGATGCGGGGATGGTTTAAGGCAAGCTAGGCTGGGATAGGTTAAGTTAGGCTGTTCGTTGTGAGGTTAGGTTAGATGATAGTAAGATAGAATAGATAATGAGAAGATTATCTAGCTAAGGTTAGGTTTGATGATGGTAGGATATGAAAGGATATTCTACGTCTGGATATTTGGTGTGAGATTAGGTTAGACGATGGTAGGATAGAATAGATGATAGGGGTTAGTCTAGCTTAGGTTAGAATGGACGGTATCAGGTTAGGTTAGGTTTGTGTTGGGTAGCTCAGGTTAGGTTCCGGCATTCGGTGCAAGGTTAGGGTAGACAATGATAGGATGGAATATGCCTTAGAAAGAATACAAATCGTACACAGCTTATCTTTCCACGTCTCAGACGCCAACAACTCAACATAAGTGGTTTTCAAAGGATTTAGAAAAGGACTTTAAAAGTACATGAGAAGTACTCTAACATTAGACAAAATGCTTATAAAGAACTTAAATCGAGAGAAAATGCCTCTAATACTGTTAAAGGATTGAAAAACACCGAAAATACCGTAAACTGCTTGTGAAACGTACGAAATCACTGTAAAACTCTAGAGAAATACCTGTAAAACGAAAATGATCATGAAAACAATAGCAAACTATTATGAAACTTAAGAAATTCCTATCTAAATATATTAGAATGGCTTCAAAGCAATGAAAATGTCCATAAAGGTGTCTTAATATCAATTGTAGTGCTCAAAATACCTCTACTAGCATTCGAAATATATATTCTTACGCTTGAAATGGCTTCAAAGTGTGTAAAATGGTCGTAAAAGTACCTTTCCTCCCTACAAATACTCTCTCCAGTGCCGTAAATACCTTCGAAATGGTCCAAAATACCTGGAAAACTGTAAAAATGCCATGGAACAGCATAAATACGTTCAAAATATACGGAAACGTCTTAAAATCCTGTACAAATACCTGAAAATGCCTGTTACAGTTTCCAAAATACCTTCAAAGTACTGGAAATAGCAATAAAGTTACTCAAAATACCGTCAAAGTACCTCGAAATGGTGCAGCCAGTGTTCCCCAATGTGCTAAAAGCCTATACGAATTCCCGAAAATACCTGCACCAGTGGCTAAAATATCTTAGACATGCCTGTAAAACTCTTCGAAAAGACTGGAGAATGCTCGAAATCACTGTAAAACATCAGAATAAAAGAAAATCATAACAAATATACCATTGTAAATGTGAGCAATACGACCAGAAAAACGGCATAAATTACTGTAAAACACCAGCATATCGCTGTAAAACGAAAGAAATGTGTCTAGCTTAGGTCTACATTGGGTGAAGCCTAGGTTAGGCTAGGTGATGAGAATAGCGTGGATGATCGAAGGACGATCTAACTTAGCATAGATGAGATCAGTAGGGTAGGATTTAGTTTAAGATCGATCTAGATACATTCGCTATAGAAAGCTCTTAGGTTATACATCGTACAAAATATTCGACAACGAATGTGGGTGCGCGTATACCCCTACCCCTCCATCTCCAATGAACGCTAAATTGTTGTCCAGAACCACTCTCTAACTCCTTCTACCCCTGCCCTCCCTAGTACCCCTCTTCGCTTGTCCTATATCTCCCATATAAGCTCATTTTCTATCCTTTAACCCCAGCCCAGCCTAACCTCTTTTCTCGTTTTCCCTATCTCTTTCCATATAAACGCAATTTGGTGGCCTCGATCTGTCTTGTATAACCTACTAGCCATTATGGTTATAATTAAATTAAAAGTTATAAAATTTATTTTGTAACATATAACCATCATACTCGAGCTATCAATATTTTACTTAATTTTCACCTACCTATGGTAGGTAGAGGAATAATTGTATTCTCTTTAAAAAGTCGATATCAGATTTCACGGTAAACGCACTTTTGAAGCAAGGTTTAAGCTAGAAAATAAAACAGTGTCGCAAAAATTCAGAAATCAAAATTTACATTTGTGTAATATATGATAAGGTTGCGAAAAAATCTGCTAGCAGAATATTTTATGAATTATACTATAATGAGGGTTTTAAAAGTGAAATATGTGTATATTAAATTGAAGCCTACAGTAATCTACTAAATGAAATTTAATTATTTTTTAAAATTAACTTTTACAAATATAGAGCTACATATTCCATATCATATCTACAGTAAATTGTCACTGTGAATTTGCATATTTTTTATTACATTATATTATATCACGTTAGAATACGTCGGTTTTTATGTATAATCCACACACTGAATGTCTTTTCAAATTCAAAGTCATTGCAAAATGGCCCTTCAATATTAATTATCAGAAGTTTGCGAACTTTTTCTACAGAAAGGGATTTCTGATTTCTGTTTTTATATTGTTCATGCAAATAAACCCTCGCTCACAGTCAACTGTATGCAGGGGAATAGTAGCGCCATATTCTACAATTAAATCCATAAGAGAGAATTGCTCACTCATCTTATTAACATAAATGAACTCTACCACCTATTTGAAATTCATTCCATTGCATCTACTGTTCAACACCTCCTTAAATAATGCAATTCCAGTAACAGATCACTTAAATTCATACATGTGGCAGAATTAATTTGTGCATATGTTTCTGTAATTTCCTTTTAGGTATACTCGCCATTATTTCTGTAGTTTTTAGGATACATTATATTAAATACTCCAATCTTATTTAATCCCCTAGTCTCTCATTTAAATTTATAAGCAAATTATCTAAGAATGTGCAAATGGTGGACTTAATAACACGTCTATGCTGCAGTAATTCTTGTATTATGTTTCCACGAAACTCGAACTCACCTTCTTGAAATTCTGGAAGTACTTTATCAAGAAAGGAACTGTAATTTGGACCAGGTTTCAATTTAAGGTCCTTGAGCCCTTTTATGCATGAGTTCACGCGAATTTGCATGCACTGTGGAATATAAATTTGACTTTTGAAAAGTCAAACACAATTTTTAACAAGAAACGTGGTATCTTTCATGAAAGAGTATAGTGACCAAAAAGTTTAGATACTTTACATTTTTTAGTAAGCCAGCAGCTACTGGTATTTTATCTTTCGCCAACACAGGTACCAAAAATTCCATTTTACATAGTGTGAACTTACCGCCTCTCCCAATGAGAGCCAGCGAATGAAAAAGTTATAACAAACATTTTCCTTGGCTCATTAAGTATTTCTTGCATATCTTTTAGTGCTTTGGAATTCTTTGGTGACTGTTCAGAGAAGCTATATATTGTGTTTAGAATACCTTGAAACTTTACAAGGTCCTGCTGCTTGACTGACTTCTAGAGCTAACCGATGGGCCACGCAATGCACAGATAGTATATGGAGGTAATTGTTTTTAAAAAGAGTTACCACCTCAGATCGAGCTACAGTCATAAGGAATGCAGCAATAGTAGAAATTGAGGTACACCTACTTTTAGCAATGCAATGTCTTCCAAAATTCCTACAACACGTGAATATACATGGTGGACAATTTAAGTTGAGACTGCACAATATCTCCAAAACTAAGCATTGTAGAAAGAAATTTCTTTGATAAACGTTTCTTGATATTCTGAGGCAAAGTAAATGCCATTAGTCGTGTTTTGTTTGGAGGACGTTATGATGGTCAGTTTAGGGACAATTTAATTTTTTTTAAATATCAAACAACTTTAATTCAAGAAATTTCTTTCTACAATGCTTAGTTTTGGAGATATTGTACAGTCTCAACTTAAATGGTCCAGCCTGTATATCTCTCGCAGTACTTCCTGTTAGCGGACACAGTGTTAAATAATGCGTCTACATTTTCCCCTTCTGCACTAGTTTTACATACATGATTACAGTTTCTGTCAGTAGACTCGTCTATCATAATTGAATACCACCTGGCTGACTTTATTCTTGATAAAATATAAGTAATTATTTTACACACTGCATTCTCCATATCATGAATACTATCACAACTTTCTATAATGTGCATTGCCACTGAAAGTTAATTTGGTGAAAGAAAGACATCCTAAGTCTGCATCAGTTCTTGTAATACGGAAAACCTTCTTGTAGTAATATTTTCCTTTGTTATTGTGTAGATATTTTCATAGCGGGTACTACACGTTCCTCAGCGTTTTTACAGGATGCAGTCGAGACTGACAAAATTTGGTGTCTCTAACGATTCTCGAACTGGATTCTTATGGTCCGCCAAGATTTCATGCCTTCTTATATGTATCGGCTTTGACAACACGATATCCTGAATATAAAGGAAAAATAAAGTAAATTTAGTAGTCACGGATTTACTGGTATCTAGCTTAGAAATAGAAGTAAGATGTACCTGTAATATTTGGAATCCAAATTATTTATTAACCCGGGAATAATTTAGAACTGCATTAACAAATGAATTAGGTCGACATTTATAATCAGATGCATTTAAACGGGAGCATTATTTTTCAGGAGAACTTAATTTGAATTAGATATAAATAATGATTTTACGATTATTATTTGCGTTGCTGTCTATATTAAAACATTGTTTTAAGCTGTTAAATTCTCGCGTTTATTGTGAATTTTAATACTACAGCCTACCTGAAGATGACGCCAAACAGTTCTTTTTTGCGTTCTGGCACAAACTACACATAAACAATGGAATTTCTCCAGAACACAGCACTTTGCAACACTTATATAACACTTTCCACTAACTGTTTATTCAGTTAACCTATTTTAGTATCAGGTTTTGTTTCCTTTGTATGTCCATTTTTAGTTTCAATGGGACTAGCACTTCGTTCCCTTTTCTTCCTTAAAACAAATTCATCCATCACTTCTTAAAGAGCACACACATACACATTGTACATTTGACAAGAATGGGTGAACCATCCTAGCAGGGAGGGAAATTGCCATATCGTTTGTTTCTGTGACAGATTGCTACGGCTTGTTGAAGGGTTGTGTTTATAGCCTCTTACAAATAAGCAGCATATCGTTTGTATCTGTCGCAGAATGTTGTTGCATTTTTGCGAATGCTGTTTTAAAGTTCGTCGCATTCTTCAACCTAGAGTAGCAACAACCGACTGTAACTTAAACCCTCATTTGAAGGTTACTTGAACCTCCCCCTACAAAAAGAAGCATTTCTAAACAAAAGCTCTGAGGGTGTGCGTTTGAACGGCATAACTCGCAAACAAAAGGGTGTATAAGACCAGCATCTTCCAAGAATGTGGTTTTTCGTGAAACCCGTCACACCCGAATCTATCCTTTACATAGGAAATTGTTGGTTTTTCTTAATTTTCTTAAAAAGGGCTCAAAAATGGCCGTATGATGAGATAATACAATGTAGAACAAAATGTGTATGTTGCATTTCCTGGGAAAAGCAGGTGAGGTCCTGTTCATTCTGGCTGAACTTTGTGTAACTGGTAAAGCGTAAGAGACAGACAAAACGTACTACAAGAAAACCACAGAACTCGTTGAAATGCCCAATTTGTGTGTTTATGAAGGTTTTTGTGGAATCAATCGTTTCAGAGATATATGCTGCTTGTGATTGGACATTTTCACTGCTGTGTATTACTTGTGTAAAACGTTTTCGCAAGTGCTTAGTAACCAGTTTGTTGTTTCTCGTGATATCGCGCAAAGACATTTAATCTAATTTCAAAGCCACGCAGCATAGCAATGTAGATACATTTATCTTTTACTTTACAAAAGTTTATTCCCCCGTGTTTTTAAATAAGCATTTGAATAAAGTTTACACAATATGTTACACTTATTGATTAGTTTGTATTGATTTCTAGGTATCATAAATAACATAATGTGGATAGAAGAATAGCAGTTTATATGATTCCTATACTACAGAATAACATGATTTTGTAATGGGTAGAGTAGACACGTGAGTGTACCACATCGGAAAAAACAAATTGAATTTTAGTTATGGACGCTCTTTAACTACCGTGTTTCTTAGCGTCCCATTCTATACTGGACGTGAAAGTTTGGAAATGTTGCTCAGAGGCCTATTTATCAGGCTTGAGGTTCTTTTATGTGCCGTAAATCTACGACAAGGGACCACCGTCTTTACTTCCTTCCCGAAGGAAGCCATATAAGTATTTTTACGCCCGAAAAAAATCCTTCGCCCTCCACCGGGTTTGAGCCCGCGACCTCGGGAACTAGAGACTAACATAGTGCCCTAAACCACTGAGGAGACATAGCACATCGGATGTTTTATTTTGCACCCCCTTAAAACTCCCATGAAAAATAGGGGAGTTAAATTATATTCGAACCCACTCGCGGCCTCTCTCTACTGCGCTATAGACAGTCGGAGTCGCCGGGGAAATTACGCCGGCAGAGGCGGACTAAAATCTTTACCTTATAATAGATACTGGAAATGTTGACCTTCTGCTCTCAAACAGGCAACATATCTCGTGTAAATCTTCTCGCTCACTCTCCGAAGCTCAGTAGCAGGAATTCTTGTGATAAACGCCTTATTATGACCAGAAAATTGGAGTGTGGTGTGCGATGAGTGATAGAAGAATAATAGGGCCCATATTCTTTGATGAAACAATAAATGCAGAGCGATATCAGAGGTTAATTCTGAGGCCATTTTGCAATCGCTTGACAGAAGAAAAGAAATCATATGGTTGGTTCCAGCAAGATTCTGCAACAACACATACGGCTGCCGAATCATTACATGCAATAAGAGAGGTGTTTGATGACATAATAATTAGTGTTGATTTGTGGCTCCCTTGTTCTCCTGACCTAACGAGTTGTGATTTTTATTTATGGGTTTCTTTAAAAGACAAAGTGTATCGTTCCAATCCTCGCACACTACAGGAACTTAGAGAAAAGACTGTGCAAGAAATCACAAGAATTCCTGCTGCTGAGCTTCGGAGAGTGAGCGAGAATATTTACACGAGATATGCTGCCTATTTGAGAGCAGAAGGTCAACATTTCCAGCATCTATTATAAGGTAAGTATTTTACGCCGCCTCTGCCGGCGTAATTTCCCCGGTGGCTGCCGGCTGTCTCGCGCAGTACAGAGGGGCCGCGAGTGGGGCCGAATACAATTTAACTATCCTATACATGTTAGCATCAATTATTCACAGTAAAAGGAAAAATATTAGAAAATGTTGTTAACAGTTTTATATTAATTTCACGCCTGTAGAGTTGAACTACCAAATTACATCAATTCGACTCTGGAGAGAATCTTACACGAGCTGGTAATGACATAAACTCCCACTAGTTCGGAACACTGCTATTTAGTTAGAGGAATTTTCGTTAGGTGGAACTTCCGAGCATTACACATTCTCTGGCGCGTCACCTGATTTTTAATGTTGCTTAGGTTGGCCACAATGGTCCCCCTTCAGTTGCAATTTTCAAAGGGGCAAAGAAAGAGTGATATTATTTTAAGTTATCAAAATTAATAAAACACCATGTGGCCACAATTACCAGCAATAAATAAGGTGAGTATTTATAAGTAGGTAAAGTATTTTTGCTATCAAACTGAAATAATACAAGCTTTAATGTGCTGGTACATATATACATATATGTGAGCAGCTGCAAATGGAACAAAGGGTACGCACATTTTATGTATTGCATTCATCAGTGCAAATATGCTTACTGTAAATTAGGAATGCATTGCTTTAGGGAAAATATGGAATCATTGAAGTATGGAGGTGTAGAGAACAAAGGAAAAGTTAATAATTTCGGTAAACGCTGCATTAAATAATGTAGTACAGAAACACATTCCATTTGCATTCCAACAATACCAGCCAATAAACAACGACGCTATGTAACATATTAAAAGTACAGGCTTGTCCAAATTCTATTCAGTAACATTAAATACATAATTATTAAAGTACATCGTTTCCCTTTGCCTACATATTGTTTGTTGATGGCATGAACCTTCGGCAAAATGCCACTAGATGTGTTAAATGAATTTTCCAAATACTTATAATTAAGTTCCCACAAAGTAATATACAGAGTGTTCTATGATTCTCCTACGGAAGAAGGTACTAGATTGATGTTTTTATTTTAAAACGGAAAAGTGCAAGACAGAGGCACATAAGGCAAATTACCCAAACAAAATCCAGCAATGTCGCTGCCATGCTCTCCCTAAACTGCATAAGAAGCTATTTGCTTCAAAATGGCGTGTTGGGGAGATTTTCCCATTGTACCAAGGCCGAGTTGATGAATGCAAATACACGATAACGAATTAATGTGTTCCAGTTTGCGTAAAATGAAAATCGCATGGCCCCCTTTTACCTCTGCATTTTAATTGGTGCTTAATAACTATTAAACCACGACCTCGCGCAATCCGCAATAGGTAAATAACGTTAAAATGTAAATACATTTCGCAACGGGGATTAAGCTTAGGCCAATGCATGTGCCACATAACTATTAAATCATAACCTCGCATATTTCCGCAATACATGAATAATCTTAAAATATGAATACGTTTATTTAACTCGTGGAGTTTCGTGTGCTAGTGATTGACGAACGGTATGCTTTAAAAATCCCATATTTCTAAAATTACTTTTGACAAATCGTTGGAAATTAAAAGGGAATTGCAAATGCTCGATAACTAATTCATAGCATGTCCCCTTTTACCTCTGCATTTTAATTGCCTGCTTAATCTCGTGACTTCATCTACCCTAGTATCCGTTCCAGTTCCACTTTCGGTCCTTTCTGCAAACACAACCTCCATTCATATGTTACTTGTGTTCCCCTAGCGAATTCTGACTTACATTCCTTCTCGCCAGCCTCCATATATTCTTCGCCACTTCTGAAAAGCTGGTCTCATTTAGCGAGGTGGCGTAGTAAAGGGAGAGCTTGGCAGCGACATTACGCATACAAAATCCAACCTCCTAGTAATTTTAAGAAACCAAACGAAACTGAAAAATGGCTTCACGCTCAACAAGATGGCGATTTACTGTAGATCTTCCAAATTTATTGTGCATTTCCTGATTATAAGGTATAGATTTTGACCTGTGTATCTGCATATATGCAATATAAGGGCTAAGATCTTCGAAGAATTGTCTGCGAAACTTTTATAGCATTGGATAATATGCGTTAAGCTACTCTTAAATAGGAGCTTAAGTAAAATTTATCTAATCTACTTGAAAATAATATTTAAATCTTCGTCCATACATTTTTATCTGCTGTTCAGTATAATAACTAAACTATGTGACTAGTAAGATGGCACCAACGATTCATTACTGTTGGTTTTTTAAATGGCAAATGTAACCTAACTGAAAGAGACAAGGCATTAACCTACATATACATTTGAATAGATTATGTACCTTCTTCAACCATTCCCTTAACATTTAGGAAGGGGTTTCCTCTCTTAGAATTAACTTGTAGTATAAGCTGTTATACTACATGGGTAGGTTTGAATGTAAACATGAACGCCCAGCCTAAGAATAACAGGAATTACACTTTCTTCTGTGGGTTTAAAGATGTTATTGAGCAATATATAGATCTTTCTGCTGAATTAAAATGAAGTGAAGCAAAATACCAAGTTCATCATCGTTAGTCTGCTACTGTATGCAGCACAAAGGTAGGTATTTTGGAAGCACATGGCTGTTCAATGTATAAGCATTACAAGCTTTGCCTACTTGTATATAAGAGGTAGGTGGTAATTGTAAATATTACTGATATCTGCTCATTAATAACATCTTTGATAGATGTTTCCTTCCTTTAATCTTTAGCACTGTACTCTGGATACATTTATTAATTTTGCTCCTAACAATTTTTCAGTTGATATTTAAGAGATTACTGCATATATTGTCAAAAAACCTTTACGCACCAGGAGCTTTAGTAAAAGAGTAATTGTAAGTACATATGCCAGAAGAAACAAAAGTCATAGTAGTGGTGTGATTCTTAATTCCTTAGTGAGTAGCAAATACAAATTGAGAGGCAGGGGATGGCTGTCAAATTTGCAAACGGTTTAACACTGTCTAAAATAGTTTATTTACGCATATGCAATATAAATTTCAATTATAATGAGAACACAGTATGGACCTCTGTCAAGCTGTTCAAATAAATTCTCTTGTTCAAAATAAAAAGTGTTTACAGTGCTAACTTAGCTGTTTAACGTTTCTATTTTCTATAAAACTATACAAGGGACCAAAATGTGTCTACTTAATGAACCTCTCAAGCATATGAATAATGTACCATATATGTTAAGTTATATTTACTGCCACAGGAAAGGCTTTTTCTAAAGTTCACAATGTTCTAGTTCTAAATATTTTCATATATCTACAACACAATATCCTAAATGTAAAGACTTGGCACACATATAAAGACCCAGTTGGTCAGCCAGTAATTTATGCAATATAATGGTCAGTAAGCCACCAAATGATAAGATGACAGTGGGTGGTATGGTGGTATTTAGGTTGCCTTTAGGTTGCCAAGAAGAGGGAAAGTGCATAGGGTCCCTGAGCAATAAGGGCTGTCAGATTAAAATTAAACGAATTAGACTTTTTTCTTGCAAATATGTTTTTCTCAAAGAAAAAAAAGCAATACAATGCAATTGCATAACAACCAACATTAATTATTTTAATATTCCCACTTGGCAACTAATGAGAACACATTATTTGATACAACATGAAGCAGAGAGCCAAATCTCATTTACCCCTGGTTAGCTGGGCTCGCTGTGTTAACCACCCTGCACCCCTGCCATAATGCTTAGACTCTTCCAAACAGCCAAACCAAATCAGCATCGTCAGTTGTAATAATATGCCATTCCATTGTTGTTTCGGTACTGTTGTGGTGTTGACAACCTTTACATCTTTTGTCAGCACATTTATTTCATTGTCATCCTGTGTATCATTAATTAGTGTTACTGTTAAAATGAATAAAAAACAATGAGGAGCTATAACCGCAAGTCAGGAGCCAAAAAGCATAAGGAAAGAAGCAAAAGATTGAAAGGTATTCAGAAAGGGAGCAGAACATTGTTTGAAATTGACTAAAGGCTAGTGTCGATAATGAAGGTGCAAAAAATGAATTAATCTCAAGCTTGTCTGATCTAGCTAAAAAAGATGAAGAAATATCATGTTCAGGGGGAGATTGGGGTTATATAAAACACATTTCTGAGGACAGCAATATTGCATTGGTACAAGCAGGCAGTAGTAAAAATGAAGTACGTTCTAAAAAATATGTGTATGAAAGTGAAGTTCAGAACTATGAGTCATGGCAAGAGACATGCAACCTTGGAAAATTAAAAAGCGGTGGCTAAAGTGTAAGTGTTATTGAAGATATTGCTTGATGAGGTCCCCCTGTTATGTCTAATAACCTTCCAAGTGATGGAACTATAGCGTTTCCGAAAAGAGTAATGTTTTCAAAACTAAAGAATGGAGAATGTTACTCACTCAATATGATCCACTGATAAGAGAACATGTGACAAAAGTTCATGAATCTCAACAAGAAGGCAAGAATTTTGAGCACATTACCTTTCAGCAGATTCCCAAAACAAGTGCATCAAGGCTTCGGCAACTAGGTTCTTCAGGCTCATACTCTCAGAAAGAGGGAAATCAAAGAATTTGGCAATACTGGCTGATGCTACCCCAGATTCATTGCATAGTGTGCAAAAGATACAATTTTAAGATATGTTCTAGACTGTGATTCCACATATAAAGTGATAGAAAGTTTATAAGTTTTGTAGAGTGCAATAAGAAAACTGGAAGAGACATTGGCAATGGAATAACTGAAGAATTAAATAAGCACAAAATTCCTTTAAAAGATTGCAGGGGCAGAGATATGACAATGGAGCAAATATGGCTGGTGCATGCAATGGTAATTCCAATACATTTGCCATATTTTCCAAATTTGGTGCACACAGTCTAAATTTGGTGAATGCTGTGAAGATGTGATTACTTTTTTGGTACGGTTCTTTTTTGAAAAGCCCTCAGAGATGGGAGATACTGGTGAAGAAAATAGGTTATTCCTTGCATCGCTTATCAAAAACAAAATGGTCAGCTCGTGTTGACAGTGTTAAACCTTTTGCTAAACACCTGTCACTCATTAAACATGCATTAAATCAATGTGAAAGTTTAAATCTCTCAGATAATTGCAAAACAGAATTGATAGGAATACAGCGATACCTTGAATCATTTAAGTGGACTTTGATGGCAACTATCTGGTTTAAGATTCTCTCAGCAATTGATATTTGGAACAAATTCCTACAAGCTCGTGATGCAACTCTTGATGTAGAGGTTGATAATATTTGTGATCTGATCCAGAATCTGAAACTACTTTGAGAGAAGTGGGAGCACTTATTAAATGAAGCAAAAATAGTGGCCACCTCTTTATCAAGTGACCTTTCTGCAGAGCTTCCGAAGATGAGAATTAAAAAAAGGAAAACTTTTTTTGATGAAAGAAATGAGGATGTTTCAGAATTTTGTGGGAACAAATGAGAAAGTACTGAAGAAAACGGGAATTCAGAGTAAATGTGTTTTATAGAATAATTGACTCTGTTGTTTGTGGACTTACTAATCATTTCACAGTGGTGAATAAGTTAAATGACACATTTAAGTGTTTATGGTAGTATTCAGACTTTGAAGAAACATGACATTAAAAATATGGGTTTTGCTTTGCATGAAAAATATTATGAAGATATTAATAGGGAGATCAGTGATGAGCTAAAACACCTAAAATCAATTCAGTCATCTAATTTAGGCCAGGCACATTGAAACCTTTGAAAGTTCTGAACCGTCTTAGAGAATTAAAACCTGACAATTTATTTCCAAATATTTGTATAACCATTAGAATATTCTGTACAATTCCTGTGACAGTTGTTGATGCTAAAAGATCCTTCAGCAAAATGAAGGAAATAAGAGGTGTATTCAAATCAACAATGGGTCAGGAAAGACTGAGAAACCTTGGTCTACTTACAATGGAAATTGACCTTGCTAGGTTTTTAAAGTATGACATAATTGATGATTTTAGATCAATGAAGGCAAATTGAGTTGTTTGTTGAAATTTATCTGTAAGTTACAAATTAACTGTTTATGAGCAGTATGTCATAAATTTAGTGTTAAATCTATTATGTTAATGTGAAGCTTAATAATGTTACCTAATTTTAGTACGTACTGCCAATTAAAATTAACACTTACAGACTTGCATAGCTTTTCTCTAGATTCTCAAACCATTTATGTATACTTTGCAAAATTTGTTTTATAAAATAGATACTAGAACATTTTCTGAAAAATAAAATATGTATGTTTTAGTGAGTGATTATGACAGATTTTTTCTAGTGTGTTCAGAATAGTTGACAATGGTGTGTAATGATAAGCTTGTATAGGGGGGGCCTGAGCCTAATTTTACATAGGGCCCAAAAATCCTGTCGGTGGCCCTGGTGGTATTAGTGGCTATTATGATCATGATGATGAGTAGTAGGATGAGGGTGGGTTGGGGGAACTGAAAAAGTTGAAGATGCAACTGAAAACTTATTCCAAACAATGCAGCATGAACAATGAACCAAAACTGCCCATCAATAGCAGCAATTTTTTGTTGCCATGTTGACAATGAGCTCTAGAGGAGCTTTGGAGAGTATTTGTGTTATTTTAAAGGCCTATAGAATTATTTTAAAAGGAAAACTCAAAATATATGGGATTTATGGAAACCGAGACTTAATGAACAAGGAGGAAGTTTCACTGGGTTTTGCAGTGCATTTAATTAAACTTTGGTGATCTGAAAACTAAACTAGAATATCCAAAATAATTTAACACAGTTATTGTGTTACATATATAACTATTACAGAGTAATGACAAAACTCTGCATTATAATGACCTGTGATATTTTTATTGTGCACCATAGACATTGCTAACATGCACATGAATCTTTATGGGTGTCAGATAAGAAAATTCATATTTATTTGGTAATTTTTAGGTCATATGGTTATAATATTCACATTTTACATTAAGGATGACTTTTCAAACATCAAAAGTTCACTATTTAATTGAGAAATAACAGTAACTTTGTACATCCTTTGCTCACATACTTGGGAAACAAATCACTTTCCTATCTAATGGTTAGTTCAGAAAGGGTTGCTTGTGGGTGGAGGGGTGGCTCTTGTCATGGGATCAGGTATTACAGTTATGAATTCATGTTCCAAATAAGGGATGAGACATTCATGTTCCAAATAAGGGATGAGACAGGCCAGTTTATCCTTTTGTGTGTTAATGAGTGTGCACAGTCAGGCTACTATTGCCTTTAGCCTTATGTTGTGTCATAGGCTGTGAATTCATCCTCATTCACTATGAATTTTGTATAATCTGAGAACTCAAAGGATTAATGCTACAGTATTTAATACCTACTTCAAGAACAATTTTCTTTTCAGATACTTGAAACAAGAACATGGAACAAATACATATTTTTAATTGATTTCTAAATTACCTTATCATAATTCTTATACCTACTTTTTCTGCTTGTATAGCAGTTGTACCCACGTATAAAGGAATTTTTAACTTTCTGTGCATTAATTTTAATAAATGAAATAAATCTCAGTTTTTAGCTAACTTTTGTAATCATTATGGCACTTTTCTAAACTTTAGACTCATTTTATAAATCATTTTTCAACACTTTTAGGTCATCAAAATCTGGGCCCCAGTAATGTCATTTAGGGCTCATTAATATGGAACAAAAGTCGCACTCAAATGTTAGTAGATCAATTTGGTTGTCAGTTTAAAATTTACACTCATTTCAGTCAAAGATGTCAAACAAAATTTTGGAGTGGAATTTCAAATGGAGCACATACAGATTTCTCACCATTAAAACAAATGGATTATACAATTCATATACTACATTTGCTGATGTTTATGGTTATTAAATGTAGAAGAGAGCTTTCAGTATTAGCATAGGTAATTCATGATATCACCTCTATTAAATTCATAAGACTGAGACTTACTTTGATATTTCAAGCTTCTTTTAAGCACTTAAATCACACATGCATTTTCCCATAATTTGTATCTTCACTGAGATTAGATGGATTTGTCCTACTTATTAATCATAAATTATTAATATTAATCTATCAACCAACCATAGCTCTGTGGCTTTTTCAGAATCAGCAATGTGAAAACTCTAGAATTTCCCTTCTTAGTTTACTCAAAATATTAGCTTATAAGGTGCTTGAAGCCAAACTCAGGATCTAAGGTTTAGCTCTTGTCATTCTGGCTATTAATGGCAACAATATATTTGTTTTACTTCTCTAATGAAATTGCTGTCCATAAGGACAAAGTATAATAAATAGAAATAAAGTTGGACAGTATGGAATAGTAATATAGTAACATTATGCATATAAAATATATATGATAAAAGCAATAGAACAAATTTGGAACATTTCAAGAACTGTTATATATAAAAATTGAACAGAACATTACCTTATTTAAGTTGGGTATATAAATGGATTCTCAGAATATGGTTGGTATTTAATGGCAAAGTCTGCCAGGAATGAAATTCTTCCAAAAAGTAAAGAGCTGTTTAGTCATAAACCCTCTTGCAGATCATCAATACAATTACTTCTATAGAAGCAAGTTTTATTGCTCTGTGTAGTAGGGTACTGTGAGCTTGCAGTTTTTCTATTTTTCTTGATGGGCATCTTCAAGTTGCTGTTCACCAGTTTTAAATCTGAGTCGGACAGATTATATATTCCTTTTTGTTGGTTTTTGAAAGCTATCAGTTCAGTCCTATGTGTACTTCTATCTTTGCAAAAGCCATAACTTCTTTGTATGCTTTGAATCCTGTGTCATGCAGAGCTTGAACTATAGTTGTTCATTTGTCTTGCATTTTAGTACTTCAATGTGAGAACAGGAACCAAGGACATGAGGTAGGATTTCTATTCCATTGCAGCAATGTTGATAATGGTTATTGTACATGGTTCTGCCTGGTGTGGCATGTACAGCTGTAACTTGCCACATCATTTTAATTGCCTCATTCCATTCAGTTGAAGAGAGTTCGTTTTATTGCTCATTGATCTGTTGGTTGGTGGATGGTCCTTAAGATGAATAATTCCCTTTCTTTTGTATGGGAGACTAAGGCACTTTTTAAATTGAACATCTCTTAATCTGTTTCTTGTCTTCCTGGAGTATGTTTACTGCTTTTCCTATTCATTGCTGCTTCATCAGAATAGTTGAAGTTCACATTAGCAATGTGAACTCTCTGAAAGAACATCTCCTAGATATAAAATCTATTCTCACCTTTTCATATGTACTTTAAGAAAAGCTTTGCAACTCCAAGCAAGGATGCAAGTATATTTCCCCATATTCTGAGTATCGATAAAATTTGGTGTTTTATCACCCTGGAATAATGTTTAGGTATTGCAGTAGCATTGTTAAGATCTTCATTACATGCATATTCAAACGAAAACAGGCCCCTTGTACTGTGTGATACCTACCCAAGAATTTGCTTAGATACAAAACAGCTTGTACTGCATCGCAACTAATTTTTCATGTAAATTTAGGTTCATTCTGCAAAATCCCTTCCCTTTTAAGTGGGATGTTACAGAGTGCTTAGTTCCCTTCATATACACAACAATCCTAAATCTATGATTATTTTGTATAAATCTTGATTTTATGAAGTTCATGAAGAAATGTGCCTTAGTAGTCACTCCTATCAGTTTTCCGTTGGGAAGTGTTTTCTGAATTTTAAACAGGAATTTGTATCTAAAGTTGCAGTATGCAATGACTGTTAGCCATAAATGATTTAATTTGTAATCAGAGTTTAAAACATTCCTCTAGTCCTATATTGCTTAGTACAGTTAAGATTTTATGCAACTTAATTTTAATCAGATAAATTATAATTGCTACAATTTGTTCCAATTTACCTATATAATTGTTTCTCTTTTTTTTTTTTTTTTTTTTTTAAGGTTTTGTATATTTTTTATTTTTATTAAAATGGTTTACATTATAACACGAATTCCCTTATTTATTAATTAAATTACATTCTACAGTGCTAACTCTAAGCACCTTAAGTAAAGATTACTTACACCCATCTCAATTATACACAATTTATAGAAGCCTTTAAATTTGACTTACTAAATGGCAATTCTGTTCCTATTATATCATACATGAACATATTTTAATGCAATTTAAAAAATATTTTTCATTTTTATTGATATTAATCTTGCTGTATCACAACCATTCATTTGCATTTATCTCGCTAAAGTTTCGTTCGACAGTTCTTGTTTACTAAGTAGGTTTCGTTTATTTCATTTATTTATGTGCATTTCACTGTTTCAATTTATGACAACCTTTTTAATAAACCCTAGATATGCAAATATTTTTCTCCCATGTACATAGTTCATTTTGAGGTAGAAAATTTTCTGCAAATATAAATATAGGATTATTGTGATTAGCAATTTCTTTCCAAATGAACAAAAAAAGAATTATATAATCCTTTATGGTTTCACAATTTAGCCTACTAAGGTCTGATCACTAAATTACTATATTAATTAAGTGTAATTAACTTTATGCAGGGTGGTAGGATTTGGAACAGTTAGAGGGTAAGATCTCCTGGATTTAGTTATCTTTCACAGTTTTCAAGACATTAATGGTCTCTAATAAAAGCAAATTGCTACTTCATACATGCAGGTTACATTTGTGAAAGATCGGCACGCATGATTTACAGCATGCTTACACTCTGCAATGGAAGTGTTCCAACCTTAATGTTGCCAATGGCATTCTCTTGTAGAGCAGATAAAATTAATCCAAATTTAACATTAATTTCTGGTGAAATTGGCTTTAATATCGCTTACATACTTTCCTTTGAATTGTAAGAAATTCCAATGTCATTTTTACTTATAGTAAAACCAAAATAAAATTTTGATTAGCATGTAACATACTTTTTGGTATGTGAAGCATTTTTGATTAACAGTGAGTTCTGCATGGCCATAGAGTGGATTAATTCTCCCACTTGTTGAGATAGTATTCTAATTTCCACTAGTCTACACTATACTGGATTCCAATTGTCATGAGTGGGCATTAGATAAAACAAAACTAATACCAACTATTTTTACATAACACATAAAATTGAATAAATAAAATAAAATTAATATCTCAGAAATAAACATGCACAGTTAAAAAAAATATTATTACATAATTTATATCTATATTTAAGGCCTACTATCTGAAATATAAAAAAAATATATAATAAGGTAATCAAGGAGGCAGAAAGGTTACACAATGATAGCACAATCTAAGGAGCAGTTAATAAATCTAAGTCATTGTGGGAAATAATCAGGGGTTAAATTAAAACTGAGACAAGTTTAATAAATAACTATTGTATCACAAGCAATGGTAAAAACATATGCACTCCTGAAGATATATCCGAATTATTCAACAACTTTTATATAAGTGTTGCTGAAAAGGTGCTAAAAAAGAATTCATTGGTAAGATCGGCTAAACTAAACCTAAAATATAATGAAAATACTCTCTTTTTAATGCCAGTAATGACCGAGGAAACCAAAACTAATCAAAAAATTCGAAAACAAAAGGTTAGCAGGAATTGATGGATATTCAAATTATATTGTTAAAACATGTGCCTTGTATCTAATAGAGTCGCTGTGCTATTTAACAAGTCTTTCGCTAACAAGTGGGCTATTCCCTGAGAGGCTAAAACAAGTGAAAGTGAAACCTATCTACAAGAAAGGTAGCAAAGATAAGGTTGAAAATTACGGACCAACATCAGCATTATCCACCTTTGCAAGCATTTTTGAACAGATTATGTATAGCAGATTAATAAACTTTCTGAATAGGTTCAAAATAATAACTGATAATCAAAATGGTTTTCAGAAAAACAAATTAATTAATTCTGCATTAATCAATTTTATTGAACAAGTTTATGATGCACTAGGCAATAAAGAATTAGGACTAGGTTTATTCTTAAATCTAATAAAAGCATTTGACATAGTAGATCATCTGTTACTACTTGAAAAATTATTTGCATATCGCGTAAGAGGACTAGCATCAAGCTGGTTTAAGTCATATCTTGAAAATAGAAAGCAGTCTGTAGAAATTGAGTATTTCGATAGTAAAACCAATGAAATTAAAAAAGAGTTGTCCGATTTAAAAAATATAAAATGTGGTGTACCTCAAGGAACTGTTCTCGGGCCACTGTTATTTATACTGTGCATAAATGATTTAGCTGACAATATAAATAGCCTGATGAATGTACATATAACACTGTTTGCAGATGACACAAGCATTTTTATAACAGGAGCAAATGGTAATAATACTAATCATCATATATACAACATTCTAGAGTATATTAAAAATAATTTAATGCAAATTTGTTACTTTTAAATAAAGAGAAAACAGCAGCTCTAAGCTTCCATAATAAACCTGATAAGAATGCTGTATATCCAAAAATTAAAATGGAGCAAGACGAGATAAAGTATGTAAGAACGAACAAATTTTTGGGTTTGGTAGTGGATAAAAATTTAAGTTGGGAAATGCATATACACAGCCTGACTAAAAGACTCAGTAAGATGTGCTTCTTAGTAAGCTCAGTCATATTTATGTCCAGTGTACCTATTCTTAGGGTAGTTTATTTTGCATACTTTCATAATTTACTATTATATGGCATAATCTTCTGAGGAAATTATAAAAACAGCATTAAGGTCTTCAGGTTGCATAAGAAAGTAATAAGAATTATGGCTGATATCTGTAATACAGCTAGCTGCAAGCCATATTTTAAAAAATATAAAATTTTGCCTTTTCCATGCATGTTTATATGTGAAACAGTAAACTGTACAAAACAAAACTTAAATTCTTTTAAAACAAATGCTGAAGTTAGTTCACGTGATACTAGAGCAAAAAACAATTTACTTGTAAACTCACACAGAACCAAACTCTATGAAAATAGCTTCACATATGCTAGTCTATACTTATATAACAAACTACCTCAACATATAAGGGATATTGAATCCCAACAAAAATTTAAAAAGGCTTTATTTGTATTCTTAATGGAATATAGGTTTTATAGTGTAGATGAATTCCTACATCATGAAGTAGGTACCTAGTGTAAAATGTTAATTTGTAAATGATTCTTTATAACTCAAATCTGTATAGTCTTTCATGTATCTTGTTATTATTTTCCTTTGTATTTTAAAATTTTGTTGAATCTTATATATCTGCATTTGTAATTATTTGTGTATCGTGGTATATTTTCTTTGTATTTTAAACTGACGTGTCCTATAACATATGTGTTATGTTTCTATGGATGAAATAAATACAATACAATATGAGACTGCCAAGATGTTAAGCAGTTCACATAAAAAGCTGTGGATATTCAACAGCTGCTTTGATTTAAATGCATTCATTAAGGCAACAGATCAGTGAGAAATGACAGCAAATTGTAAAATGTCATGTTTGGTCTTTTCTACTATGTGATATAGCTATTTTTATCATGTGCAAAGTTCATCCCATCATGTGACATTTTGATAGGTAACTCTTACCATGGGTTCAGCATTATGAACTACAAATTGGAAATTATTTTTCAATGCATCAAGTTTTTAGACATTTGTCAACACTTAAAATGCTCCTAATGACCCAGGTTATAGTTTTTACTATGACACTTGCAGCTAGACTCCCCAAAATATACTAAACTGAAAACCTACTAGTTTATATTTGTTATAAGATGCATGCCAACTTTCACTGAGCTTGTATGTTCAAATATTTACATACAACTTTTTGTAAACTAAGAAACCATGAAACAAAAGCAAAATATAAAATAACATTTCCCTTGTGTAACCAGCGACATAGCATCAGAGGAGACAGGGTATACAGTATATAGTGTATTGTCTGAAGTATCCTATTTAGCAAACGTAGTTTTAATTATTTAACTTATAGCTTTTTTTAAATATATCCATAAAGAAGCATTTGCTTTCTTTTTGTGCATTGTAAGAATTCGTTAATGAGAATGTTATATCTTATTTAATAATTGCCATTCTTTTAAAGCATACATACATAACTATTGCAAAAAGCTCCTAAGTGCAGTGCTCTCCTTCACACTGCGGCTACCACACAGTGGCTTGCACACCAACCACTGCAGCTTGGACTCTTGTCAAAAGTTATAATATCCCTGCAAATGCCCCATGTTCTCAGAGTTACAATTACAATGATAATAAACATATACCTTATCATAAGAGGTATTAGAAATGCCATCCTTCTCTATCTGTATATTTCAGACATATTCTGAGAAAATTTTTATTTACTTTCAAGAGTTCAATATACAAAATTGAATGAATTTCTCACCTGACATTTTCTTTTAGTTCTTCCAACATATGGGTTGGTTGCACATACTTTTTTATTTTCCCAAGTTCCCCCATAGATAAAAATTACATACAGTTAAATCAGCTGTTCATATGCACCATAATTCTTTACTGATTAGTGATTTCCTTATCTTCAAAATTTTCCTGGATTAAATTTAATGACTCATCAGCTGTATGCATGGTAGCAAAGTCTTGTTGGAAAAATCTAGACTGATATTCAACGTTGGTCAGCTGTTCCAAAAATGGTGTAAATCATTCCTGTATCTTTCTGCAATTATTGTTTGTTCAAGGAATATAGGTCCTATTATTCTGTATGCACTTATCAAACATCATGCAAGGGAATCATGTATGTAAAATGGTTTCTCTGTGCTCCAACATCCATTATTTTATGACAAAACATAGCTATATAAATGAAACCACGAATTCACTGACAGTAAATAAATTGTTAGTGAAGAATATTAATCGTGGGTCAATTACACTGGCTCAAAAATCCAATTATAGAAATTTACCCCAATCTGATGATCACATGAAAAATAAGGTGTGTGCAAGACACTCCATACATCGTATAAACTAAAAGAAAACATCAGATTAGAAATTCACTTAAATTTGAATATTGAACTCTAGAGTGTGAATGAGAATTTCCTGAGGAGATTCCAGAAATATACAGATAGAAAAGGACATTTCCCACATCGCTTATGATAAGGTATGTGCTTATTATCATTTTAATTGTAACTGTAAATATCAAAATGTGAGACAGTTGTGGGGATATTTTAAATGTTTCGGTGGGTGTCAGGCTGACTGGCAAGCGAGTTACCATGTAGTGGCCATGGTGTAAAGGAAAATCACTGTATATCAGTATAATACGATCCATTCATTTTATTATTAAATACATTTTGTAATGTTCACAAATTTTATTTTGAAATGTTATTTATAATTTCATTGGGTTTAATTAAAAATTTACATTACTGCTCACTTATTAAAAGTAATATTATAATAGCAATACAAAAATGAAGCTTTAGTAGAATACAGAATGCAAGATTTTTAAAAATCCAGGATAGTTTTGGAAACCTCTTCTTCTGGTATTTTCTTACAGTCATACACATTGTTTATTTATGCAAATATGCAACTCCTTCATTTTGCCTAATGTAACAGTAGAGGTAAGAACATTTCTATTATTGTAATTCTGATTCTTTTAATAACATTTGAGGCCATCAAGTGCAAAACTCGTCTAATCCAAAAATTAAAAAAATTGAGTTAGAATTGGGATTCAATACTTCTTGCAGTTCTCTATGAACTGGTAACTTTGGATTTGAATAAAACTCATCTAATACACCTTTAAGAGAGCCTGGAAAACCGCTGTTCAATGCAAAACTCTTCAAATCCATGGTGGCAGTTGATGCAGAAATCGTCTGATTTGCTGATAGTTAAACGAATACATAAAGTTAAAGCTAAGGCATATTTTGATCTCCTGAAAGAAGATGATAAAGTAGCAACATTTTCATTTGACCATCAGAAAAATATGGTACCTACTGTCATAACTTCTCTACTTCACGTATAACTTCTCCATTGTGCAGGGTCCATTTAAGGCAACAGTGACAAATCAGAATCTTTGTAATTCTGTTTGGACAGAAAATGAATGTCCTAAAGGTTCAAAGAAAATTGTCTCAGCAGTATACGTTCAACTGTGCAAATCCGATTTTTCTGGAGTTAAGACAGTAAAGCTATTTGCAGATGCCTGCTGTGGACAAAATAAAAACACCAGTATGATAGGCATGTATAATAAATGGCTTGCTATTCAAGCACCACAGAATGTGCAGGTGATAGAAATGATCTTTCCTATACCTGGCCATTCATTCATCCCTCCCGATCATTTTTTTGGGCTAATAGAGAAAGAAGTAAGAATGAGAAACACTATCAGTAGGGCCTGAAGAATATTTTGAAATCTATAAAAATCATGGAAAGGTAATCAGGCTAGGGACAGATGTATCTGTAAAGGATTGGAAGTATGCTGCAGAGGAAACATTGAGGTTACCAGGATCCTGGTATTTTAAATTAAAGGCATCTAAACATATTATTTCACAACGTTTTAGCTCAAGCAAAGTTATAGTGAGAGGTGAGGCAAATTATTGATCCAATTTGTGTGTAGGTAAGATCCTTCTGAAGCAAAGGAAAGGAATTTAGATGTGGGTGTAAAAGTAAAGGAGGAAAAATTAAAGATGTGAAACATTTATTAAAAAAACATTTGTTGATAACTGGGAGGAAAATAAAAGCCTATATTTTACAAGAATTTAATTTTTAAAAACAATATTGTCACTGATGATAAAGAAGTAGATGCTGTTTGTGAGAGTTTCTTGGATAGTGAGGAAGGACAACTTAGAATTTGATTTTTTTGTTTTTGAACATTAATTATTAGTATTACATTTTAAGCATAATATGTAAATGTTACAAGTCATAAGATGTATGTGATATGAAAACTTATCAATTTTAGTGAGCAAACTATGAAAGGAGTGATTCATTGATATCCTTATGCAAAATTGGTAAAAATAATTGTGAAAATTTAGTTTTTTTTTAGCTAAAATGAAATCAGAAATGGTTACAATCATAAAAATATTGCAAGAAGGTATTTATTAAAATTGTTAATCACAAATGTTGACAAGTAAATGTGAAAACGTTTGCACTTAATTGTAATTTAGTATTGTGTTTCCACCACAATTCGCCAAATCCATACTGTTGTGTGCAAAACTCGCCTTATCCAAAATTAAATTTTGATTTGCTGCCATATTATTTGAGACTGAATTTCAAGAGAACACATACATCTTTAAGGGTCCAGTCTGGACATTATTACATTAAGAGAATTTCCAAATGTTCTGCTTTTTGCCTAATTTTATTTTTTCACATTTTCTGAAAATTCGTTTTACCTGGATAAGGTGAGTTTTACACTTGACGGCCTCATTTGTTTCCATACTATTTTTCAATGCTTCACTGTGTTGTCTCCTTAACATGTGCTTGATTATAGCTATTGTAAATATATAACTATGCAAATTTTGTATAGTGTTATTCTCTAGATTTTATATATCTCTAGCTGTATTACTGTTAATTTTCAGATTATTTTATAAAAATTCTTATCAAGAAGTATTCTTTATTGGTTTGCTTAACTTCATTTAATACTAGTTTTTGTGCATGATAAGCCATTGATAAATTTTGTTTCATTACAAAGTGCTCTCACTGACTTCTTAAAGGATTCAGAAGAAAGAGCTTTAGCATTATTAGAAAGTCTATTAAATAAATTAAGTGAAGCTGTCCCAAAAGAATTTTGAATTTTACTACATTTACAACTATTAATGTAAAAATTAGAACTACTTCTAATGAATCTCAGAACATAATGTACATTTATGAACAGAGGTACTCAAACACCTTAACTTTAAAATACCAATAAATAATGGTCTACAATGAGTTGTGGGGGTGCACCACACAAAATCGGATGGTTTCTTCTGAAATAAAGGTATTTTCCAGGTAAAGCATGATCACCAAAAAGGAAACTACTATAAATTAAATATCGAGTGAGCAATTTGGTGGGATCAGTTTCTCAGCTGGCGAGGCTGGTTGCTGTGTTGGTGGTGTGGGTAACAGGAAGTCCATGTAAATATAGTGTGGTTTGTCACATAAGCTATTTATAACATACATAACCTAAATTACTCACATATATTAAGCAAGGAGATGTTGGAACTGCCTCCCTTCATTATTCAAGCATTTCTGGCACCTGCTTAGGAAATTGCTCATTACATTCTGCAGTACTCTCTGAGAAAGCAGCAATTTTTTGGCATATGTTATTCTTAAGTTCATCTAAAATGTGTGCATTGATATAGTAAACCTTCTGTTTTAATGCCCTCTCATTCCCCTGATTTAGCTGCCTTTGATTTTTATTTCTGCGGGCATTAAAAGAAAAAATTTACAAAACAAATTCACACACTTTAGATGAATTGAGGAGTGTTGTTTCAAAACGTATTAAATCCCCTCGCAATTGAAATTTAGTTTGATGCACTTTTCTACTCTTAAGTAAGTGTTCTACAGTACTATTGATCAAAACCGATGCATTTCATATTCATTCCTATCTTTTTTCCTTGTTGAAGTTGAAGTGTCAGAGCAAATTGTATTCTTTTCACAAAACTGATCGGTTCAAAACATATTAAGTTTTAGTGTGAATTTCTGATGTTTGTAAGCCTGCCCGATACTGCAAAAATTTGTTTCTATTCTGTTAGTGTGACTTATCTGCACATTGATTGTTGGTTCATTCTGTATGTGTGCTGGGTGTTAAAATGGAAGGTTCTGGTGCTGTCGGTGAATGATCAAGGGAAGTAGGAAAAGAGTTCAAGGAAAAACAAAACTTGAATCTGATAGAGAAACAAGGTTAGTTAAATGCAGCGTTAACATTATTAATATTAATACCTGCACTTTTAATTTGTCATTCAGAGCATCTTGCGTTATGGCAACAATTAAATTTTTGTGCCTCATAATTTATAAGCCTCTACCTGCAACACTCTTTATAGGTATGTAAACTCAGATCCACATTTAACAAAATTTAAAGTCCCATGCCGTCATAAGGAAGGATGATACAAATTAGCACTATTCCAGCATACTTTTTGGTGAATGCAAGGAAATTGGTATATAGCGTACCAAACAAATTAGGCTAAGATGTTCGACTGAGCTGTATGATAACAGTATCTTGTCCAAACAAACTGAAACCAGGAAAAGTTCTGAAAAGTGATAGAGCAAGAAACAGTATTGTTGTAAAATATGAGGTTTGTACTTGTTAGTTAACATATTCCTGTTCTTTTTCCAAACATTGTTTTAGCCTGGTTTCCTTTAATATCCGGCTTAGTAAAAGTAATAACTAACTTGAGAATTTTAGCAAATAAAAGTATTAACGTTTTATTAACTTTGAAAACGGCATATTTTAGAAAACTCCATACTTAGTTATTTCTTTATCTTGAATAAATTCAATAATTAATTTTCAGGTGAAAATGGCAGATCAAGCACAGCCTGTGTGTGCCCAATTTTCCAAGAAATTGTTTGGCATAGGACAAATGAAACTTAATAATATTGCAAAATGGTTAAAAGCAGGTGAAGGTATAAGAGATAAAAGAGAAGGGAACCATAAAGGTGAACACTATGCAGAGAAAAAGAAAAAAGTAATTGAATTCATTGTGAATTAAAAAGCAAAGGAGTCTCGTTATCATCGAAATAATAGCCAAAAACTTTACTTGTCTGCTGATTTAAGTATCAGCAGATTATTCAAAATCTATAACTTAAGTGTTTCTGAAAACCTGAAAGTAAAAAAGTGGTACTTTCAAAACATTTTCTGCACAAACTTTAATATCGGTTTTGGATCACCAGCAACTGGTGTATGTAGTTACTGTAGCTGCATGACTTTTCAAATTAAAAATATAGAAGACACATCTGTAAAGAACTGTCACCTGGCTGAACTGGGTGTACACAAAGCAAGATACAAAGCATTTTACAAACTGATGAAAGAAAGTCCTCCTGGAACAGTCTCATACTGCTTTGATCTACAGCAGGTGCAACCATTGCCAAAGCTGGCTATTGGTGAGACATACCATTCCTGTCAATTAGCATTCTACTCTTTGTGCATTACTGATATCACTACAACTTCTCCAGTATTCTTCACATGGAACGAGACTGAAGCAGGAAGGGAAGCAAATGAGGTTGCATCAGGAGTACTGACATTTATCAGGTTCTGCGATGGATGCGGAGTGCAGAATAAAAATACCCACACTGTCCAAGCTCTTGCCTTCTGGCTTCAGTGCAAAGCACCTTTGCATATTCGTAAAATTATAATGCACTTTCCAGCTAGGGGGCACTCTTTCCTACCAGCTGACAAAATTTTTGGAGTGGTAGAAAATATGTTGCATAAGAAAGAAGAAATAATTACGCTGGAAGAATACAGGGCTATCTACCAGACTGTAGGCACAGTCAAAATATTTGGAGAGAATTGGGTGATAAGGGAACATAAAGAACTAACATCACAGCTCAAGAAAGTGGAAGGAATAAAGGAGATGAAGAGGGTAATGCTGAAGAAAGTCAACAAAGGCAAAAAAGTACAGATAGTTCTCAAAATGGAGCCAACTTTCAGATCAACGATCCAAGCAAGCTCTATACCATGATTTGGAAAAGAGGTATAAGAACAATATGTGAGCATCTGTCCTGTCAACCTGAAGGGCTGTACCTGATGTAAAGAAGTCTGATGTAGAAACTCTTCTCAAAATGAGATTTGGAGATAACTGGCAAAGGGTACACGCTCTACAGTTCTGCGTTTCTGCTTTGAACATCGATGTTGCACCTGATGGTTGTACTCAGGATGCTGAAGCATGTGACTGTCTGCATGAAGAAAGTGGTTTAGGGAGATGTGAGACAACATAACATCTAGTGTGTTCTCAATTCTATTCAGTGTTCACTTGCTATTATTATTTTCTTATTTCAGATCCTCATAGTTTGTTTCTGAACTGCAATATATTGTTTCATACTATAATTTGAGCATGATTAAAAACTGATAACTATAGTAATGCAACATACACTGAGGTAGAATGTCACTTCAAAATGCTGTTAAATCTCATAGATGGATAAAAATGTATTCAATGCAATTAAATGGCTATTAATTTTCTCATGATTGGAACAAAATGTATTTAATTCCAATGTGCTGCTTCAAAACGTATTCAGTGGAATCTTGAATTTAAAATCACTTAGGAATAAGCTGGTAAACATATTTAAAATTTCATATGATTTAGTTACAATTGTCTATACAAATATTTATGCACCACATTTTTTGTGAAACACTGCACATTTTTCAAGAAAAATGTTTTTAACGTTTCCTGCAAAATTAGGAAAGGGAGACTTAATACGTTTTGAAATGATGCTCCTCAATTTAAAAATAACAATGGTCAAGAAATTGTTGCCATATCTCAGAAAGAACTACAGATTGTAATGGGCAATTTCCTAAGCAGGTGGCAGAAGTTCTTGAACAGTGAAGGGAGGCACTTCCAACATCTGCTTGCTTGTTATATGCAATTAATTTACTTTTCTTTTTAAGTGTTTATGTTGTGTGTGTTAGAAACAACTTACGTGACAAACTATACCATATTTACTGTGAGCTTCCTGTCACCTGCAGCATCAACACAGCAACCAGCCTTACTGGCCAGGTGCATACTGCAAAATGGTCCCTCCAGGGATTGTTCACCCCATAGCTATGAATGTATCCATAATAAATGGATAATAAAGCAGTAGGAGATGCATAATTTATTAAAACTCTTACCATAAATAAATCTGTGCTTATTTTATTAACAATGTAAGTAATAAACTGACTGTCTAAACCAGGCTCAAAGTGCATGCCAAGAAGCTTAGAGGAGATTGCAGCTGCAGAGACAGGGAAACTATATTAAAAGTGAGATCAACTGTTTTGTCTGCATTAAGGACAGACCATTATACTCACACCATTTGCAGTTTTATCATTAAGTACATTAAATTTCACATGAAATCTTGCATCAGAGTTGACAGAAATGTTTACAGGCAAGTAATCTACATACAAGTAAGTTTTTAGACAGTTATCTTGAATGATATGAGGGAAGTCAGTATGATAATAATAAGAAATAATGAACCAATTCAGAACCCTGAGGGACACCATGCTTTACCAGTTAAAAATCAGAATATTTACCATTTATATAAGCAGACTGATATCTATTACATGTGTAGGATTTAGCAAAGTTTACAATGTTATTATTAAAGAAATAATGTTTCAATTTGCTCAACAGCATTTCATGAGACAGAGTTTCAAATTATTTTGTTAAGTCAAAAAGCTGACTATGAACTACATCACTTCTATCAAGACATTGAAAGCATCTTGTTATAAATGAGATTACAGCATTGTGCTACAAGAAGACCTAAAGCCAAATTAGCAATTTGTGAAAAGTATATTTTCTTCAAAGTAGTGTGTAATTTGCTTATTTAAAAGAATTTAAAAAAAACCATTGAAGTAATTGGTAAAATACTAATTGACCTTTAGTTAGAACATTTAGATGTATCTCCCTTTGTATAAATAGGAATTAATTTAGCATTTTAAGAGTGTCTGAAAATTTTAGATTTACGGCATGTAAAAGAACCTCAAGCCTAGTAAAAGGTCTCTGAGCAAAATTACCGTTCTTTCACGCTCAATTTAGAATGGGATGCTAAGGACCACAGCAGTAAAAGAGCATCCATAAATAAATAAATAAATAAATAAATAAATAAATAAATAAATAAATAAATAAATAAATAAATAAATAAATAAATAAATAAAATAATAAAAAAAAAACTCCATTAGGAGAAAATTTTGTGTGCTTTTGTTCAACTGGTAAGCAATAAGAAATGGACAAAAGCATACTAAAGAAACAATATATGTCTTTTAATTCATACAATATACTTAAAATAATTTCATTTTTGGCATCAGCCACTTGCAAGATTTTTGTTATTGGTTTGGCTTTTTCAATGCAGTCATTTCAGTTTTTGAAGTACTGCCAAACTTAAATTATTTCTCACACTTATAGGAAGAGCATGGAATTTCATAGTATAAAGCAACCAATTTTTAAACATTTGAATATCACTTTCCAATTTTTATCTTTAAAAATGTGTAATTAAACTATTTATTCAAATGTTTTATCTTGAAATATGTAGAAGAATTAAGTTTTGCAAGAATAATTTATAGAAGGTTAATAAAAATATACACTAGTGGATAGAGAAAGTCATGTGAATGTAACACATCAGAGTTTATTTTTTATATAAAAACAGAAGCCTTTTCCAAACATTTAGTATGTATCATTCATTAAATACTAGAGCATTAAATCATAATCATATTACATTCTGCTGAACTAACAATAGCTGCAGCAGCATCACACACAGTAGAGCTTGTTTATATAACAGCTTACATGATCATAACAAATAACACAGTTACACCAGTTTTAAAATATTGTTAAGTGAAGTATTGTTAGATTATACATCATTTACCATTCAAGAATTTAAAGATAAAAATCTATAAGTTCAAATAGAAGCTTCATATCATTGTATGCCATATTTATTCTTGATATTTATCCATATACATTGAATGTTAGTCTTAGGTATTAGTATACATGATGAAACCATTGTTTATGAATAATTTTTATAGTGAATAAGGTTAGTTGTCTGACTGAGCAATCCACTGACCAGCTGACCATACCTCTAATATTTGTGATTGTAATATTATATTTCATTAAGTAAATAGTACTCTTCTTTGCTAACAGAATGTAATGTGTTATATTAAGAATTGCATTTAATATACCTAACAAATTAGCTCAATAAAAGTACACTTTATTGTTCTATTTATTCCCTGGCTTTAACTGCAATGGTCATATCAGCAGCCTTTTACCTTTGGAACGTATTATTGCCTATTGCCAGTGGTGTTAACTTGTATACGGTTGTCATTGTATTTCTGGTATTCTTTGGATTTTATACGTTACATCACACACACACACACACACACACACACACACACACACACACACACACACACACACACACACACACACATATTCAAACTCTTATTCATACCCCCAGACTTTGGGAAGGATAGGAAATAATCTTGGCTAGAGAAAACTTCCCACCCCCACAGCCAGGAATCGAACTTGGAACCCCTCACACAGCAGGTACACATTTTAATCATAAAAAATCCATGGGAATCCAACCTTTGTTATAATATAAGTTATATTTCTTCCCTGTCAGCCTGAGAAAGGTATATTTAAAATAAACAGTTTTCACAAATTTGAATTTAAGGAATTTTTCAAAGCCACAATCATTTTCATGCTACAAATGAAAATCTTTGACTCTAACATTGAGTGTGCATTGTTTAAGAGTGCAATGGAATAAAAACAAGTGACATTCAAATAATATACTGAAGTATTCGCTCAAAAATAATTTCAGCAAATTGGCAAAAGAACAAAACAATTTTATATAGATTTTTCATATTTTTTTTACAATTATGAACATGCCACGCATTGGTTAATAGTAGAGCTAGGAATTTTAGGTGAAAAATATTGGTCTAAAAGGTGCTTAGTTTAGTTGAAAAAAGGTGCAAATTTAAAATGTAAATATTCATTACAAAAGGTATCAAAGCTGACTGCATAACAAATGATGACACAAAATTCACTTATGTATAAAAATGCCTGCCTAAAATGTTGCAGAACACAATGCTATTAAACTCATTTGTCCAGAAAACTATTGAAACAGAAAATGTTCAATATTTCAATGGTTTTTTCAGTTAGGCTGCACTTTTGTTTATTAAATACGTTTATGCAGTAAAGGAATGTTCCACATCAACAGACACAAGTGGTGCATATTTTGTTTGTAGTCGGTAATGCAGATCCTTGTTTGTTTGAACATCAGAATTTTTGGCTAACCTCTGTTCCAGCTTTCACTTCCAAATACCCTTCAATGCTTCCTTCATGTCCAACAGAATAGCTCATTGAACACTGTTCCTCCAGTTTTGAAGTAGCAGTTCCCAGGCAAATGCATCCATTCACAGTTCATCTTGCAATTCCTGTTGACCTGTTAGTGCTTTGCCCTATTTAATAGCTGAGAAATCTTGATTTGTCAAAGCATCCAATAAATTGCATATAGTATTGCATATAGTCTTAAAATGCTTATAAATAAATAGTGCAGCCTTTAACCAAGTATTCCATCTAGTATAATTGGGGAAGGTGGAAGCGGATGTCCTGTAGTTTCAACATACTTTTGTGACCTAGGCAGTTTATTGAGGTGCAAATTAATTTAAAGGGTTTTACTTTGCAGGAATGTGCTGAAGTGGAAGTAAAGTGATATCACCATAGTATCTGTAAATCCTAATAAAACATTCATTAAGGAAATTTGTCCATTTACTTTATACATCAATCATTAATTTTTATAGAAAACACAACATAGAAAAGGAGCAAAAAACGAGAAGAGTGCAAAAAGATGCTGAAAATGAAAAAAAAGTGCAAAAAGTGCTAATATTTGGACAAAAGCGCAAAAAGGTGTCACCAAAACATAGCTATGAGTGTTTACTTCATGTTTTCTTTGCAAGAAAATCGGTTTGGACATTTTAATAGTAAAAAAGGATTAAGGTGCAACACCTAAAATTCCCAGCTTTAGTTATTAGTTGGAGCATTATAAGCTTCTGCATAAAAAACTGAATGCATCCTACACTAATATGACAAAATACCTTTTTGAGTATAGAATCCATTCACTCCTGTTACTTCCAGGAGATAGTTGGCCAGTTGTCAAACAGAACGATAATGAAATTCATAGGATAGAACAATGATGGGTCCAAGAAAATACATGTGAAATATAACATTTCACAACTGTCTGTCACTGCTGATACAGTAATGGTAGGCTGGAACAGATGCTACCTATAACTTTTGCAACCAGCTATTCAAAGCAGCTATGTTTACAATACCAGTATGTTTGTAGCTACTCAAAAGTGGCATATGTGCAAGAGAAATGTAATGTGTGCTATTTGTTTGTGTCAATTTGAGATTGTTTTATTCTTATGTGGCAGATAATGTATGATATGGTAACATAGACAACATGATGCAAAAATGTTTCAAACTGAAACACCCAAAACTACCACAATAATGGTGCAACATTTGACAGTATAAAATGGCACATGGAGTATATACCCTATTCAGCATCATGATAATATATTATGAGACGACAATGACAGGCAGCTGGTTCTCATTAGTGTTTGTCACAAGAAACTATGCATTTATTCATTAATTTGGACATCATTTTGCTGTATTGGAAATGCTTCCGGTGCCACCATTGTATACTTCTGGTATAAGAATCAGTTGGAATAGGTCATTGTTTATGAATAATTCAGATTACCATATACATAACACTAGGAGTTTTAAAAATATACACCTAAATCATCACCGTCTCACTCAGAACTTAGATTTTATTTCTCACAAAGGAACCATTTTATATAACAAACTCCTGGTCAGAGCAAAAAACCTAAATAATAAGAATTTTAAAAAGCTGTAAAACATATTCTATTAAAATAATGCCACAGTTAACAGATGAAGTTTTCACCACCACCACCACCACCACCACCACCACCACCACCACCACCACCACCACCACCACCACCACCACCACCACCACCACCACCACCACCACCACCACCACCACCACCACCACCACCACCACCACCACCACCACCACCACCACCACCACCACCACCACCACCACCACCACCACCACCACCACCACCACCACCACCACCACCACCACCACCACCACCACCACCACCACCACCACCACCACCACCACCACCACCACCACCACCACCACCACCACCACCACCACCACCACCACCACCACCACCACCACCACCACCACCACCACCACCACCACCACCACCACCACCACCACCACCACCACCACCACCACCACCACCACCACCACCACCACCACCACCACCACCACCACCACCACCACCACCACCACCACCACCACCACCACCACCACCACCACCACCACCACCACCACCACCACCACCACCACCACCACCACCACCACCACCACCACCACCACCACCACCACCACCACCACCACCACCACCACCACCACCACCACCACCACCACCACCACCACCACCACCACCACCACCACCACCACCACCACCACCACCACCACCACCACCACCACCACCACCACCACCACCACCACCACCACCACCACCACCACCACCACCACCACCACCACCACCACCACCACCACCACCACCACCACCACCACCACCACCACCACCACCACCACCACCACCACCACCACCACCACCACCACCACCACCACCACCACCACCACCACCACCACCACCACCACCACCACCACTGCCTTTTTAGAAACATGAAGTTAAATGAATAATGTACTTTATGTACCATTTTGTAGTCTTACATGCTGATATCTTCCTTATGACCAGAGTTATGATTTTCAGGTGCGCACCTTTTTTCTTAGGGTAAGTTAAAGCTGTGTGGAAAGATAGCACAGTGTGAAATTTTGTTTCTAGTTGCGAAAAGAGGCATTTTTTCTTGCACCTTTTTTCCCTTTTTTGGGACCTTTACCCCTTTTTGGCATCTTTAGCCCATTTTCCCCCAGCCCTGCCCATAATCCTCCTTTTCCGCCTTTTTCTTTTAAGTTTCATTCCAATTTATTCTTTAACTTTCAATTAACGTCTCCTCAGCTTGCTGTGTACGTGTGAATAGTAAGCCTACTTCTTTCAGTAAATGCCGCGCGGCAATTGAAAGTATACCCGCAACAATGGAAAATAATTGTGTGTTCGACAAAAACCTCTTTCTCTTGCTTTACTGCTATAAAGTAGCCCACAATAATGCAATTGACAATGTGTGATTCTATCCCACCAGAATCAGTAGCCTGCTGTTCGTGAATGTGAGCATGTTACTGAGAGAGATGTCATCTGTTTGCGTGGAGGCGAAGGCTGGGCACACAGAGACGGCAGTAACGTCACCCGCGCAGTCCCGAGAATTATTGAGATTGGGTTCAGCTCAAAACTACTAGAAATCGCTGAGACTGAAGTTCCAGCATGAATGAGAACATTCTGATAATTGTCATGGTATCATAAGAGAATGTGGACAGCGAATGGGCGCAAGAGTGAGTTGTGTGACAGTCGCATTGTATTAGCAAGTGAGCTAGCATTGGCTCTCCAAATGAGTGTACTAGTACTAGATTTTACCATGCCAAAGGTGTCCAGTGCTTGATTTATTGTTCTGGCTGAGGTATTGAAATAAGATTTCATCGACACTGATGGAACTGTTATGCAGTGTACTATTTGTGATTCAGGAATTTTTTTAGATGAAAAACACCAGTGAGATTGCATCAAACAACACATTTCCAGCTCTAAGCATCAAATGAACAATACTCTTCAAGCAAACAAATCACGGCAGCCTCTATTACGAAATGTGTTTCAACAGAGTTCTTAAAAAGCCAAAATTTGAGGAAATTAAACATTGATTTGTGTACAGCTCTTACACAAACAGGAATTCCATTCAATAAGGTGAACCATCCAGTCTTCAAGGGATTTGTTGAAAAATACACAATGATGTCAATGGCCGATGAGAGTACTTTAAGAAAAAACTACATGGGGCCTGTTTACCAAGAAACCATAGAAAGAATCAAGGAAAAAGTGTCTGATTGCAATGTAGGAATCATTGTGGATGAAAGCATAGATTCAATGGAACGATATGTTTTGAACATTTTAGCTTTTCCCTTAGCAGGGGAGAAAGTTAAGCCCATGTTAAAAATGTATGAGCTGCAGAAAGCCAATGCCAGTACAGTAATGCAATCCAGTATGGACTTCTGCCAAAAACTCTGGCCTACTGGTATCGAGTTTGAAAAACTTCTTCTTGTGGTTATGGACCAGGCTCCTCCATACATGGTTTCAGCTGTTAACCAATTGAAACCTTTATTTCCTAACTTGAAGCATGTAACATGCTTGGCTCATGCCCTTCACAGGGTTTGTGAATCCATAAGGAGCGAATACGACATCACAAATCAATTCATCTCTGCCCTGAAAAAGATTCTACTGACAGCTCCGAGCCATATTGTTTACTACAGGCAAATCACTGGCCTGCCCCTTCCAAATTTCCTGGTCATTACTCGCTGGGGATCTTGGATTGAGTGGGCTGCTATGTTGTGTGAGAATTTTAACAAAATTAAAGAGTTTGTGCTTTCTTTGGATCCATCCGATGCAGGTGCAATTTCCAAGGCACAGCAGCTTCTGTTACCAGAGAAAATACATAATTTGCAGACAGAACTATATTGTGTCCATAGTTACAAGTAACTGCCTGCAGCTATTAAACGATTGGAAGAAGAAGGTGTGGAAAAGGAAAAACAATGGGATATTTTTACTTCCTTGAGGGAGCAGTTAGATGGCTTTGCCAAAGACAAACTTGAATCTAGTCTTCAGAAGAATACAGACATTGAGGAATTCGCCACATCTGTAGAGTTGCCATTCCGAGTGAATACAAGGTTCGCCCCACTGGTTTCTGTGGATGTTGAAAGAAGCTTTAGCATCTACAAAGACATTCTATCTCCTAATAGAAACAGACTTACTTTTAAAAATGTGGAGATGCTTAATGTCTTGAAGTACAGCAGCTTCATGTTTTTTTCCCTTCTTTTGGTGAGTGATAATTTGATGTACTTGTTTGTAGTTCAATAAATTAGAATAGAGGAAAGAGAAATCGTTGAATAAGTTAAGGGAATGCACAACTGAAATTAGCCCAAAATCTAAAAAAATCTAAAAAAAAAAAAAATTATATTCCAAAAAAATTTACCATTGCTTGTAGTTTTAGAATCCACTTTTATGTTTGACCTAGCAAATGCTTCAGGATCATTATGAGACTTTTCAAATACCCTTGTGCATTTGGTTGCTAGCTGCTTATATTTTTAAAACTTGATTTAAGGCCTTTCTTATTTTCAGCATTTCTGCATATTCAAAATGTTCCACATGATGTTGTTTTCATCCATTCATATTGACATTCTTATGCTAATTTCAAACACCCAAATAAATAAAACTGTCATATAATTTTTCTGTGTAATGAATAGTTTTTGTGCTGCTAACTTTTGAAGATAACAATGTATACAAAAAAAATGAAAATAAATGCAAATACAAAATTGCAAAACTTTTTCCCTCTTAAACTAAGAAGGGTAGAAAAAACATTATGTGACAGATTTGTAGTTCCTTGACATAGAAGCAACATAAGATTTTTTTTTTGTAAAATACATCATGTGTTGCATTTTGCATATAACCATAATTTTCTATTTTGAAAATTAATAACTTGCAAACTAGATTTTGGATTGGAATTCACAAAATGATTATATCTAAAGAAGACTGACATGTGGTTAAAATTTCAACTCAATTGAATGGATATTTAGAAAATAGCAATTTCAGTTGTGCATTCTCTTAAATAAATCAGCAACTTATTGTCCCTTTTTCACCTTATTTGAGCACCTTTTCCCTTCATTTTTTCATCTGAAAGTTGCACCTACAAATCCTAACCCTGCTTATAACACTATTGTGTGCCTTATAATGAAACTACTTCACATTATGCTATATATATGAATGGATGAAAACAAGAGCAACTTAAGTGTCATTAATTTAATTCTTAACAAGGCAAAGAAAAAGAATCTTCTTTTTATCTATTCAGTTAATTTTACATTGCTGCAGCATTATGCTATCAAATTGAGCTTACTGTATAAACATATATATTTTTGTTCTTGAAACTGATTATTTAATGACAGAAGAGGTCTTTAAGTTGTTTTGTTCTGAATTGCATTATGTGTACATATCATCTTATGGTGGTATAAATTGTGGGACTGATTGTACTTATGTTTGGCCAAACATTCTCAACACTCTTATTTTATTAAATAGTTATCTGAATGGAAAACTTGTGTTGGCAGGTAAGAAATACTAAGGATTAGAGTTAATAAATGAACACAGTTTCATATGAAGGGCCTAATTCCATAAGGGCTTAAGGTATAACACTATAGATAATTCTGAGTAATAATGATATATATATATTTGTGAAAGGCAAATATGTACTTGCCACATTTATGAAAAATTTCACATACTGATGTGTTAATGTCACAGAACAATGAACTGAATAACATTGCAGCTGATGATTGTTCATGTGACAACTGTGCAAGAATGAATGACACAAAAGCCAATGACAAGAAAACTGTAATATCATTAGATACCATTAAATGCTGATTTATGATATTAAAATGAATTGTTTTAATAAAAGTTTAATACAGATTTATTCTTTTGTAGGCCTAAAAATAACATAACTAATCAGTTATTTTAGCGCAATTACGTACAATGCATGCAAAAATTCTGTATATCCCCACATTAAATTCAAACTGACGTGAGTAATCATGCTGTGTTTTTGTTGCTGAGGTTGGTAAATATTCTTCTGTTATTTCTTGCTAATTTAAACTGTTGAGTGTTTTCAGTTTTCATTATTGTCACTAAGAATTGTGTGATTGTGGATTGTTAATAGAAGGTAAGATATTGAAGGAATGGTAGACACAAGTGATTATACAATTGAGGAATGCTTAGTGGCTGCCATGTGAGTCCAGATCATCAAAATAATGGAAAGTCAATAAAAAATATTAAGGAGAATTTCATTCTCTGGCTTGAGAAGGCAGCATTGACAAAGAACACCTTGTTGACATGGGAAAAGAAAGCTATTATGACAGGCAGTGTTCACAATGCACCAAGAAGTGGAAGACCATCCACCAGGCAGGAACTTTGAATGTTCCAGCTCCTCTTCCATGATCACCAAGGAGCCCTGATTTTGCAACTCCAGATAATGCACTACGGGATTACATCAAGGAGTAGGCGCAGAAGCACTGGTATTCAACAAATAAAGCCCTGGAAGATGTGGTGCATGAAGCTTTCCAGGCTATGATCCCAAGAATGTTGCTCAAAATGAGCAAGCGAACATCAATGTGCATTCAGCTTTGCAGAGACCACAGAGGGACATATACAGTTGTTTTTTATTCCTAAAATGTAAGGAAAAGCCTTAAAAAAATAATAAATGTGTCTATGGACTTTAATATCATGTCAATCTGAATTTAATGTAAGGGTATATATGTAGAATTTGTATGCACCTTATCAATGAATCAAAGTTAGAAACTTGACAGTCACTTATTTTATCTCATTTTAGGACAGTGCTTAGGATACAATGGCAGGAACTGCTGACCTTTGGAGGTTGCTTTGTTGGGTATTAAATTAACCCTGGTTTTAAAGATAGTGTATACTAGTCATTTACTGTTGCTCCAGTAGAAATTTCAATACAGCATTTTGCTGCAATGTAACTGCTAGTGGTGGCTTTCTATTTATATTAAAAGGTACAGTTTGGAAAAACTGGTTATGTTTTGCATGCCAACCAACAATGTGTTGCTACATTGCAATATACGGCAGATGAGAATAAAAAGAATTTCAAAGTGATACAAACAAATAGTAACACATTTCTTACATTTCTCATATCCATATGTCACTTTTAAGTAATTACAAACATTATAGTGATGTAAACAGTATGTTTGGGTAGTTGGTGGCATAGATTATAGATGACTCCCATAAACATATGAGAAGCTACAGACAGTTATAAAGCATAATATCTCATATGCTTCTGGAACCATCATTATTCTGTCATTGCCATTTTTGATGGCAAATCTTCAAACCTCCCTTATCAGTTTTATTACATTTCACAGTGCATTCCCAACAAACTGCATGTAGATTAAGTAAGTTTCTTTCATATAGCATTAGTTATGTCCATATTTTGTTACAGAATGAATGGACTAGCTTGTGCAAGGCATTTGAGGTCTTGTCAAGCAACTTAGCATCGGTGGATGATGAGAAACCAAGTGATACAGTATGTATTGTCATTTTTGTAATTACTGTTGGTTAGTTGTTATACCTTACTTTGTTTGTATCTTAAGCTAGATTTATTTACAAATGTAAGGTATACATTTTAAATTATAATTAGCTTAAAATTAATGTTCCATAAAGCAAAAAAGTTTATCAAAATGGCAACAAATTGTTCCAAACTTGTCTCTGGCAGAACATTAAAAAACAAATTTGAACCAACAATTGAAACAAAGACATGTTAACATGCTCCATTGCTGGAACACCTATCATATATACCTACAGCTATGGGTTATACTCCTGTTATCACCAGCAGATAGATCTCTCACTCTCTCGCTGTTTCAATTAAACCTTGAAAGGATATAAAGTTATTAAAATAATATACAACAGCTTTTGTAGTTTAAGCATAGCTAAAAGACATCTCCATTAACAATATTTTACCAAAATATTGATGTATTCAAAAACACAATATTGGTTTCACATCTGAATGTAAATACCCAGGTAACACCTACCTCGTATCTTAAAGAGTATCATAGGTACTAGCCTTAAATATTTAATTTCTGGTTGGATAGCAATAATAGGACAGTTTGTAGTATAGACAAGAGCATGCGAAAGAAGGTGCCAATATTGTGTTAAGAACATAATCAAAATGGATGTTTAAAACACAATCAAAATTTGTATAAATGATTTGCAAAATACTGCTAAACAGAAGTTTGATTTAAAATAGAGAGAGTTGAAGTTTGTTATACTACATCACTAAAATGTTCTTACTTGAACGCATTTCAGGAGAGCAGTTTGCTCCCATCATCAGCATGTTTTCAACTGATTTTGCCGGTTATTGTCTGGGGAATGTGTGTGGCTAGTGGTGTACTCTGGTGCTGGGC
The DNA here is from genome assembly GCA_030765065.1 of Deroplatys truncata. Lineage (NCBI taxonomy): Eukaryota > Metazoa > Arthropoda > Insecta > Mantodea > Mantidae > Deroplatys > Deroplatys truncata. The sequence goes on from CM060990.1 coordinate 194,946,289, forward strand.
TGATGAACCTCCAAAGGCTGCTGGGTGGTGGTAGTTTGAAATTCATTAGGTGATTCCTGTGTTTGATGATATGTATCTTTTTCCAGCTGTCCAATTCATTGCTGCTGTTGATTGGTTTTAAGAGTTTTATGTTTGGAGTGATTTCATGGTTTGAAGACCAGAAATGATGTGCTACTGCTGATTTATCTGTCTGTTTTTGGTAAATGCATCTCATATGCTCTTTAAGTCTTATTTCAAGACTTCTTTTGGTTCTTCCTATGTATACCAGGTTACAGTCATTACAAACTAGTTGATATATACCAGCTGATTTATCATTGAAAATTTATGAATAAGATGTTGGAAACATGGACCACATTTGCCCAAAGCTTTGACAAATTGCTTCATTATCCCTAATTTGATACATAACAGGGATAGCAAAACCTTTTGTGAGTCAATCAGCGGGAAATTTATTACATTTTTTTGTCTCTGGCACTAAATCGCTTCTTTGTTGGCTAATTAGTTTCACCCCAGTGTCTTTCTCTGGCTCTAGGGTCCCATTCACACAAAAATCATGGCACTGCCATATACCCTGCTTGTTAGCCCAGTAAAGTATAGCACACTTTATGCTTGCAGCGCATGTACCACTTGTGTTCATTATATTTAAATTTTTCTAGGACACTATACAAATTTTGGTGTGTTTCTTTAAGGGATGTAGAGTGAGCTGTTGGAAAGGAAGCAAACATCTCATTGTGCAGCAGAACACCTCACAGACTTCTCTTGCCTGTGTCAATAAATAGACTCCATTCTTTTGATTTGTAAGCTGTTCCAAGATGACCTATCAAGTTAAGGATATTACAACTATACACTAGTTCCCCTTCCTTTACAAAATATTTCTGGAACTCTTCTTCTTGATATCTGTACCAGCAGAAAGTTGTTCCAGGTCCTAAAAGATTGTTTTCTTTCAGCCTTGAATCTAAAAGTCCGCTTTTTCTTTGGTAAGATTGAAATCACGTACTAAATCAATTAATTCTGACTCAAAGGATTTGGAATGTCATCTTTTAAGTCTGAGGACCAATTTAAATCATCTTCTATACTCAAAGTATCAGTAATACTCCCTGGTAATACCGTAGGTGGTGATGTAACAGGAACATCAGGTTCATGAGGCACAGGCCTAATTATTGATGCAAAACTTGTATATATATTGCCTGCTTTGTTTTTCCTATTGAATCCAGAAATATTACAAAGACAAAAATAACAGTCATTAAAATGATTTAGTTGTTTGCGCCATACCATAGGAACACCAAAGGGCATAGGTGAATGAGCTCCTTTGTACCACTATCATAGATTTTCTATACAAAACTTTTACACACAATATGAGGAGCAAACTTCTTAACTAATTTTGAAGATTAGAAGCTAGTAAAAAAAAATTGTCTTGATGTCTTAATTTAATTTTAGATTAGGCCAGATACAAACCCTTGATAAATGTGGCAATGTTTCTTTTCTACTGCTTCATCACATAACATGTACAGACATAACAGAAATTGTTAGGATTGTTCACACAGCCCCGCCTAGATATAACCATTTAAACTTGCCATTTTTTTCCACAAATAAAATTCACAACACAATATGGCTTTAAAAGAGACCAACTGAGAAGAAGTTTAAAACTGTAGTGAGGATTCCAAGATAGGTTCCTGTTGATATCTTAGGCAATAATTGTTTGAGATAGGCTCAACATTACCTGTAAACTGAGATAGACAGTAGTACAACATGATGTCATATGATTTAGCATGTTTACATATTCTAATCAACCATGCTGTAAGTAGGATATGCAGTGCTGTCAATACTAGCATACTGAACTTTCAATTTTGTGTTGAAACAGAATTGTTCAAAATCTGTATATGATATTCAAAAGCTATTATTATTTTCAAAATCAGTACATCCAATTTGACCATTATGATGTAAAATATTCCATGCCGCTAAATCTTCAGGCCTATGTAATTGTGAATTACTTCTTATATTGTAATCATGAATCAATGAATTGGTCATTGGACATTGTGATGATCATGTTGCGGTCAATTTAAATTGAGCCTAATTGTAGGTTCCCATTTCAAAATATGAAATTGACACTAAAATGACCATCATAACTTCCTCCAAAGAAAACATGACTAATGGCATTTACTTTCCTCCATAATATCAAGCAACTTTTATTCAAGAAATTTCTTTCTACAACACTTAGTTTTGGAGATAATGTACAGTCTCATCTTAAATTGTTCACCTTGTATAAAAATTGCAATTAAAAGAGGACCTAAAAGAGAATCTTGTGGAATGGTACATTACACTTTTTTGTTCCCGAAAAGGAATTCTGTAACAGCTAACTTTTTAAATCTAGGAAGTCAATTCTGAATGTCTGTTTTCATTGTTTTAGATAGGAAGGAAACAAATTTTGAACATTTCATCAAATTCCATATGAAAACAGTTTAAAATGTTTACTAAACTAGAAGCTTTTTATAACTGAAGACATAAATGTATAAGAACTTTTATTGATGTCGAGATTACTAAAACTTTCTTTTAACATTTTTATTAGTGGAGTTTCTGTTAATTTGTGTTTACATAATCCATGACTTCGTGATATTAGTATATTGTTTTTGTTAATGCATACGTGGTTTCATTTGAGCTTAATCTTTCAAAATATTTTAGACCAATTGGGAGAAGTGAAATTGGTTGATAGTTTTCTACTTCATTCTTTAAGTACTTTCTATAAAGTGGCCTTTATCTTTAAAATATTAAATAATTCAGGGACTATTGCTGTGGTAAATGAAAGGATTTTTAAATATGCCAAAGATTAGTCACATGTATTAAGCAGTTCTTAATAATGTAACTGGTATGTTGTCTATGCTATATGACTGACTATGTTTTTTAGTATTTTTTATTACTGTAGCAATGTCATGTTAATTGTGCGCTTTAAGCAAATTGAGGAGGGAATATGTGGTGAGTGGGCTTTGCTGCCCATGATTATCATTATATTGAAATTGCAAAGTTTTTATTAAGTCTGCAAAATATGCATTGAGACAATTTTCAACTAACTTTGGCTCAGAAATTAATTTACCATAATGTATAACCCCTGGGGATTTTAATATTTTTAAAAGAATTCACATAACTTAATAATTTTTGTAAACATGTTTGGACATGTTAAGGACTCTTAGTATCTTCTTGTTGCTGAAGAACTTTGTTTCAAATTCTTTTATAGGTTTGAAAGTAAATAAAAATTTCTGGTGTTGCTTTACACACTTTAGCATATTTAATTAGAAATCTAATTATTTTACTGGAGTTTATGGCTCTTGGTGTAATTATCATTTTTTAAAACTATTTTAGGTCACTTTAACAATGTAAGTCTTGTCACGGCCATACAAGCATAATGCACAGCAAGAATGACGAGTCACAGCATAAATACACAAGACTAATACAAAAGATAAACATAACATGGTTGAATACAATTACAAAGGTATTAAAAGTAAGAATAACATTAACACAAACTTCTAGAATTCCTTCTATTTACTATATAGCTTTATTTTCCTAAGATAACGTATTGTGTTTTTTAATAGATGAAGGTCATTAAGAGCACCAGGTAGATAGTTAAGTTCAGCCTGTTGTATCCAGGTGGTGTACAAAGAGCAGCCCATAAGTATATGTTTCACTGTCAGTGGTACGTTACAACTTGTACAGAGTAAAGGCGGATTGTGGTAAAACAGGCAGGAGTGAGTAAGCTTACAGTGTTGAGTTCCAAGATGAGAAATAACTCCCTGGTTTCATTGTTGGATTTTCCAGAAAGGTTTGTGAGTACTTGTGGAGCCGCAATGGACATCATAGAGCTTGGAGTTCAGTGCTAGTCGTTCTGTTTTCCAGTTTTCTATAAGCCGACTTTTAGTGTATGTTATAAGGTCTTGATGGTGATACTGTTATGGGGTCACTAGGAGGATGTCTGGTGGCTTCTTTAGCAGCCTTGTCAGCTTTCTCATTTCCTTAAACGTCAGTATGAGAAGGCATCCATGTAAGGATCACATGCTTTCCAGATTTGCGGATTTTTGTATAAGCAGAGAGAATATCCTGTATGACAGGGTCGGTTGTGATTATTATTTTGGGTAGCTTGTAGCACACTCAAGGAGTTGGTGAAGATTGCAAATTTAGTTTCTGTGCTTGCATTATGTATTCCAGGACTTTCTTGATAGCAAAATATTCACAGGCAAATATTGTAAAATGGAGCAGAAGAGCATACAGCAAAGCATGATCAAGATAGACTAGAGAACAACCATGGCCATCAGAAGTACCTGATCCATCAGTGTAGATTTGAACAGAGTCAGAATTAGTCTCTCTTATCACACTGAACATAGTCTGAGGATGAATGTAGATGTCTGGGGTGTTGAAGCTGTACAGAGTTGGATATTAATTACATGATGTTAAGGATGCCATAGTGCTGTCTCAGTTATATATGACTGAGGCTAGGTTACAGGGATTTTGAAGTCTATTTAATTACAGTATTGTGAGATGTGGTGATGGAAGAAACCGTATTATTTCTTATGTTGTGTTAACTTGTTTGAGAAAACAGCTATATATCTTGGATACAGTCCTAGATGCAGTCTTTATGGTATATGACAGGCTCAGAATCTTTTGACAGACACATAAGGAGGATGGTTCATTTGTCCTATTTGAAGCCTTGAGATTGGGCTTGTAGGAAATGCTCCTAGAGCAAGGCAGAGTGCAGTGGACTGGATAACATACAAGTTTTAAGAGCTGTAGTAGAGGCAGAACTGTACTTAGTAGCTTTGTAATCTGGCTTAAAGCGGGCGATGGGTCTAAAGGCATTTAGCATTATAGTTAGATCTGTACCCCAGTTTTTTGCTGTCAGGGTTTTCAGCATATTAAGTTGTTTTATGCACTCATTTCTCAGAATTTTAAGTTGAAGTATTCAGGAAAGTGTGCTATCAAAGTTTACTCCTAATATTTTCACTGTAGTAATGTACTCAGTCGGTTTCCGTTAAAGTGGAGGTCCAAGTTCTTTGTAGGAAGTCTGTTCCTGTAAAAGGTAATACATTTTGTTTTTGAAGTGGAAAATTTAAGCCCAGTAATTCACCAATTGTTTCATTGGACTTTGAAGTATTTCTTGTGCACACAAAATATTCTTATTCATGCAGTATATATTTAAGCCATCAGCAAACAAAGAGCTGATGGCTCTTTGAAGGTGGTCATGTGGATGTTGTTTCTTTGGGGAGAAGATCCACATGACCACCAGAGTTCCAACCAGTTGACAACTTCTTAATAATACCTTCAAGTGAAGGCGAAACGCGTTGAGAATAAATTCAAGTTATGTGAAGTATAGAGTGTTTTAGTCAACTTAATGTGTATAACTTTTTTAATTATTACATTACTTCACAGAGTTAATTCCAATTAGTTTTTCAAATTACTATTTATTCCATTAATTCTATTCCAAGCTGCAGAGGAAGGAATGTTATAATTTAAAGAAGATACATAGAATATCCAGCAGTTGCATTTGATTTTTTTAATTAACTTGTGAGCTTGAGCACGATGCTTTTGGAAAGTTATTTTGTTTTTCAAGGACAGGTGTCTTTTAAAACAATAGAACCCTTTGTGCTTGTTTTTATGGCAGCTTTACAGCTGTCATTCTACCATGGAATAGCTTTAAAATGCCATTGTATGTTAGTTTTTGGAATACTTGCTTCTGCAGATGACATCACTAGGTCAGTCAGTTCTGAAACAATGTTATCAATTTCTTCATTATTGCTGCTGTTGATAGCTAGAAATTATTTAATGGTCTCAAAAATGTGTTTTTGATAGTTGCCAATCAGCTTTGTTGAACGTTTTATTTTGGGGTTGAAAAGTAGGAAGCAGTTGGACTATCTATGGACATTTTTAAGGAAGAGATCACTTCTTTGTGGAGAGAAGTACACTGTCCAGTCTATCTTGGGTGCTATTGCAGGACTAGAATTAATCAAGTCTATACTACCAAAGGATCCTGTTGCTGTGTTACAGTAAGATGTAGAGAATTCAAATAATTAAGTCTTTTAAACAATGAGTTTCTCTATCACCTTGCCTCTAACATTTATTTTGTGCTTTCTTTGTATGTTTATTTTTTGGGAGGAATTGCAGCATTGGAGCAATTACAATTACTTTTTCAATAAATTCTTTACATACACTACATACTTTATTTTTGATTATATACATTTTCCCATGATTATTTTTAGTACATAATTAAGTTAAATATTTCACATTTATGTCATTTATGCTCCTTACTATTTTTGTACATATCTGTGGGAGTCAAGCGTTTATCAAATATGGGAATTTATGTTCTAAATTCACCAAATTGCCAAAATAATCTGAGAATGTGGTTTCCAACACAGCTGTTGTAAAATGAAATAGGTATTTAGGATCATTTTATTCATCACAGTTTTGGCCTGTTTTAGTTCCTGATTGGTTTATTACATACTGCATACAGATTGTACATATGCAACAGGTTTTCCAAGTGTTTTTCTCATTAATACTTTCTTTTAGAAAGTCTACAAGATGTATTGATTTTACCTTGAAGCTTGGACATTTTATAATAAATCAATGATGGCATCTAATTTCTTAATAAAAGTTTGAAAACCACTACCCGGGCTCCTATAAGTATAAATTAACACTAATTTGTAATTTGCTAATTTGACTATGCAAGTTTCATAATGCTGTTCATTGTTTAAGTCTTTAAATGTTGATACATGCTTAATTTTAATTAAAGAGTTTACATAGATATACAAGCTTCTTCATGCTTTTTCCTACAGAATGTACTTGCTAAGGAAAAGCTAATTACACTGCAGATGCCTGTTTACTCTTTGGTTAATCAATGCTCAATGACATTAACCCTAAGCACCGGCATGGATTTTTGTAGCACTAATACAGGCATGTAATCAGAAAAGCTCTCCTATAAAGATAGGTATAGCTTATATTTAAAAACTGTTTTTATAATTTTCAAAACATTATTTGATTTACAACATTTATTGTGACAGTTTATAAACACAATATTTATATGCAACAGTTATATTCAATAATATTTCAAATGTACATCCTACTATTTCAAACAATTTTCGAATGCACCTTCCTCATCTTTTTCCTATATAAATAAAAATATATTCTCAGAAAGCATTTTGTTTTATTTATTAATAAAAGTGGCAACATAATATATTAAAACATATTTTGAATACAAGGATTAAGACCTTTTTTTTTGGTAAAAATCATGGCATCTGACATGGGTCTGATTCAGACCTGTACATCAGCACAAACTGGAAATGAACATTTCAAACAAATTGGTTTGCTACACAGAAAACACTGATAAGCCGTTTTGGTCTCCTTTGCTGGAGGACATGACCGACAAATCATCATAGGATTCAATTTGGTGGGATAGTATCTTTGGCTGCACAGATTCTGTTAAAAGAGTGATAAGAAAACCTAAGATTATTTGATTCTCAAATTAATTTGTAAAATCAGATCTTCTAATTTGACAACTCTTACTTCTGTGAATATTTAATATTCTCCTTATTATCTGCTTTGTGTCTGAGTATACCTGGGGCATGGTGAGACATCTGTGTAACTGTAGCCTAACCAAAGTTTGGGCAACCACCTTCATGAAGTCAAATCCGCTATATCATGAAAATGTTTGTACAGTCCATGCAGAAATAATTGTTTAACATTTACTATGACAATCATTCTATACAAAATAGCCATTGTCCATCTCCTTGTCTTCCTTCTAACTCCACAGTTGTTTCAGCAGTACATGGAGTCAGTGCATGAAAGAAGTCAAAGTTGTAGCAGATTTGTTCTCTGCACAATTGGCAGCAATGTTAAATCCTTGGTAAATCCATAAACAGCCGAAGCAGGTGTTGACTTTCAGTGTCCCTACATATGTCAACAACTTTTGTTTTAGTTTTTGAACCAGAGGGATAGAAATGCTTGATCTGATTTTGATAAGCTTTGTTCTTCTCTAGAAAGTATGAGTCCATCAGTGTCTTTATCTAAATAAATATATGCATTATACAGATAGTGATTGCAAGAATCAGTCATACACTTTAAATTCAACTCATATTTGTTGGACTATTTGGTAATATACATCATAAAATGACAACATCCTTGGAACCCAACTAATATTTCATCTATATATGAATTATCCCCTGGGTTGTATAGCACTTAGCTTCTGGAAAATGCTTGATAACACTGCTGCAGGATCATATAATTTATGTTCAGCTTGATCATTTAGATTACCATACTGAATTACTGCCAAAAGAACTAAAAATCCATTTAGGTATATTTATCACTCCAAGAAAAATATCCTTTCTGGTTCCCTCAGTAGTAAAAAGGGATTTCACATCCTTGTTATTTGATGTGAATTAGCCTGAGTATAGTAACAAGCCATGATATGCTCTGAATTAAGTGACATCAGCAACATATGAGTCTCATGTTCTACCATTATATTTTGATAGGTGCCATAGGCTGTAACTTTAAATTTATCCATTTAACAATTTCAAGCTCGATATGCTCTGAATTAAGTGACATCAGTAGCATATGAGTCTCATGTTCTACCATTATATTTACAACTCTTTAACCATCCACTTATAGCACCTTTGTTTCCCATAGAATGCCTTATTATTAGAAAATGTTTCAGATGATATCTCTTCTTCAAAAGAACTATTATCTGCATCACTAAGAACTTGCTGATATTCCATATCCAATCCAAAACTACTCTCACCCTGATTATGGAACTATAACAATATTACTATGACAATATTATTTCCTCAAAGTTAGAATCACTTGCACGTACAGAAGCCGACCTTAGACATGTATTACTTGCCATTGTTACAGCCACTAACATAGGTATGCAGTCTAATTGACTGCTTCAAAATGTTGAGTGTTCTGTAAATCTCACCAGGTGAGTGCTAATACTGAATTAATTGCTCCAAACAATAGACAAATAAGAGAATCAAAGGTAATGAGACCAACAATCATGGCACACAATGGCAAGGAATTCAAATTGTTATTCTTAATTTTAGTATGGTCTCTCTGTTTGTATGTCTGTACTTATGGCTTAAATGCATCTATATTGATTAGATGATTAGAATGTTTTCTTTTAGAACTTCTAAGTCATTTATTTAATTTCTAAGACTTTGAATATTTAAATGGAAAATTCTTAACATATTTGTAGTTTCAATCCTTAGCAAAACAACAGTTAGAAACCAATTTTCATCATTTGTCCTTTTAGTTGGTTTCCATGACTCTGCAATTTGCAAATGTGCTTAACACATGATATTGCTTTCCCTAGCATGTATGAGGTTTTCTGGTGTTTAAATGAAGCCATCATGACACAGTCATTTCTGAATTATCTGTTACATTAAAGAACACATTGCTTAATTGGCCACATACCAAGAAGATACTTTCGTTTATATCAACTATGTGCCTTTCATCTTCATTTCTTCTGTTTAAAATACTATCTATTATGGGATATAGGGTATGCAATGGAGGGGGACACTCATGCACTGTGATTTATGTAAAATCTATTGTGGCTACCATCTTCTGAATGAGAGCGTTACAAGTTTCCGTGGAGCCTTCTCACTCTGTATGCCATCTATTACTATGTATGCATTTGGAAATTTCAGTTATGCTGAAAAAATGATATAGTGATGATGATGATAAACCTCCCCTGTTCATTCAATAGCATTGCTGATTACCTTACATGGATTACAACTATCTTGACATGTTTGGGATTATGAAAAGAGTTCAAATTATTTTGAATGTAGTTCAAATTATAAAGGAATTATACTGTAAAATAAACTTCTTTAAGAAGTAAAGTCACTAACAAAGGTTATTATATGTTTAATGAAAAAACCTATGTAAATAATTAGGTATTTAACTGATGAGGCATTTTATTTCAGTAATGACTTGTATAGCTAAATGATGTTTTTCTGCTGTTTGTAATGCATATAAACACCTATAATTGAAATTATATACTGACAATGTGTAATAGGTTTCTGTAATCTCAACAGGCAATAAATGCATTGAATTAAGTTTAGTTCAGTTGAAATTGTTAACTTTCTCAATTTTCCTTCTTAGGTGAAATGATTTAATCCCTCTATATACCTTTACATTTGTTGTACTGTCTATTTGCACATTTTAAATTAGTGACTCACCTAACACCACAGTAGTTTTGTTAAATAGATGTTTCTGAAGGTTACGATTTATATCTCTTTATTCTCATAAGAGAGTTAGTCAGGGTTCTGGTTTTCTGAGATACACATTTCATATGGTCTTGCTGTTGGTTCCATCCTTCTAGTGGTAGTGAGTTATAACATATCTATTGTAAGAGTTTATGTTTCGCCTCTGATTTCACAACTGATGTTTTAGGACATCAATTTTGCTGTTTCTTCTATGGTGAGAAACTGGTATTGAGGGTTAAGGATGGAGAACACATGTCTGACAAAATAAATATTTTACAGGGTAGCCAAAAGTCTTCACAAATTGTGAATGAATGATCCTCAGGAACTGATTTTTGGCAGTTAGACAAATTATTTTATTGATTTTAGATTGCGGATTTTCATTTTGACATATATTATTCATTTACGCTTTTATAGGAAAGGATTTCTTCTGAAAATTGTTAGTTATGAAATATTCTTATTTTATTGATTAGCTTTTATTAAAGCTTAAGTTGAGTGTTGCATTGAATTTTGTTATACTTTGCATGATACTCATACAGGTAATTTTCATTTTAACCAAACTAATTTAGTAGAATACTTTAATAAAGAACACAGAGAAACACCAAAATAAAAAGGATGCTAGAAAAAAATCAATCAGTGTAGCATAAATTGCCGTTTGGAATACCATTCTTTAGTTTAGTTGTTGAGATGGTGCCATTTGCTCTTCTGAATTTAAAGTGGTTCCTTGTATAAAGCTGATGAACCTTATTAGGAGACTACAGAATATCAAGGTAAGGGCGTTAAAATCTAGCCTGATATGAATCAGTGCTGGAGGTTCACAGTTGATTTCCTATAATTTCAAACTGTAGTATCTCCTACTTTAAGATCTGCCATATTTACTTATACTTGTACTTCATCAAAAACTGCACTGTAAAATTCTTCACAAAATCATGAATCAATATATGTTTCATATGGAAATGGTGTTTTCCTTGATTGCTTTGTTATTCTTCTATAGTCATGTAGCAAGTAAATTTATGGAGTTTTTATTTTCTCTTATATGGTGGCGTGAACAAAGTCACACTCCACTTGACTAAAACTTTTTTAAACAATTTATGGTAAACTGTAATCTTTTTATGAATATCTTTTGATATAACAGAGATGCAGAGTTCAAACTAACATCCATCACTATAAACAACTATGGATATTGCTGGTTACTGGAATTTTTCTGTTTGACAGTCTAGTTGACATTTGTAAATATGGATGCTGTCAGTCCTGCCTCATTTCAATTTCAATTCATTTTATTAACTATTATCAGCACTGATTTAGTGCTCTGGATAGAAGTTATGTATACAAATCAAAACATCATGTTAAAATCAGCATCAAACAATTCATCAATATTATATAACAGATTTAAAACCAACCACTTGTTTATTACATTCTAAATCTAAGGAGACTACAGAATGGGCAGCCAAAGGTAATCTGTTGAACATGTCAATAGCTAAATTGTAATACCATTCATTACTCTTAGTCAATGTAACATGTGGCTGGACAAGAAAATAATTATAATGTGCTCAATGCTGATGAATCTGGTGCCTGCTATTGGCAACTTCAAGAGAGGTTTTTATCTTGTGAAAACTGTTTAAAATGCATTGATTAATAATAGTCAATATACTTTCCTGAACAAATATTGGCTTACAATGGGCATCATATACTGGGTATGCTAGTATACAAAAGCCTTTTTCTATAAAACTAATATTTTGCCAACTCCAGTCTCATTACCCTAGGTATGAATACCATTAATCAATATACTATGTAAAAACATAATATGCTTGCTTTAAATAAATTTTGGATATGACTGATTTCAGTTGACGCAGCAAACAGCACACATGACAATCTGGTACAAACATGTTTAATACGAGTTGAAGAATTAAGCTGCTAATCCAAAAATATGCCAAGTAGTACTGAAAGTGCAACCCCTTGCTGTTGTTCATTTTTTAAGATAAATAGTCTTTTTTGGGTCTTGCCTACATTATTCATCATTAGATTACTATCACAAATATATGACCCAGAAACAAACAGTGAGGTATCATCAGCAAATAGTATTGATCTGCTTTTTATGTCTGACAGAAAATCATTCATCATTATTAAAAATAGCAGTGGTCCCAATGTGGAACCTTGAGGTACACCACAGTTTACTTTAGCAGCTTCAGAGTACTTTCAATTGATTTTTACAATTTGTGTTCGATTTGGTAAATATGGTTTAAAAAATTCAATTCCTTACCTTTAATACCATAGAACTGTAGTTTAGCAACAATAATGTCTTGACTTACTTTCTCAAATGCTTTAGACAAGTCACGGAATACAGTAAACGTACTTTGATCATTTTCAAAACCTATTCATAACAGACTGTAACCAGCAATTCTACTGCATCCAATGTAAACATGTCTTTTTTAAAACCATATTGTTCAGACAAGAATAATGAATTTTATTCCATATAATCGTATAATTACTTACAATTACTCATTCTCAGAAAATATTAACATTGCTGCATGTGTGCTTAGCTCATATACTGCATAATTATGGCAGGCAAGTTTTTTTTTGTAGTAGTACAGAGCACTGCCTTTTAAATATGGACATTCTGTAACAACTTGGAGTCCTACTGTTAATACATGGGTTTTAAAATCTCTTGCGTCTTCTTTGTTTCTCCTTTTATTTCCTGGTATTGTCCTTTTATATTAGTTCTTTCATCAGTGTTTTCCATCTTGTACTCACACCTTATATTTACATTGATCTTTCTTTGGAGTATACAAGCTCACATTCATCTGGTTCATTATGAAGTTGAATGTAAACTGACTAAGTTCTAATCTCTAATTCTCTTCACATTTATTCCTTTATTGCCTATTTAGGTCACCGATCAATCCTATTGTAGGCTCCAGATAGACATTTCAGTAACTTTTCTGTAGTTTTGGGAAGGAAGTTTTAAAACAATTGATGTTTTTTATTAGAAATGGTCTGTCTGATATCCTTGGAGAATCCACCTTGTCTTTTCTCTCTCTGGTAGTTTTTAAACTTACAGCTGTGCTGCAAACTGAAGATTTTACCCAGTGATGAAGACTCCAGTCTTTAAGATCTAGGGTGGAGAGAAACATCCTTTTGCAGACAATGTATTTTGTTCTTTGTTTCAATCAATATGCATAGGTTCCACTCTGCCTTGATTTGCCTTCAGTAGTCTTCTGCCATGTGGTTGTCAGTGAGGTAAGAGAAGCTACATACAGTTTCTGTTGGTCCCAGTTCATATCTCTTCAGAATACCTCAAATACTGTATTTCAGTGTTCTTCAGATATCTGTGAACATTGGTGAACTTTAGGTTTTAAGGCAAGGAATCTGTGAAAATCATAAATAAATCTGCAGTTTTCTTCTGATTACTTTGGAATTTTTACTATATACTCCGAACATAAAATATATTGTTGTTGGATCTGCAAGATCAGCTATGTGATGTAAATGTAGTTTTACAGGAGACAGAAAAAACTTAGCAAAATATTATTTGTCAACATATCTGCATATCATGATATAGTTTTATTCTTATTTGCCATTTCTAGATTATTATTATTTGAAATACGTTTTCATAGAGCTATTTGCACCAGAGTTAAGGAAATAGCTACAACATCTGACATAGCCACTTTTAATTGCACCTTTTTTCACATAGCCTATTTTGAAAGGTATGGAAATAAATTATTTCAGGAAGTATTTGATAGCTTTTGTTTATCTAGTTGGCATAGCATGTCTGAATATACTAAATATACTGAAATAAAATTAAAAAATACACGAAAGCGTAATAGTAAAGCACAGCCAGTTACAAGATTTAAATCCTCCCTCTGTCAGACGAAAATTCCTTTTGATAATCACTCACTTACAAACCAATTTATAAATCAGGATATAAATTAACATTATAAGCATTAGTGTTCAAGTGAATTAGAGAAAATGAGGTCCAACATTTTTAGATGTCACTACAAAATAGCAGAAACAAAATAATGGGTAATTAATAAGTAGATAATTAATTTAATTTAAAATAATGAGGACTGAGACCCAAGATTATTCACATTTAAGACTGTCATAAAACACATGACACTCCTTATGCATGAACATTTTGAATGTCTGAAGACTTTCAAATTTAGTTTTGTCTATTTTGTGTTGCTCTTGGTAGAGGCTTATTTGATTCAACTGTCTTCTCCACTGTGGAAGTGGATGCCATTCATCCCTGTGATTTACTTTATATATAACTTTCCCTTGTTTGTATAGAAGTGCTCTTACATCTGCAACAGTCAGATCACCTACTTTCTTTCCAGGCCTAATAGAAGAGTAATTGAATGACAGAGCTTCAGTTTTTGGAGAAAGTGTGGTTCAAGTAGTTTACAGTATAGGGGTGATCATCATTCTTCCTCATTCTTGCTGACTCCATTTTACTGACATATAAATAGGTGGGGTAAAGAGATGTTCCAGGATGGAATGCACAGTGTCTGTTTCCATCATATGTCTCCTCTCTAGTATCAACTGTTCAATTTCAGTTCCCAATTGTTTGGATTTATTAGCTAAAGTGCTTGCCAAAACTTTGGTTTTGTTCTGATATGAGCAATCATCTGAAATGAGCACTATCTTCTTGTAGGAGCTGCTCTTTTCCAAAGGTTATAATTTTTGAACTCATTGGACATCACTCCCCCTTCCCTTTCATGCCACACATATAGGCAAACATCTTAAATGTTTGTCATGTAAATTGTGAAATTGCAACTTTTGGCTATAATACTGTTTTGAGACTTACAATTTTGGACACAGCAACACACTCTTTACATCCATTGTGACAATAAGGACAGCTTGTGATAAAGAAGAAATAGCATTTTCCTTGGCTTTAAGTGCATAATCCTTTTTTTCAGTATGAAATTGTATTTTTTTCCACTCAGGTTTCCTTCTTGAATGTCTCATAAATGTCACATTGATCCTTCCTTGGTTTAGAATTGATTTCTTTTCTTCTCCAAAACCTTACAAAACTCTTTGCTTTCCATGGATTTGTTGCCTGTTTCACTACACCATTCCTTGTATATTTGATGCATATTGTTTGCGGAACTAAACTTTGAATCTACATAGACTCATGAAATTGATGCCTTGCAGTAGCGGCTGAGTGCTTTGGGAATTAATTTAAGCCACCTGATAACTGAATCAGATTTCAAAATTTCCTTTTTAGTTTGTAGATCCCTACTGTCTCTCTTTTTCTTTTTAGTTTAAGTGCTGTGCCTTTCCTTCCTTCCTTCCTTCCTTCTAAGTATTGTTTCATGTCCACCAGGCCATTTACATAAATCTTTTTTTTCATCCCAGGTGTTTAGAGTGCAGAATTTCTCATGGATTTGTTCGCTTATATACTGTGCATCTTGACCACCTTCCTTTTGAAGGCGTCCTTTGTTTTTGTGAACAAGTATTTAGCAATAGTTTCCTCTCCTGCTCAGTTGTAGTTGTACTATGGACTCTCTTCAGTCAGTGATATATTTTTGCTATGAATTTTTTATAAACTTCTTATTGTTATCTCTAGTGCCTTTCTTCATTTCTGGACTATTTCTTGAATCTGCTGGAAATGTATTCTTCAATACAGCCTGTGCAGAAGTACCCAGTGGCTGTGCATTTGAATTTTTATTAGTTGACTTGCCTTCACTACCTTGCTAGCAGTAAGATCATCTTTTTGGGTGGTACTTTCATCACAAAAGCCAGAGCCTTCTACAACTGAGCTTTTGAATTCCAAAGCTGTATAAGGAATGCGTAGAATATGTTCACCCATATGTGTTACTGAAGTATTTGCCTCTATTCAATTTTTCACTGCTACATCAGAAGTGCTTAACAAAGACAGTATAATGTAGTCCTCTTGGGAAAGAGAGAAGAAATGGAAAATACTTATTTTATAGTTACTAAATTAAATTTACTTTAATTTCAGTTTATGCCAGTTAGGTGTGAATGAAAATATCTTATGCTAATAATACAAATTTGAAGCCATGTTTTTGCTTGTCACATCATGTCTATTAGCAGCAAGAACTTTGCTATGTTTTGGGTTTGTTGTTAGTGTCAGATCAGAAATGTTTCCATGGGTGCATAACAATGCCATCTGCAAAATAATATTTAAAAATGTCTACAACAGAGGTCTAAAAGTGGGCATTTTTCACTGAATTAATAATCAAATGTGTTGAGTGATTATGTGTGCATTGTAATGCTTTTTGCCAAGTTCAATACATACATAAAACTACTTCTGTTCCTGCATCACATCTTTTAGCAACAAGATCTTCATTAAGTTGTGCTGAAAAGTTTTCCTGTATTGGATTTGTTGTTAGAACCTTATTAGGAATATTTTCCAATGGGTATATATCGACAGTATCTACAAAACAAATTTAAACAAAATACTACTATGTAATTCAGAAAACAGGCCCTTTCATTGAACTGGTCATAATACAACATTTATGTGAAATTTATGTTTATCTCAGGTTGTAGTAATAAAAAATAGAATTACTTTCTACTGATTGTGAGATGAAATAAGTTCATACCTGAGGCTATGGTTTCCATTGGAACTTCAAACATTTTAGCCTTAAGATCCTCATTGCTTGAAATTCAAGGGCCAGTTTCACTAAATGCTGACCTCTGCTTTTCATGTTTGAAAATCAGCTCTTGAAAGTACAGAATAATTGCGACAGTGCTTTGTTGTCATGCAGCTAACAATATGACTATGATACAACTTCGGCTATGCACATGAAAAGCATACATTAATGTAGGTCAAAACTGACCAGGTGCTTCTTTATCACATAGCCGTTTCAAAGATGCAATTTTTGTTTTGTTCAAATGTTTTATTTTTCCAGTTTTGTTGAAACATCTGCATAAACTTAACCTTGATTTGTTTACATTCCTTATTTCAAGTAACAAATTTAGATGACATTCTTCTCCCTGTAGTGTGCTTAGCTCAAATTCACCAAAAGGTGCAGATAGTCAGCTTGGTAGGCATAACAATAATATACTGCACACAACATTTTAACAAGCTATGTCAAACTGTTATTGAGATATTTATTTTTATTCACAATTAATCACTTTTTGATATAGTAATCTAAAATGTTACTTGGACCTTAAAGTTTACTGTACAGCTTTCAAATTTTTAATTTGAGCTCAGTATATAAAGTTAAAGAAAATGTTGTGCAAGCATTTCTTAATTTTAATTAGTTTATGAGAAAAGTTTTTTTGTATATGTGCTATTTAATTTTTCAGCTTTTTCAATGTGAGGTATGGAAAATAATTAATTTCTATACTGAACTATTTAATATTTCTTAATTAGAGCATAGCAATTTTGAAATGTGTAATTCTTGTAGCTATCCTGAAAATTTCAAACAAATAAGTTATATACTGTGGTCCAATGAGTACTTTGAATAGTGAAAAAATGCTGAAAAGAAGGAATTGAGAAAAATGCAGTTTAAAGTTCAGTTCCGCGCATTACCTAAATAGTAAAGAATTAATTAAATACCCAAATGTAGCTTTAAAATTGTTTATATTAAAAGAACTATTGTGTTACATGAAAGTATGAAAATTTTAAGTATACTAAAGATGCAAAAGGCATAAAATTGAAAATTTTCACATTTTTACAAACTTCACCAATGCATTGCCTTGAGCACATTTGTGACAGACATGCTAGTCTCATCTTCCTGGCTTCTCACTGTGCATCTTCAGTATGTTTTTCATGTCTCCTACTATCCCAGATAGCTTTCCCCTTTTCATGAAGAATCTTATTCTTGCTTCCCTTCCAATGTTTGGAATTGCCGTACCTCTCCTTCGCCTCTTTCTGTCCTTAGACACACCATTTCCTTCAGTATCTGAACATATACTATTTTCATTAATTGTATCACATATTTGCCCAGAATAATTTCATCATCTATTCCATTTCTATTACTTTCACTCCAAAGCAGCCAGTCAGAATTATCTATCTACCACTTCCTCTTTATCATGAAAGGTATCATGTCTGTCACATTCAGTATGCCCCATCATTAGATTCACTTCTGTGTTTGTGATTTATCAACAAATTTCCCCTTGTTAACACCCATGGTCTGCATTTGATTTTGTGAAGTAGTAGTATCACTTATATCTGCAGGGAAAAGAATAGAAAAATAACTATGCTCCTTATAACAGGTAAATCAAGGACAATATTATCTATATCACTGAAGTTCTTCAAATACTCCAAGCAGTCTTAAATTGCAGTTGACTAGAAGAATGCAATCACCAGATGTAATAGGCAGTGTTCTTTTTACCTAAGGAAAACATTCAGAAATATCAATATGTATATAAAGAGAACAAAAATGAACTTATATAAAGAAATCCTAGTCCCTGATAAATAGCATGAAAATACGGCAGCCAATGTATCTTCAGTTTGGTGCAAACTAAACCTTCTGCTGACATCAGGTGTAGATATGTGGTGTTTACAGTTAAATAGTTGGTTCTGAAAATATGAGTTGCCGCTTGTACTGTATTTTCTGGTCTCTGGCTGGTTTACAGATACAAGGCTTCTGCAGAAAAGATTCATGCCATCTTTCAGATGTAATTTGAAGTAAAGTTAAATTTCCATAAAAATGTCAGAGACAAGGTCTCCACCATTCTTCATTGGACATAGCGCATAATCTTTGATTTCTCATTTTTCAGTTGAATTTCTGGATTTTTCTTTTCTAGGGCACCATTCACTGATTAAAGTTTGTGATTTTCATTTCTTCAATATCATTTTGAATTAGTGTTTCAGTAATGGTTTACATGTTCTTAGTTATACAAGGAGTGTTCCATAGTAATTATACTTATTTTTTCCCATCACTCATGCTCCACCATTTGGCTCATCATCACAGTTGCAACATGTAGTAGTTTGGTGTACCCACAGGTGGTGGGATGACATAGAGAAGTATAAACCCTGAAAAGTACAATGCATTTCTCCAGACCCTGGCATTACATGAGTGGACAACATGTAACGTTATCCACAAGTTCAGTGTTGGATGACATGGTTTCTTTGGAAAGAGGGTGTAAACACTGCAGATATTCACAAACAATTGGTGGTAGTGTGTGGAGAGTATGTACCTCACGAAAAACTGTGTACAACTGGGTGGATGCCGGAAAAGTGGCCGTGCATAAGTGGAGAAAGAAATTATTTCTAGAAGGAAAGTGACTGTGACAATGCCAGTCAACATTTCAAGACACGAGCATCATATTTAGTAGAACAAATGCATCACATACCCAGAACAGGAGGTGGTCACAGGACTTGCCAGAATCACTCATAGTGAATTACCACATAGTGCAACTTAAGATGGGGAAGATGTCTGCCAGGTGGGTATCCAAATCCCTGAATGCAGCACAAAGACAACAGCATAAGGATGTATACAGTGATCTCCTTCAGCATACAGCCAGGATCCATGAGGCTTCATGTCCAAACTCGTGACTGGCGATAAGACTTAGCTCCACTACCAACCATCAGCTGGAGACCAAAGACCAATCAATGCAATGGAAGCATAAAGGCAGCCCCCCAATAAAGAAGTTCTTTACAGGGCCCTCAGTAGTCAAACACATGGCCTTTTGTCAAGGATGGAATCATCCTCATTGACAGACTGGATGCAGGAACCACCATTAGCAGCACGGCATATGTGGCAACTCTTTGGAGTTTGTGACATGCAATTCAAAAGAAATAGCCAGGAAAATGAGTAGAAAGTGTGCTCCAGCAACACACTAGTGCTCGTCCCCACACAAGTCAGTAAACCGAACTGCTATCCCTGAGATGAGATTCCAGGTGCTGCCACACCCACCATATTCTTCTGACATGGCCCCTTCTGATTACTACCTCTTCGAGGCTATGAAGAAACATCTGTGAGGGGATCATTTTACTGACCTCCAGGAACTGCAAGCAGCTGTCTTGAGGTGGGTGTAATAGACCCCAAAAGAGCAGTTCAAGGAGGGCCAAGAGACGTTGCTACATTAGTGGCACAAGTGTGTACAGCATAATGGAGAAAGTGGATACATCTGCCAAGGAATAGAGGTTCAGAGCGAATGTAAAAAAAATAAATAAGATATAAATAAATATGGAATGTGTCTCATACTGGAATAGCATAGGAAACGCAATCATTATACCACCATAAGCTCTGGCTATTTTATGTTTTTGACAATAACAACGTCAACGTTTATGCATTTAAGATGCAAATACCTATCACATTTGCTACCCACATATCTATTTTTTACTGTTTTACTACACCTTTAACACTCTCTGTTGTGCATAATAGGAATTTTGCTTATTATTGTCTAAGTAATTAAAATTATTAAGGCTGATATATGAGCCAAATACAGCAACAATAACAGTGAGATCACATACTACAGTGTGGTCGTAAATGCAGAACATCAAAAGAACTTTAATTTTGAGAAAGTAGACTTTTGTGAAATAGAGATCACAAAAATATTTTTTTCTGACTCATTTACAAATATTTTGAAAAGGATATCTCATAGATTCAGAACTCAAGGTAATGGAATATCACATCAAGATTTATTGCCTTTTGGAGTTAACAATTTTTCACTTCACAGCTCCAAAGCAAGGCGTTATACAGTCAGTTACTGAGCGAGATGGCTCAGCCGGTTCCGTCAGTGGCCCACTTTCGGGAGGTCCCGGGATCGATCCCTGGCGACCGCCCACTCTGGTCCATGGATTTTTCGTGGTTTCCCCGGGTTGCCAGGCGAATGCGTTTTCTACTACGACTCTCCTTCCTCTCATTTCCTGTACCCATCATCTTCCTTGTCATCGGGTTGCGGCTGGGTGGTGGCTTGTGCTCTGTAAGGGTTTTTTCCCTGGCATTGCTGCAGTACCACTCAGTTAGGTCTCTCCTCAACTTATGGCTCTGCTCTGGGGATCCTGGAGGTTAGTAGTTTGTGGGCATGGACCGTGCGGCATCGGATGCGCTCTATCTGGAAACGTTAGGAACCCCGTTCTTACTTGCACCGATCAGCATTCAGATCTGCTAGCCCTTAGGGTCTCTCCCCTTATCCCTCCCTCCCAGGGGTCATGTTGGAAGCCCAATGGGCAGACTGGCCTGTGTGCTGTGCTCTCCTCAGTTCCAGGGGCCCCTTCATGATACGTACCTTTACCATATAGTCAGTTATGGAATTACTAACATTTGACTTATCAATCCTTTTAATGTTCAGCTTCAATAACATTCAGGGCAAGAAATACATAACAAAGCTAACATTTTACTACTTCCTTAGTACTTTCAAACTGATTTACAGTTCAAGCTTTGCCTCCCCCTCAATAGAAATTTTAACTTCAAGGAGTAAATATCTAAGAGAAGAAATGAAACTTTCTCACAAGCAAAAAAATATTCATACCTATGATTATTGTGTAAAGTAAAAATATTACACATAATAAGGATATTATACACCTTTATAATATTACACCTCCAGTATGCTTGTCTTAAACTACATTTTCCTAGAAATAACTAAG
The DNA here is from genome assembly GCA_030765065.1 of Deroplatys truncata. NCBI lineage: Eukaryota > Metazoa > Arthropoda > Insecta > Mantodea > Mantidae > Deroplatys > Deroplatys truncata. The sequence goes on from CM060990.1 coordinate 194,968,012, forward strand.
TTTTTCTCAGAATATATTGAATGGATTTTATATTCCATCTGAAGTTTTAAACATAAATAAGTAATATTTCTCAGGTATAGCACAAATGTTTTTTATTATAAATTTAATACAATGCAAAATTAATTTAAAATCTGTCCCTTAAAATGATCTAATGTCAGTCCTACAAGTAAAAAGACTCTCTACAGAATATGCATTTAGCTTCCCAATAAATTTAAAAGCTTTGCAGTTGTTAAAATGAGCATAGCACAAAGTGGGTTTTCATATATGTTATAATATTGGGGAAGGGAGGGTAAGATGATGACAATAAACTTTTTTATTTTTTATGTCTTCAAATTTTCACCTGTTGCCTACATTAACACTTTAGAATAGCCATTATAGTTTTCCTTCCAACTACTGATTTCTGGTTTTATAATGTAAATTTGACAGCTATTTCTTTCAGTTTTTAAAATGATATGAAATTCTACATTTTTTATTTTAAGCACACAAGTCACATACGTATGCTTTGTGCTTCGCTTCTGCTGGAGTGAGATGGGTACAAGCAGCATGGGCCCATTTATGACAGTGAGAACAATCATACCAAGTCAGATTTACCATAGGCATTGCAGATCTCACAAAGTTCTTCTCCAAAGAAATCATTATCATTGTCTTCTTCCATATAGTTTACTGATATTCAGAAATCTGAAGAATCTATAAAAAGAGTTCCTTATCAAATTCCTTTTTTTCTCCCCTTAGACCCCATTTTGGCATTCGGTTTTTCAGCTCTTTTCTTTTGGTATTTTTCTTTCTTCTTGTGTTTGGCTTTCTTCTCAGTCTGTTTATTTTCTAAAGCCCTTTTGATAGGGCTGCTTGTGATGTGCAATGAGGGCAGCCATTTCCTCTGTTTTCTTTCTTTAGGAACAGCAATAGGTAAGGGAGGCAGGGCAAAGTAGGATGGTTATACACATGGTGGCCCAGCTGTTGCAGTTTCATCGGCATTAATTGCAGGAGCATAAGATGGTCCAGCTAGGCCTACTTCAGTGTCATCTGCATTACCTCCAGAGATCCAACAACTTCTTTTTCAACAACATTAACCACGGAGGCATTATGTGGTCCCTCTGTTGTCATCAATGACTCAAAGCAGAATCACTGAATATTTGGGAATTCAGTGGAACTAATCCAGTTGCTTTAAAGCCTTTTATGTTACAGTGTATTGTAGCAACCTTATTGTAGGCCACATATCCTCTACACAAATATATTTACAACACTTAAATCTAGACACAATTTCACATATCTATGTACTACATAAGTATTTGTTTTAATTATCTTTACCTTTTTTTCTTTTTTTTATTGTTTTGTACTTTATAATCAAAATACTATTTGAATTATATGTACATACTTTTACTTTAATATGACATTAAGTTTTTCATTCTTACATGTTTCATTTCAAATGCTGTAACAGTTTACTGATTTTTTTTTAACATTTACTTTTGCCTGAATTTATTTCTCCTTTCTTATGACATATATAAATAGTTAACCCTCTTACATTCCAATACTTTGTTTTGCAGTTCAGCTTTAACTATCCTGAATTTACTTTTTATCATCTTGGTCTTCTGTTTCATCTTTATCCTCATTGTTGTATGGTTTCAGCATCTCAATATGGAACTTTCCAATGCTTTTTCGAGTTGTTGGGTTACATAATTCATATGTATTTGTTCCATATACTTCAACAACTTCATATGGTCCATGATATTTTAGAAACATTCGCCAATAAAGCTTATTTGCCTTATCAGACAATTTTTTAGTTTTAACCAAAACTAAATCTCCTATTTTGATCTTCCATTCCTTTCTTTTCTTTTCTTTTCTTTTCTTCATGTTTTCTTTTTCTTTTTATGGCTTTTTTCTTCATCCTCTCGAATGCTTGTCGGAACATCTCTTCTTCCGTTTGGGTATCGAGTGCTCATCTGGAATGGCTTCTGGAATTTTCTTACATATTGTATTTATCTTCTTTCCTAACTTAAGTTCACATGGTTTATATCCTGTCACATTGTTTACTGTTTCATTGAGTAGATTCTGAACGAAATTCACGTATCCATACCATTGGGTTTGTTTTCGATGACACAGCACCCTTAGGTAATTCGAAATTTCCTTGATTTCCCTCTCCACTGGATTGGAGTTCGGTCTGTATCTTGACGAAAAATATTGTTTAACGCCATTTTCTTTCAGTCCCTCCATAAATTTTTTTCCTGTGAAGGACGAAGCATTATCGCTCAATACAGATTGGATTGGTCCTTCTTCTATCACATATGATTTGAGTAGCCTATTCAAACATGCTAAACTTGTAGGTTTTCTCAAAGGCTGAATTCTTACATATTTGCTGAACATATCATAACAGACAAATATATATTTGTTTCCAAATTGACTTGGAGGCATAGGACCACGAATGTCAATACTAATTACACACCTCGGCTTATCCCTTATAACCGAATTAGTCTCAAATGCATATGCTGCATTTATTTGCTTTGCCTTCTGACATAGGTTGCAGCACGATATAAATTTTCGAACTTTCTGACGTAATTTGGATATGTATAAATTTTCTAACATCATAGAAGTTGTCCGGTCCGTCCCTGAGTGTGCTAACCCTTCGTGAAAATTCTTAATTAGTTCCTTTTCCATGCTTTTCGGAACCATTACCTTCCAACTAGGCGTTTCTTTTCCATGCTTTTTGTATAATGTTCCATTCCGAATTGCTACAATTTCTTTCTTTGCCTCCTCAATTAATGGTGCATTTTCTTTAAGTTCAAATAATTTTGCGTCCTCATTTTGAATTTCCCCCTTATTTTTCAATTTTCTTATCATTTCTTTATTTAGGGGAATTTCAATTGTCAATATTTTAACTTCATTTCTGGGTCTTTCTATATTTTCAGGAATTTGTGGGTTGTAGTTTAATCTTGATAGCAAATCATTGAAGGTATTATTCTTGCCAGGAATGTGTATAATTTCAATATCAAACGCAGATATTGCATGAATGTATCTAGCAAGTTTTCCACTACATAATCTACACCGTTGAATGAAAGTTAAGCTGATGTGATCTGAATATACTTTCACCTTTTGCTGATAAATATAGGTTTTAAAACGAATTAATGAAAAATATAGTGCTCCAATTTCTAACTGAGTCACTGAAGAATTCCGCTCAAAGTTTATAAGTCCTCTAGAAGCTGTACTAATGACGTGAAAGTCATTGTTGATGTCTCGCTGTCCTAAAATTCCGGCGTATCCTTGCATTGATGCGTCGACATAAATCTCATATTTCAAATTTTCTCTGGGCCTCTCAAGCAATAACGACTTAGCAAAGAGTTCTTTTACTCTCTCAAAACATTTTTGATGATCCTCTGTCTATCTCCATTTAATATTCTTTCGGAGTAGCTGCCGCAGTGGTTCTATTTCAGCTGAATACCTTGGTACGAACTTACTCTGAAAGTTCAATACCCATAAGAGACGTCTAATTTGCTTTACGTTCCTTGGTGGTGGAATTTTCATTATTGCTTCCATTCTCTTCTGGTCAGGTCTTATACCTCGTTCATCAACTACATAACCCAGAAAATTTATTTCCTTGACACAAAATTTTGATTTTTGTATGTTTACAGTCATACCATGTTGTTGCAGTTTATTTAACACGTAATGTACATTATTCATATGTTCTTCGAATGTTTGACTAATGATGAGGAAATCATCAATATACTTTATTAAAAAGTCATCTGCAGAATTCCAAAGATACTGTGAATGGCTCTCAAAAATCCACTTCCTGAGTTTTTTAAACCAAAAGGATTTACACAAAAACGATACTGGATTCCTCAGTATTGATATGAAGTGTAATCACGCACTTGTGGATCTAATTCCACCTGCCAATATGAAGCAGTGAGGTCAATGGATGTCAAAAATTTCCCTCTTGAAAGTTTCGTAATTAGTTGTTCGATTCCTTCACTTTGAAAATGATCTGGCTTCATATACTTGTTGACATATCTACCGTCTAATGTTAATCTCAAACTACCATCTCGTTTAATACTCCAACAGATTGAATTTATATACTGAGAATTACTTTGCTCAATAATCCCATTTTCTAACATGCTATTTATTAGTTGTCTAGCTTTGTCCCGAAGACTTATAGGCAAATTGTCATACTTATGTCTATAAGGTGGCACGTCTTCTACCTGAAATGTATGCTGATATACATTACATCTGCCTGGGATATTACTAAATACTAAACTATTGTTCATCAAAACATCATGAAGGATTTGTTTTTGTGTTTTCGTAATGTTATAAGCTTCTTCACACTTGTGTATTATTTCCTCATTTCTCTTCTTTTCCCAGTTGTTGTCTGTCTCGCTCACATGGTCGTCTTTTGTTTGGATTGTAAATTTCTCTACTTTCTCTGGCATTTCTACTAGTTGTTGAAAATATGGCGTGGTATTCCCTTCATATTTTGTGACTAATTGTCTTATCTGACTGTTTTCATCGGTTTCTGTTATTTGCACAAAAAGCTCTTGGTCACAAAGATTTTTTTCGTCCTTTGTCATCTCAATCACGGAAGCTTTCTCTTTTATGAACGGTACCTTTATTTCTCTATTGTCTTTCGTCATTTTTAATTCTTCATATTTAAAATTTATACATGCTTCATATTCATGTAGGAAGTCACATCCTATAATTATGTCACAAATCAGATGGTTTACAATTAGAAACATAACCTCAAAATTCTCTCCGCCGATAAGTATGTTAAGTAGAGCTTGTGTTTTTATCACCTGTGTCGTTCTTCCGATTGCAACACGACAAACTAAATTACTAGTGGGAAGAGCCATAATTTTGTTACCTTCATTTATCAAATTTATATAAAATTTCTGCGAACAAATTGAAGCTGACGAACCAGAATCTATAGTTGCAATGATCTCTTTCTTTGCGATTTCCATCCTAAAATGAGGTGACTCGAAATGTTCCCCCTTATCTTTCGTTGCTGCAATCTTCTTACAGGGTGTGTGTGTAGGCATATTATTTGTATTGGTAATGGATACTGAATTATTAAAGACGTCCTGAGAACCTACTGCACAGGAGTCTATTAACAGTTTTCCTGGTTACTTCCATGTTCACGTACGGGATTGCTATTCTTAACAGGCGCTAAATCTATCTCATTTTCGCTACCATTGTTTTGAGTTCCCCTTCCTCGAGTTCGAAATCCTCGATTTCTGAAATTATGTCCCCTTGGCATGTAATTTTCCTGCCGTTCCTCAGATCTTTCCCGGTTATTGTTTTCCCTCCAGTGAGTGAAATTTCCCCTTTGTCTAATGTACCGCCTTCCCTGATTTTGCCCTCTTTCCGGCAATCTTTCTGTCCTGACATAATTTATTTGTTCCTGTCGACCTGGTCTCCCATCTGTCCTCGGTCTTTCAAAATTTGGAACGTATGATTGGTACCGTTGCCTGGTATTATTCTCATGACGTCTATCTTGTCCTCTGCTTTGGTGATAATAACTACCTTGGTAATTTCGTCTATCTCGCACATCTAAAAATCTATTCTCCCACTCCCGAGATATATCTTCTTCCTGTTGTTCCAAAGCTGTCATTAATTCTGTCATCTCATAGATGCTACGTGGTTTTGCAATTAATAAATAATTTTGTATCCTTAAAGGATAATGCCTTGTGAGCAAACTCACAAAATTTTCCTCATTGATTGGAGGTGACAAGTTCCTAACCTGACTTGCATGTTTCAGTAAGTAATCAGTCATTGATATTCCCTCTCGTGGTTCAAATTGTCCATGACTAAGCATTGCCCGTATTCTGTGCTGTACCGTAACATTCCAAAATCTGTTCATGAATAGCCTCTTAAAGAATTCATATGAAATTTCACTCCCTGATACCATTTGTAACCAATCTAAAGTTTTCTGGTCCAAACATCTTTTGACAACTATCATTTGCAATGCTTCCGGTATCTTTTTAATTTGAAAATACTATGATAAGTCTGCAATAAACTGTACTGGACTGGAGTTTTCATTAAATTTTGGAAGTGGAAAATCACTTAAGATATGATTGTAGTTTTACAAATTCCCATATTTAAATTCTCTAGTGTTACTTGTGCACTCTGAGTTTCAGCATTAGCTATGGATGAAGCCGCCGCATCACTCACATTATTAGTCATACCTGAGGAACTACCTCGATCATTATTTTGTACATCAGATACATTAACATCACATATATTTACCCTTGAATTCAATTCTAACCTATTTGCAGTACGTTGCAGATTTTCTATTGTCTGTTTCAATTTTTTATTATTCTCATTTTGAACAGCTTGGTGTTTGTTAATTTCAGAAGTTAGCTTTTGATTCAAATCTATACACAAAACTTTAACTTCTTCAGACAATCTATTTCTTTGTGTTTCTGACTCCTTCTGTATTTCAGATATCTCCCCTCTGAAATTAACTTGCACCTGAATTAAATCTGCATTTGTAGCCTCCATCATCTCTCTTAACTCACTTGAAATGCTACTCATTCTGCTACCTAACTCTGTACATTTTACATCAACATGTTCTATTTTATTATTAACCTCACTTTTTTGGTTAGATATTTCCCTGCTCATGTCTAACATTTTCTTTGAAATTTCCCCTATCTCATTTGCTATCATTTCATGATTTTCATTTCTCATTCTCACCATACTACTATCTAGCTCCATGAATTTCTTTTCAATTTTTTCCCTGTTTTGTTCTAAGCTCTTACCAATATCTTCCCTCAATTCCGTATTATTCTTTTGCATATCTTCCCTTGATTGATCTGTAATACTCTTACTAATATCTTCCGTCAATTCTTTCTTATTCTTTTCCATATTCTGAGTTAGTTTTTGTTCTAATTTCTCATAACTCTTAACAATATCTTTCAGCATTTCCATCATCATACTAGCATCAAAATTAACATTTCCTGCTATTCTATTCTGACTTTCTTCACTAACATTTCCTCCCTCAAATCCTACATTGTTTGACCTATTTTCTGTAACCTGTATTGAATTACAGCTAACTGTTACATCATCCCCTTCCATAATTGTTTCTTCAGTATTATTAGTAGACATTGTTTTCTTAATCCTACCACACCTCAAGTACATTTAAATTTTCACAATTTTGTTTTCTCTTAGGATAAAAAAAAATTACTCTGACCTTTATGATGCTGTCTGTTGATGTTGCTTTGATGTCCGGCTTCCTGCCCCTCTCTCCTAGATGTATATGTCGCTTCTGCGTCGTATTATGATGAATCTATGTCGTCTCGATGTTTTTGTGTCCTGTAGTTGAATTCCCCTGTTGCCCTTTAATCTCGGAATTACGATGTCCACTCATCCGCGTCGTCTGTCGTTCCTATAGTTGTTTCTGGAATCTGCATCTTGTAGTTCAGTTCACTGCTCCATTCGCTCCACATCGTGGTTCCTTCGCCCCTTCCTGGTTATTTTGCTCCTTCCTGGTTAATTCGCCCCACGTTCTGGGCGTCAATTTGTAGTGGTATTATGGTTTGTTTGTTATTTATTTATTTGTTAGCCCCACGTTGTGGTAGCCAAATATGTGGCAGTATTAATGTTTGTTTTCGAAAGATACTACTATTTATCTGCCGCACGTATGAAAAACAGGTTGTCGCGGTCACTTCGTGTTATCTTTTACTGGGCGCCTGTTATTGTATTTAATTTTGGGTTCACTGTCCTCCGGCTAGCTATGATTTCTCGGTCGAGCGCTTATCTTATACAGGTGTGTAAACGGAAAGGAGTTTTTATCCAAAGATAACACTGATGAAAGAATTTGTTTTACACTTTTATTGTCGTAACACATTATTCACTTTCACCTATTAATCTTGACACTCGCCAAACTGAAACTGTTATAATAACTTCTTTACTGCACATTATTAATTCGCGTACTTCAACTTTTTGTGTAATTAACTTTACGACACGAGAGATTTTTCACAAATTTGCTACGCGTAACCTTGAACTGCGTGCGATGCATACTCCATGAATGCCTCCGTTGAACTACGTGAAACTTGATTCTGACACTGAATTTATACTTCCTCGCCCCAATATGCCTAAAGATTATAACCGAGCTGCTATTGGTTAATAAAACGCGCCAACATTAGCGTCTATATTTATATCCAATGAAAATTACGAAAACATATGCTCTGGGGAAAAATGTTCCAGCAAATTCTAAGAAAAACGCGCCACTCTGACGTCATTTGCTCGTCTCTAATAATGATAAACAGCTCACCCCCTCGCTACATTATTGCACGCTATTATTGTCAGTTTCAGTAAGGCCGTATAAAGCCACTTCTCGACAATAATTTCAATACACAAACATCTCAAATCAATGTCACACAACAATGCATATTCACACTACAATCACTCTGACATTTACATTTTTGTGATACAAATTACTGCGTCAACTGATATGATTTTCTCCACATAAATTGCTAGCTTTCAATGTAACATGTGATGTATGGTTATCCAATAACACAAGAAGTGAGTTTTCCTTGCTAGGCCTTACATATTTTATGAAATGTTTTAACCACTGGATAAAGGTATCAGTGTTCACCCACTTGGATTCATTACACGTACCAAGAGAACCAGGTGTTACATTGTTCATAAAGTGCTGCCTCATCCACTCCTTGGGGAAAATGAAGAAAGGCAATACATAATGACCAACGGTAGTGAAACAGCATACTACACTGACATTCACATCCCCTTCAGCAGATAATAATTTGATAACTCTGCAATTTTTCTTTTGGGTTCAAGACACTCATTATTTCAGTGGGAATGGTGTGGAATTGAAGTGGTGTGGAATCTTCAGTGTTTCAGTGTAGTCCAAGATGATTTTTGTGAATTGTTCCCTTGTTAAGCTGAAAGCTCTTCTGTCCAAGTCCTGAACATATTCCTTGCTGTTTAGTAGCTGCTCCTCAGTGAATGTACATTGAAACCATCTGGCGCTTGTTGTCAAAGTCTATAAAATATATACAATTTTATTTAATTTTTTTAAATGTAAACATTAATTATGGGCTATGATATTTAGTTCCTAAAGTGCCAACAACTTAGACTGAGGTCTTACATCCAACATACTTACTTCTTCTTTGTATTTCTTGGCATAACGTTACATTTAGCTCTGACAGATTGTGCTTTTATAAAGTTGCATACCCTGCCGCAACTTTCAATACCTCCTGTACAGCTAAAGTCATCGATCCCATGGCCATTGCTGCCTATTGGTCTTGCTTTTATATTTTTTACCCATGTTGAATACTGCAAATTAAATTGAAAAGCTCATTAAAATTATTTACGAATGGTTCAGATTAGATGACAAGTTCGCCATCTTGTCCACCTAGTAAATTCATCAACTTGCCCAAAATGGACATTTATAATCGAAACCTAGAAATACCACTTCATTAAATTCTCTTTGCAGATTACTACATGCATCAAAGAAACAGCATAGGTTATAGTCTGAGAAAAAACTGAAACCAGGTTGGAAAAACTTACCACACATGATCCAGACACTATTTCAATGCACTGAAATATTACAATGAGCATGTGTGTAAACACAAAAGATGGTGTCTCAGGGCTAAATGATGGTGATTAACTTTAGTTGCCATTCAGCACACATAGAGCGTTACCCACTAGGAAAACAAGTCTTTCAAGTGATACTCTCTCGTGGCAATCGCATGAAATTAATGACTCATCATCTTAGACACCTCAACATCATACCCTCCCTTCCCCTATTTGTTTGAGAAATATAAAAATAATAATGATAAGTGCATGTTATGCTTTCTATTGGGACACTAGTCCCAGGGAGCATCAGCTGTAATTTAATTTTCAAAGATTTTGTAACATATACAAAGCATTACAATTTTTGCATACAGAGGCTTAACCTCCAAAGCATTTTGATTGTTCCTTTCACCAGAATTATTGGGGAGAAGGTAAATTATTTTTAATGATGATTCATGTAACTCTTGTCTTCTAATTTCAACATCATGTTTCCACTTGTGGGATAGGTATTTTGCATACTGCCCACTTTCTTAATATGACATAAATTGAAATATTATTTTCTGAGATTGCTTATAGGAAATAAAGAAAAGCTGTCTGATGATGAAAAGAGGAAATATGATGAGAAAAAATACATTCAAGCACCAAATATGACGCAGGAGTTGTTATAACAAAAGGGGAGTATGACAAAGAATCATACAAAAGAAAGATGGGGCTGACATGACTGACAGGATAGGGAGCACAAAGAAAGATTTAAAGAGAAGTAAACCTAAAGTGCATGAGTTTAGGTAGGAAAATAAAAGATTGGAGTATTTGCTGGGTCCTAGGGCTATTGAAATCACTGGTTTATGTACTCTCTTTTTACTGTAAAATTTATATTAGGTGCATGTGCACTACGTGATCAAAAGTATCCGGACACCTGGCTAATGACGTACAAGTTCGTGACGTCCACCATCAGTAATGCTGGAAGTCAATATGGTGTTGGCCCACCCTTAGCCTTGATGACAGCATTCACTCTCGCAGGCATACTTTCAATCAGGTGCTGAAAGGTTTCTTTGGGAATGGCAGCCCATTCTTCACGGAGTGCGGAACTGAGGAGAGGTATCGATGTAGGTCGGTGAGGCCTGGCAAGAAGTCGGCATTCCAAAACATCCCAAAGGTATTCTATAGGATTCAAGTCAGGACTCTGTGCAGGCCAGTCCATTACAGGAATGTTATTGTCGTGTAACCACTCCGCCACAGCCCGTGCAGTATGAACAGGTGCTCGATCGTGTTAAAGATGCAATCGCCATCCCCGAATTGCTCTTCAGCAGTGGGGAGCAAGAAGGTGCTTAAAATATCAATGTAGGTCTGCGCTGTGATCGTGCCACGCAAAACAACAAGGGGTGTAAGCCCCCTCCAGGAAAAACACGACCACACCATAACGCCATCACCTCCGAATTTCACTATTGGCACTACACACGCTGGCAGATGACGTTCACCGGGCATTCGCCATATCCACACCCTGCCATCACATCACCACATTGTGTACCGTGATTCGTCACTCCACACAACGTTTTGCCACTGTTCAATCGTGTAATTTTGACGCTCCTTACACCAAGCGAGGCGTCGTTTGGCATTTTCCTGTGTGATGTGTGGCCGTATGAGCAGCCGCTCGACCATGGAATCCAAGGTTTCTTACCTCACGCCTAACTGTCATGGTACTTGGAGTGGATCCTGATGCAGTTTGGAATTCCTGTATGATGTCTGCCTATTACTCTTTACGACCCTCTTCAAATGTCGGCGGTCTCTGTCAGTCAGCAGACGAGGTCGGCCTGTACGCTTTTGTGCTGTACATGTCCCTTCACGTTTCCACTTCACTATCATATCAGAAACAGTGGACCTAGGGATGTTTAGGAGTGTGGAAATCTTGCGTACAGATTTCTGACACAAGTGACACCCAATCACCTGATCACGTTCGAAGTCCATAAGTTCCACGGAGGGTCCCATTCTGCTGTTTCACGATGTCTAATGACTACTGAGGTCGCGGATGAGTACCAGGCAGTAGGTGGCAGCACAATGCACCTAAGATGAAAAACGTATGTTTGTGGGGTGTCCGGATACTTTTGATCACATAGTGTAGATAGTTATTTCTTCATTAGCAAGGTTTTGCATAAAAATGAATGTGACTCAAGTTCATTAAGGAACAAAATTTTATTTTATATTTGCAAATACTTATTTATATAAAATACTAGAATTGCAGCAATTAAAATAAAATAATCATAGAAAAAGTTAATTTGATTTCAGCTGTTGACAGCAGATTCAATAGGAGCAAACATACTCAAAGTAAGAAGAAGTTGGAAATTAAAACATTATGTGTTTGACATTTCAGTATTAAGGAATGCCCATTTCAGAATATTCACAGATAATGCAAATTAGCAATTGTTAAGCTAAAAGTAACAAAATATAAAGCATAGGAAGCCAAAAGGCTAGCTGAAGGGCTTTCATTTCATGCAGTAGACTTCTAAAAAACCTAACAAATATTTGTTACAACTGAAGCTTTAATGTCGTTTTTTATACACTTTCTGTTTAGTCAGATTTTAATGCTGAAAATTTTCTATGCTCTCACAATATTTCTTTAGAATGTGCCACTCATTTTTTTAAGATACCTGACTATGTTTTATGTGTGGAAAAAAGGGGAATCTTATAAAATAAGCTGATTCAAATATTATGCCAAGGTATTTTTCAAGATACACACTAAGGACTTTGTAAGCTGTATACAGTTACACATATATATCACCAACATATGCTTGCTGCTCAGTCATATTAATATTGGTTAGGTTTAAGAAAGACAGACTAGCATTCATATATCCAAAATTACAGAATAGAATGGTTACTTTATTTCACTTTAAAATTAAGCTACCAGTTGTCTAAAACAGGAACAGGATACACACAACAAAAACCATAGGGAGTGATTAATCAAAGAGTTCCATACAACCAAAAAATGAAATACTGTATGCTGTAACCTCACTTACTCAATAGTTTAGGGACGGGTTTCTGCAGTCTTACAGTGTGTTAAGTAATCTCATTTATCTTCTATTAATGTCAAATCCTTGCAAAACATTGAGCACAAATACAGAGCAATCACTTTTAATGGTGGGGCTGTGGATCATGTGTATATGTGCTCTGCACACTGTCTATTACACCAGGGTTTTGTCATTGCATAACTCCTGTTTTACTTACAAGTGATAGTAACAGGCACAATGAGTATTAGCTTTGTTATAAATGGTGTTGGAAGTGGTGCCCATCTGCGTGAAGACATTCCTGGCATCTTTGAATGAAATTTCCATTCACACACACAAGGTCTTCTTGCGTAATGTTCATAATTTCTGTTTCTATATTGCCTTTAAGTTTGCTTATGGTGTGGGGATTGTTCCTATAAACATTCTTTTAGGGTGTGACTTCAGCGTGTTTTGTTCCCTCATCTTATGTGTATTCATTTATCCTTCAAGTCTAGGAGCACGACTGCATTGTTAAATCTAGCATAATTAGTTGATGCAGACAATGGTCTCTGAAACTTGTCCTCAAAATTTTGAGTAAGTGAAGCAGTAAGTGTATGTTAAATTGTCTCATCTATCTTCTATTAATGTATCAGGCTTCATTGTGTTTAGTTTCTTTATCTTATGTGAAATGTTATAGTCTTTAATGCAGCTTCTAGTTTGTTCATATTTGTTATCTTCATTGCTGTAAAGGGAACTATATGATTTAAATGAAAATGCTACTCCTAATTCCAAGAAAAGGAAGTAATTAGCCATAGGTTCAGAAAATCTGCCAGGGGATTTCCTTTGTCCCATAAAAAGAACATCCATGGGGAAAAAAGGGAACAACATTCCATAACTTGGTTCATTATTAATCAACAAGAGGGTGGACATTTAAACATTTTTTATGCAAAACCTATCACACGAGAATGATATTTACAAAGTCCGCTAGAAATTTCTTGACCCAAAACTTAATTAAAAGATTTTAAAACATCATGAGAAAAACTATAGGTTTTAGTAATATGTGTAATCTCTACCCGTAAATTGGGTACATTCTCATTCTTCTTCAGTACCTATGAATATTGTGCAAAGGTACTTACCCAGGAATTTTGAACTAAAAATTGTAAAACGTGTAGCCTGTTGAATTCTGTGATGAGTAAAATTAAATCAGAAGGATATTTTCTTCAGAACAGCAAGGTATTCTAAAAACAAAAAGTGAAGAAGAACAATACTAACCTTAGGAATAAAATACGTTCCTGAAACTCCTGACCATTATCATGTTTGTTGGCTTTCCATACCAAAAAGTATTGGCTATATGAAACTACCAATAAGAATTTCCTACTATCCCAGTAGGTACCTAAGTGCATATTATGTACTAATGTCAATGTAGGTACCATATGCCACTAAGGTACCTACCATGTCGCTTGGTTTTAAGTTCACATGTTCTCCAAGTTAACAAATTTAAAGTATTGCTTTTATTATTTTTATGTTCTTGTTTCAGGTAATAGAAATGATTCAAACGGTTATCTGCAGATTCCATTTAATTCTCATTGAACCATTGGCTCCTCCTATGAATCTCCAGCAATACCAATCTCTAATAACAGTATTCTGTGAACACAACCTACCCAGCCTATTAGCACTTCAGCTATCACATATCACTTCAGAGGTAAGCAATAAAAGCATAATTTTATAATATTTGACAATATTTTAAGCACTTTAATTCCTGTAAAATATTGTAGCAATAAAATGCTATCATAGGTAGGTATACAAATGCATGAACTAGAAGTCATTTATTTACAGCCTGTATCTATGATTTATATTTATTAAATCTTGAATGACTAAATGTTATGTTAAGAACACCCAGTCATATAATATAGATGTAATATTATGTATAGGATAATACCTATTAGGTTGATGTATGCTAACCTTCTACTCAATCTTAGGACATTAGTAACAGTCAAACAGATTATTGGCAAAAACTGGGTCATTCATTGCATGTTTCTCTAGAAATTGTATTACAAATCACTGCTTTTAATTACAGAGTTTTTACTTCTTAAAAGAAAGGCAATGAAATACTTGATAATATAGACTAATAAAATATTTGAACCTACATACCACAAAGCTGGATAACAATTAATTTGTAATTTATTTCTGGCTAGAGAAATGAATCCTTATAAAACAGAACAAGAGAGACTTCAGAATGTTTAGCAAGAATTTTTAATTGAATTTAAACTTGAAATAGAAAGCTGTGGTGCTTTCTAATCACAGGATTGACATTTGAATTATGTACATCAAACATATTAATAATGTGCATGAAAAATGCACTGATAATGCAGACATTAAAATCAAAGGTGATGGTTAAATTAATCAAGTTGTTTAAACTCTTTGCAAGAATATAAATATATTAATGTGTTTCAATACAAAAATTGATATAAGGGAACAAATAATAAATGAAATTATGGATTTCAAAGTATAGGGTAAGAATGCTGCATATTATATGGGGTGTATCTTTATTGGTGTCATATATTTGGTGTACGTGTTCTCGATATCAAAACAGTAAAAAAAGTTCTTATGAACATGGGTCTGAAAATAATTTATTTCATAGTTAAAACACAAAATTGAAAGTTACAAAAATTGCTTAAAGTGGCTTCCTCTTGCTTTGATGCATGCAGTAAGCCTGCGTTCCATGCTCTGGCATACTCTGTTGAAAGTTCCTGGTGTGTTTTGTTTTTATTCAAATCCAGTTTGGATACGTCCTCTCAAAATGTCAACGTCAGGTACAGGAGTTGCATAAACCAGGGACTTCAAATGTTCCCAGATGAAGAAATCCATTGGATTCAAATCAGCAGATCGAGCAGGCCATGCAATGGGTCCCCCTCGGCCAATCCATCTTTGTGGAAATCGATCATTCAAGAACTTACGAACTATCATACTGAAATGAACTGGTGCACCATCGTGTAAAAACCACATTCGTTGGATGATGTCCAGAGGCACATTATCATTTAAGTGATGCAACTGATTTCTGAGAAACTGGAGATAGGTTTGTGCATTCAGACATGGAGGGAAGAAGTAGGGACCAATAAGGTGATCATGAATGATTCTGCCCCAAATGTTGAGAGAGAACCTCTGTTGATGGTTGTCCTGTCATACTTCATTAGGATTTTCAAATGCCCAATTATGAGTGTTATGAAAATTGAAGATGCCGTTGCGAGTAAAACCAGCCTCATTCGTGAATAAGATACAGGCTGGGAAATTGATGAACACAGCACACTGCTGTAATATGCGTTGATGGAAATGTCTTCTTGGCTCAAAGTCTGCCGCAATTAATTCCTGCACACATTGAAGGTGATACGGATATGGAGGACTTTTATGCAGAATTCCCCAGATAGTTGTATGACTAACACTTTCTATTACATCCATACGTCTTGTGCTTTGTGATGGGTCTGCATTCACAGCATGAAGAACTCATTCTTCAAGCTCAATGCCTCATACTGCTCTTGGTCTCACAACATCCCTAGTACTCCTCTCAAATGTGCCATTCTCTCTCAAGCATTGGTAAATTCTGCGAATGTTCTTGCACATGATAACTGCCTGTCAGGGTACCTTTCTGCATAAAGTTCAAGTGCTTGTGCTGCATTGCCATCTGCATGGCCATATGTGTAGTGTATATCCGTGTGTTTACTCATGGAATACATCTTCTTTGACCTATAACAACGAAAAGGTTGATTTTCAGACCCATGTACATGTGAACTTTTTTTACTGTTTTGATGTCAGGAACACATCCCCCAAATATATGACACCAATAAAGATACACTCTGTATTTAAGTAACATAATGCAAAAAATATACCTCATAACTAGTACTGTATTTGGCAAAAGAGAAGTGCTTTCCTTAAAGAGGAATTTATATACTATTTACTGGAGAGTATACCTCAGGACCTCATTTTCTTAAGTAGCTCAGCAACACCCTGCATGAGGCCTAATAATGCAGGCCTAATATTGCAAAGCAGTGGTGACCATTTAAGGGTTGAATAAGCATGCTTAAAAAGGATGTAGTACTAAAATATATGAATTTGTTAAAGTTTTTTGGAGATCAGAATGCTTCTAGTATCCCTGGGAATATTACCCTGAAATGTTGTTCCATTTTATGGTACATTTCTTTGTGGCACATCATTAAATTCAGTCTTTCCTGCACATGGTTGCAATTGCCTGTTAAGAGGAATAGGACTTCAGTTTGGTTATAACACTTTAAATCATACTGCTTCAATGGAGAATGCTGAATGAACAAAACGTTGGTTAAGGGAAAGAGAAATTCAAAAGAATCAATGACAGCAGAAATAGAAGTACCCAAGAGGATAATGTGCTGCTCTTTCTTTACAAATCTTGGGGATCTAACATCTATGGGGCCACATAGTGTGTCAAACACACCAGTCCTCCAGATCAGGTAAACGTGGAGGACCTCCTTATGACATATGTCCCAAACATTTGCTTATTAATTGTTTCTATTACACAATAACATACATTTCCAAGAAACAAGTGATTGACTACACATGCCTAAATGCTATATGCCATTGTTGTTAATTAAAATGTGGCCCATGTGTATCAGCATTACATTCAAAGTTATGTCACTTTCAGAATTATCTTAAATAAGTTGGGTTTCTGATAAAACTTTTAATATGAAAATAGCCTGTATTGTGTATTAGTGGATCAAAATTGGCTTTATATATCAGACTTTTAAGTCATTGCTATGTTACGCTGATAACAATAAAAGCAAGCTGTGCTAATTATGTGGTAGATATTTCATCCTCTGTGTCTTTGTGAATTTGTCAGAGGTATTCAAGTAAAAGAAAGCCAGTGTGATATACATTGTTTAAACAGCTGAAAAGTTTCAGATAAAAAGTGCTTGCTAAAGTTCCATAGTTAATGATAAACAAATGTCTTACCAGAAAATAAAGAATTAAGAGGTGCTTTTGGAAGTAGCAGTGAACAGTTGAAAGGCTGTAAACCAATTCACTCATTATTTTTCATACATTTTCTCATGAGTACCTACATTACAGAAAAACATCTAGATTTACACTGAAGTACCAATTCTTACTGCAAAAGCGTAGCAGCATTGTGGAACAAGTCTAAAATATGCACCACTATGATACAAACTTAACCACTTTCAACACACACACACACACACACACACACACACGCTTGCGCAAGCACATGCACGCACACTAACTAGCTAAAGAAGCAGCAAACAACTTGGATACAGCAACTATGTACAAATTATAGTCCATTAGTGCAGTAAAAAGTGAACTGAGAATATAAGGTTTGTGCCAGTTAGAAAGGAGTGAAAAGCAACAATAAAAGGTGGCCTTATGAAGACTACCTTACTAGTGTTCAAAAGGACTTAAGGGGAAACTAGCTCTAACCCATAATTCCACAGCAGCAACCACAGGCTATAATAAATTCAGAAATACTTCCACAAATTTAAGTTAACACATAATTTCACATATGTGTATAAGAAGAAAAGTCAAACAGTTGAATATAACTTATGGGAGTATGAATTACTAAATTTTGATTTTTTTTTAAATAAAAGCAGTGACACAGAGAGGTTGGAAGTGGCCTATTAACAGACATGAATCCAATGACAACACCTAAAACTGTTTCAACTATATATAAATGACATAGACTTTGATCCTTTGTAAATAAATAGCAAAATATAATTGTATGAATCCCATGAAGTAGCCATTGTATAGTAATGTTAGATAACTATACATGTAGTACATATGCATGTAGTATTGCACTGCGTAATGAAACATGATGCACATAAAATATTATGAAAATACCATTTTTAAAAATACAGATACACACACATTGTGTGAAAGCACTAATCTTAATGTAATTTTTAATTAAATCTAGAAACCACTGCACCCAGTGGTATCATTCTGGTTCATTACAGCCTATCAACCCATGCATACTTCTTATTGATTTAAAGCTGAAATTGCATTTATGTGTAACATATGCTATTGGAGATGAATACTTGCTCAGCATTTATATCTAACCATTATTTCATACATTACTCCTTTTTGGAAGGAACCATACTAAAAGTTTGAATGTTTACCACAAAGTGCACTCTTATGCTGATGACAAATGATTCAGTCAGGGAAATGGTAAATTCAATTTCCAATGGTGAATATAGCAGTATTAGTATGTAATGCCCAGGCATTTGGTTAATCTCCATTCATCTTCTAGCTACCCAGCATAACTCTGATGTTGAATTCAGACAAATGGTGAATATTTATGCATCCACTACAGACACAATGGAAACATAAATCTTAGCATATCTATTATATGTGTAACCAGAGAAAAATGTTAAATAGATATTCCTCTATTAATAATAAAGGACACCTAAACAACAATCAAATTGGAACTTTACATTGTTGAGAGAAAGAGAGTTTGTGTAGTGCTTTTGGATTGTAATTGTGACAAAATACAGAAGTTAATAAAAAGAAAATCATGCACGTGAAATATTAATATGGACATATGAAGAATTCTTCAACTCACTTAAACTTAAAATTGTGCATTTTGCCTTGCACTCATCTTTACATCTATTATGATGATAAAACATTAAATGTTAATCTGATACTTCATGCTGTTGGATTATCAACACATAATGAGTTTGGAAAGTTAATTTTGACTTTGAAAACATAAAATGTATCGGCAGAAAGAAAATTTTCAGTTGTTAAAGGAATAAAGATTTTCAGTATATATAAATGATCTGCAGAATTCACATTCATCAGACTGTCATACCCTTGGAGTTCTTCAAGAGATACCAAAATAAAAAACTAAAGGAAGGTTTGGACAGTTGCTCATCTACATTCATAGAGTGCAAAGAGATAGCAAAATAAAAAAAATAAAGTAAGGTTCAGCAGTGGCATATCTTGATACTGTGTTGGTATACTAGATTTTAAAAATTGAATTTAGAATTTTTTAAATGATGCACAAATTCCCATACATTAATGTTTCATAAAAAAGTGTGAACTCTCCATATCAATTCATTATTATGTTGTTACTATTTTTATTATTATTATTGTTTGTTGTTTTAGTAGTCATTAGCATCACTACTAATTGCTGAAATTTACTGAACATACGTTTTAAACTAAACTAGATTATAAAAATATAACGTCAGTTGTAACTTTACAAAATACTGACTTACCATTTTATGATTGTAAACCATGAAAACAACGTGGGTGCTCGCTTAGATTTTCCTGCATATAAGCTCCAGCCAGCAGTTCTTATTGCAAGCTTTTGTTTCAATGTTTTTAATATCTGATATTCCTTCAACACTCCATTCATTTTCCCTGCCAAAGTCAAACTTAAAAAGCAATACACTTTGTTATGAATGTAACTGCCAGTTAAACAATTAAATTTACTGTACCAGGATGTTTGAAATGTCTGTTTTGGTTCTTTTTCTGAAAGGCAATGCCAAGCTTAGGAATTAGTCTTTTGTCTTTAAGTTCACACTTTTTCTCATATGATAGAGTTAAAAACTGAATTTTTAATAAGTAATCCATTAAATTGATGGAATTGTCCATATTTGTAAAATCATAAATAAAACACGCACAATGAAAACAATACACAGGTTAACATAAAATTAACACTTTATGCACTGCATAAATGAGTGCACATGCATAATGCTGGTACAACAATTACTGAGGAATGAAATGTTTATGTTACACTCCCCTGCCCTACTCTTGTCTCCAACCCCTATTCTCCTGTTTCCGGACCTTGGAGAGAGCAGGTACACAGAGACTAAACACCTCACTAAACGTTTCAAGTCTCTACTTCTGCATTTGTGCTCTTAATACACAAAAAATATAGGTGTGTCTTCCTACAACAAGAGGTGAAATTTAGTGGGAAAAGCTATATAAGTCCACTCTTGATGAGACTTGCTCTCGCTCAGCCATCCCAGTCTCTACTCAACTTTGCTGCCACATCATAAGATTTTGAATCTTCTTAAGTATGCAGCACTACAATCTGACAATTAGCAGTAGGGGTTGAGGCATTGGGGAAAGCAGCGGTGTAGGTGATTGTATTAATTAGTTTTTCATCACTTGTTTGAGGCTCTCTTTATTTATATGTTTAAAAATTTACTAAGTTTCTTGGCAATTGATTTAGGTAGACTCAGTCTCAAAGCATACCCTTATGCTATGCCACTGAGGTTTGGCCAATTGCTCTTCTCAATTGATAGAATGCAAAAAGATAGCAAAATAAAAAAACTAAAGTAAGGTTTGGCCAGTTGCTCACCTCCATTGATAGAGTGCAAACAAATAGCAGAATGAAAAACTAAGGGAAAGTTTGGCCAATTGCTAATCTCCATTGATACAGTGCAAAGAGATGGCAAAATAAAAAAACTAAAAGAAGGTTTGGACACCTGCTCAACTGCATTGATAGAGTGCAAAGAAATAGCAGAATAAAAAACTAAGGGAAGGTTTGGCCAATTGCTAATCTCCATTGATACAGTGCAAAGAGATGGCAGAATAGAAAAAGTAAAAGAAGGTTTGGACAGCTGCTCATCTCCATTGATACAATGCAAAGAGGTAGAAAAATAAAGAAAACTAAAGGAAGGTTTGGCCACTTGCTGATCTCCATTGATAGAATGCAAAAATAGCAAAATAAATAAATAAATTTAAAGAATAAAACCTGAAGGAAGCTTGGCCAACTGCTCACCTCCATTGATATAGTGCAAAAAAGATGAGAAGTACAAAATACAAAGTTCTTTCATTTTCTGTGTCTGACAATTTTGACTTTTCTGTTCAGCATGAAGAGCATTTTCAGAACATTAATATTGAATACTCATTAATGCCCATTGTAATTACATTTGGCATCATAAGCAGTGAAATTATTAATTATTATTTGTAAGGGAAATTTGGGAAGAATATGCTCTGACTTATGTTTAGGTACTTCTACAGCATTTGCCAGTTATGAGCATTGAGGAAAATCTGGAAAAACCTCAGATAGGGAGGGTGATCCTGGCTGAACTTGAATCCTGGAATCCCCATTCATGAATCTGTGCCTTAACAGCCTTGGCCACATGTTTGGTGCTCATCAAGAAAGAATAATGTATTTTTGTGTAACCTTTTGTTTTAAAAATAAATATTTTGCAATTCTCAAGCTTCTTGCACTCAGTTATAATCAGTATATTTATATGTTTGGATTAATTCAATGTAGAAATATTAGAGCAGGAATTTCATACCTGAATGAAACTATGACTGTGTACAAGGTGTGAGTAAAAACATATATTTTTTTATTCCTAATTTGAATTTGTGTTTATTAGATTGAAATAATTATATATATATATATATATATATATATATATATATATATACATAATGGAGATGAACTAACAGTACTGTGTTTTAGTCATTTTAGAAATGGTTGTAAGTTACTTCTTGGTCTCTGTAAGTCTAGTTTTCAATGGATCACATTGCCATGGATATTTGAATTTTTTGTTAATTCTCCCAGATGATCTTCAAATACAAGTAAAGCCAGAATATAATAAATGTTAATGATATAATGAGTTTATAGTTTTTCCCTGCCTACTTTAATAATAAATAAATGGTTTTGTGGGTGTTGAATATCATCAGATTACTCTTGCATATGCATTTCACTGCTTTGATGATACTGTTGTTTGTATAATGAATTAATAGTCTGATTTTAAAGCATGTAACGTTTGTTTTGAGTAAGATATATTCAATATAGTCATTAAAGTTCATGTCATGGTTAATAGGAGTAATATGGCAGAAAATTTTAATTTATGGGTTCAGTGAACTCTTTGCTTTCACTTTGAATTCATATGCTTAACATTCTTCTGTTTTTTATGTAAACATTACCATTAAGGTACTGCTTTTTTATTTTAATGGGTTTTGATATTGTGTAATAAATTGGTATAAAAGATTGATACTGGATAATTAACTCTTAGAAATGAAGCATTTGATGTTCTTCAATTGCAGCACTCACATCATCTGTAAAAATCATTGCATGATGGTGTGTGATGATGTTGGTGATGATGATAACAGAAGCATTCAACAGTGTTTTTGCTGTTGAAAAAATTACAGAGCTGTAATGTTCTCCCATATCTTTTTTATTCTTTCATAATTTTGCTTTATATTCTCCTCCTTCTTCACAGTTTTAACTTTTGATTCTCCTCCCAAAGCTTAATGTTCGCTTCATCCCTTTATTGTCCTTCCTCAATTTTTTTTCCCCTTTACACTGGTGTTACAGTGCTTTGATGTTATTTTATCTGCATGGTGTTTGCAATTTGAGGTACATATTCAGCGGCATGGAAGGCTCAAGATCCATATTTCAAGTCTCGTCTGTAGCAGTGAATCTTTAAAGTGGGATTCAACTCTCTCTCTAAAATTAACCTGTACACTGTTATTGTCAAATAGCAATTATCAAAATTGTACATCTTTAAACATTGCACATTGACATTGATTATGACACTCCTGAAACAAATTTATTATAGGAGGGCGCTTGCTTGTTCAGCTTATAAAAGGGTTCGTGAAGCACAAACACATAATGATTGATTAAATAAAGGGTAGCCCTACTGGAGCACCTACATGTAGGCCAAAAGGGCCATTATGGCTCTTAAACTAAGGAATTTACTCAATTCCCAATGTACCAATAAAGGTAACCCAGCTCCTAAATTCAATACCTTTAATATGCTCTGGTTCCAAAAAAGAAGATCACAGAGAAATCATCTTCAGTCATGCATATGACATTAACTTACAGAGGATGTGCATGGAGGTTTCATCTTCCTCTCCACGCTGTGCAAATATCTGCAAAGCGAATTGTGTCCAGTATATATACCTACCACAACTCTTATTTGCTCCCTACTGAGGGTCATCAGGACGTTCTTATACCCTTGCACATACCCCATGATTGACTCATGGCTCTGCCTGGCTGTAGTAGAACTCCTCCAAAGCCCAAAGTGCAATGTCAGTTCTTGCACTTTGCATGGAATCCCAAAGAAGTGTTTCGGACCAACAAATATTGAACCTGCCCTCTTCCTTACTAACTTACCTGTAATTTCATTCCTTTAATACCCAAATGCCCTGGAACCCACAGAAGAGTAACAGGGCATCATTCACAGAGCCTATCAAACATTCTTTGGCATTTCTACACCAGTTTGTATGTTTTTCCAACAGCACACAATGCTTTTAATGCTGCCTGATAATGGAAGCACATATATATACATTTCCCCTGCAGCCAGGTAATTTAGCCATATGTGAAACAAAGGCCAAGATAGGATAGATCTCAGCTTGGAAGACAGTAGAATACTTCTCAGAGAGAAAAAGATCCTTGTATTAGTCCCCCAGTTGCCACTACTTGCAGCCGTCCCAACCGAGAGAGTTCCCATCTCCTGCCAATGGTCCTGCAACAGACTCACAATATCTTGTGAACCTTTTTCCACCTTATATTCTATATGCAGGACCCAATTCAGCCTTGAATTCAGTATCACCCTCAGATACTTGGCTGAACCAGAAGGAGCTGATCTCCTTCCAGAGAAAATGGGCTCTACTAAGCCATCAATATTCCATTTCTTTTTGAACACCATGTAAACACCATGTGCTCTGTCTTGTCTGGGTTAGCAGACAGACCTGTTTTGACACCATGCCTCTGTGATATGTAAGGAACCCTACATGAGCTCCTATACAGTGCCTGGAAACTTCTCTACTGCCAGAAGGCAAATGTCATCACACAGCCTTGTTCATAGATGCCACCATTGTTGACCTTGGTGAGTAGCGCATCACTGGGCACCAAATACTTGGTGATAACTTGGATCACCAAATGGTGAAGAGACATCTCAGCAGACCCCCTGGCTGATATACATGTGGTTGGGATGTAGTGGCCACTCCATGAACACAGTTTTCCTTATATATATATATATATATATATATATATATATATATATATATATATACCTATCCATAGTGTTTCCAATGTCTTAAGAAGAAAAGAGTTAAGACTAAAAAGATCAAAAACCTTAGGTGTAATATAGGAAATACTACCAAGCATAGGCTACCCTCCTATGCATCAAACATAGCCAGGCAGGCTCTAAAATTTCTGACCAGTTATGGCAAGGGCGTCTCCCAATCCTGCTGAAGCAGAGCTGGAAAGATTCCATCCACACCAGGAATTTTATCTATACGGGGTAAAAGACATAATCACCTATTCAACTCTATTATATGTGATCATTCTGGTTGCTTTGGGCCAGCATATCCCAGATAAAACTGTGGACCTATCAGTAACTTTTTCTCCTGGAAAATGGTTATCCAGTAGCAGTCTCAAAGTTTCCCCCTTTGTGGTCATACAATCCTTAGAAAGAGCTTCCAGTGAACCCACTCTGTTTCTATCATCTATAATCAGAATCTCATGCAGCCCAGCTGATTCAGATTCCTTCTGTATGGAATTACTGAGGTGCCTCCAAGAAACTCTAGAAGCCTTTCTTATTTCCCTTTCATAAACTCTCTGTGCTTCTTTAAAGGTGCACCAAGTCAACTAACCCTTCATAGTGCTGCACTGAGTGTACAGTCGCTAAGTTTTCCTGCTGAGATATTTTAAATAAGACTTCCACCTGAGTTTCCCATTTAACCTTTTCCCCTAGACAGGGGGAGAGTTATTCATATAAGTGGTTATCAGAGTTTGTACGATATGCTTCACAAATCACTCCAAATCCTCTGGATTTTTCATATTCTTAAGAGGCCCACTACCAAGCATGTACTCCAGTGCTCTCTGGATTCCTGCATGAGCTGTCCTGAACCGAGCCTCTTACATTGAATATATGTCTGTCTTTGGACAAGGAACGTCCCAGCAAAATCTTGTAATCCCTCACTTCTTCCAGT
Organism: Deroplatys truncata; assembly: GCA_030765065.1. Classification (NCBI taxonomy): domain Eukaryota; kingdom Metazoa; phylum Arthropoda; class Insecta; order Mantodea; family Mantidae; genus Deroplatys; species Deroplatys truncata. Next base: position 194,993,436 of record CM060990.1, read on the forward strand.
ACCCCAAAAGATCCTAGAGTAATGTACCTGAAATCCTCTCTTCAGTTATTACAGTAGGTGGGAGTATCACCAGTATTCAGAACCTTAAGATCCATAATACTCAGGAACTCAACCAGAGCCTCCCACTTAGATTCTATATTGGTGCTTCCCCAAATGCTGTAATGAGCACTGGCTTTGGGCCTAACCAAGAGGTTGAGACCCTTGTTCCTGCAATAACTCACCAAGATCCTAAGCTCCAATGGAGGGGATGGAGCCACAAAATCATGGGTAAAATATGCTGAACAGACCATTAACTCCTTGTGCTGGCTGTTCTCTTTACATCTCACTACCAGATCCCTTGTTAGGAAATCAGGTAGAGGCCATGAGCTAATATTTCTTACTAGTATCAGGACCCTCCGGATACTGTAACAGACCTGACACTGACATCCAAAATGGCAGGCATATGTTTTGGGAATTTGGGAAATGGTTTAAGCAGCTCTTCTACAAGCTATGACTTCTCTGCAGTATAACGGAATTAATGTGGTGTAATGACATGTGTTTCTTTTGTCTAGATATATGCTTTTTATGCACAAAAACATTGTCTTGAAAGCAAACTAAATGCAATTCAATATTTAATAGTGACCAATGAAATATATAACCTTAATCAACATTCATACAGTCCAGAGTTTTGCATGCCATAACTTAAGAGCATTTCTAAACTAGAGCTACATATTTAAGTTAAAAAGGAGATAGCTTTAGCTTTCTTATTACCTTTTCTTGTAAAAGAAATATTTTTTTACGTCTACTGAATTTCCCCAAAATGTTATTCCATAAGTCATAATTGAATGAAAATAAGCATAATATACTGTTTTTAGAATGCTTTTATTTGTAAAATGAATTAATGATCTAATTGTACAACATGCAGAGGTTAGTTTTGGTAGAATGTAGTCAATATGGTCTTTCCAATTCATATTATGATCTATAATAAGACCAAGAAATTTTAAGCTACAAGTTTCAGTAAAACTAGAGAAAAAGCAGAAAGGACACAAGACAAAGCAGATGTTATAGAATGGTGAAAAGCTATAAAACTGTCAAAAAAACAGAGCTTTGAAGAATTTATAAACAAACTAGATTATAGAACAAATAGTACTAAAGTACATAATTACATTAAACAAATAAATAGAGAAAACCAACAAAATCAGCCATTAAATGTAAATAATAAAGAAATATATGAGGATAACCTTATAGCAGAAAAATTAGAAAAATACTATAAAACTAGCACTACATTAAAAACTAAAAACAAAAAACAGAATAAATACTTAAGAAATAGCAACCACGAAGATACATCTAACTTTCAAAATATCTTCAATGAACCATTCACACTCCCAGAAATAAAGCAAGCAATAAGGACACTAAAAAATAAAAAGAGCCCACGTCCTGATAACATACCTCCAGTGCTGCTCAAGAATTTAGTACATGAAGCACTCCGTACTTTATTAAAAATTTTCAATAAAATCTGGACAACCAGAAATAACATACCAAGACTGTGGAAAAAAGAAGATATTATACCCATAAAGAAGAAAGGAAAACCAACTCAAATGGTAGATAGTTATAGACCGATATCCTTAACATCAAACATAGCAAAACTCTTAGAAAGAATGGTAGCTACAAGACTAACATACTATCTAGAAACACAAAATCTATTAGTCCCTGAACAAGCTGGATTTAGGAAGGACAGCTCAGCAATACACCAGATTGTAAGACTCACACAGGACATTAAAGAAAATTTCAATAATAATAATAAGACTACTTTAGCACTGTTTGTCGACTTCAAAGATGCGTTTAACACAGTATGGCAAGAAATGCTACTATACAAAATGAAGATATATGGCATATCAGGCCACATGCTAAACTGGTTCAAACCTTCCAATTCCAAAGATGCTTTGCAGTACAATACAAAACAGACCCATCTAAATGGAACCAAATGAGAGATGGACTACCTCAAGGATCTGTTACAAGTGCTATTCTGTTCAATATGTATATAAACGACCTAGTAGATGTAGTTAAGAAAATAGGTAACATACAAGTAGGAATGTTTGCTGACGACAAGGTAATATGGACTTCTGAAAAGAACATAAGATCTGGGAAACATTACAAAAAACTACAAACAACAATGGAGAATACAATCATAACCCTAGAACAATGGACTAATAATAACAATATGGAAATAAATACAGGAAAACTATTCACAATGCAGCATAAAACAGAAAATATATGCCTGCAAATCAACAACAAAAAAACACAAGAAGCAACTATAACAACATATCTAGGGATAGAATTAGATAAAAAACTATCAATGAAAGAATATGTAAACAATGTAACAAATAAAATCAACAAAAAGAACATTTTAAAACATTTATCAGGAATAAAATGAGGTGGAAATATGAACCTTCTTAATAATACCTATATATAAAACATTCATAAAACCTAACCTATTGTATGGAGCAGAACTATTAGCAACAGTAAACAAGAGACTTAAAAGTAAACTAGAAATATCACAAAATAATTCACTAAGAATAATAACAGGAGCTGTAAAAGCAACACCAGTTACGGCACTACAAAGCTTCACAAAAAATATGGCTATAGAATTGGAGCATGAGTTGAAAGCAATTATTCTAGCACGAAAACTGCAAGTCAATAGAAACAGATACAAATGGTACCACACAGCAGATACTATAAGTAATTTAAAAACTCAAATAAGCTTCAGAGCATATATTAATAACTTAAAATACAAGAATATAATTACAACAAATATAATTGCAACAGAGGTAACAAGTCCAATAGAATAGAATATATTGATATACAATATCAGAATGACCTGATATATACAATATGCAAACAAAACAATATACCAGATGAAATGAGAGCCATAGCTATAGCTACGGAGAATGAAAGATATCCAGAGAAAGAATGGCTCCGAATATATACAAATGGATCCCTCATCAATTAAAAAAATGCCAGTGCAGGAATATACTGTAAACATTTTGCACAGTATCTAACATTAGATGAAACGTCAAACCACTATGATGGAGAATGAACAGCTATAAAAGCTGCATTACAGAACATTTTACATAGACCATACATAAAACAAAAAATAGTGTTATTAGACTCAAAATCAGCCATAGATGGAATAGTAAATTACAATAACAAAACAAGAAATATTAAAGAAGTAGGATGCCTAATTAAAGCAGGTGAAACTAGAAATCATGTCACTCTACAATGGATCCCAGCTAATGTTGGACTTTTGGGCAATGAACATGCAAATCAATTAGCAAAGAAAGGTGCAATACAACAAATAAAACCTGCAGGACAAATAGAAATAAATAAACAATTAAATAACATTAAACAACATTTCAAAAGGCAGCAGAAGCTTAATGAAGAAGATAAATTAAAGGATAAAGATTATAAGAATATTAAAGATAGAGTTTATATACAAAAAATGCCAAGGAAGACTACAGTGGCCTTATTTAGGATGGCAACTGGCCACGATTGCTGCACAGAATACCTCTACAAGATAGGATGCCTACCTACAACCAAGTGCACTCTCTGTGAAGAAGATGTCATCCTGAACAAACAACATCTCGCCAAATGCAAAGGTCTTAAAAGTGATAACTTACAGACTTTATATTGGGAAGCCAGAGAGAAAATGATATAGATGAATTAATGCCCAGTGTCATTGGTGAACAACAACAACAACAACAACATAAGCAGAAATATGTCAGATTAGTTATAACCCAAATGTTCCATAGCAATTTTTTTTATATCCACAACATAAAAGATAAACTAACTCAGCTCTTAACTGTTCTCTTCAGGTTCTTTTGAGACATCCACTGAAACGGGGATTTCTCTACAATATCAATTACACATTGGTTGATATTTTGATATTCCCCTTCAATGAGAACTATTGTCTGAAGTAGGATTCAATGATTAAGACTGGCTGTTCTTGCATTAAAGGCATCCTAATGCATGTGCTGATAAACACAAACTTCCGTAATGATACAAGGTTTTAAATTGACAGTTTAAACATATACAGTACTCCAACCCCTCCATTAGCATCAGTACTCTCCATAGGGGTTGAACTTGGTTGTTTGATTGACAGAGAGTGCCATAGGTATGAGTGCCACTATAGAACTTTGTTACACCATGGAAACTAAGCAACTTCTTCAACCTAGACCTACTCTGCTTTTGCAGCATCTGAAGAGGCGAAACTTGCATAAAAATAATGATGTAATTTAGAGCAAGAGTGAACTACGGTAGGACCAATGTAAAATGTACACCCAATAAAAGGTAGTTTGTAACATACAGAAAGATGTCATACATAGGAATTTTTCTCTGCAGAAATTGCTGTTGGTAAAGCTAATATGCCCTTGTATTCTGCTGTACCTTCCCATATAATAACAGCATGTCCAGATACCCTCTATACAAGATGATTGAGCGCCAACAGGTGGGATCACACATCTAAAGGCATTCAGTCTAAAATGTTCCATGCTCTTGTTTTCAGACAAATGACATATTATTCTAGAACATTCAAACAGCCCCCCCCCCAAAAAAAGCGTTGATTTAAATCCCCATAATTTACTATGGCAGTCCAGTGTAGTAATAACTATGCTAGTAGAGAACATTAACAAAGGACACATTTGTGGTGGTATTGCGTTAGCTGGTAAATGCAACTGGTCACTTCAGAACATTTTAGTTTCACATTACCTGTAAAACTCAGTTTTGTTTATTACCAATGCAGAATGAGATTATACACCACTTGATCATTCATAACTAATATTAACTAAGCAAAGAAGGACACATACTGTGAACAAGTATTAATATAAATGCCATACTATAACCTAAGTATTTAATGTTAATACTGAAGAAGTACAAACATGCTGCATTGTCATTTATATACTAAACTAACACAGGTATATTTAAGAAATATACTTTTTATTATTGAATCTATTACTACAATCTGCTTAAATGCTAAATCTAGCATTGGGATTTAATATCCAAGGATACCACATTGCATTTAATGATTTATCTAAACAACCCAATGCTATGTGTTTAAATATGAATTTGCTTTAGATGTGAAAGCATGTTGTCTGCAAAGTTGTACATTTTCTTTGTGTTTGCCTTCAATAATAGGATGAATAATATTTTTTTTTTTTCAGCATAGAGAAAAGTATACAGTGTGTGTCATAAACGGCATTATGCTAACAAGGAAGTATCAATGCTTTTTAGAATATGTTCAGGAATCACAATACATTGAAAGATTGTTATTAGGGTAAGTATGTGTATCTATGGTTCAGAATATATTCAGATTATTTTGATGTGTATAACTCTGTTTATAGTTTTATGTGTATTCAATTCAGTTAGTTTATTTTGCAAGTAATAACAATTAAATCCTGGTCCTTAAAGCTTCTACAAAAGTGTTTTCAGTGCTGCCCATATGATCACTGTTAGAGTTTGGGGAGCCTTGTCTATTAGCTCCAATTGTAGAATAACAAAGTTGATGGTGATGAAACAAGGGGATCCACAGGTTTTATTTTGGACTATAAACCACATTAGCTTTGGAGTATTTCACATGAGCTAGTCAGAATTGAAAGCCTGGATTTGGGAAATTTAAAATTGTCACCCCATTCCCAGGAATTGAGCTATGAAGCCCTATTTTGGGAGCAAACAAACAAAATAAGCTATCTAGTTATATCCTGTTAAAACATTATTATTAAGATTTAAGAAAGCATTTATTTTTATCTTTTCTCAAAACTATAAATTGTACTAATATAAACATTTATATTCATATATCTGGTTGTTGATGGTTCTATTTCATTATGAGCTTTGATGCTAGAGTAAAGCACTTCATTTATATTTCCCCAGATAGCCTTTTATACCTACTGCTATTGATAAAATGCACAAGATACTGTGACTGTCCAGTTTTTCACTGTCACTTCTCTAAGTTCTCAATGTCACTTCACTGTTTTTATCTAGTTCAACTTTCACTTTCTTCGTGATATAGTAGCATAACAAGATATGCATGACATAGTCTGTTCTTCCAGATGGTTCACTCACTGGGGAGTCGAACACAAGACTTCCCCAATATGTCGCAAAAGCAGCACTCACTGCACGTCACAGCAGTCATTACAAATTCACTCAGAAAACGGGAATGTTTTTCACACCAGAAATGTACTTTCTAACTTGCTCACTAACTGACTCACTTGTTTGTGAGAGCACTCGCTTATATAACCACTGGAAATTTCCATAGAGTTCTAGAATGTTCTAAAAAGAGAAACATTCAGAAGATTCTGGTTATCTGACAATAGCACTTCCGGTGTTTATGCCGATGAGGGCTTCTTATCTTTGTTTATCTCCAACTGCCTGGTATAGACCTCCTGATAATCTTAGCCACAATTGCTGCATCTAATATTGTTCAGAAGCCACATCATAAAGAATTCTCTTTGGAATCCATAGGCTGGTGACAGAATGTTGCAGTCGAAGAGAAGCAAGTCTAAAACATTAGTGAATTAATGGTAGTGAAAATTCTACAATGGAAGACCAGCCTTTATTAATGTGCGATATCTGTGTACTGCTCTATGCTGCCAGAACTGAAAACTAATTTGAGAACAAGTGATTAATGGTAGCTACAATTCAGTATTTTTCATTGAGCCAGAATATTTACAATATGATATTGCTGCAATCAAAAGGAGAAGTAAGGGAATATCTCCTCAGGTATGATTTGAATTCTTAGCTTACAGCACACAGAATATTTCAGCTCAATATAATTAATTGCATTATTATGCAATTGATCATTGCAGGTATGTAAATTGTTTTAGATAGGGAGGTAATCAGTCTAATAAGAAACATGATGCCAATCAGAATGTAAATTGTAATTCTACTGGAAATATGCATGCATGCCCTTCATCAGCAAAAATCTTGGGACCCTATGCATGAATTTTCTTATTTTATTTATTAGGGACCTTGTGCAATAGAAAATTTTATTACTAATACAGTACTAAATAATTAGCCATTTACACATATATTTCTGTTTCATACTCTATAATTATGCTCAAGCAGTAAGATGCATATTATAGCTCAAAATTATGCAAAGCACTGTATCAGTAGAAGTAAAGTTTGGAAATGAAAGAGGACTTCAGCACGAAGACATTAGCTGGCCTATTCTATCTACATGACTCTTGAAAAGAAGTTATTATATGAGGGAGTAGAGAGGGCAGCTGGATCTAGTGGCATAAGGTAAAATGCTGGTGGTGTCCCTAACATTTCTAGATGTAGCATCCCAATGCCAACCTCCCCTATTTGCACAGCCAGGTTTGGCCAGATAGCTCCCCAAAGTACCTCTATCCATATTGACAGGTTTAGATAGCAGGTCAAAAGCCAAAAGCTAAGTTCAATGAATGAATGTTTTGTTTATTTCTTTACATTTACATTACAAGTTTATAAAGTGTATCACTGTTCTTGGAGTGCTTGACACTTTAGGATCCTATACAACTAACACCCTGGTTGTTGTGTATAGCACATCCTACTTTATTTTAGCCATAAATTTTGTTAAAAGTGGACACTGATATTTGGTTTTCCCAAGTAAGATCATCTTTCCTTCCTTGTTTCTTAACCCTCAAGTGGAGTCGTGACTCTTTGTGGGTGTAAGTGGAGTTAATGGTGTTGGAAATGACACCACAGGAAAATTATGTATAACATGTCTTATTCAGACGCTAAAACTCCAACAGTAATTAAAACACAATCATAGTTATTTGCACTATATCCTCCAAATATATTACAAATAAATCGATACAAATAGAAATGATGTCTTGAATGCTAACAAGCTTATGCTATTTTTATAGGACTTCTTATAAAATCAATCATTAGATAGTTTTAAATAAAAACTGTTCATAACACTAACTGTATGGAGTTATACATTATGTTGAACTAGTCTTTCAACACAGTAGACAGTAATAACATGGATTCAAGACTTTCATGGTTTGAATTCAGGGGCATTATTTCAGGGTATAGGGGGACTCAATTGCCCCCACAAGTTATGAGAAATAATTAGGCTACTGGTTATTATTGCTCTACTAAAACAAAAATTAATAAAACTATACTTTTAATACAAATACTCATATTTCACATTTAAAAGATACAAGATGATTAATACTTAGGTTAAATGTGTTGTTAAAACTCACATGAAAATTTGGACAATTGCTTCAGGCAATCTTGCTCCCCACCAAGCAGAATCTGAAATGCTGCTCCTGTTTGATTTATAATTATTTTTTTTTTTGGTAGGGTGGCTTAATCACTTTTCTCTTAATTTCCCTAACATGACTGCCAAATTATTCCAAACATTTGTTCTACCATTTCCAAAAATGTTTAGTGCCAAAATTTCTGTCCGAGAATTGTCCCATTTCTTATTGCATATTTCATCTCTCCATATTTTAGTTTCAAGACAACCTGTTATACAGTGTATGCCTTTATCTATATTCCCATATAATGGACATACTTCTTTTGCCAGTTTTAGACTACTTAACCACATTACACGTGTTCTGCTCCATGCAAATCCTTCTCTTCCCCTTTTATTACAAACATCCACATATTTCCAATCCCCATCCTATTTTAAAGTACTATAATATTTCAAAGTACTCTTATCTTCTTGATTACCCCATATTTCTTACTTATTTATGTCATCTATCCTTAGTTTTATTTTATTCCACAGTACTTGTGTATTATTATGTATGTATGTTTTATTATGTATTGTATTTATTGTGCTAAGAGTTTTACAAATTAGATTGTCTACTGCATTTTGACACTGGTCACTTATTCAGTAGACAATCACCACAGATTATTTACATTTTACAATCACTTGTCACTAAATTAACTCATTCACTATAGTTTTCCATTCAAAGTAAGATGCACTACCTCTTGCTTTTCTCTTTCCACTGTCCAAAGCCATTTATTTTTTACTTTACACAAAAACTGCCCAATGCTTCTAGTGTCCTTGCATGTCATTTCAATTATAAGTGTATTTCTATCCCCCTTCAACCACTTCTTATTAAAAAATTCTTTTCTCCAATTTTCCGTTCCTTGGCACTTAAATAATATGTGTTCAATGTCTTCATTACCACCACATATCGGACATTGGTCTGAGGAATACCCTGTCTTAGCCATTTTAGCCTCCATGCTCCGGTTCTTAAACATGCAATAGATTCTCTCTCTTCTTTATTTACTGTGTCTATATATTTTTCCCTACCACATGTATTTTTCATTGGCCTATAATAAACTAATGAGCTCTTTTCGGCAATCTCACTGAACATGATTTATATTTCTATATCTTCCAGTCTTTTCCTTGCCTTTTTCCAAAAATGTTTTACGTTATTTTCTTTCCTTCTCCATATATCTCCTAACCCATTTTTCTCCAAAATATTCCGTAATTTACTTACCCAACCATCATTCATTAAGCTCTTCTCTTAGTATTCAATACATTGTCTTAACACATTACTTTTTCCTAGATTTAAGCTTCTGAACCAAAATTTCAAAGCTCTTTCCATTATCTTCCCCTTAGTTGGCACCCTGCCCATCTGTAATTGTGCTACCTGTCTTACAATTGACTTCGGTAGCCCTAGTATTTACAAAACATCCTGTGCACCACATCTATACATTCCCATCCTCTATCTAATCCCCATATTTCTATACCATACATCATTTTTGCCTCCACAACCATCTCATAAACATTTTCCAGCAATTTAACATTTATATTAGGTACTTTATATTTGCAGCTTCTAATTGCTGCCATCGCCCCTTTACCTTTTGCCAATGCAAACTTCTTTTGTTTCTCCCATTTATTACCTCCATCTATTTTTACTCCTAAATAGATACAGTCATGCACCACCCTGTAATCTTTATTCTCTCACTTCCACTTTTCATATTTGCCTAATTTTCCCCCCTTTTTGAAAACCACAATCTGTGTTTTCTCTTGATTCACTTTTAACCTCCATTCTTTACAATATACATCAATTGCTTGTAATGATTGTTTTAAGCCACTTACTGTAATAGATCCTGCCACTAGGTCATCTGCAAAAAGAAGTCCTGGAATTTGGAAGTTGTTAATTACTGGTGCACAGTTATTATTCCTTCCAATTTCTAGTAAGACATCATCAATGTATAAATTAAATAAAACTGGACTTAGCTTACATCCTTGCGGAAGGCCTTTCTTTTGTGGAATTTCGTTTGTTACACAGCCTGTCTCCACCCTTACACAGAAGGTGTTCTCAAAATACAGTGCTTTTAGAATATTCACTAATTGCTGACTTACTCCCTTACACACTAATTTATGCCACAGAAGTTGAAGCTCAATTCGGTCATAAGCCTTCTCTAAGTCTACAAAAGCCATATACAGTTTACTTCTTTTTTCTTTTAAATATTTGTCTGCTAATGTCTTTATAATAAATAAATTATCAATTGTTCTCCTTCCCTTGCAAAAGCCCATCTGTAATTCCGAAAGGATATTATATTCTTCAACCCAAGATTGTAGTCTCGCTGCCAAAATGCTCACAAAAAGTTTTCCTATATTCGATAATATTGCAATACCTCTGTGGTTATTAGGTTTATCGACATTGCCCTTGCCTTTATATATAGGATGGATGATAGCTTCTCTCCATTGTTTAGGTACATAACCCTTTCTAATAATTACATTAAATAAATCTAGTAAAATTTACACTCTCCCTGTTTCATTACGCCACTCCTTAAGAAACTCTGTTGGGATGCCATCAATTCCAGTAGCTTTATTTTTCTTCAGTAACTTAACTTGTTTTATTATTTCCTCACTCCTAATTTCACCATCCAATATCTCTACAAAAGCATTCCTTATTTCCAAAAATTCCGTACTTCCTATACTCCTTTCTTCCCCATATAATGTTTTAAAATACTCCATCCATTGTCCTGGCTCAACATTGGGTTTAGTTACACATTTATTACAGGTCGACTTAAGAACCTGCCATACCTTATTAACACTATTTTCATTTAAACATTTTATCAAATTCCTTTCACTCCCTTGCTTTCATTTTACATCCTGCTATTTTAATTCAATTTTCTAGCTGGGACATTGCTTTGTCACACTTGCTTTTTCAGTTAGTTGTATTACTCTAAATTCTTACCTTTCCCTAAATTTATATTCTTACAAAATATTTGTCTTTCCACTGTTCACCACCTAAAATTTTCTAAGGTTCTTTCCTTTTTTAATGTAGTTATTGCTTCAGCTGTTATGTGTATCAATTCTATGTTACCTAGTCCTTTTATCCTGACAGTTGTGTTATCCATATATATTGTTGTTTTTCTGCTAATGTTGTTGGGGAGATTGTTTATATATCATATGTTCAGTAGAACACTTCTTTGAGGAATTCCATTTTTTATCATGTTCCAGTTTGCGTGTGCCTCACTATTGCTATTCTTTAAAATTGCCTTCTGTTTACGGTTGGAACCATTTTAATGTTATTTATACCATAAAATTCTAATTTTTTAGATAATATTTTATGGTTTAACAAGTCGAACGCCTTTTAATTGTCAGTTATGATCACGGAGGTGGATTGCTTTTCATCCAAACACATTATGAAGAATTTCACTTATCTCTTTCTGAGTTCTTCAATTGTGCAAGAAAATGTATTCTTTTTCTGTTAAAAGTTACCTTTGAAGGTACTATGCCCTGCTTGACTTTTTAATGACAACTTATTGCTTATGTGATGTTCCAAGAAGCCAGAGCTGTCCATTAGCTCTACAGAGTACATATTGTTGAATGTATAATGCATATTTGTGATGCACGATTCATCTCTTATCTATTTGTATTCTTTACCATCTAGATTTTAAAGTGTGGTCAGAAGGGCCACATTGGAACAGCTAGATAGGAAGAGACAAACTCCCCCATTCTTGATTTAATAGATTTGGTACATTAATGTTCTACCATAATACTGTGTAAATATACACCCCCCCTCCCACAACAGAAAGATAGAACAAAACTTATAACACCTCAAATAGGACTGTACAACAAATAACTATCTTTTTACTTTCTTTACTGGGACAGAGGAATTATTGTACTCTGTCCAATCACTTGATATTGAAATTTTGCTAAAAATGTATGTTTTAAGATCATCTAAATGCCTCCCCTTGAGAAAAAGTTATATATATAATGTGGACCACTTAAGTTGAAACTGCACAATATCTCCAAAACTGAGCATTGTAGAAAGAAATGCCTTTGATAAAGGTTGCTTGATATTATGGGAGAAAGTAAATGTTTTGAGTTGTGTTTTGTTTGGAGGATGTTATGATGATCATTTTAGGGTCAATTTAATTTTTTATATGGGAACCTACAATTAGGATCAATTTAAATTGACCTTAAAATGATCATCACAATGTCCTCCAAATAAAACATGACTAATGGTGTTTACTCTCTCCCATAATATCAAGCAACTTTGATTCAAGGCATTTCTTTCTGCAACGCTAAACTGTGGAGATGTTGTACAGTCTGTATATACGTATATATACCACATGATTCTTATCATCCTGCAGATTGTTAACTAGGCAACCCTGCATTTTACAGATGATGTGAAATACAGGTGCTGACACCACATTCACCAGTCTGCTGATTAGGGCTATGGTGGTGCTCGTTGTTTACATGATCTAGTAGCACAATGGTTAACATGCTGGAAAGTCATGAAGGATGGAAGTTCAAATCATGCCCGTGAATAAATGAATATTTGATTAATTTCTTGCATTTATTATTCATTAAACATATTCACTTGTCATTAAAGCATATTCTAACAAGTAACAACTTGTGTTGTAATGAAATTCTCATAATTAAACTAATTAAGTGAAATGATACTTCCATTTCAAACTACCAGTTCTTGTCAAATTACTAAACATAAAAAGTACCTTCAGGTGGAAGTATTTGAACCTGGGATCTTTATCACTGAAGGCCAATTTGCACATTGTTGCACAATGAGTGCAAGTCACTGCATGCACAGCTGTGCAAAGCAGTCATTTTGGCTGAAATTGATACGATGAATTACAGTGGACAGTGTTTACAGCACAGCCTGTACAATACCAGGATTGCATAACTTCTCAATCCCCAGGCTGAGAAGACTCACCCGGTATATATATAGTGTGTTTGATAATCTATTAATAGAACAAAAGAAAAGGGACTGGAGAGAAAGTAATGAAAGGAATTTGATAAAGTGTAAATGAAAATAATGTTAATAAGGTATGGCAAGCTCTTAAGTTGACCTATAATAAATGTGTAACTAAACCCAATATTGAGCCAGGACAATGGATGGAGTATTTTAAAACATTATATGGGGAAGGCAGGAGTATAGGAATTATGGGATTTCTGGAAATAAGGAATCTTTTTGTAGAGATATTGGATGGTTAAATTAGGAATGTGGAAATAATAAAACAAGTTAAGTTACCGAAGAAAAATAAAGCTACTGGAATTGATGGCATCCCAACAGTGTTTCTTAAGAAGTGGTGTACTGAAACAGGAAGAGTGAAAATTCTATTAGATTTATTTAATGTAATTATTATAAAGGATTATGTACCTGAACAATGGAGGGAAGCTATCCTCCATCCTATATGTAAAGGCAAGGGTAATGTTGATAAACCTAATAACTACAGAGATATTGCATTACTATCTAATATAGGAAAACCTTTTGTGGGTATTTTGGTGGCTAGACTACAAATTTGGGTTGAAGAATATAATATCGTTTCAGAATTCCAGATGGGCTTTCGCAAGGGAAGGAGAACAACTGATAATTTATTTATCACAAAACATTAGCAGATAAATATTTAAAAAAAAAGGGTTAAATTGGACTTAGAAGGAGATAAAATAATGTGAAGAATTTTTGGAAAAAGGCAAGGAAAAGGTAAATTGTAGACTTAGAGAAAGCTTATGACCGAATTGAGTTACAACTTCTGAGGCATAAATTAGTGTGTAAGGGAGTATGTCAGCAATTAGTGAATATTCTTAAAGCATTGTATTTTGAGAACACCTTCTGTGTAAGGGTGGAGACAGGCTGTGTATCCAGAGAAATTCAATAAAAGAAAGACCTCAGGCAAGGATGTAAATTAAGCCCAGTTTTATTTAATTTATACATAGATGATGTCTTACTAGAAATTGGAAGGAATAATAACTGTGCACCAGTAATTAACAACATCCAAATCCTGGACTTCTTTTTGCAGATTATCTAGTGGTAGGATCTATTACAGTAAGTGGTTTAAAACAATCATTACAAGCAATTGATGTATACTGTAAAGAATGGAGGTTAAAAGTGAATCAAGACAAAACACAGATTGCGGTATTCAAAAAGGGGGCAAAATTAAGCAAATATGAAAAGTGGAAGGGAAAGAATAAGGATTACAGGGTGGTGCGTGGCTGTATTTATTTAGGAGTAAAAATAGATAGAGGTAATAAATGGGAGAAACAAAAGAAGTTTGCATTGGCAAAAGATAAAGGGGCGATGGCAGCAATTGGAAGCTGCAAATATAGAGTACCTAATATAAATGTTAAATGGCTGGAAAAAGTTTATGAGATCATTTTGGAGGCAAAAATGTTGTATGGTATAGAAATATGGGGGTTAGATGGAGGATGGGAAAGTATAGACGAGGTGCACAGGATGTTTTGTAGAGAAATACTAGGGTTACCGAAGGCAATTGTAAGGCAGGTAGCGCAATTACAGATGGGCAGGGTGGCGACTAAGGGGAAAATATTGGAAAGAGCTTTGAAATTTTGGTTCAGAACTTTAAATCTAGGAAAAAGTGACGTGTTAAGGCAATGTATAGAATACCAAGAGAATAATTTAATGAATGATGGATGGGTAAGTAATTTACGGAATATTTTGGAGAAAAATGGGTTAGGAGACATGTGGAGAAGGAGAGAAAATAACGTGAAAAGTTTTTGGAAGATGGCAAGGAAAAGACTGGAAGATATAGAAATACAAAACATGTTCAGTGAGATTGCTTAAAAAAGCTCATTGGTTTGTTATAGGCCAATGAAAAATAAATGGGATAGGGAAAAATATATACACAGTAAATAAAGAAGAGAGAGAATTTATTGCAGGGTAAGAACTGGAGCATGGAGGCTAAGAGGGTTAAGATAGGGTATTGATCAAAACCAATGTCCGATATGTGGTGGTAATGAAGACATTGAACATATAGTATTTAAGTGCCAAGGAACAGAAACTTGGAGAAGAGAATTTATTAAAAAGAAGTGTTTGAAGGGGGATAGAAATACAATTTATAATTGAAATGATGTGCAAGTAAGCTAGGAGAATTGGGCAGTGTTTGTGTAAAGCCAAAAGTAAATGGCTTTGGACAGTGGATGGAGAAAGGTAAGAGGTAGTGTATCTTACTTTGATTGGAAAGCTATGGTGAATGTGTGATGGTAAAGAAATCAATAAGTAACAAGTGAAAAACAAGTGGAAATGCGACATAAAAAATTGAAGCAAGATAATTTATTGATGGGAAATTGTAAAATGTAGATAAACTGTAGTGATTGTCTACAGAATGAGTTTCCAGGGTCAAATTTCAGTAGACAGTCAAATTGTAAATCTCTTAGCACAATAAATAAATAAATAAAATAATGTGTTTGTGTGTTGGAGAGAGGGTGAGAGAAAGAGAGAGTGCAGAAATATAACTGAAAGTCAGATAAATACCAAATGCAATAATGGAGATGGCACTCCACAGTAAACTATTTTTAGGGGTAAACAAAGCTGTCATGCTGTCAGGTTTTCTTTAAAATTTCATAAATGTGTTTTTTGACAGAAAACATGCAGGTAGGGAAGGGTCATGCAAAAGGATCATTATATACATAAGAAAAGCTATATATGTTCAATACTGAATAACTTAGTTACTGCTAAAAATAAACCATGAAATTTTGCAATGTATAATCAATAGGTTTCTGAAATTTAATTAAAACAGGTACATTCTGAAGGTGATCATAATTATTTTAAACATATAAAATGGAATGTAAAGTTTAATTTTACAGTACTTGTAATACAGGCTTACATAATGCAACATCAAATGATTATTCTATGTGTATGCAGATAAATGCAGAAAAGACTAGTGTATTACATTAATGTTGAAGAAAACTATAATGATTTAACAGCTAAGGTGCACTGTTAGGGAAGGAATATTCTTTTTTGACAAATTAGCAATTATCTTCCTATTAGAAACTTGCTTAAACATTTTCAGAAATATCCTAAATAACTTATGCAAACATCACCCATTAAGGTTTTTAATACAAATGACATTATGGGACCACTAGAAATTAGGTCTTATTTCTAATAGTGAAAAGCACACATAAGACACCCCTACACAAAATGGAAAGCTAAAATCTCTATAAACAAACAAACAAACACAAAAATATAGTGTATAAGACTCATACTAATCAGACCTTAAATTAAATATATAACTAGTATGCTTTCATTCACCATGGAATAACTAATTGTATGAGATATTGGCTGGGTGAATAGTTGGCATAGATAAACTTTTGCATAAATAATCTGCAAAATCCTTTTTATACACTTTTGATTTTATATATTTGAGCACTACTTAGACATTATCAAATGCTTGCTGCTTGAAAAATGTAGATCTCTTTAAAATATATAATTTATGTTAAATAAAGTGTTTCTGACATTATCCAGTTCTGGAATATTCACTGTTAGTTATCTAAATTTATTTAGAAGTTTGGCACCACAATAACATGAGCAACTCACATTTGAAAGTCCTGGGTTCAAATCCACGGGGCCAAACCAGTCTGACTGAAGGTTTTTGCGGTTTTCCTCCATTGCTACGCAAATGCTGGATAGGATTATTTGATCAGCAAATTTACCTATAATTCCCTTCATCACTATATTTCATTTCATTTCTTTCTTCTTCATGCCATTCCAGGCAATCGGTTGATCACCCATCCTGGTTCTGCTATGATTTATAGTTTTGCTCCTCATCAGGCTACCGACCCAAGACATTGACTTGTGATTCTTTGGGTGTGTAAGTCCTACAAAAAGGAGGTAAACACTGAAGAAGGAGAATGCTATCTAAATTTTCCATCTTTTAGCAGTACATTTTGAGATGTACAGTCAGTTTGCCTTTGTAGTACAAAGGGGATGGCTCAAGTGGTCATGTCTGTGGTCTGCATTTGGGAGGTCTCGGGATCGATCCCCGGTGACCGCCCACTCTGGCTCATGGGTTTTTCGTGGTTTCCCTGGGTTGCCAGGGGAATGCTGGGGTTGTTCATCTTCTACCATGACTCTCCTGCCCCTCATTTCCTGTACCCACTATCTTCCTTGTCATCTGTTTCAGGGTTGTAGAACCAGGCGAGAGTGTTCGGCGGGTTGAGCTGGGTGGTGGCTTGCGCTCTCTAAAGGCTTCCTCCCTGGCATCACTGTGGTACTGCTTAGTTAGGTCTCCCCTCAGGTTGGGCTTTGCTCTGGGGGACCCTGGGGGTTGATGGCTTGTGGATAGGGACCGGGCGGCATTGGCTGCATTCTATAGGAAACACTAGGGACCGCATCCATGCTTGCGCTCGTTGGCATCCAGATCGGTCGCCCTTTGGCTCTCTCCCCTCATCCTTCCATCCCAGGGGTCATGTTGGAAGCATAAAGGGCCGACTGGCCTGCATGTGGTGCTCTGCCCCGGTTCCAGGGGCTCCTCCTTGATATGTACCTTTTGCCTTTGTTGTTCATGAGTCATACACTGTGTTTGTAATATCATAGCAGAATTTCTATGATTGTTATCTCAGCCTATAAAAGGTCTATTACTATGTTATTTGTTATGCTATCATATAACCCAATTGAAAATGTTTCTGAAGAATATTAAAATGATTAACAGAAATTATATAAAAACACATAAACATTTATTGTGAAAATAAGAACATTGGTTCTGTATAAAGGACTATTTTAGTGGCTACATTATAAAAACCAATGCCCTGAAATAAAAACAATTTTGTGGTTAAATAATTCTGCTGCAATTTTGGTTTTTTGGTATGTTTGTCATACCTCTGAATTCACGACCTACATGTTAAGCTAAGGTTGGCCACTCTCCTACATACTAAATCACTGCAATTAGTTAAATCCAAATCATTTTGTTTCATACTTTAAAGATTACACAGTTTCCTACACTTCTTCCTAAGTATTTTTTTTGTGAATTATGTTACATAATTTCCTGATAGCTCACTTTGCTCAAAAGCCATTGTTTATGAAAAGTCCTAACATACTGCCATTCCCAAAACATAACACTTCACTATTGCAAGACAACCCTGCCTTTACTTAAGTCAGGCATGTCAGTTTTTAACCCCAAAACGGTTTCCATTTTTTGAAGTCACTTACAGCATGCTGGAATATCTCAAGCATTTTGGGGAACACAGGCTGACATGTTTTAATGTTTGCAAGATGAGATGGTTGATCCTGCATCCTTAGCTGCATCTTCTGATGTGCTTGCTTAACTGTAAACAGTACCATATTTAATTTATATTATTTAAATTTTGTGCTGTTATTTCTTATTGAAATTAACTTTCTCATTTGTAAGACGGTGCTAGCTGTGCTATAGTGATAGATAATAAAACTTTGAATATGTAAACTGAGTTGATAAGTGTAAGAGGCTTAATTATACCAACAGCAACATAAAGATTGTTTCTATGAATCCAAAGATAGTGAGGACATTAGGATTGTAATGAAAATATTGTGTATAAAATTCTCTGAAGTTCTGCTATTAATATGTATGTTATAGGTAGAGCTGTATTTATACATAGGCCTTATGGGGCTGGGACCAGGGTACAAAAATTAATGAGGTGGCAAAAATGAGGTATAAATACTTTGAAAACTAATTTCTAGAATGCCCGCACTCTCAAAGTGTTGAAAGTAAAAGGATGTACAGAGTGAAATACAATTTCATTAAGAGGGCAGAATCAATGCTGGCCACATGGCTTAGGTTGAATCGAAAAGGCTGCCAATTCATAATTCCTAAGACTTCTGGAGAAACATAAATTGTATTTCCAAAGAAACATGTGAGTGAATAGCTACTTGTTATTCATGTAGATGGTCTGCAAGTTCTAATAAGAGTTATTTGTGTTATTTACACAAAATGGACACTCAAAAATGATTAAGTGGTGCCAAATACTGCAAATTAGCAGCAGAAGAAAGGAAAGAGAACTGCTATCTCAGACACCAAAATTAAATTCATCTTTCACCAGAAAGCAAACTACAACTCAAGCATCCTCCACTTGTATAATCAAGAAAATTGAAAATGAGTATGACAGCACACAAGACTTTGATGATTTATACCTGTTTCTGAGTGTGCATTAATTGAATTGATTCATGGAAGAAGAAATTGTTTAGATGGTGTACAACCAAAAGATTCAATCATCTATACACCAGGCAATGATCCATATTTTTGGGTGGCAAATGATTTACTAGGGACTACTTTGCCATAAAGGAAGTGAAACAAAATGCAGACAATTTCAGTAATTCCAAGCTCTTGTATCCAAACAGACTTCTGACTATAGTGCTATTTGAAAGAAAGCTGATGGATGGGGACATTGTAAAATGTGACCATTTAGCTTATTTCTGCAGCCAAAGTAATGGTTTTTGTGCTCCTTGTAAATTTTTTGGAGGGATTTCAGAATTTGCGACAGTTGGCTCCAGTGATTGGAAGCATGCGACTCAACTGGTAACAGAACAGGAGAATTCTGATTGTCATTTTAATTGTGTGTTAATTTGTAAAAGAAGGGGCTGTGAACTCTCTACAGTTGATAGGCATTTACTCTCTCAATCAGAAGAGGAAGTGAAGTATTGGAGATGTGTACTCCAGAGAATAATAACTATCGTTAAGAAATTGTTCTCTTGTGGATTAGCATTCCAGGGAGAAGAAGTGTTGATCTGTTAACAATGGGAATTTTCTAATGTGCCTAGAACTTATTCTAAATTTTACCCATTCTTGAAATGGCACATAGCACAGAATGGAAATTCTGGTAAAGGTAAGACATTCTACTTATCACATGGTACGAGGAACTGATTCAAGTTATTGCAAAAACTATAATTAGTGAAGGCAATGAAGGAGTCCAAATATTATTCAATTACTGTGGATTCCACATCTGACACAACACATAATGATAAACTAAGTTTTATTCTCAGGTATGTGAATAAAGATGGATTTTCTAAAGTATTCTTCTTAGAGCTTTTAAAAACCTCAAAGCTACAGGAAAAGAGCTGATGGATGCTGTGTTTAATTTCCTCTCATCTCATAGCCTAGACATAAGGGACTGTCAGGATGAATCGTTTGACAATGCTGCCAATAAGTCTGGCATATATTCTGACCTGCAAGCAAGAATCAGAGAGGCCAATTCATTGGCATTTTTCATACCATGTGCAGCTCACTCCCTTAATCTAATGGGATCAAGTGTTGCATCTTGCTGCAGATTGTCTATAACCTTTTTGATTTGCTGCAAAACTTTTAAAATTTTTTCTCAGTATCAACACATCATTGGAGTATTTTGGAATCATTTTTTTACCTCGGGAAACCTTTCTCTTAAAACACTTTCTCAAACAAGATGGTGCGCTCCAGATGATGCATGTAAAAGTTGAAATAGTAATTTTGAAGCCATTACCAAGGCTTTAAAATGCATAAAAGAATTTGAAGGTGAGAAATCAATAGTTAGGCAGGAAGCAAAAGGAATTTTGAAAAACCTGAGCTCTTATGAAATGGGTTTTATGACTGCAGAGTGGGGAGCAATTCTGGAAAGAATCAATAGTGTTAATAAAACTTACAATCAGAGGATATGGATGTTGAGATAGTGGTAAATTTGTACAACTCCCTAATTTCTTTCTTAAATCAAATAAAATTCTGAGTTAATATGTATTAAGTGGTGGAAAGCACCACATTCAAAACGCTCAACCAGTGTTAGCTATAGAGGAAAGCAGATCCAAATGAATTAAGAAGCAGAAGAAATTCTTTGATGATTCAGAATCTGAAACCGAACCAGGAAATGAAATGACAATCATTGTATCCTGTGGAGTAGTTTTGTGCACACATTGGACAAACTGTTAGCAGAATTAACAACACAAATATCTTTATATAATGAATTTTCAGAAAAATTGTAATTTTTATCTAAAATCACAGAAATTAATTGTAATAAAATTTACATATCTCATAACAAGCTGCAACAAATATACCCATCTGATATTGATTAAGGGTTTGGAACAGAATGTGTTCATTTAAAATCCTTTCTTTTAGAGGAAGGAAACAACTTTCCAAAGTCTTTACCACTTATAAACAACAGTTGACTGCTAAACATCTTCAGGATTTGTATCAGAATATAAATATGGTTTTTAAGATTTATTTGTCTGCTCCTGCCACAAACAGCTCAGCTGAAAGGTCATTCTCAGTGCTGAGAATTAAAAACTATTTACGTTCATCTCAAACACAACAATGTTTGATTTCTCACAGTGCTTGCTATTGCTCTCAAATTAGACTATAAGATGTCATAGAAAAGTTTGCTAATGAAAAAGCAAGATGTAAACTATCTTGGTAATTCTCTGGTATTGTGTGTTTAAATTCTCAGTAAATAGTTTTTGTCAGCTGTATAATGGTTGTAGGTATTGACATATACATTGAATACTTAATGTTCACCATCATTTGACTTGTAATCGGTGTAATTGATATATTAATAATTGTAAACAATCTAAAACTATGAATGTTTAGCATTAAGCTTACTTAATCATACCAGAAGAGATTGGACAGTTAAATTCTGTTTTAAAAACCAT
Organism: Deroplatys truncata; assembly: GCA_030765065.1. Lineage (NCBI taxonomy): Eukaryota > Metazoa > Arthropoda > Insecta > Mantodea > Mantidae > Deroplatys > Deroplatys truncata. Next base: position 195,015,263 of record CM060990.1, read on the forward strand.
ATTTAATCCATTCTGTTGGCAAAACCCCTTAAAGTGTCCAGAAATTTTATGACTAGCACTTTTAGTGTATATTTTATTTGCAATGTTGCTATATATTTGTTATAAATGTCCTTGGCAATACAATTTATTATGATTGTTTTATTATCATTATTATTAATCACATATGCTTTTACATTGCAAACATCTTATTTTACACCCATTTCCAGTTGTATACAAAATACTAATTGTAACATTGCCTTATAAAGCCATTGGGGGAGGGGCACAAAATTCCTGGGGCCCTGGGGGCATTGTAGCAGTTACATACATCTCTGGTTATAGGTGTGATGAAACAGTAAGCAAAATAGATTTCTTTTTAAAGAAGCTCTGTAATGCATTCTTCAAAGTAAAATTTGGTAACATGGATAAACCATTTGTATCTTCTAGTGTATGTTAGCAGTCTTATAGAAGGACTGCAATATTGGTTGCAGCTAAACAGAAAGTAATTTCCTGTTTGCTACACAAATGGTATTGAAGAGTAGAGGAAGCATTATGAAGCTTATCTTTGTATGAATAATATTACTGGTTACAAGTAGTCAATTCATTATTAAAATCTTCACTCAGCCCATTGCTCATGATTCCAACCTACCTTTGCCTACACCACTAGAAAATAACTCAGTGAAAGTGCATCTGTAATAAGTTTCCAAAATGCAGACAATTCAATGTCTGCCTTTAAGAAGAATTTTATGTTTCTTAGAAAATCTTTACACAGTCCAAAAAGTAATGCTTTGGTAAGAGAAATAGACCTCAAAAATTGAATTACTAGGCTCTGGACTGTATAATAAGAACACTTTGGCATCTGGAGTTACATTTTTATAATTAAAATCATGAGAAGCTTTTGGAGAAAAAAACTATAAAGAAGAAGATAGATTGATATATTGCACAGATATTAAAAATCTGATGTTTTAGGAAAAAATCAAATGCAAGCATATCAAAATTAGTAAAATGAACACATCTATAATTATACCATAGAAAAAAAGTTTTCAATCTCTCTCAATTGTACTTTATAGAATGAGTTTAAAATAAATGATAACAGATACAGAAAGTAATGTGACTGTTTCGTTATGCAAAAGCCATACTCTTTCCTTTCTTATAAATCTAGTATTCTATTAACTCTCACAGTCTCTAAAGACATTGAATATAAGCAGGAAATAATACCAGGAACCTTAGGTTGCTGATGTTATACAATTTTAAGGGAAAATTCCTGAGTAATGTTGCTCACAACTTTTGTAATCAAGGATAGTAAACTGACACTTTAATAGTCAACATGTAGTCAAGATCAAGAAGTTAACTAAGCACATCAGAATTATAGGCAGATTCAGGTATGGGCTAAGAGCGGTTCTAGCAACCCCCTCCTCACTTAATCCATAATACACCTAGGTATACTAAGCCTAGAATATTTTCCTGAATAAAACTAACCAAAAAAATGGATTTGCAGATGACGATAAAAGGATGTTCCACAGAAGGTGATCCATTAATGGCATCCAGCTTAATGTCTCTTGCACTTTTTGTAATAAAACATCTAGGACACAGTTGGCAGAGGTTACTTTAAACCCATATTTGGTTGTTGTCATGTCCATGGAACGCATGTGGCATGGCCGATCAGGGGGATGAGCTTCAGCACTTTGCTGGCTCATATGCCTTGGACCTTATTCTAGTCAGGGAAACACATCTCCATTCCAACACCCGTTTCCGCCTACCGGGCTTTAGCTGCCTCAGGACTGACCGTGTGGGCCGCCGAGGAGGCGGCACCGCGGTTCTCGTGAGGAACAATGTTGTCCATCGCCCAATCCAACTCCCGCCAATTCAAACCCTGGAGGACACGGCCGCCTGTATTGATCTCGGCGGTACAGAAGTCATGATGGCGTGTGTTTACCACCCACCCCGAAGGCTGTTCGTACTTAGCGATTACCTTTCCATCCTCGCCCTACATCCTAACGTTATCATGGCTGGGGACTTCAATGCCAAACACATGCGTTGACATTACGGCGCCCCGTCTTGTAGACGAGGCAATGAAATTATACGCATGATAGATGCGGACCCTCACCTCAGAGCAGAGGCCCCCTGGCAACCTACAGACCATCCACGAGGTCGAGGACGAGCTACCGTTATCGACTTCGCGATTATCAAGCATTTCCCGTTTCATCTCTCACTCACATGAATCAACGCATTACACTCAGATCACAATCCCATGTTAGCCGAGGTTAACACCAAGGTTGCCAGCCACGGCGTTTCGGTTCAACACCGGGAAGTCGATTGGGAATGCGTCAAGGTATGTCTCAACGACTCCTTCCACCCAACCCTAGAATCACCGACGTCCCAACCCTGAAGGCAGCGGTCTCCTCCTTCACCTCTAACGTGGTACGAACGGTTCACAACCTCACCGTCAACACCCCAGCTCCCTTGCGCCCTGACGTCCTTCCTCTTGAACTTCACCTGCTAATCCGTCGCTCCTGGGCGGCACGCAGACTCTACCAGCGTCACCGCACGCCACATAACCGAGTGCTTCATAGGCTCCTGCACCGTGAGGTCCGTCGCCGACTACGCGAGCACAGGGTGCGAGCGTGGGCGGACACGATGACCCGTATGAACCTCGAGGATGGCGACGTGTGGAGGATTGCCAAAAGACTCCGCAACCGTGGAGATCAATATTCCTCCCCTCTCCAAGGCACACAAGGCCTGGCCTACCACCCCCAAGCCAAAGCAAATGTGTTTGCCGACTACCTTGAGAGGTCAATGCGGCCTCGAAATGATCCTCAGGACGATGCCTTTTCCGAAAGTACTCGGAGGCAGGTACGCCGATTCCTTCGACGACCCCCCGACGATGCGGATCGATATCCAGTCGTAAGACCTTCAGAGATCCAAGGCGCATTCCGTCGTTTCAACCCCAAAAGGGCTGCGGGGCATGACGGGCTTCCACCCGCCATGCTACGACGCCTTCCCTTCCGGGCCATGCTCTTTCTTACCAGGGTCTTCAATATGTGCTTCGCCCTGCGTCACTTTCCACGCGAGCGGAGGGAGGCTCGGGTGATCTGCATATTGAAGCCGGGGAAAGATCCGGTACATCCTGCCAATTACAGATCCATAAGCCTCCTCTCTGTCCTTTCGAAGGTCTTCGAGAGGAACATTCTTACCCGCTTGTCTCCTACTTTGGGGGACATTTAAGCCCTCCCACCACACCAGTTCGGCTTCCGTCCTGGGCACTGGACCTCCCAGCAGTTGCTGCGCGTGGTGGAGGCAGCTACCCTGGGTTTCCAAGACAGGGCTTACACCGCCGCGGTTTCCCTGGATGTCGAGGAGGCCTGCTCGACGGCCTGGCATGTGGGTCTCCTAATGAAACTTATCCAACTGGAGCTAGCTACACACGTCATACAATTACTACACACACTTAAAACATCGCACTTTCATAGTTTCAGTTGCGGGACACAAATCTACACCAAGGTCAATACGAGGCGGAGTCCCCGAAGGTTCTGTGTTATCCCCCACACTCTTTGGTGTTTATGTGGCCAACCTACCCACAGAGCAGCACGTCAATATGGCGCAGTACGCTGATGACGTGCTCCTGTATTGTACAAGTAAAAACCCACGCAGAGCCTTCTACCCCATTCAGAGACACCTCCGCCTCCTCCAAGAGTGGTGAAGGCGTTGGCGATTATCCATTAATCCGGCAAAAAGCCACACCATTCTCTTTACCAAGCGCCGCTTTCCCGCAATCCTCCCTACATTCAACTACCTCAGGAGGATAGAATGGACGAATGCCATCACCATCTTGGGAGTTAAGTTAGATAAGGGCTTAACTTTTGAGGGACACATCAGGGACCTCGCGCGTCGGGGGCATGGGGCTGCGGCTTCATTGTACCCGATGCTGAGGTCGGAGATGTCGAGCGCTCATAATCCCCATCCTGCTCTACGCCTGCGAGATCTGGGGCATGGCCACAGACTTCAGTCTGCTGCTTCTACAAGGGGTGCAGAATAGCGGCCTTCAGGCTATCTATTCTGTAAACCGCTCTTTTCCCGTGAGACTGCTTCACGAAGCCTCATCTCTTCCCTACGTGGAGGATGAAATTAGGCGCCGGGCCGCAAAATTTTACGACCAGTTGCCATACCATCAGAGCGTCCTCATTCGGTCTCTTGGGGATTATAACCCCAGAACACGCCGCTTAAGGCGTCACCGGCTTCCCCGCATAGCATGCGGGCACATCCGGTAGCAATGGAGTACCTCCACAGCAGCTAAGGCTGAACTCCTATACAATCCTTTCAAGAGTAGCTTGGACTTCAAAATTTACTACCCCTATATTTTTGAATTAACAAATTACTAACACCAGCGGTGCACAAGGGCCGTTACACCACGACCGGCTACTGTTGAGGAACAAACTTTGTTACCTCCTTTCACTCCCGTACACCAATTACAACCGCCATCCTGTAACCTCCATATCCCATCACTACGTGGTTAAGCCCTAAATAGGGCAGGTACACGCCTAACACACCTTCGGGTTGCCCTCAACCTGCCATCACTACGCATGCACAGCTCTGGGATCACAGGTAAAATCAATGTCTATAACTTTTCAAGATGAACTGTACCAGTAACCAGTGATATTCCTTCAAAAGAATGGTCCAATGAACCCATAGGGGACAACCCACACCATACATTAATCCGTGGTAAATTGACAGCTTTTTCCAGATGCATGCGTGAATTTTCAGGAACCCAGTACAAGAAATTGCATCAGTTTACAGTCTGTTCAGTTTGAATTGTTCCTCATCCGTCCTGACAATCTTATTTGCAAAGCCTCCATCCTCATGCAACATACTTTCAAACCAATGACAGTACTCTATTCGATGATCTGGGTCACCCTTATTCATTGCATGCAGCAGTCTTGGAATGTATACCTTCTAGTTTTGATTCTTAAACATTTGCTGTGATACTTTAACTTACTCCAGTTTCACAATAACAGTGTTTAATAGGCTTGTGGTGAGTGTGTAAATTGTTGTGACATAATAGCTGTGTTTGCAGTACTTGTTGTTACAGGTTGCCAGAACATCCTTTGTGCACACCCTGCACAGTACCATTGGCTTCAATTTTGTCCTGAATATGCATAATTGTGAGACGTATCATTGGCTGTGTTCAAAACTCCTGTCTCCATTGCCACTGTGCTGCAGACTGTTTTCAAACTTGAAGTATTACTTCAAAAACATTCCTTTCTTCAAATGATAGCCTTGTAATCACCATTTTGCATCACTGTTAATGTCACCTAAACAAGCAAAACAACAGTTACTAATCAAAGGCTACCTGAATTCTATACACTAAGCTACCATTTCACAAAATTTGAGACTTGTGTATCAATTCATTAAAAAATGATTGATTAAACAGTGTATATATTCAACAAATGATAAAGATTATTGGAACATTATATTTTATTTTTGTTGTGTGAGCAGGGATACTAGGAACATCCTTAAGAATTTTAATATGAACTGAACTAAGACAACCTGGATCTTAAATTAGAGATGATAAAATTTATAATGTTATCATTACTGCTCATGCTTTTATTATGATTTTTTTATAGTTATACCTATTATAATTGCTGGATTAGGTAATTGATTAATTCCTTTAATACTTGGTGCTCCAGATATAGCCTTTCCTCAAATAAACTACATAAGATTTTGATTATTACCTCCTATTTTATTCCTTATTATTAGAAGAACAGTAGAAAGAGGAGCTGGCACAGGATGGACAGTTTATCCCCCACTCTCAGCTAGAATTGCTCATGCAGGATCAGCAGTTGATTTAACAATCTTTTCTTTACATTTAGCTGGAATATCAAGCATTATAGGAGCTGTAAATTTTATTACAACTATAATTAATATAAAATCAGTCTACTAAATCAAATTCAAGTACCTTTATTTGTATGATCAGTAGGAATTACCGCAATTTTACTATTATTATCTTTACCTGTACTTGCAGGAGCTATTACTATAGTTCTAACAGATCAAAATTTAAATACATTTTTTTTTATCCTGCTGGAGGAGGAGGAGGAGGAGGAGGAGGAGGAGGAGGAGGAGGAGGAGGAGGAGGAGAAGGAGGAGACCCAATTCTCTATCAACACTTATTTTGATTTTTTGGTCATCCTGAAGTTTACATTTTAATTCTACCAGGATTTGGTATAATTTCACATATTATCTCTCACGAAAGAGGAAAAAAGAAGCTTTTGGAAATTACGGAATAATTTGAGCTATATCAGCCATTGGTGTTTTAGGTTTTGTTGTATGAGCCCACCATATATTTAAGGTAGGTATAGACATAGACACTCGAGCTTATTTCACAGGAACAACCATAATTATTGCTATTCCAACAGGTATTAAAATTTTTAGTTGGCTTGCAACAATACATGGGGCAAAAATAATCTATAATGCAGCATCCCTATAAACATAAGCATTTATTTTTTTATTTACATTTGGAGGTTTAACAGGAGTAATCTTAGCCAACTCAGTTATTGATATCATCCTTTATGTTACATACTGTGTAGTAGTTCATTTCCATTTTGTACTTTCAATAGGAGCAGTTTTTGCTATCATAGCAGGATTTATTCATTGATACCCTTGATTTACAGAATTATCATTAAATTCAAGTTGTTTGAAAAGTCAATTTTTCACAATATTTGTGTGAGTTAATTTAACACTTTTTCCACAACATTTTTTGGGGTTATCTGGAACAACTTGACGATATTCAGACTATCCTGATGCTTATACATAATTAAATATTTTATCATCAATAGGAGCAATAATCACCTTTATCACCGTTATTATATCTATTTTTATTTTATGGGAAAGAATTAGCTTAAATCGACTAATTCTTTTCTCATCTCAAATAAATAGATCTGTTGAATGAATACACAATTTTCCTCCAGCAGAACAGAATTATAATTAATTAACATTAATTACAAATTAAATTCTATAAAAATAATTAATTAGCTAATTATTTTCTATTATGGCAGAATAGTGCAAAGAATTTAAACTCCATAAATAAAGATACACTTTTTTTAAAATCTTATGGCTACATATGCAAACTTAGGCTTACAAGATAGAGCTTCTCCTTTAATAGAACAACTTATATATTTTCATGAAAATTCTATATTTATTATTACCATAATTCTAGTAACAGTAGATTACATAATTATAACTTTAATAATAAATGAGTTTATTGATTGATATGCAATAGATGGACAATATTTAGAAATTCTTTGAGCAGTATTGCCTGCTGGAGTATTAATTTTTATTGCTCTACCCTCTCTATGAATTTTATATTTAATTGATGAAAATATAAACCCAATATTAACCTTAAAAATAATCGAACACCAATGATATAGAAGTTATGAATATTCAGATTTTACTAATATTGAATTTGATTCTTATATAGTTCCACAAAATGAATTGAATTTATATAACATTCATTTACTAGAAGTAGATAATCAAACTTCATTACCTATAAATACATTAACAGGAATTCTAGTCATATCAGAAGATGTAATTCATTCATGAACAATTCCAAGAATTGGAGTTAAAGCTGACGCTACACCAGGGCGATTAAATCAAGCAACTGAATACACTAACCAAGCTACATAGTGAATGAGTTTTGTATTTTGAACTTCCTTTGTAGATGATGTGTAATTTACAAGTTTCTCATTTGTGAATAATTGGAGGGTATTTTCATTTGCAGGCATGGCTGCTCAGATACTGCACAATATTGTGGCAGGATTATGGAAACGCTCATGGAGGAAGCTGAAATAAAGAGATGCATTATTTATAATCCCAAACTTATAAAATTAACATACTATGCAGAATTATCACAAGAATATTTAATCCAAGGACAGTGTATGAAGACCCTAAAAGTAAGCATTTCAGTTCTTGCGCACAACAGTATGTCAGTGAGAATTAGGTATGCATTTAGCATGAGCTAGCTAAACTTAATTACAGGTCTGTATAATATAAATTATTTTGTAAATAGAACATAGTATCTTAAACCTCTGAAAATACAGAGTAATCCCATATGCTTTACCCCAAAGCAAATGCTTTCTCCCTATTGGTGAGCTCAACATTCATTCACTGCTTATGAGAGAGGGTAATATGTCTACCTGCTTACAGTCATATTTTGGATGTCAGGTTGATGGCTAGGTTTGTGTTTGCATAAGTTTTTGTTATTTTCTTAATTCTACAGTTTATTCAATAAATTATGGGTTAAGACTTTTCAGTAGCACAGCATGCCTTTATATACAATTCAGCTGCGTTAGCCAGCTTGTGAATTACAAAGAGGTTTCAAGAAAGAAGTAGAAGAAATAACTTTTGTGCTTATTCATAGTGTTTGCTTTAACCCTCCATTGAGCACAATGTATCTGATAGATGTCTTTGCTGCATTTTTCAACATGCAGACATACCGTGTGAAGTGATTGCAATGCATTACAGCTTCCTAAAACAACTTGCAGCTCTTTCTTGTTCATTATGGCCAACTTTCTGTTTTTTCATTTCATTAAGAAGTAAAGATATCTGTGAGATACATTGTGCCTGCTCACATACCTCATTGTTTTTGTAGGCTTCTTTTCTGTTGGTCACCTTTTTATGCAAACAATTTCAAAGAAACAAGAAGTGTTGAATGTGTGTAACCCAAATGACTTACAGAAACTGACAATAATTAGGGATAAAAATGAAGATTATCTTATATAAAGCTGTGACAGAAGTCTGTGAAGAGAGTTCTTATTCCTTTCAAAATTACACACAAAAGACATATACACCACCGATTTTTAGCCTCAGTTTACTGAAAAAGATGGGGTCTCTTAATGGAAGAGAACTTGATCTCTACAGCAGAGAAGAACTAGATCATAGAATTTGCTTACTCATCAGCATAGAATTAGGAGTTAAGTTACAGATGCTAGTAAACCTGTAGGTAGTTGGAGTTGTCTGATTACAGATGATATACTAGACATAATCATCACATATGCCAACCAGTACATTGAGTTTACATGAAACGAATTCAGCAGTGAAGGAGGTGCTGATTTGACAACAAAAGCAAAGAATAAACATTCATTGGTTTTCTGTATTTGATAGGAGTTTTATGCAGTAGCAGGCTATCTTTAGAAGAGCTATGGAGTACAGACGGAGATGGCCTAGAGGAATTCCAATTGGTAATGAATTTGAAGTATTTAAAGTTTCTTTTTTGCTGCTTTATATTTGATGACATCCTCCTGCAAAGAAAGAAAGAAACAAGATCATTTTGCAGTGGTGAGAGAGATTTTCATAGCATTTAACAGCAACTGCCAGAAATGCTAGTCACTGGGAGAAAATGTCACAATCGACAAGATGCTGGTAGGCTTTACACGGAGATGCAGCTTTACACAGTATATTTCATCTCAGCTTAACATATGGAATTAAAATCTATGTTATGACAGATGCCAAAATATTCTACTGTCACAATCTAGAAATTTATGCCATGATGCAGCCTGATGGACCATTCTGCATTAGCAACAAGCCCTCAGACATTGTGAAGTAGTTTGCACAATCGATGTACAGAGGTGGAAGAAGCATCATTGCAGATGAATGGCTCAGTGGCTGCAATTTGGTGAAATATCTGCAGAAACAGATTGCCTTTGTCTATTTGAAAAATATATCACATATTCCAGTGGAGTTTGTTAATATAAAAGGCAGACATCATCAGTCCAGTAAGTTTGCATTTTGGAAAAAGGCTACCCTTATTTCTTACCCTCCTAAGAAAGGCAAGAATATCCTTGTGATATCCATCAACATTGTGATGATGCCATTGATCAAAACTGGTGAAAAGCAGAAGCCAGAGATGATAACATTTTATAATGAAACAAAGTCTGGAGTATATAAAATATGTCCTACATATGATGTTGCTAGAAGCCATTGCAGATGGCTTTTGGTGGTATCTTTTGCTATGCTGAACATATCTGCACTGATTGCTCAAATTCTCTTCCTGGGCAATGGAAAGAAATAAATATCAGGAGACTATTCTTGAAAAAGTTATCCCAAGGGCTATTCTTTGATCAGCTGTTTAAAGGAGCTTGCTTGGCAGCAGAATAAACACTACACTTCAAGAAGGTCTTAAAAAAATATTGGTCTACAGAAATCAATGAGATTTCTCCTGGCAATCTACAGAAAGTAAATGCAAACTTTATAACAGCTGTTCCCTAGAATAAAAAAAGAAGTGACTTTCCAAATATTTCTGGAAGAAATGTAATATGTACTATTGTTTGGAACATGCCAGGTAAATATGCAAGAAGTATGCTTACAATGTGCAGTAAAAATTCTCAAGTAGGTAATGTATACTAAAATATAACTAAAATATGTGTTAACTGTGATGCTGTTTGTGAAATTCAAAAGAAATGTTGATGCTTATTATTTACCGATATGTTTACAATATACGATGGTCGTTTTTTAAGTAAGAACAATTTTGTTATAACACATGAAATATTTTATTTGTGAGCCTAAGGAAATGAATTTATGTTTCTACATAGTACTATTAATGTCTAAACACTCGTTCAGTCACGGCATCAGCTTTTGGATGCTATCATCAAGAACTCTGCCACCTCAAGATAGTCTTTCTTGCACACATTCTTTGTACTGAAGTTTGTTAGTAACAATTACATAAATTACTGACCTTGAAACAGGAAGGAGATGTTGATGAAGCTCATAAATAGTGAAGCGCCTGTTTCATGAATCTTCTCATGAACTGTTCACTGATGACAGTAGGTGATGGAGATCAATCCTCATCGTGAACGTTTGTCCTCCCTTCATTGAACAGTCTGCACTACTTACGCACATTTCCATCATCCATCACACCTTTCCCATACACTGCAATTGTTATTGACAGAGTGTATCAATTCGAAGCTGTTTGAAGGGAAATCATGAATTTTTCAGCAGGATAGCACTCCTGCACACAAAGCAAAAGCCACACAGCAATGTTTGGAAACCAATGTCCCACGGTTCATCACTGCTGCTGAATGGCCTAGTGGAAGTCTGGACCTCAATCCATTGGATTATTCTCTGTGGCAGAAGTTTCACACAATAGCATATCAAACACGGCACTGCAATATTGAGATGTTAAAAAAATTAATCGAGTCAGCTGTCAAGCTGCTGGACACGATTCGTGCAGCTATTGATGAGTGGCCTCAATGTCTTTGCTGCTGTGTTGCCACACATGGTGATAATTTTGAATAAAAGTATGTTTATTCTGTAGCATATTTTGTGTTCTTTCAGAATATACTTATATTAATAGGTTTGCATAGTTTTATTTAGTAGTTATATGCATTGAAAGTACTGACAGAACCTTTGGCAGTACTGTATATATAGAAAATAAGATCTTCTATCTGTATAACCATAACATATACTCACATAAGATCTAAGTTTCACTGTGCAGTGAGTGAATTGGTATAACTGTTCATTATGCTACTATATAGCAGGATTTATGCCAAACTGAAAAGTGAATGGGGACTCCCAACTTCCCACCCTTGCACTCTTGCATGAATGAAACTTCTGCAGTAATGTGCTACCACCTAGTGGCATTGACGTAAACTTGTTGCTGAAAGATGGAATGGTAAGGGCCAGTGCACATCTTCAAGTGTGCACGAACCATATGTACTTCACATATAAGGTAATTATATCGTACCAGTTGCACATGTGCAAAAGCTCCTAAAACATGCATAAGTCAAATTGTGCTTGTGACTCGTTTGCCATATCTTGAGTTTAAAGGAGAAGCACAGTAGATTTAAATGCCATAGATTTTCAATTACTGCATCTATGTTATGTGTAGTTGTTCTCTGTGGTGTAGTGGTTACCATCTAGTTCCCGAGATTCAAACCCGGTGGAGGGCGATGGATTTTTTCCGGTATAAAAATCCTTAGCATGGCTTCCTTCAGAAAGAAAGTAAACCCAGTGATCCCATGTCGTAGATTTATGGCATGTAAAAGAAACTCAAGCCTGATAAAGAGGACTCTGAGCAAAACTACTGGTCTTTCATGCCCAATATAGAATGGGATGCTAAGGACTACAGCAGTTAAAGAGCGTCCATAAATCACAGTCATTTAATTTATGCTATGTGTAAAAGCATTCAAAGAAAAAATAACCAATAAATCTGAAACTTGTCAAAAATCAGGGTGTACATGTTCTCTTAGGCTGTTCACATGCTCTTACAAAGCAGCCTCCACTGCTATATGCCAGTCACCTTTGAGAGCATTAGGTAGTCAGTGAAGAGATGTTTGTCAATCTTGACTAGAAGTAGGAGGTTGACACTTTGAACAAATGTTGTAAATGTGTACACAGTATATGCTACAGTTGTGCAGCTGGTACTGTGGTATCCAATGTGTGTGATGTAGTCTCCCAGTGTTGTAGTGCTGTACTATTTTAATTAGTGTGGCTGTTGATTAGCTGAGTCAGGTGTTCACTTACCTACTGTATTACGTTCTGAATAATCCATACTGTTTGCAATGCATAAATAAATAAAAATTAATGTGTACATTGTGACTCCTTCACCACCCACATAATTCCTGGTATCTCAGCACCAATGCAGAACATACATGGATTTTTCGTGTTGGTTTTCATTTCCAGACATCTGCATTATGGGGAGTGTGTTGCATTCATTCTGAAACAGCCAAGAAAGGTTTGTTGTAAACCTCTTGGTCTTGGAATGGTTTATAACTTATAACAAACTCCTTCAAGTAGAAGAAAAAGAAGCAGAATAAGAGGAAGTAGTGGTAGTGGTAGTGGTTGTGGTCATGGTAGTAGTAGTAATAGTTTATTAAAAGGCAACTTAATCTACCTTAGCAATAAGTTAACGTACTCCAATCTTGCAATAAGTAATGTAAAACCTTTTCCACTTGTCACTTATTCATGCATGTCCAGCAATATTCCATAATTTATCTTCACTCATAAGGAAAGTGCTGTCTGTTTATAGAAAACACATACTTATTTAAATATTAGTTTCAGTACTTCCTCCATTTTAGTGGATAGAAATAAAACTCATTCAAGTCACTGCAGAAATATGGTAATCTCCTCCAAGTCTTCTGTAGGCAAATTATGGCATTGTTTGAATTTGTACATTTCTCCCTTTCATTAAAAGGACATCTCGTTTTTGTAGATTCCTATTTTAAAAGAAGTTTCTTTATGTCACTAACAGCTAGAGTAATTTTGTACTCTTATGCTTTATTTCAGGTGAATAGCTTTATCGGATTGTTACACAATACTGTAAACTTGTAATGTTCTTCTTCATGATCAATCATAATCAATTATTATTAATATTACACAAATTTCACATTTTGTGTAACATACCTTGACCACTTGTGTTGCTATATCGCTGTTTCTACACTTTTGCAGTTATAAGATGTTAATTTACCTTGCAAAGGGTGGTCTCTGTTACATAGATGAGGTTCTCTGCATGTACCTTGATGTCATACCAATTGTCACAAAAACAGTAAGGTCTTACAATGTCTGACTATTGTGATATGCAGAACCAATTTATACTGTTCATAACATTCACTCTGCATGTGAAGTGGCTATCAATAAGAATTATCAGTTTTTCTGTTAGTATGCCATGTACTTTCTGAAGCATTTTAACAAAAGTAAAATAAACTTTCTCTGTATACAAATACTGTTGTCTTTCCTTTTTAAACTTCTACTGTTCGTAACTACTGTCTGATTTTATAAGAGACTTACACAAAATAGGTATACCTTAATGTAACAGGTTTAAAAACTTGATCTAAACCAATATTCATTGTGTCTTAAGAAAATGAAAGTTTATGTTGATAATATTTATTTAATAACATTTCAGATATGTTTCGAAAACAATGGTGCAGCAAATTTACGTTTAGTGAAGGCAGTTAACTTTAAGATAACGCTTACACGGATGGCAAAGAGTAACAACTTAATTTTGAAAACCATGTCAATGGAAATTCTTGCAATGTTGCTGAACTGTCAAAAAAAGGTAAGAAATTAGCTATATGAGGTACTTATATTATAGCCAAAAAAATCACAAAAGTAAAAAGAAATCTAAATAAGCAGCTGCAAAGTTTTGACAAACATTTTATTCACTGATTCTTTATGTCATTCGCTTACCTGGAACAGAACAACATAAAATATATCAACAAATACTATTTTCATTGAAAAACACTTAGTATATAGATATGGAATGTATGCATATTGTGACTAAACACCAGTTACTGCAAAACACACTTTATTTGCAAATTAGGCACTCAACATAGTGCAAATGTTATACTTGAGTCACTTTTGATACACACTCAGAATACAGTACAACTGATCTGTCGAATTTCAAATAAACTGCACTGTCCATTTTTCGCTCTGTCACTTCTTCTAACAGAACTCAACTGCTTGCCCTGGCAGAGCAGGTCCTTTATATAGGCCCTGCATACAAAATGGAACTTTCTAGAAGAGGAACCTAAGAGAACACGCCAAAAAGAATGCTCCAGAAGAAATAAGCAGAACATAATGGGTTATTATTCCACAATGCCTATTGTTCCAACAACGGATTAAAGGCTCCACCCAAGTGCCGGGCCAGGAGGCATTCACTGATGGCCCACAGGTAGCTTTGCACATGCAGTCACAATATGCTACATTGTTTTTACTGAACTTTTCCAACTTACAGTACAATAACTCCTATTGACACCAATGATTCATTGACAAAGGTACCACTTCTTTTAAACTGAATTCTTGTAATGTTGTTTTGAGGTAAGTGCATAATTAATGTTTTTAGAGACAAAATTTTTAATATAGTTTCCTTAGTCTCTACAAAACAGTCACACAAGGAATGTAATGCCTCCCCTGTATCACATTAAAATATGACTGATTGGAAATTATGGTTTAATCGAATCTTGTTCTATTATGATGCTTAGATAAGTTAGCTTGAAAAATAACTTAATGACCTGGATGAAATCCCTTAAAGGCTAGCTCAACTGCATAAAAAACTGCAATATGCTAAAGAAGGAAAACTCTTTATAAATAAGAGGAACATTAACAAAAGTATTTGATAAAACATATCCTGATAAAGCTGTCCATAAAGTATACAGGTTATTGACAATGGCAAATTCAGTATAAAAGGTTAAGCATGGTAATGTTGTTTACCTTCTCTACTACACACTTTACAGTAAGTAGAGTATTGCAATCCACTCAAAACGTCAATGTCAAGAAATATAAATTTTGAGACCCCTGAACACGAACAAAAGCATTTTTAGAAAAAGGTCCATGTGTGTGTCTGACTATGTATTTATATGTCTATGGCTGTGAACAGCAAACTCAGAAACAAAAAGTCTGATAAATAAAAACTTGGTATTTAAGTTCAGTATCCTCCAAAGATGTGATGAAAAATGTTCAGCAAAATCCTGTTGCCCCAAACTGACCTTTAGATGAAACATTTTTTTATTTAATTTTTTATTTTATCTAAAAGGCTCTAATGATTTTCACTAAAACACCATAATTTAACATTAGAACGCCTGATGCTGTTCAATTGACCACTTTTGATTTTCAGACGCTCATATTATCACTGTTTTTGGAAGAATTTTCCTTTGGTTTCGTGACTTTTATTCACTTTAAATGATGTTTAGTTAACCAATACTTGTTTTGCATTTCAGGCATAACTATTTAAAATAATAGCAAATTTACCATCGGTACCCTGAGGTGGTCAATTGACTGCTTCCTTACCTGCATTTCTTACAATGTGTATAGCATAGATTAGGTAGTTTGTGAATCATTGTCATGGTCACGGGCTCAAAACCAGCGAAGGGCGATGGATTTTTTTGGGGTGTAAAAACTTTTAGCATGGCTTCCTTCAGAAGATGAGTAATGCCAGTGGTCCTGTGTCATAGATTTATGGCACATAAAGGAACCTCGAGCATGATAAAGAGCCCTCAGAGCAATATTTCTGGTCTTTCATGCCCAATATAGAATGGGATGCTAAGAAACATAGCAGTTAAGGAGTGTCCATAAATGAAACTCAATTTCATTTTTTGAGTCATTTTCAGCTCTTGTATCTGAGGCTAAAATTTTGCTTAGCTTTTCATTGTCACATATCTTTCATGTTGTAGTCGAGCTTTGTCTTGACCTATTTCGTAATGGGACAGGCTGTTTACTAAGCACACAGTGCATTGCTTTCACAATCATGGCCTTTCTGAAGCTGAAATTCTGGAAGCTCTTTGGAATGTGTCTCCAATGCAATCTGTAGTGGATGAATTTGATAGTGCATTTACAAAACTAAAGTTCTGGTAATGAGTATGACATACCTTCTTACAATGTTAGCAATAATGATTCACCAGAGGCATCCCTGGATCACACAGCTGATGAAGCTGGTAAGTGAAAAGCTCCATGCTATAGTATGTACATATAACAAGATAGAAGAATCAGATAGAAAAACAGGATGGGTGATCAGTCTGAAGCCTGATATGATAGCAAGGAAGGATATGATATGAAACGACAGGAAAATGGATGAAACGAAAGGTGATTATGGAGCAGTTGGTAGAATGAATGATAGAGGAAACTTAGAATCCAGAAAAAACCCACCCAGATGCCACTTCGTCCATCACAAGTCCCATATATGGTTACCTGGGGTCAAAGGCAGACCGCCTTGGTGAGAGGAGAGTGAGAAAGCTCCTGACAAGACGCAAAAATAAACCTGTTTGAGAAATGAAAACCCAGGCATTAACCATAAGAAAATAGATAATGTAAGAAGTTGTATAAAGTTTTGAGTTAAGATGTTGTAATGTTCAATGATGGAATGCTAAACCAAGGCTGAACATAAACTAAATGTGGTTGTTGATATTATTTTGCAGTGAGCACTTTATGTAATTACCTCACAAAGTCTACTTTTCTATTAAGAGAGGGTTAAGTTTAACTTCAAGTAATGTCTTCTGCTCTTATTTCTTAAATTTGACTACCAAAGGTAGTGTCTATATTAAAAGGGGCTAAATTCTTTTTTTCTCTTTTCTTTCTTCCTTCCTTTCAAGTTTGAAACATTTCAGTATTAAGGTAGATCGGACTGAAAAATTCAATGCTATATAAGGGATTTGATCACGGATCTCCCCTTTCTGTGCAATTGCACTAACCATTCAGCTAGCATGGTGACATGCTGGATGACATTAAACTGTCAACTATTTCAAATTTTTTCCAGTAAAATCTAATTAAAATGCAAATACATTAGCAATTCACTGAAAATTGAAATGTTTTGCTTAACTTTCAAAGCCCTTATCACTTGTTGATTTCATGATTTCTTGTATACTTTGAGAGGAACTGTAATTATTTTATTTGTTTTCGTAAGCATAGGTTAGATTTTATTTCAGTTTTTAGTCATTTTCATGTTTCCAACAACATTTTTCCCAAAATTACTGTCGCCAGTTTCACTTTATTATCAATATACACTAAACTTTCATTAACCTGGCCTCTTAGTAATCCAACCCACATTTGGGCTCTAGTCACTCTAGCAGAAATGACATGTGCAGCAATGTTAATTAATTATAAGGTTATACAATGGTATATTTGAAATTTTGGCTTCCTTTTCAGTTCAGTATCATGGCTTTTAAAAGGAAATACATTACACTAAACCTCAAGCAGAAACTTGAAATTTAAATAAGTTGAACTGAGATTCTTCGCAGAAAGCTATTGCTGCTGAGTTCATTGTTGGACGAGCAACTATTTATGACATCAAAAAGAAAGAAGGTGTTATTTGACAGTACACAAGCCAAATAGACAGTGAGTTCGGGAAACAAAAGGGTATGCAGCAGAGTGAGAATGACAAACTGGACACAGCTGTTTATGGATGGTTCATACAACAACAGAGTAAAGGAATTCCTATCAGTGGCCCAATAATAAAAAAAAAGCAGTTGCATTTAACAAACAACTTGAGGGCAGTAACTTGTTTGCAGCAAGTGAGGGTTAGCTATCAAACTGGAAAAGACAACATGGTGTGCGGCAGCTGACAGTCACAGGGGAAAGTCACTTACCTAATGAAAAAATGCAGATGAGTTTGTAGAGATGACAGGGAAGATAATAAAGGAAGAAGATTTAACTGCTGATGCCTTGTACAATGCTGATGAAACCAGCCTCTTTTACAAGATGCTTCCTTCAAAAGCATTAGCTGTCAAGAATGTGAAGAAAGCTCATGGGTACAAACAGAAACAGTGCATAACATTAATGGCACGTTGTAACTCAAATGAGAGTCATAAATTACTGCTCATGGTGATTGAGAAATCCCAACATCCATATTGTTTTCAACATAGGGACAGGAATACACCACCAGTGCAATATTGTGCTCAATGAAAGCGTGGATGGACAGAGGCATATTCCCTCTGTGGTTCCATGAAATATTTGTACCAGCTGTGAGAAAGGCACTGAAGAAGGAAAAGCTTCCACTGAGAGCCATCCTTATAATTGA
Source organism: Deroplatys truncata (assembly GCA_030765065.1). Taxonomy (NCBI): domain Eukaryota; kingdom Metazoa; phylum Arthropoda; class Insecta; order Mantodea; family Mantidae; genus Deroplatys; species Deroplatys truncata. The sequence goes on from CM060990.1 coordinate 195,033,732, forward strand.
CAGTGTTCTCAGTCATCCTTCTGATGTGACTCTAAGTCCAATGGTATACAAGCACTCTTTTTTCCACCCAATGTGACAGCTCTGATTCAGCCATTGGGTCAAGGCATATTGGAACCAATTAAACATCATTATCGACATGCACTTCTTGTCTCTTTGCTGAACAAATGTGAAAGCGATCCTACCAAGGCTATGTTGAAGGTGCAAAAAGCAGCCAACTTACCCGATATTGTTTTCCAAACAGCAGAAGCATGGGATAAAATGGAGAACACTATCATTATGAAGAACTGGAGAAAAGTGTGACCATCCGTTGATGCAGAATTGGAGCCAGTACTGAGCGACAGCATCGAGCCAGTCATTTTGGAATCATCAGTTACTGACACTTACATTGGCATGTTCCACAAGCTTCCAGGAGGAGGAAAAATTGATAATAAGATGTTACTAAGTGGCTGAGTGAGGAAAACTGTGAGGTAGACCAAACTTTAACAGATGAAGAAATAATCAAAAGCATGCAGCAAAGTAATGCTGGAAGTGTTGATGAAGAGGACATAGGAGGAGAGAGCATGAAGATTTCTCACACTCGTGATGCTGAAGCTGCAGATATCTTCTTAAAGTGCATTATGCAACAACCAGATACATGCAGTACTGATGTAATGCTTGTAAGGCATTTGCGTGATAAAGCATGCCACCATAGTGTATCATTATTGCGACAACTAAAAATTCGGGATTGTTTCATAGTGAGTGATGCTACTGCATATTTACACACTCAAGGCCTAAGTTTTCTATGAAAATGAATGTATCTTTGGATTAATAAAGTATAGTCCCTATGTGTTTAAACTAAATTTCAGACACTCTCAATAATCTGGCACTTCTACTACTTCTGGCACCTATATTTGCAAGGAATGGTCGGATTAGCAAGAATCTAGTGTATTTATTGTCCCAGAATTACAAGAATGTGGCTAAGAGTTTGTGTTTAACTTACATTCCATCATTTGCAACTTAACTCTGATATTGTACACCTGGTGGAGTCAATGAATTATATAGAATTATGGTTCATATGGCAACAGTGGTTACCTGATTAGAATACTGTTTTGAATGAAGGTGAGAAGAGATCAGAAAATGATTACATAAGTGCAGTTATACTACCAGCATTCTTCTTGCCTTTTGGAACAGTATGTATAGTATCCATACTTTTAGGGCTTTTTCTGCAATGATACATAAGCAAGAAATGACAAGAAGGGCTCTTAGCTTTTCATGCTAAGGTATTCCAAGTGAAAATCTTAGGTTACATTTTGCCTCTGGCTTTTCTCCTAACTGCCTCACTGATCATGGCAATACAGGCACTTACTTTGGATAAATCTACTTCTCTTTCTTTTGTATTTAAACCGAAGTACAGGATCATTCCTAGTAACTGAACCACTAGTGGCCAGCAAGAAATTTTGCTCCAAACTTTCCTTGGTAATGTTTTTCTAAAGTCAGGATTTGGGGATGTAAATGTTCTCCATTATCTACACTGATCAATGTGCAATTTTCTGAGGAATGTGTAATTTCAAATCCAAAAAATGCAACTAAAATGTACAAAATGACAGCAAATTGTATACATGCTCTTTGAAGTTCACTATTCTGTTTACACCAGGTATGCATATCTCTCAGTGTTGCTTAATCAGTGTTAAAAGAAAACATCTTAGAATATTCCACAGATCTGTGGAACCATGAAATTTCTTAGATCTTTTCTTTATTTGCAAAAATTTGTAAATTTATGATAAAATGCCAGTCCATATTGATGCAATCTCCTAAAGGAGTTTTAGATTACATCAAGCTTCTTGCAAAGAGGAGAAAGCAAAATCTTCTTAGATTCCACTAAAGCCTCAAGTGGAGTAAACTTTGTAGTTTTCATTCACTGTCAAAGAGGGCATTCTGTTTTCTTGAAATGAGAATTTCCAATTCTGTTGTATCATTCTCAAATTAAATAGTAGTGCTTAATGTTACCAATTTTGTATCAATATTGATATTCATTTTGATATGGCTTTCAAATGTATAAATATATGTTTTTGGATAGAAGGAAGGATGGATGGACAGGAAAATTAATAATAAAAAAATGTATTCAAGAATTCATCAACTGAATAAAGCATATGATTTAAAAGTAAACTTTTTAAATATTCCCCTTCAACTATTTATTCTGTGGTATTTTCTTATCCTCAGGGAATTTATAATATACATCAACTTAATCAACTTGCACTGACCATATGTACACAAATTTGAAAGGGGAAGTTCTTGATCTATCAATAATCAGGGGAGGACTTTGTGAAAATTAGGGCAATTAATAGAAAGTAAGGCAAAAAGCATACAAAGTATGAAAACAAAGGTACTAGCAGAAGTAGCAAAACTATGACTCAGGTCTATTATGCAATTTTGTACTCTCACATAAACTAAGGTATTACACTATGGGGTTATATTGTGTAAGGATAAATGGAAAAAGCCATCCGAATAATAGGCAAAATAAGTAATAAACAAACGTGTAGAAACTTGTTTAAGAATCTAACAATTTTAACTGCTCCATGCATATATATATATATATGAAAGTATAAAAACTATTGTGCATAAAAGACATCAAAGAATTGTAATATATACACTTATAGTTTGAGGAATAACACGATTACTTCAGAACAATACTAGGGGGAACACTGAATAATCATGCAACAGAAATGGTAGGAAGGGAATTATTCAACAAACTACCAAATGAAATAAAAAACATAAACCAAGCTAAAGCAATGATGAAAACCATAAAAATACTTAACTGAAAATGCATTTTATAGTAGAGAGGAATTTAAATGTGCAAAAGATATGTAAACTTTTTGTGTTTCATGTAAATATGTAAATAAGTTATACTAACATGTCCTTTAAATGTACTTAAAAGATGAACATAAAATGAAATGAAAAGTTAAAATAATCGTTGATAATGATACTTTAATTTCACTGAGAGACAAGATAAAACCAGCAACATTTATAAACATATACGTATAAAGCTACAATAATACATGATAAGTTCAAGCATTTCATAAATATGTTAAAAATCACCTTTAAAGGAGGCAAAAATATAGTATACCAGATGAAAAATTTCACAGGTGCATAGAAAACTATAAAAACATTTTGAATAAAGCACTGAATGGAGAAAAGAAGCTACATAGCAAAAGACTTCTCTGTAATGCTGAGAATAAAATAAAAAGAAAAACATGGGCTATAATAAAGATGGCACATAAAGAAAACCCTTGAAGTTGTGTAGAACATTTTTAAATTATGAAAAAAAGTGCCTGAATACTAAACCTAAAAGAAAGAAGAAACACTAAATGATTACTAAATAAACATTTTAAAAAATATAGGAATATATAAAATGAAAACTGAAGTAACAAAGAAAAGAACAATATGTAACTTGATGGTAATTATAGAAACTACAAAAGAAGAAGTTATCAAACAGATAAGCATATTAAAATGTAAAAATTGTTGTGGCATAGATGAGTATTCTAATGAGACGTTAAAATATTGCAAATATGAGATAGCTGAGATAATAATCTTGCACATAATAAATGAAAGTTTCAAATCAGGAAAATTCCCAAACTACAACAAATAATAGTTAGACCAATCTATAAATTGGATTGCAAAGCAATGACAGAAAATTATCAGCTCATGTCATTATGCTCTGGGTTTTCATAAAATTATGGAAGGTATCTTTTTAGAACAGCTCCAAAAACTTTGTAGCAAATCTAAGATTGTATCAGAGTACCACTTTGGCTTCCAAAAATGAAATTCACCATACATGTAAGTAGTAAAGGAAATGGCAATTATTAGGGCAACGAACTGAAAGGATTATGTGATTGCAATCTTTCTTGACTTTTCAAAGGTATTTGACTTTGTGGACACTAGGAGGACTGTTAGAAAACTATGGGATTACAAGGTATTCCTTAGAGTGAATAAAATAATATTTAATAGAGAAAGCAATGTGTAGGAATAGCTCAAAATGTGAAAGGAAGTTTGACCAAAGCTTGATTATAATTTGTACATATAACACATGGTGTACCACAGGGCTCTAAGCTGGACCATACTTATTCATTTTGTACATGAGTTCAAATTCTTTATTTGAAAAGATATACAAAGCAGAAGGATTAGCTTTTTGATAATGTATGCAGATGATACACTAGTAGTTTGTAACTGCAAATACAGAGGCAGTAGTGCAGAACAAAGCATACGCAGTATCAAAGATGGTAAGTATACATTTAGCAGAACTAAGAATGACATTAAGCATAAGCAGAGCATAGTGAATGCAGATTAGTTTAAGTAATAAAAGAATCCAATATCACTTTGGAAATACAAAATAAACAAGTCAAACAGGTAACACAAATTAACTTTTTCTAAAATTAAATATAGATAAAAATATAAAATGGAACAAACATATTGAAAAGATCTCAGAGAAAGTAAACAGTGGAATATACATACTAAAACAAGTGACACAAATCATGGATGAGGATAGTGTGATACAAGTATACTATGAATTTATATATTCACACTTAAATTATGGGCTCATTTTATGGTGTTCAGCAAAGATGAAGTATATTATGTTGAAAATGTTTAGATTGCTGAAAAGAGCAATAAGAATCATAAAACAAACCCTAAAAAATGAACTTGCTGTAAAAATGCATTTAAAACAATTTATCAACTTTCCCCTGTTTGTACAAATATGAATATCTTAAATATGTAATAAGGATCCATAAAGAAGATCAAAATGTGAATGTACACAATCACAACACTATAAATAAACAAACATTATTATTTTAGAAGTAGATTAGGAGGTTCCCTTAGACCTAACTATATTGAGAGTAATGTCAAGGATCTGCATAACCACTTACCTTGTGCAATTAAAGCAACAAATGAAAAAGGGAAAATTATAAAGGAAATTCAAACATACCTGTCAAAAATTACTTCTATTCAGTAGAAGAGTATAAAACAGGAATTATTGACCACGTTTAGTTATACCTCTCCTGTAAATAAAATTTTGTTAAATTTTTGTAAAAAAATGTATATTTTTTTGATGAATCATATAGCTTTTTTTACATTGATGAAGGATTCTGAAAAACTGAATAAATATAATTATAACAGGTAGAAGTTAAACTTTAATGCAATGTATTTCCATACTATAAGAACAAAGGGACTTATCATTCATTATTACAAGTTTATTAAAATAATAACAACTATTAATACATCTTATTAAAAACAAAATATTAAAGATATATACCATAAGATTGAAATTAAGTATGCGTGTAAACCTATTAATACACATATACTTTTATCTGCTGTTTGATTTACTTATAAAACTTTACTGTACTCACATTGAAATCTAGAGAAACTGGACCAAGTGCATGCTTTCTGTGTTGTGAAGGTATTGATGATTTCATTGACATCTAGCCCTTTCACATTCAATACTGAGGAGGCTGAGTTCACTGAGCCTGCCTTGGGTCATAGAATACTGTAGATAGTTGTATATAAGTTTTAGCTTCAAAAATGATCATTTGGCCAAAGAAACAGTAACCAAAATAGTTAGAAAAAAGTAAAATGCGCTACAATATCTGGAATGGTAGCACCTATGATTGAATTTTCTATTACTAATAGATTTGTTAAGTCAGCTGCAGAGGTTACTGAGGCTATTTCTTTTTTCAGAGCATTTCTGAAACCTATTATATGGTCTGGGAATTCATTGCATAAATCTTCCTCGTATTCATTTTGAAGAACCACTGCTGTATTGTGAATCTCTTCATTGGAAGCAGAATTTAAAAATTTTGGGAAAATAATTTTGAGAAAATGGTTAATATTATGCATACCCTAAAATATACTTTTTAATGGGCTAAACTAAGTCTAAATAGCTATTAAAAATGTGGTTATGAAATATGTTTTGGACCTACTAATCACTCATCCTAACAAAAGGTTTTTTTTGCTTTTTGAATTGTTTTATTTTTATGTTGTAGTGGAATGCTCCAGCTCTTTGCCAAAGATTTAGCTGGTGACATTGCTTCTTCAAAATTATTTCAATAACAAGATAAATTATCAGCTGTATTCTGAATAAGGGAACATGCCTTATCAAGAACTTACATTTTCTGAATGCATAATTTGTTATACTAGATTAGTATATTCTAAAACCTTTGATTGTAACACTATCTGAAAAATGAATTGAAATTTCTTTAAATGGTTGTATAAAGCAACGGCTTGTTCTCTTGCATCCTTTTATATATACATAAAATGTATCAATATTTTGAGAGCCTTAAGTACATCTACATAAGCATAATGCAGGGCTTTAACAGTTTGGCATCTCAAAGACCAATGTGTTGAACAAAGCTTTTTAAGGTACAAAAATATACCAAATGATCCCATCTTTTAATGCTATGACTGAAGAAAAGACACATTTCCACTGTGTCATAAAAGGACCGAAATTCTTGAATTCCACATGCAGCATCATTAAGTTTTGATTTAAGTTTTGCACTGCTGCAGTTCTTTGTCTTTGTTCAATTATTTTTCTGACACCGTTGTATGTGCCTGATATACTGTCACAACCATCATATCCCTAACCATGGCTTTTAGTTAATAAGTATCCCCTTCCTTTTTTTGCACTGAGTATTTACTTCTCAATTCCTAATGCACCTTGTCCTTCTATTTTACAGAAAACCTAAGTAGCTTTCATTTATCTTCACCTCACAAAGCTTTCCAGTTACATCATGTAAAACTGTAACAAATCTAAATATGTGAGTTAATTGTTCTTTGTTTCTTATGTCCTGTGTTATATCTATAATTACTGAAAAGAATGGGGCAGCTTAAATGTCATTAATAATTTATTTTTCAAGTGCGCAGGGTAAAACATTTATTAACTCATTATGAACGGAAGGGCTTAGGTACTTTAGTGCACATTTTGGTTTATTTATAAGAGCAAGTAGTACAGGATCATACTTTGTGAGAAGTACAATGATTGCTAAAAAGTTTCCACTGTTTGGTTTACCAATTTTTTCCCTATGTCCTTGAAAAGCTAGTTTATTGGATGCCCGTGTTATTGTCACACTCATAATATGCTCAAGGACCTATTTCCATATTGTCATTATGCCTGCAAAATTTGCTAAGTGATCTAATGTTAATTTTACAGGAGACAGAAAAAGCTTTGCCAAATATTATTTTGTCAAAATATCTGCATTTCATGATATAGTTTTATTCTTATTTGCTATTCATGCAGCTTTGTTACATGAAATACATATTAGAGACATTCGCACCAGGGTTAAGGAAATAGCTACAACATGTGAGATAGCCACTTTTAACTGTATTTTCTTTCACATAGCCTGTTTTAAAAAGTATTGAAATAAATTATTTTGGGAAATATTTTATAGCTTTCATTTGTGTAAATGAAACAACATATAACCTAAATAATGTTTAAATATACTGAAATAAAATGAAAAAATGTATGAAAGCATAATAGATAAGCACACCCAGTCATGAGAAATAAATCTTCCCTCTGTCATATGGAAAACCTTTTTGATAATCACTACTCAGTTATAAACCAATTTAAAAATTTAATGCTTAAATTAACATTATAAGTATTAGAATCAAGTGAAATAGAGAAATTAAAGTCAAATATGTTGAGATGTTGCAATAAATAGCAGAAGCAAAATAATGGACAATTATTAAATGGATAATTAATTCATCTTGAAATAATGAAAACCTTGAGATTCAAGATTATTCACGTATAAGACTGTCATAAAATGCATGTTAAGCCTTATGCATGAACATTTTTCGTGACTGAAGACTATAAAATGTAGTTTTGTCTATTTTGCATTGCTCTTGGTAGAGTTATTTGGGACTTCTTTGATTCAACTGTCTTCTCCACTGTGGAAGTGGATGCCATTTATCCCTGTGATTTAACACTTTCCCCTCTTTGTCTAGAAGCACTCTTATGTCTACAACAGTCAGATTACCTACTTTCTTTCCAGGCCTAATAGAAGAGTAATTGAAGGGAGAGCTTCATAGTTCTTAAACAAAGTGTGGTCCAGGTAGTTTTTGGTATAGTGGTGGGCATCTTTCTTGCCGGCTCCATTTTACTGACACGATGTGCTGGTGTATAAATAGGTGGGGTAATGAGATATTCCAGGGTGGAATGTATACTGTTTACTTCCATCATGGTATGTCACCTCTCTGGTATCAGCTGTTCAAGTTCCATTCCCGATTGTTTGGATTTATCAGCTAAAGTGCTTGCCAAAATCTTGTTTTTATTCTGATAAGAGGAACCATTTGAAATGAGCAGTATTATCATGTAGGAACTGTTCTTTTCAATGAAGCTTACAATACAGCTAGTGAATTTATTTGCCATCACTCCCCCTTCATGCCAATATATAGATGAACATATTTACTTGTTACATAAATTGTAAAATTGTGGGCTTGCAATTTTTGGCTAGAATACTGTTTTGAGAACTGCAATTTTGGACACAGCAACATGCTCGGTACATCCATCATGCCAACAAGAACAGCTTCTAATGAAGAAGAAATCGCAATCACCCCGGCTTTAAGCGCATCATCATTTTTTTGGATGTGCAATTTGCATTCTTTTTCACGTAAGTTTCCTTCCTTTAATTTCACAAAAATTTTACATTGATGCTTCCTTGGTTTAAAAATTGAGATCCTTTCCTTCTCCAAAGCCTCACAAAGCTTTTTCTTTTCATGGATTTGTTGCCCGTTTCATTGCACCATTGCTTGTGTATTTGATGCATATTGTTTGCAGATCCAAGCTCTTAATTTACATAGACTATTGAACTTGATACCCTGCAGTAGTGACTGACTACTTTGGGAATTAATTTAAGCCATCTGATGACCGAACCTGATTTCAGAATTCCCTTTTTAGTTTGTGGATCTTCTATGGTATCTCTTTTAATTTTATTTCAATTTCCGAATCACTGTTTTTATTTTCCACATTTCTGGTTGTTTTATTGAAGCTTTTTATCCACACATTGAAAAGAGTTTTCTTCAGTCCTTAGATTGACAAGAGGAAGTTTCTGCATATCCTCATTTTTATTCCATCTTATTTTGGTAAAGTACAATCAAGTCCATACTGTCTGAACTTTGCTGTATATTACCTCCTTTTAAAATGAATTTGTTCCCTTACATTCTGTGCAACCTGACCACACATAAAGCTTCTTTTTGGAGGTGTTCCCTTTTTATGTGAACAAGTCTTTGGGAGTAGTTTCCTCTCCTCTTGCTCAGTTATAGTTGAGGTGCTACCAACTCTCTTCAGTCCATGTTATTTTGTTCCATGAATTCTAAAATTCTGTTCTCTCTAGTGCCTTTCTTCATTTCCGGACTATTTCTTGAATCTGCTGGAATTGTATCCTTCAATACAATCTGTATGAAAGTACCCAATAGCTGCATGTTAGAATTTTCATTAGTCAGCTCAACTCCACTACTTTTGTTAGCAGTAAACTCATCTATTTGGGTGGCACTTTCATCAAAAAGGTCAACACGTTCTTCTACAACTAAGCCTTCATTTTCCAAAGCTCTATAAAGAATGGGTAGAACATATTCACTGATATGTGTCACTGAAGTATTTTCCTCTATTAGGTTTTCCATTGCTACATCAGAAGTGTTTAGCAAAGTCAAAGTAATGCATTCCTCTGGGGAAAAAACAAAGTGAAAAATGCTTACTGTATAGTTACTAAATTAAATGTACTTTTAATTTAAGTTTGCGCCAGTTAGGAGTGAATAAAAAATATGTAATGCTACAAATACAAACCTAAAACCATGCACTTATTTGACAAACGATGCCTATTAGAAGCAAGAACTTTGCTATGTTTTGTTGAATTACCTTCCTGTGTTGGATTTGTTGTTAGTGTCAGATCAGAAATGCTTTCCATGGCTGCATAACAATACCATCTGAAAAATAACATTTAAAAATGTCTACAACAGAATTGTAAAAGCAGGCATTTTTCACTGATTTATGATCAAATGTGTTGGGTGATTATATATGCACTGTAATGCTTTCTACCAAGTTCAATACATACCTAAAACCACTTCCATTCCTGCATCATATCTTTTAGCAACGAGATCTTCATTAAACTATTTCAAAATGTTTTCCTGTGTTGGATTTGTTGTTAGCCCTTATCAGGAATACTTTCCAATGCTAATATATTGACAGTTTCTGCAAAACAACTTTAGGAAACACCCACTATGTAGTCCAGAAAACATTTATGTGATGTGTAGGTATATTTATTTCAGCTTATAATAATTACAAATGAATTACTTTCTACTGACTGTGAGATGGAATAAGTTCATACTTGAGACTATGATTTCCATTGGTACTTCACATATTTTAGCATCAAGATCTTCATTTGCTTGAAATTTAAGAGCCAGTTTCACTAAATGTTTGCCTCTGCTTTCCATGTTGAAAATCAACTCTCAAAAGTACAGAATAATCACAACATTGCTTTACTGACATGCAGCTAGCAATACAATAACAATGTAACTTCAGCTATATACACAAAAAGTGTGCTGTCAAATCTGGCTATGTGCACTTTTCATTACATAGCTGTTTGAAAGGCACAGTTTTGTGCCTAGCACATGGCCATTTTTTTTCAAATGTCTGCACAGGCTTACCTTGATTTGCTCCAATTCCTTATTTCAAGGAGCAAATCTAGGAAATATTCATCTCCTTGTACTATGCTTTGCTAAAATTTTCCAAAAAGTGTACATTGCCAGTTTTGCAGGTTCAACAATGGTATGTTTTCACTTTTCTTTAGTTCTGAATCCATACCTGCATCAACTATGTTTTACTTAAGCCACAAATTGAAAGCCACGCATGCATTCAAATGTGAGTAACTAGTTTTGTGTTCCATTATACTTTTGGTTAACCACCTCCAATTTTGGACCCTTGCCTCCAAGTTGAAGATGACTTTTGTTCTTCAAAAACTAATATGCTTTACAATAAGAGATTAATTATTAATTGAATAACATAATCATTCTGTTTTAATTCTTTGCTCTGTCAATGTGTACTTATCATATTGTTTGGTAAAAAAGGATCTGTTATCTATAGGGAAAGGACCTGCTGGCTCTGGCTGATAAGAATTTTGGTTAACAAAAAGTTTTTTGTTTCATTATATGCTTGTAACCGATAATCTGCAGAATCATTGTAATACTCTGAAACTACCATATTGGTAGGCTTAATTACATTTAGGGCAACTCTGTTACTATCTTCTTTCTCACTGACACATTCATAATTGCTGTTCTACTAACACTTATTTGACTCATTTCTATATCATTTTTTGCTTCAGATCTTCTGGACACACACTTACCTGTGGCACTGCCAATACAAGCATCTTTAACTATTTGGCTAGCACAACTACTAGGAACGGAAGTGAAAAAAAATTACCTATTTTTACTAATTTATTTGTTTTTTATTGTAACTCTTGATTCTTCTTTCCTTTCTTTACACCACATAAATGGTCGTACTTAACTTTAAATGGTTTCATTTTCAGTAATACAGTACTATACTGTCTATACTCTCTGTCTCTCTAACAAGAACTTACTCAATTAAAATAGAAAAATAAACAAAATTAAATAAAAAACCATTCAAACTGTTCACAGCATAAAGTTTAAAAATTTTCACACCGAGCACACAACTTTAACTTCCCACAAAGAGAGTTCATTCAATATTGAGTGAAGTTGACTGTTGAAGGAGTATAGTTGCATTGGTTGCACCACATATGGGCACCAAACTTGCAGGAGATGTACCCCACGTTTATGAGCCTAACTTGAAGCTGGTTTTTGGACAACACACGTAATGGATGCCAATTTGTGGGAGTTAAGTTTCTAGGAGTGTTCACCCCACAGTTTAGGTACAAACTTTCTGGTGGTCTTCTCCCCATGTTTAACAACCAAATTTTACGGTGGTGTCGTGTGTTTATATTTTATGTGTAATAATTAGTTTATTTATTTATTATTTATGCCTCGGTTGCATCAGTAGTATTTTTTTAGAACAAGTATCCCTTATTAGGGCTGGTACAGCTGAAGAATAAAGCTTACACAAATTATAATTGTATTTCACTTTTTTTATTAATCCTTCACATAGATAAATAACACTGCACTGATGTATCCTACTATAGAGCTGTGAGATTATTGCTTATTACACTTTTAACAGGTAAACATATATATATATTATCCTCACCGCAATGAATTATCGTGTCTCATATACAATCACTGAACCTGTACTGAACTGAACTGCATGTGTATGCTATCTTGTAGCACCAACCGTTTGAATTTGTATATTTCTCTATTTCTAGTTTCTGATTGGCTAAGCCTACTCCAATAGAATACCTTTATTTTACTGTAGCTTTTTCTAGATTTTAATATGCTAAGACTACTCCAATAGAATACTTTATTTTTACCTTGGCTTTTCTTTCCACATCCACGTGACTATTTATAAACTGTTTTAAATGTTATATTAGTATTGTTACAGGAAGTATTAGTAGCCTTTTTTAACTTTCTAATTTATTGTTTTCTCAAGGTTACCTTATTGTTAGCAACTTTCGGCTTCTACTTTGCAATTTTGTTTGCTACGTAAGGCACCTTACTTCTATTCTCACAGCTCCTACAATGTTAAACTACGTAATACATTCACATAACATTTTATACATATACATAATAAAATAAACATAATACAATGTCTGGAATATACACTTTATATAATATAACATTTGCATATTGCTTTTAGGTGGGCTGTTATTTTTTCAAATATTATATAATTACACTCATATCATTTTAAGCGATAAAAATACTGCTTAAAGTTGCCCTGTTTTAGAAATATTTAAAAAGTGTGTTCTTTTTGTTTTGTCTTTTTTTTAATTTCCAAATATTTTCTGAAAGTCTCCTGAAAGAAAAAAACATAACCTTTTTATTATAACACTTGCTATTTCTCACTGGCACTATTTATGTAACACGCACTGGTTTTCACAACACTTACATAGCAGAGTAGTTGATACCTTGTCTGCCACATATTTTAACACTTTAACTTTCCACATTTTAAGGTCAACAGTCTGGTGTTCAATTACCTGAGTAAAGTTTATTTATTTACCAATGCAGCCACTATTAATTATCCTATTTGCTACACATTTAATACTTAGTTAGGCATATTAACACTTGTTACCCTTTTATTTACAACTTATTTCTTAAACATATTTATATTTCTAACAATTGATGTCTTACTATACATTATAAATGTAGTTGCTATTCAGACTTCTAGTGTTTTTCTCATTAACAATGGATTTTCTTCTATTACATCATTTTACATATACTCCCTTCTGTTTTATTGACAATTGGTTACATTTAGTAAAGATATATTGGAAATAGTACCTTGCATTGTTTAAGTGATTTTGTGTATATTATACTGTGGTTATTAAAAATTCATTTTTTAATACTTTGTAAGGCTATATTTATTACAATCTTTAGAGTTACAGTGCTATCTCCTATTATGTTCCAGATTCTTTTTTTTTTCTCTGTTTCTTCTAGTGCCACAGATTGTTTACATTTGTATGGCTTCAACATTTTTTTTGTGGAATCTTCCAATTACTTTATTAGTTTTATTGTTCGTTAGTTCATAGTATCTGTCCCAAATATATTTCATATTTCATAAGGACCATGATAACTAAGAAACAATCTCCAATATTCCTTACGAAGTTTATTTGACAACCTCTTATTCTTCACTAGCACTTGATCTCCTATGATCTCCTATCTTTAGTTTCCAAATTCTTCTTCTTTCTTCATGTTTTTCTTTTCTTTTCTTTGCTTGGACTTTGAAAAATACTAACTTAAAAATTTCCTCTTTTTATGCAAATTTAGTTGATTGGTCTTCAATGGCTTCTGGTACATTACTGCTTAAAGTATTGTATAGTTTTCCATGGTGAAGTTCTATTGGTTTAAATCCTGTTACTGTATTTTGAAGAATGGTTTTTTTACATTATTTATTAGCCCCATGTTTTGGGTGCCAACTTGAAGAAGGTTTGTTGCTGCTTTACGTATGGAAAGCCAATTTTTAAGTAGGAGATTTATTGAAAGAGATGTATTATATTTCAACTGTTGGGGAGCCAAACTTGAAGTAGCTGCAAACGCATGTATGGTAAAAAATTTCTGGTAGGCTTCGCCGCAAGTTTAATAATATTAACTTTGTAATTTGACTGTTTCTTTAAATATTATATATTTATATTTGCCTCAGCAGCATCAGTATTATTGTTAGAGACATGTTTCTCTTTGCAGGGTTGTGGTGCAACAAGTATGTGGGCTTACACAGATTATAATTTTACTTCACTCCTTTTTATTAATGCTTGACATAATTTAAATAACACTTCACTGATATAGAGAGAGAGAGCTGTGAGATGTTTTTATTAAATACTTGCACTTTTTAATATGTAAACTATTTTTGTCTCATACAAAATACGTATAAAATTTCTCGAAGATGCATCTCGCATCCAGTTACAAACACTGTCTGCAAGCAACTGAATTGATTTCCACGGCTCAAATTTGTAAATTTCTGCACTTCAAGTCTCTGATTGGCTATTCTTAATCCAATAGAATACCTACATTTTACTAAAGCTTTTTCTGGTTGTTGATTGGCTATTTTTTTAAACTGTCTCAAAAATTACATTATTGCTTCCAAGAATCATAAGTAACATTATTAAACTCTCAAACTCATTATTGCCTCAAGGTTACCACATTGTTATCTCATTGTTAGCTACTTTTGACCTATTTCTCACAGCTGCTATATTATTAAATTACGTAATATATTCACATAACATTATTACACATGGATACAATAATATAAACATATACAATGACTGTAATATACACCTTTTATGTATTGTTAGATACACATGTTGCTTTAATGTGGGCTGTTATTGAATTTATATATTATATAATTACACCAAAATCATTTAAGTATTAAAACTACTGCTTCAATTTATGAAGTGATTAAGTAGATTTTGAAAAATATTTATATATGAGTACCAACTGCTCTGCTTGTTATGACACACTACACATAGATAATTTGAAAATTCTTTTATCTCCCTTTCTACTGGATTGGCATTAGGTCTATATCTTGATGAGAAATACTGTTTGATTCCCAAATCTTTGATTCCATTCATAAATTTATAACTGGTAAACACTGATGCATTATCACAAAGTATGGCCTGAATGATTCCTTCCTTTGGGAAATATGATTTTGTTAATTTGTTTAAACATGTTGTACTGATTGCATTCTTGGGCGCATATATTCGCACATATTTACTGAATACATCATAGCATACAAATAAAAATTTGTACCCAAATGTACTTATAGGCATTGGACTGTGCAAATCCAAACTTAATAAACATCTTTGTTTATCTCTAAGCATTGAGTTCGTGGTATATATGTAAGCCACCTTAATTTGTTTTGTCTTTTGACAAAGGTCAAGCACGATATGTATTTCCTTACTTTATGTCCTAATTTAAAGATATATAAATTCTCCAAAATAGTTAGGGTTGTGTTCTCTGTACCTGCATGTATTAATCCTAGATGAAATTGTTGTAACTCTTCTAATTCCATACTTGTTGGAATATACATTTTCCACCTCTTTATTTCCTTTCCATGCTTCTTATATAAGATACCATTTTTAACAGCAATTGTACTATTCTTTGCCTCTTCTGTTTTCGGAGCTTTTTCTTTCAAACTTGCTAGTTTAATGTCTTTATCTTGCTCTTCTTTAATATTTTTAAATTGATTCATCAATTCTTTCTACATTGGAATATCTATCATAAGCACTTTAATCTCATATTGTTGTCTAGAACAGCTTTCAGGAAATTGTTTGTTGCAATTGATTCTTGATATTAAATATCTATAGAGACACCCTTCAGTTGCCATTATGGCACAGCATGGATTTAGGGGTTTCATTTACATGTATCTATCTATATTTTCTACTCCTTAAGGATGTGTTTATGTTTAAAGCCTCCAATAAGCTGACCAATGTGGGACACTGGATGGGTATCAGAAGGTATATATATTGCTATAGGTAATAATCTTTTTGGTTCATAACCTCCCTGAATTGTTTAAATTATACAAAAGTAACCCTCATCTGAGTGATTCTGTGACTTCCGTGATATCATGGGAATGGTAAAGGGTATCAGTAGTCTTCTGTGACTCAGTTAATCCAGAAGATTGGTGTAACAGCTATTCTTATTAACAAGATGCTATTTCTCCTGTATATTGTGAACACTACTTGGCCACATATCCAACAGAAACTGTGAGCACTATTGCAAGGCTTTATTAAGTATTAAGGTTTTATGCACTGTTATATAAGCTATCGTTCTTCTAGCAAAAGAAAAGGTTCTCAAAATCAAGCTGTTATAGCCTGCACTTATCAGCACTTCAATGAATACATTTGGGCATTAATTCAGTGTCTTTCCAAGAGTAGGTAATAAACTCCATATAAGATACTGTCATGCATTTAGGGTTTTTTATTTAAATGGTAAACATCTGTAAAACATTAATGTAGTGAGTTGATTGAGGACAAATATTATATCACTTATACATAATTACTGGGAACAAGCTTTGGAAATATGTTTGCTTAAAAACTCTTCTCCACAGCTCTGCTAGTATTCAATATTTAAAATTATCCATTACAAACAATGTGCCATTACTTAAAGATGCTAGATTACAAGATGACAGTCGGAAGTGTTATAACACGTTCCAATAGACAACATTTATGTTCAAATGTCTATGGTGAGGATAGTGAAATGCAATTACAAAGTGTTCTCTAGATCAGAAAACAATGTATCAACAAGTAGAAGTAAAGGCAATGTAATCCAAAACATAGGTGAAAAAATTTCTTGTCCTGAAAATATGCAACTGCAACTGACACGTGATGCAGAAACAACAGCGTTGCTGCACATGGCTATAAATATCCTACACAGAGATATGCTGAAAAACCAAAATGAAATCGATTCACTGAAGGAAGGGAATAAAGAACTAAAAAAGATCAGTTGCGACTGTGAAACCCAACCTCTGTGGCCATTACAAAGCAGAACTCAGTGGTGGTTGTAGGTCCTTTATCAGAGCAACACGGCAAAGATAACTTCACAAGTCATAACAGGTTCGAAGTTTTAGAACAAAATAGAAGAAACCAGTATTAAGGAAGACAATACTGTGAACCTATGTAATATGGATAGGATGTATGTGAAAAATAAGCTGATTCTATTCTGAAATTTTCCAGTGAGGCATATTGAGAAAAAGGTTATGAAGTACGATGCTACTCATGCATAAGACTGGCTTAACTGCAAGAAAATGCGGAGAAGATGAATTTGAAAAACAAGAATCCCAAAGTAGTGTTGGTATATGCAGGAATGAATGATATAAGAGCAGAAAATATAATGGAGGAACCTTTTTTTCTGATAAGTAGCATCAGAACCTAAATACTTGTTGCAAAAATCATAAGCAGCGGTGAACTTTGAAGATGTGATGTAAATATCAAGAGGATAATGGGAATAAACCAAGAACTGGACTGGATGTATGCTGTAAAGAACTGCCTAATGGTTGACGGTAATTATTGGAAATATAATAGTGATTTTGCTAAGGATGGGGTGCATTTAAACAGGAGGGGCTTTTTAATTGTGGTAACTTATCAAATAATACCATATCTTCAGCACTAAAGGAGAACTAGAAAGTAAGAAGGTGAATGCTGCTTCACTTAGCTCAGTAATAATGTCAGTTCTGAATATTCCTTTAACCTAATGCATTAAAATGTGCAGTGTGTCAGAAATAGAATTAATGAATTGAAGGTTATGTTATCGACTACTTACAAACATGTTAATGTAATCTGTCTCACACAACATTGGCTAAATGAAAATGAACGGCAATTGTATAATATTCCTGGATATGAATCTGCAAATGTTTATTGTCATTCCATTAAAAAAATGGAGGTGTTGTATCCTAGTATAAAACAATAAATGCTTTAAAAACAAAATGCACATAGCACATTTAAATGATAAAACTAATTTTGAGCACGTGGTTTCAGAACTAAATGTCAGGAATGTAAAACTCCTCCTGTCTGTATTTGTAGGTCACCTAGTGGTTTATTCACTAGTTTTGTCCAGAAACTTCACATGCTACTGTCCATCCTCTCACCTGAAAATCAGTTCATTGCCTATGTATGGAGATTTTAATGTAGATTTTCTAACAGATCCTGTAGAAAAACTTAGCCTTACTACTTTATTCCAAACTTCAAATTTGACTCCTCTTATTAATACTGCAATGAGAATTGGCATACCAAGCAAAACATGACTTGATCAAATCATTATTAATACTAACGCTTTACCTTTCACAATGAGATATTTCACATCACAATGCCATTTTTCTTCACTAGCAGTCATTACAAAAGAAAATAAACAGTCATTCCCATAAAAAAGTAACTTTCTGGAAACGGTGCTTCTCATCAGAAAATATAGATTATTTCAATTCCCTTTTGAAGAAAGAATTCTGGAAGGATGTACTGAATGAGCAGGACACATATAAAAATGCTAAAATATTTTGGGTTCTATAACCCACCACTATAATATTGCATTCCCACTTAACAGACACAGGTCATCCCCAAAGATCACAGATTCCAGAAGGTGGATAAAAAAGGAATTATTGCATCTTGTAAGAGGAAAAGATTTCTTCATGAGCTTCAGAAAACCAGCACTGACCCTAGCTTTAAAGTTTACTTTAAACAATACTGTAGCATTCTTAAAAATGTTATTGAGGAGGCAAAAAAATGAGTAACAAGGAGTTTATACTAAAAAGTGATAATAAAGACAAGGCTCTTTGGAATGTGGTCAAAAACCAGATAAACATGTCTGAGTGTTGTAAAAGAATTACACTAACCTGGGATGGAGAGCAAATTTCTGACCCATATATCTCTAATATGTTTAATGAATATTTTTCTAATATAGCCAAAAAGTTATCCAACTCAATAGGCTCTGACTTCTTCAATCCAACCAACAACATTGTAATGAATAACAACACTATGTTTTTATATCCGATCAGTAAAGTTGAAATAATGAAAATATTAAGGATGATTAAAAAGGAAAACTCTTGTGTCATTGATGGAATTCCTGATTCTCTGGTCAAGCAGTGTGCACTATTATCCACTAACTGACTTTTGCAATGCCTCACTTATTACAGCGTGCCTTTCAAATATATTTAAAATTGCTAAAATCAATGTAGAAAATTGCAGGCCTATGTCTTTGCTAACTGTCTTTTCAAGAATCCTAGAAAAAAATAATGTACAATAGATTAGTTTCCTTTTTAGAACAACATAAATATATATCAGAAACTCAATTTGGCTTTAGGAAAGGGAACTCAATACACAGAGCAATTTTCTCCTTCATGGAATACGTCATAAATGCAAAAGACAATAAAGAATATTAGCAGGCCTATTCCTAGATTTAACCAAAGCTTTTGATACAGTTGAATTACGATATATTAATTAAGAAATTAGATGGTAAATAGTGTGAGAGGACTAGCCAATCAATGGTTTGCATCCTATCTGCAGAAAGGTGTCAATTGTAGAATTAGATTGTACACATTAAAATCCTGCTACTGTAATGTTTGGTGTTCCCCAAGAATCCATTTTAGGTTCATCTCTGCTTTTAATTTACATCACTGATCTTCTTTCCATGTATCACCTATAAAAAGTGTTGTGGTTACGGATGATACAAACCTCATCTTAAAAATTAGCAGTGAGAGAATTATGCAGGTAGAAATCAACAGCACTGTTTCAGATTTGCAGAACTGGATGATGAGTAATAAACTTCATATAAGCATAAGCAAAATCAACTTCAAGCAACAATTAGGAGTCCATAACCCCATCCAAATTCCTATTGGTAACAGGCTGGTAAATGAAAGTAATGCTACTAAGTTCTAAGGTGTGATTATTGCCAATCAGGCTATGTTGGACAGAGCATACTGACTTCTGTCAAAAATGTCGTATATGTTATGCAGCAAGACGTCTAGCTAAAGTGTGCAACATTGAAGCATTAAAAGCAGTGTAATTTGGCTATGCATATTCGGTATTGGCATTAAATCCCCTGCTGGTGGTCTTGCAGTAACTATATTAAAGTGTTTAAAGTACAAAAAAGAATTATTAAACAAGTCAATCAATGTACTTCTAGCAAACCACTGTTCTTAGATTTAAGGATTCTACCTCTACCATGTATTTATATTTTACAGATAGTTTCCTTCATTCATGAACATAATATCTTTAAACTCAATAATGAATATCATTCATACAATACGAGAACCTCAAAGGCAATCCGTCTCCAACAACATGACTAACCAAGAGTTTAAATTTTGTTACATATAAACTTATACTATAAACTCCCTGATTCTGTCAGAATTTCACAGGGTAAATTGTTTAAGAGGAAGGTCAAAAAGCAACTTTTAAATCATATGTTCTATTCAGTAGATGGCTTCCTGCATACCTCCTTTTTAATGCACTTCATATGGCTTTTTGTAAATATTTCATATCACTTTGTGTAAATACTGTATCCTTATTTTATATTTTACTAATTTTGTATTAACTAATTATATTCCATTTTATGAAACCATGTATACAAATGTAATACCTACTTCTGGTGAATAAACTACCTAATCTAATCTAACCCTCTGACATCTTTGACAGCTTTTTAATTTTTGTGAACCTAGAAGGAATTAAATATTATATATAGCACTCGTGTCACATTTTCATTGTTGATCAGCTTAATTAGGATGTTATTATGACTGTTGTTGATGTTAAGAGTATGTTTTTTCTTGAATATTAGCTTGATAATTGACACTAAAATTGTGCTAGGTTATTAAGTCTCATGCAGGCTACATTCTTGATTTAGGCTTGCCAAAGCTACATATATTCTACAAACAACAATTTTAACTTTACACTATAGCTTTATAGGATAAAGAATAGATATACTAAAGCATGACTTTGAATGAGAAAAGTGCCTGAATTTCATACCTTAAAGTGTCATTTAAGGACGGTTCTTATTTATAATTATCATCCCTAAAGCATTTACAAATCTTTACAGTATTTACAACCCTTGCCTTTCAGCAATGAAACTGGTAGCTTCAAGGGAGTGGTATAATATATTTTAATTCATGTAATAAGGACATCATACCAAATTACTATCATTTTCAATAATATACAATTGAAAGGATTTCAATTGCTTTCAAAAATTAAGTATTTATGAATGAACTACCATCATTAGTGTAATATTAACTTCACCTAAACTCATGAGACCTTAGTGATTTTACAATAAAAATATAATTACAGGGACATATAATTTCAACTAACATTTTATGATTCCAGCTGCGCATCAAATTTGCCAAGGATACAGAAGGAATGAATAATTTAATAAACATTGTGCTAACAGAGACTTTTCAAATTCAGAGAGCAGCACTGATTCTTTTGAGTGTAAGTAATATATCTACTTTTATATAAAACCAAAATATGTCAGAAAATATTGCATCCTTGAGTAATAAAACAACATGAAGGTATACAAAACTATACCTATTTAAACTTTGAAGTCCTTCATTGATAAATGAATAAATGTGTAAAGCAGTACTGTGGCTTCCAATTAATTATTTTTCCAATATAATGGCAAACTTTTATGCTTTTACAAAAAGCCTAAAGTGTAAGTACAATAATAATTTCTGTCTATCCACAGCAGTTATTGAAACCCAACATTGCCTGTAGGGTAAATGTTTGTCACTTCCCTGATGATTTATGTATTCAAGAAACTTTTCCTATGAGTATAACCACATATTTCTTTGGAAAAATCACTTGCATGTAATAATTGGTTTTTGGCATGTACTAAACAGGGATTTCTTTTATAAATACTAAAAGTATGCATTCAATGTGTCATGAATGTTTGGATTATATATTTTAATAAGAATAAGCTTAATATTTTAAGCATTAATAATTTTCTGCACATAGGTGTTACACTATTTCAATCTAGTCACATATAAGATATTTCACACTGTTTCAAATGTAAATTACATGGATACCTGATACTTTCTCCAATTTAAAGTTGAGTTTAACAACACTTCATGTGATCCACTTTCCTTGTATTATTAACTGGTACATGTTTCCCAGGCAGTTTTTTGCATTGTTAGCTAGTATCCACTGACAGATCCAAACAGGTATTCAGGTGAGGTAGCTCTGGTGCTGGTTTTAGTAACTCAGAGGTTGGAATATCCAGAGCCACCTCACCTGAACAGCTCTTTACATCTAGCAGTTGGTGCTATCTGACAATGTGGGCAACAGTTTGCAAAACATGTACAAGTTAATACTAGGCAATTGGAGCAAGTGAAGTGTTGTTAAATTCAATTTTAAATTTGAGAAGTTCACACTGTATTGATTTGAGTATAATAAGGATTATATTGCACAGAACCCAATTTCGTATTGAAAATAAAGTGAATACAGAATAACTGGAATAATATTTAAGTACTGTGATAATTATTGACCTTAGCAATTTTAAAAAGTGGAAATGACATTTCAGTAGTCCTGTTGGAATGTTGGTAATGAACATTTAAAAAAATAGTTCACTATGAATACTTGACAACTGCAGCATAAAGATACTGTATTATAAATAAACAAACTTTATTGTAATCTGGAAAGATAGCAACAGGCTGAAAAATTAAATGCCATAACCTGGAATTTGAACCATGGTTTAACATGCCACTGTTGTAACCAGCTAAGCTACCATGGCAACATGGTAGAATGACATTGAAATCCATAACTGAATCACATTTTTCCCAGTAAACCATGCACCTTGGTTGAGAACACCTTGTGATTTATCAGGAAAAAGGAGAACCAGTTGGGGAATTTAATGTTTTACCATTATGTTGCCTTTATAGTTCAATTGCTTGGAGCAGCTGCATGGTAAGCCAAAGATATGATGTTCAAATCCTAGCTATGGCATTGAATGTTTCAGTCTGATTCTACATTTTCAACTTAATCCTACACACTGCTCTCTTATTTATCACTGATTAAGAACTTTTTAATATTCTGAATCTAAGGTACACTACTAGTGAGGTTCTATTCTACCATATTCTTATATGTAACCAAAACTAGAATAAATCATATTTTCAACAGCTATGCTTAAAGCATTTATTTTCCAACTGAGATTTTAACTTTATTCCTATATTGTAAATTATCAAAGAAAAAGTTGATAATCATAGTCATTTACTTTATTGAATTACTGCAGATGGATACTTGGAATCTAGTATTGGGATATGTTTCTCATACAGTTATTTTGGTACATACTGACTTTAACTTATTCTCATAAGAACTGATTCTCACATCTCAAACTAGTCCAGGTGAAAACTGACGCTTCCATTTGGAAGATAAATCAGTGCTGTATGTATGTTACAGTAGGATCATTAGGTTTCTTCCTGGTCATATAGAGGGTAGAGTGCTTTTCAATTCATTATACTTTAAGAGGAAGTCATGATTGATTACAGTTACATTAAATGGATATCCTGGTCTTGCCATTCTCATTCTTGGCACACATTCTGAAGGAGGATTAATGGGTGGTTTAAGGAGAATTGATAGGACAATGCCAGCTTCCAGCATTCTGACACCTTTCTCTAAAAAGAACTGTTCAGTTTTCATTGATATCTTCTTAGAAAAGCCAGGCAGTGTACTTAACAGAACTTTATTTCCATTTTGGAAATATCAGTCATATGTTAGTATGACATCTTTGCAATTTTCATGTCCGTTTGACAAGATATAAAAACATTTGACATTATTTGAACTTCCTGTTTATGATATATATAATGTCAACAGAATTTAAGTCATCAAAAGTGAAGTTAAGAATTTGTAATTTCTGTTTTCAGTATAGAAAATGCTGAAATGCAGTAAGTTTTTTATATTATGCAATATTTTAGCTAGAGATTTTGCTGCTAAGCGTTTGTCCTTTTTATCAACAAAGCATTATAAACTTCAGCAATTATTTTTCTTTCCACCTATCTAAAAAGGCATTGCACAGGTGAAGATAATATATAAATATGGATTCAACATACACTTTCATTGACAACTTTCTACAATAATAACTGAGCACTTTTAGGAGCAAATCAAGGCAATCCATTATTTGTTTCCTTTTGCTGCTCTTTTCTTAAGCATGTACCTGCAAACTCTTCTCTTTTATGTACTTTTCTTTCTTTTATTAGAATTGTATTTTCAGATTGCCTTCTTTTAATGTTGATATTATCAGGACCTTCAAATTCCACTGAGATATTATAAACTTCCATAGCTTCAGTTTCATCTTTCTTTCCACCACTGGAAGAGAGCTATGTCATATTATCTTCCCTAAGCCAAGGTTTATAGATACCTTCATAAAGGTTTAAATTATTTAAAATAATTTTGTAACCAAACCCTCACATTATCATAACTGGCCTTTTGGGGATGTCATGTCCTTTCCCTTCCATTTGCTTGAACAACACATTCTTCCTTCTCATAATATTTGTGTTTGGTCACCAATCCATATGTACACTTTCTTTTTCTGCCATGATGACAGCCCTTTAAAGATATTATGAAGCAAAATTTGTCACTGCTCACATGTAATAGTTACACATAAGTGAGATTTTCCTCCTTTAATTCGGTCTGTTTTAGTATGACAGCAGCAGTATTTAATGCAACACAGCTCTCATTCTGTAGTAATAGAGAATTCTTCTCTTTGAGATCCTATGTATACTACATGTGTATTCCCAGTGCTCTTTCTACACATGTTGTTTGATAATTCTTACACAACTTTGTATCAGAACTATTAGTGACATTCATATCACACATATCATTTGTTGGCTTATCTGTAAAATTTGCATCCAATGTATCATTTACATTGTTTTACGAAAATAAAATTTGTAATCTTACAACCAGGGTTACAATTCAGTTTAAACAGGTTTAATAATTCTTTATATGTTGTCAGCAAATGTCTCTTAATTTTGCTAACTTCTACCATTATAGATAGAATATCATTGTTATGATTATGGGTTTCAGCAACTATGATTTCATCATTGTCTCCATAGCTACTCCCAATGTACCTAACTTGATGATAGTTCTTCTTCTCCTGTTGTAACAGTTATCATGAGCTGATAACACATGGTAAATAGTTAATGACTTCTGGACTTCATATGAAAACCTCTGCAGACAGAAACAATCATAGCAGAATTGTATCTATGTTTGCAGTTTGCAGAATATGAAACTGCATAGCAATTTCATTCAAGTATTAATGTCACAGAGTTCATTATATTTAAAATTGGTTTTGTAAAAATTTCAGGTTATTCTGATGAAAATGGAAAATAGTGGTATTTTGTAATTAAAAATACTCAAAATTCTCAAACCTGTAATGACAGATAAAATCGTAAAAACAATTGCTTCTGTTATTATATAGAACTGTTTACCTTCTACATATAGAAGAAGTTTGTAAAGCAATCAAAGGAAAAATAAATTCAGAACATTATCTCAAGTTTCAACTGCAAAATAAGTAATGTAACATAAGTAAGCACAGAAAATATAACGCTAATGTTTTTTTGACAGCGTATGCTCTTTCTTATAACAGTGGAGTGAGTATAAGACTGCAAAAAGAAGCTAAAGATACCTCTGCGAGTTAAATTCACACAGATGTTTCTGCTCTGTAAAATGAGTTTCCATAGGACTATTTTTGTACTTATGTATATTACAATATATTATTCATTATTACAATATTCATTACAATATCAGATTTCCAGTACTAATTTTGGGCAAATGAAAAAGAGGGAACTGTGTTTCTCACACTTGTGCTGTGGGTGTCTGAACTAGACAACACTTCATGCCTATGATAGGGCAGTAGCTTTAGGCGAGCCCCTCCTACTACCACTTTATATGTCTTCTAATACCATACCTATGCTGTAGATTTACATACATATTTTGAATACCTGCAATGGTTTGATCCCTGCTTATTTCCTGTAAACCTGCTTATTTTTGGATTACAGTTTTGAATTTTAGAAAGCTTCTCACATATAAGTACTGCTAAGGCAATACCACTTTAAACTGTAAATATATAATCAAGCAAAACAATATATTTGAACCAGAATATTCCACAGTGGTAATACAAAATCTTGAATCCTAGTCTTGTTACCACAATTAATTTGAATCTTGCAAGTAAATGACAGCAAAGTTATAGAAGGGTGAATACCGTGATATAGTCCTGCTTCTTGTGTATGCTAATGGCAGAATTCAGGAGGCAGAGGGATTCTACAGCAACATTTCCCAGTTGTTTCATATCCATCTCTCAAGTGTTCCAGCACACAGCTGCAGATGATGCTTCAGATCACTTGTGTGTTTGTGGAGGACCACAACTGTGTGGAACACCAGGGAAGAGGGTTTATAAAACCAAAGCACCCCAAAACTTCTGCAACAATCCACTGAGTATTATGGCTATGGCTGCAGACTTGGGTATCATGATGGAGATCATACACTGCAGTATGAAGAATAATCACTTGTATACATGTTGGATTGTGCTTATGCAGGATCTTCAGATTAATGACTTTCAAAATATATGTTGCTACTGCACCAAAATGCTGAGGGTTCTAAGAGACATTATATGGCATATTTTATGGTCCAGCAAGAGTATCTTCTGCAATCGGTATATATGTATATTGTGTACTACTGGCACAATGAAACCCATTCTGGGATCCAATATAGTGCAAGGTCACATGAATCGAAATGTGTGGTGTATGATTTTTGCAGATCACATCATGGGGTGCTACCTCTTCCAGCATCATTGACCAGCAGGAGATTTTGATGCTCTCTGTTATGGAGGTAACTTCAGCAGATCAATGTGAGAATATGTCTCTTGTACTGCTGCTAAAGGATTGATTACATTTGGTTTGCATAACTGTCACTACTACAGACAAGTCATAGCAGCAACTCATTCATCCCTCTCCAGGGGATGGATTCAGTTTAACAGTCCTATACTGTGGCTTGCTTGATCACTTGACTCTATTAGATATCTTTCTATGGGGTTACCCAAAGAATAAGGAGCATGAGAGGGCCACAGACCCAGCTGAATCTCTGATGTAGAATACAAAGCACTTGTCATACACTGACACCAAATCTGTTACATGAAGTCCATATTGAAAAGGAAGTAGTATCTACCCAATTCTATGGGGCCAAAAATGTCATTTCAAGCACCAGTGATAATAACCATTTTATATAAAGTCAACATTGTTGCCTGTAATAGTATAATTTAACTGTATTCATATGTGATGTTGCAGTAATGCTACTAGAAGATTAATTCAAATATATATAGAAATAAATAGACAGGATTTATGAAAAACATTATGCTTTTGCTGTTTTTAAATAACGCCCTCTCAATGTTCTTCATTAGTTATTCCAAATGAAATAAAACCAGCAAATTTATTTAGGAGGTGTTTGCAGTTAATGTAATTACAATATTATATTATAAAGTATGTAAGTATGCAAATGTCTGCTTTTAAAACAGGACTCATCCCATTCACAAATAGAAAGAAATTAGGTTAACTCAAGACTGCTACTTTGTACAACAGAGAATTACAATGTCAATAATTTGGGTTTAATGCTGGATATGATATCATCTAGAATCAACATCTAAGAAACACTAAGAAAAAGTAGAATAACTTTGATGATGACCAGAAGAACTTAAGGTTAAATATTGGAACTTAAAATATGCATGATACACTGGTTAGGCGTATAATCATTTATGGCCTCCTAGTTTGGTGGCCTAAAAGTAACTCAGAGATAGGCAGCAAGGAATTTTAAGTTTTCATAGACATGCTTGTCTCTGTGTAACCAGGAGTATCAGAAGCACCCCAAGAGCTGCAATGGATACACACCTAGACTTGCCTCCCCCTGAGATTTATATAAGTGGGAGAGCAAAGTTGTATGAGTACAGGCTGAAATGAAATGAATATTGGCATTACTCAAAGGGTTGGGTCACTCCAGAATTATGGAATTAATCACAAATTCTATCTTTGATGTGGGAAGTAATCAGATGATTCCTATACTATCATTAAAAATCATTTAAAACTATATTTGAATGGGATAGAGGAAATAGGGTCTGCCCAGCTGAAAGTCTGGTCTGGAACACAGATGACTCAAAGACTGATAAGAGATCAGGAGCAGGTATTTATGGATGGCACCAAGTTGTGACATTTGTGTCCCTTTAGGTAGCTTTGTCTCATTGTTCCAGTCTGAGATACATGTGTTTCATCTTCTATATACTTTAAATTTAAGCCATAAGGATTACTCGGGTAAAGGACGAACACAGACTGCACAATGACAGTAAACTTTAATGCATACATCTTAGCTTGTTCCACATACATACACATATAACAATATATCCTTCATAGATGTAGCCAACTTATGGGTAACATAATTACTACATATCACACAAGATGTGATTAAAAATAGCATCTGGAAATATCTCAAAAGGGTCACCAGGATAGCAACATTTGAGTACTCTCAGAGGTTCAGGTGGCTATTAAATCACCTGCAAGCTAACAGATACAATCTAAATTGGTCTGGGAATGCCAAAAAATCTTATTAAACTGGAAAAATACAAGTTTACAGTTGGGTGCATACCAGGATATAAAAGAACTGAGGGCAATGAAAAAGCAGACTCCATTGCATGGAAAGGAGCTTTAGCAACTCCAACTAAAGCTGAATAAGTTTTGGGAATTCCCTTAAGCTCCATAAAGAGGTCCATACATTAGTGGATTACATAAAACCATCAGGTGTATTGGATCAGAGCAAACGGGAATAAACAGAGTAAACAAATTAAGAATAAGCATTCATTGCTTGTAACTGAAGATCTTCTGTAACTTAGCAGAATCCAAATGAGACTAGCAGTTAATCTCTAGATGGACCATTGTAGTCTCAGGAAACTTCTACATACAGTTGGAAAACATAACAAAAATTCCATCTGCAGACTATGTAAGAAAGATCAGACAACCTATTACATTATTGTAAAATACGTATTCTAGCTGATAAGATTTCATAAACTCTTGAGGATCACTAACTGAAAGGGAGAGCTTCCTAAAAATAAGCAAGTTAATAATCACCTGGCTTTAATAAACAGGATAGGTCCTTTTTAAACTAGAGCTAATTGATATTCAGAATAATCCAATAAAACACATTTTTCAGTGTTATGGCTTAACTAAACTACCCTATCTTCATTCTGAATCAATTCAGTGCACATACCTTGATATAACATTATTAATGATAATTAAAAATAAGATTCAAAAATCGAAAATTAATAATTACAATATGAGCATGAATGCACATTTCCTATAAAATGTATAAATGGACATTTTCCCTCCCCAATTCTACCTAAAATCACCATTCAGTTCTTCCCACACTACTTACGAGTATCTGCTACCTATGCTGTCTACACAAAAATGAAGAACTAAAATTGGACACTTGTGGAACTGCACTTAGCGGTATCAGATTACAAGTTTCATTTCATTCTGAAATCATTTGCATTCAGGAACATCTTTTTCTTTATAGATATTACAAGAATATTCTACAACATAATGCATATATAATTACTGGATATTTTCAATTGTATATACTGGATATAGTGGTTATAGACTAAAAAGTCTTAAAGCTTTTTAAGGAAATTAGGAAAATACTTGTAAACCTTGTAAGTTGTCACTTTGGTTTCAAACAGAGCTATAAAACAAAAGAGTATTGGTACTCATACATTACCAACATGGATAGCTGAGGTATTTAAGGAATGGGCTCATGAAGGGAGGTCTGCGGTTCATATCCCACTGGGACATCCTCTCTGAGTAAGTGTTTTACCACGTATTTCATAGTCTTCATAACGATAAATGTCGAGGAGGTACCCTAAACTTAGTCCTGGAATGTTTCCTTTTCAAATTTCCTTTCCCAGTTATCATTTCATGTATCATCAGCATCCACTGCCTATGATGCCGTATGCAGCAACATCAGGCATTAAACACTACTACTACTACTACTACTACTACTACTACTACTACTACTACTACTACTACTACTACTACTACTACTACTACTACTACTACTACTAATACTACTACTACTACTACTGCAACTACTACTACTACTACTACTACTACTACTACTACTACTACTACTACTACTACTACTACTACTGCAACTACTTATGCATTATTCTGGTTTCTTGCAGGTTTTCTTTCGTGAAGAAACATCCGTACCACCCATTTTGCAGTTAAACCGGCGTTTCCTCAAGGATAAACTCAAGACTCTCAAAAAGAAGAAGATCGATGTTCCATTGCTTTATAGTCTATGATAGTTGCATAATTATGTATTGAGCTGTTTTATGGAAGCGGCAAAACTATTCTTAAACAAAATACTTAAATTTGATTTAAAATTTGTTAAAAATTTAAAATGTAAAGTCTCCTTAAAATTAATGTTTGGTTTACCAATGTATAAAGTGTGTAAATTTAGCAAAAAAGGCATGAAGAAAATCTGCAACCGGGACTGCTCCTTGATGAATGGCTTCAACTTTACCCACTTTGGAAACTGCAACCCAATTAAAATACATATAGTTTTGATAAAGCTAAATAACTAATTATATAAATGCTGAAACCCTCGATAGTAACTATGATAAAAATGTATAAATTAAGGTATATAAAATTAAAGTAAATGTTCATACTCTTAATACTACAGCTACAATCAAGATTTTAATTCTAATAATATAGTTATTACAACTAAAACATTTTACTAATAGAAACCATTTTAAAACAGCCGCTTCCAAATTTTAAATACAGATTTTTTTGGTCATTGATTTTCATTTTGGCAACCTTCTCAATTCTGTTTATGATAAACCTTGGTCATTAAATAAAAAATTGAAAGAGTTTGAAAAAATTGTATTCATATTGTTCTTCTTAATCCTACCAGCTATTCCTAAGAATAAATAAATTGGGAAAAGAGTTTTTAAAAGTTTTAATACTCTTAGATGCTTGAGGCATTTGGTACCCAAAGTTACATGGAATTTCAGAACAAGCTAAGTATCAATCTGTCAGCTATTTATGAATGTCATAAAACAAATACCACATGTACACCTTAGAACAAACTACAGTGGCCTCTCTACCTGAAATGAAATTCAGCTGTACAGAGTTAAGAAATAGTACATGCTGCATACAGCAGGATGAGGTAAGACCATTAAGAAAAAAAATAGGTTTCTCTTTTGTTAAATATTAATTAATTCAGAAATAAGCTGCACATAACACTCATACTTCACTTATTCTGCTTACTTAGAAACATGTTGTCACTCGCTCTTTCCAACAACATCAAATACCAACAGCCAGTGAAAACATGTTCCTGGTAAGTAAATAGAATAAGTGAAACATAAAAACATTAAATGTGATTCATTTCTTAATTATTTAATATTTGTGACCAATTCCTAGTTTTTATCATTCATTTTCTTTTTTTGTTTAAAACATTACACTGTGCTGGTAAACAGTGGTAACTAATAATAAAATTTTTGTTTAAAAGTGTCCACATATCCAACTAGAAATAACAACTATTATCATACATGAATGAACCCTAATAGTGTGGTTAAGGAAAAGCCTTGAAACAAAAATACTTGCAACATTACAAGTCTCCTTTAAGGTATGATATCCTGGAATATTGTGGATTGCTTTGGAGATTTACCCCAGTGTGCATTAATCAGATGAGAAGGTTTAATGTATGTATGCTCACTTATCTTGCCACATTTGCTTAGGGACAGAGTGATCTTATATAAATCCAAGATCTCTGCGTTCAATTATACTGTGTTCAATGGCACTGAGTTTTTCAAATGTGCTTCAATGTTTCAACCTTAGCCTAAACATGGGGAACGTGAAATAGCAACTACAATATTTAAATGTGCCATAACACTGTCATTAGCTAGTATCCAGAAATTATTTAATTTGTGAAATTGCAAGATATGAGACCTTGGAGTAACTGAGTTCACCTTGCAGGATTATCTGGATATCTGAATCAAATAAGAAAGTTTAATTTAAATTTCTTTTTTTGAGTTGGAAAATGTAAATTCCCATCACATATGTGCGCTAGATGTTATCACAGGTACGCTTTGAGAGATGTTTCTCCCATCTTCAGCTGAGAATCCAACTGACGGATCTCCCTCTCCCCTCTCCCCTAGAAGATTTTCATTAAATGTTATTTCTGCCCTCTGTTGGGAAACCTTAGAACTTAAAGATGTTGCTGCCCTCTGTGTTGTCTGTTGGTCACTCATCATGCTTCTTTCTTCTCTCTTATGATGTAATTGGTCTGCATTCTGTTGAAAAGTCTTAGAAACACTTGATCTTGAATTTGATGCCATCTGTGGAGAACCTTGGGAACTTCTATTTTTTCTCTTGTTGTTTAAATGGATCAGTTGCATTAAGTGGTCTGTCGGTGGTATCTCAAAATTCAAAACATTCTCAATGTTGAAGTGAATGAAGATCTTTTCCCATATTTCCAAATGTGATGGTATCTGAATAAATTTGAGTAGTTTTATCTCTTGTCCAATCTCATGGTTGCTATTCCAAAAATGTTTAGCTACTGCTGATCTGTCTGTTTGTTTCAATTTTATGTTTCTTTGATGTTCACTTAATCTAATTTTTAAATTTCTTGTAGTTCTTCCTATGTATAAGCCTTGACAGCCTTAACATGGTATCTGGTAAATCCCTGATTTTTTTAATTTGTCAGTTGTATTACTTAAAGTTGTATTTAACATATTTTTCAAACTGAAAGCATTCTGAGGTGCTAATTGAATTTGGTATTTTCTGAATAACTTTTCAAACTTTTTGAACATGACTGGATGATATGTGAACCTCTTATATATCACATCCTTTTTATTTGGGTTTTGTAAAGTGCTACTACTATGTAAATTTTGTTTCTTTTTGTATTTAGTAAGTAAGTCATTAATAAGTTGAGGTTTAAAACCATTTTCAATTGCTACATTTTTTATATAATTTAATTCCATAATGTACTCTTCTTTGTCTAAAGGTACCCTCATCAATCTATAAATCAAACTTCTGAACACAGCATGTTGGTGTGACACAGGGTTGTAGAAATTATTTTAATGTAATTATCCACATGCGTTGGTTTCCTATAAATTCCAAATTTAAGACAGTTTTCTTTTCTTTTTACAAGTATATCCAGAAATGGTAGAGAATTATTACTTTCAATTTCCATGGTAAATTTAATGTGTATATCTTGTTCATTTAAAATATCCAGTGATGAATTCATGCAATTTTGAGGTACCACTGCGAAAATATCATCTACATATCTATACCATATTTTAAAAATATGTGGATGTGAAGAGGTGACAGTTTTTTCCAAAGAGCTCATATAGAGGTCAGCCAGTAAAGGAGATAAAGGATTACCCATTGCTAAGCAATGTGTCTGCTTGTAAAAGTTCTTATTGAAGGAAAAATAATTCTGATTGATACAACTAATTGTAAGTGCAATCATCTCTTGGATGTAGTTATCCTGTAAATTCAGTGATTCCATCCAATTTCTTAACAAATCTGGTATATTATCTGTAGGTACATTTGTAAAAAGTGATGTTACGTCAAAGGATGCCAACATATCTTCTTTATTAATTGTATAATTCTGAATATGATTAATTATTTCTGTTGAATTTTTAATACTTAATGATGGACACTTTTCCAAAGAAGTATATTCCTTTGTTAGCCATTTAGCTAAATTGTAGCTGGGTGAGCCTATATTATTAATTATAGGTCTCATACTATTATCTGTTTTATGAGTTTTTGGCAAACAATATATTTTTGACAAGGTAGGGTTATAAGATTTGAGCTGTCGCTTCTTCTCAATTGAGAATATAGTTGCATTGGATATCACTTGGTTCACCTGTTTTATGCATAAATTCAGAGGATTTTTATTAATTATTTCATAGTCATCTTTTTTTAAAAATTCATTAACTCTGTTATGGTAATCGTCACTATTTAAAATTACTATTTGGTTTCCTTTATCTGCCTTCAGATATACTACTGGTTTTTCATTAAGTTTCTTTATGGTTTTTTTTATGGAAATTCTTATTTATAATGAAGTCCATCTCTCTTATAATTTCTGTGTTTTGTAGTTTGAGACTGCTAGCTAAAGCTGAAGTTAAGCACTGAGTGGCTATCTCTGTATCAGCTATATAATCTTGGATATTATTAGAGAAGGCAATACATGTTTTAAATCCTTTTTCTAATAAATGCAGTTCTTCTAAAGTCATAGTTTGATCCGACTGATTAACAACAGATTTCAATTTATTAAAATTCTTAGATTCATTATGATTTGCATATGATAACTGTGTTTCTTTCAAACATTGAAATTTCTTCTTTAATATATAATTTTTGTTATGCATGTAATACTGTAGGTGGGAATAACATCTATCTTCAAAATCTTTCCATACTTGTTGAACCAAGGTTTTAGTTAAGAATAAATGCAATTCATAAAGTCTTAATTGAATACCGTTTACATTACTATAGTGTTTCATAATTTCAGTTTTCAAAATAGTTCTTTCTGCCATTCTTTGATGTCGGCCATTACCGGTATTTTTAATATATTTCATAACAAAGCAAGGTACTACCATATATATAAGACACAGTTTAATGAACTTGATACTAGCAAGCAAGCTTCTTCTTTTACATTGTAGTTTTACATAAGTTTTTAGGTTAACTTTTGGTTCTTCTAAGTAAACGTTAAAGTATGACAATCGTACCTGTTGTTCCATGTTGGAGAATCTCAAGTAGTCGGATGTACCCACTTCTCTGGATTGAAGGCCTAATACATTTTATGATAAACCAGAAGTATTATTTATAGTGACGTTATGTAACATTTAAATTTGTATTTTTTGTGTTGGAAAATGTAAATTCCCATCACTTATGTGCACTAGATGTTATCGAAGGAGCGCTTTCGAGAGATGTTTCTCCCATCTTCAACTGAGAATCCAACTGACGGATCTCCCTCTCCCCTCTCCCCAAGAAGCTTTTCATTAAATGTTATTTCTGCCGTCTGTTGGGAAACCTTAGAACCTAAAGCTGTTGCTGCCCTCTGTGTTGTCTGTTGGTCACTCATCATGCTTCTTTCTTCTCTTTTATGATGTAATTGGTGTGCATTCTGTTGAAAAGTCTTGAAAACACTTGATCTTGAATTTGCTGCCATCTGTGGAGAACCTTGGGAACTTCTATTTTTTCTCTTGTTGTTTAAATGGATCAACTGCATTAAGTAGTCTGTCGGTGGTATCTCAAAATTCAAAACATTCTCAATGTTGAAGTGAATGAAGATCTTTTCCCATATTTCCAAATGTGATGGTATCTGAATAAATTTGAGTAGTTTTATCTCTTGTCCAATCTCATGGTTGCTATTCCAAAAATGATTAGCTACTGCTGATCTGTCTGTTTGTTTCAATTTTATGTTTCTTTGATGTTCACTTAATCTAATTTTTAAATTTCTTTTAGATCTTCCTATGTATAAGCCTTGACAGTCTTGACATGGTATCTGGTAAATTCCTGATTTTTTTAATTTTTCAGTTGTATTACTTAAGGGTGTATTTAACATATTTTTCAAACTGAAAGCATTCTGAGGTGCTAATTGAATTTGGTATTTTCTGAATAACTTTTCAAAATTTTGAACATGGCTGGATGATATGTGAACCTCTTATATATCACATCCTTTTTATTTGGGTTTTGTAAAGTGCTACTACTATGTAAATTTTGTTTCTTTTTGTATTTAGTAAGTAAGTTATTAATAAGTTGAGGTTTAAAACCATTTTCAATCGCTACATTTTTTATATAATATAATTCCATAATGTACTCTTCTTTATCTAAAGGTACCCTCATCAATCTATAAATCAAACTTCTGAACACAGCATGTTGGTGTGACACAGGGTTGTAGAAATTATTTTTAATGTAATTATCCACATGCGTTGGTTTCCTATAAATGCCAAATTTAAGACAGTTTTCTTTTCTTTTTACAAGTATATCCAGAAATGGTAGAGAATTATTACTTTCAATTTCCATGGTAAATTTAATGTGTATATCTTGTTCATTTAAAATATCCAGTGATGAATTCATGCAATTTTGAGGTACCTCTGCGAAAATATCATCTACATATCTATACCATATTTTAAAAATATGTGGATGTGAAGAGGTGACAGTTTTTTCCAAAGAGCTCATATAGAGGTCAGCAAGTACAGGAGATAAAGGATTACCCATTGCTAAGCCATGTGTCTGCTTGTAAAAGTTCTTATTGAAGGTAAAATAATTCTGATTGATACAACTAATTGTAAGTGCAATCATATCTTGGGTGTAGTTATCCTGTAAATTCAGTGATTCCATCCAATTTCTTAACAAATCTGGTATATTTCCTGTAGGTA
Source organism: Deroplatys truncata (assembly GCA_030765065.1). Classification (NCBI taxonomy): domain Eukaryota; kingdom Metazoa; phylum Arthropoda; class Insecta; order Mantodea; family Mantidae; genus Deroplatys; species Deroplatys truncata. Next base: position 195,070,248 of record CM060990.1, read on the forward strand.
CATTTGTAAAAAGTGATGTTACTTCAAAGGATACGAACATATCTTCTTTATTAATTGTATAATTTTGAATATGATTAATTAATTCTGTTGAATTTTTAATACTTAATGATGGAAACTTTTCCAAAGAAGTATATTCCTTTGTTAGCCATTAAGCTAAATTGTAGCTGGGTGAGCCTATATTATTAATTATAAGTCTCATATTATTATCTGTTTTATTAGTTTTTGGCAAACAATATATTTTTGACAGGGTAGGGTTATTAGATTTGAGCTGTCGCTTCTTCTCAATTGAGGATATAGTTGCATTGGATATCACTTGGTTCACCTGTTTTATGCATAAATTCAGAGGATTTTTATTAATTATTTCATAGTCATCTTTTTTAAAAAATCATTAACTCTGTTATGGTAATCGTCACTATTTAAAATTACTATTTGGTTTCCTTTATCTGCCCTAAGATATACTACTGGTTTTTCATTAAGTTTCTTTATGGTTTTTTTATGGAAATTCTTATTTATAGTGAAGTCCATCTCTCTTTAATTTCTGTGCTTTGTAGTTTGAGACTGCTAGCTAAAGCTGAAGTTAAGCACTGAGTGGCTATCTCTGTATCAGCTTTATAATCTTGGATATTATTAGAGAAGGCAGTACATGTTTTAAATCCTTTTTCTAATAAATGCAGTTCTTTCTAAAGTCATAGTTTGATCCGACTGATTAACAACAGATTGCAATTTATTAACATTCTTAGATTTATTATGATTTGCATATGATAACTGTGTTTCTTTCAAATATTGAAATTTCTTCTTTAATATATAGTTTTTGTTATGCATGTAATACTGTAAATGGGAATAACATCTATCTTCAAAATCTTTCCATACTTGTTGACCCAAGGTTTTAGTTAAGAATAAATGCAATTCATAAAGTCTTAATTGAATACCGTTTACATTACTATAGTGTTTCATAATTTTGGTTTTCAAAATGGTTCTTTCTGCCATTCTTTGATGTCGGTCATTACCAGTATTTTTAATATATTTCTTAACAAAGCAACGTACTACCATATATATAAGACACAGTTTAATGAACTTGATACCAGCAAGCAAGTTTCTTCTTTTACATTGTAGTTTTATGTAAGTTTTTAGGTTAACTTTTTGTTCTTCTAAGTAAACGTTAAAGTATGACAATCGTACCTGTTGTTCCATGTTGGAGAATTTCAAGTAGTTGGATGTACCCACTTCTCTGGCTTGAAGGCCTAATACATTTTATGATAAACCAGAAGTATTATTCTCTACCATTTCTGGATATACTTGTAAAAAGAAAAGAAAACTGTCTTAAATTTGGCATTTATAGGAAACCAACGCTTGTGGATAATTACATTAAAAATAACTTCTACAACCCTGTGTCACACCAACATGCTGTGTTCAGAAGTTTGATTTATAGATTGATGAGGGTACCTTTAGACAAAGAAGAGTACATTATGGAATTAACTTATATAAAAAATGTAGCCATTGAAAATGGTTTTAAACCTCAACTTATTAATAACTTGGTACTTACTAAATACAAAAAGAAACAAAATTTACATAGTAGTAGCACTTTACAAAACCCAAATAAAAAGGATGTGATATATAAGAGGTTCACATATCATCCAGTCATGTTCAAAAAGTTTGAAAAGTTATTCAGAAAATACCAAATTCAATTAGCACCTCAGAATGCTTTCAGTTTGAAAAATATGTTAAATACAACTTTAAGTAATACAACTGACAAATTAAAAAAATCAGGAATTTACCAGATACCATGTCAAGACTGTCAAGGCTTATACATAGGAAGAACTAAAAGAAATTTAAAAATTAGATTAAGTGAACATCAAAGAAACATAAAATTGAAACAAACAGACAGATCAGCAGTAGCTAATCATTTTTGGAATAGCAACCATGAGATTGGAAAAGAGATAAAACTACTCAAATTTATTCAGATACCATCACATTTGGAAATATGGGAAAAGCTCTTCATTCACTTCAACATTGGGAATGTTTTGAATTTTGATATACCACCGACAGACCACTTAATGCAGTTGATCCATTTAAACAACAAGAGAAAAAATAGAAGTTCCCAAGGTTCTCCACAGATGGCAGCAAATTCAAGATCAAGTGTTTTCAAGACTTTTCAACAGAATGCACACCAATTACATCATAAGAGAGAAGAAAGAAGCATGATGAGTGACCAACAGACAACACAGAGGGCAGCAACAGCTTTAGGTTCTAAGGTTTCCCAACAGAGGGCAGAAATAACATTTAATGAAAAGCTTCTTGAGGAGAGGGGAGAGGGAGATCCGTCAGTTGGATTCTCAGCTGAAGATGGTAGAAGCATCTCTCGAAAGCGCTCCTGCGATAACATCTAGCGCACATATGTGATGGGAATTTACATTTTCCAACAAAAAAAAAAATTTTTATACGTTACATAAAGTCACTCTAGATAATACTTCTGGTTTATCATAAAATGTATTAGGCCTTCAAGCCAGAGAAGTGGGTACATCCGACTACTTGAGATTCTCCAACATGGAACAAAAGGTACGATTGTCATACTTTAACGTTTACTTAAAAGAACAAAAAGTTAACCCAAAAACTTATGTAAAACTACAATTTAAAAGAAGAAGCTTGCTTGCTAGTATCAAGTGCATTAAACTGTGTCTTATATATATGGTAGTACCTTGCTTTGTTAAGAAATATATTAAAAATACCGGTAATGGCCGACATCAAAGAATGGCAGAAAGAACCATTTTGAAAACCGAAATTATGAAACACTATAGTAATGTAAACGGTATTCAATTAAGACTTTATGAATTGCATTTATTCTTAACTAAAACCTTGGGTCAACAAGTATAAAAAGATTTTGAAGATAGATGTTATTCCCACTTACAGTATTACATGCATAACAAAAACTATATATTAAAGAAGAAATTTCAATATTTGAAAGAAACACAGTTATCATATGCAAATCATAATAAATCTAAGAATGTTAATAAATTGAAATCTGTTGTTAATCAGTCGGATCAAACTATAACTTTAGAAGAACTGCATTTATTAGAAAAAGGATTTAAAACATGTATTGCCTTCTCTAATAATATCCAAGATTATACAGCTGATACAGGGATAGCCACTCAGGGCTTAACTTCAGCTTTAGCTAGCAGTCTCAAACTACAAAGCACAGAAATTATAAGAGAGATGGACTTCACTATAAATAAGCATTTCCATAAAAAAACCATAAAGAAACTTAATGAAAAACCAGTAGTATATCTGAATGCAGATAAAGGAAACCAAATAGTAATTTTAAATAGTGACGATTACCATAACAGAGTTAATGAATTTTTAAAAAAAGATGACTATGAAATAATTAATAAAAATCCTCTGAATTTATGCATAAAACAGGTGAACCAAGTGATATCAAATGCAACTATATTCTCAATTAAGAAGAAGCGACAGCTCAAATCTAATAACCCTACCCTGTCAAAAATATATTGTTTGCCAAAGCTCATAAAACTGATAATAGTATGAGACCTATAATTAATAATATAGGCTCACCCATCTACAATTTAGCTTAATGGCTAACAAAGGAATATACTTCTTTGGAAAAGTTTCCATCATTAAGTATTAAAAATTCAACAGAATTAATTATTTATATTCAGAATTATACAATTAATAAAGAAGATATGTTGGTATCCTTTGACGTAGCATCACTTTTTACAAATGTACCTACAGATAATATACCAGATTTGTTATGAAATTGGATGGAATCACTGAATTTACAGGATAATTACATCCAAGAGATGATTGCACTTACAATTAGTTGTATCAATCAGAATTATTTTTCCTTCAATAAGAACTTTTACAAGCAGACACATGGCTTAGCAATGGGTAATCCTTTATCTCCTTTACTGGCTGACCTCTATATGAGCTCTTTGGAAAAAACTGTCACCTCTTCACATCCACATATTTTTAAAATATTGTATAGATATGTAGATGATATTTTCGCAGAGGTACCTCAAAATTGCATGAATTCATCACTGGATATTTTAAATTAACAAGATATACACATTAAATTTACCATGGAAATTGAAAGTAATAATTCTCTACCATTTCTGGATATACTTGTAAAAAGAAAAGAAAACTGTCTTAAATTTGGCATTTATAGGAAACCAACGCATGTGGATAATTACATTAAAAATAATTTCTACAACCCTGTGTCACACCAACATGCTGTGTTCAGAAGTTTGATTTATAGACTGATGAGGGTACCTTTAGACAAAGAAGAGTACATTATGGAATTAAATTACATAAAAAATGTAGCCATTGAAAATGGTTTTAAACCTCAACTTATTAATAACTTACTTACTAAATACAAAAAGGAACAAAATTTACATAGTAGTAGCACTTTACAAAATCCAAATAAAAAGGATGTGATATATAAAAGGTTCACATATCATCCAGTCATGTTCAAAATTTTGAAAAGTTATTCAGAAAATACCAAATTCAATTAGCACCTCACAATGATTTCAGTTTGAAAAATATGTTAAATACACCCTTAAGTAATACAACTGAAAAATCAAAAAAATAAGGAATTTACCAGATATCATGTCAAGACTGTCAAGGCTTATACATAGGAAGAACTAAAAGAAATTTAAAAATTAGATTAAGTGAACATCAAAGAAACATAAAATTGAAACAAACAGACAGATCAGCAGTAGCTAATCATTTTTGGAATAGCAACCATGAGATTGGACATGAGATAAAACTACTCAAATTTATTCAGATACCATCACATTTGGAAATATGGGAAAAGATCTTCATTCACTTCAACATTGAGAATGTTTTGAATTTTGAGATACCACTGACAGACCACTTAATGCAGTTGATCCATTTAAACAACAAGAGAAAAAATAGAAGTTCCCAAGGTTCTCCACAGATGGCAGCAAATTCAAAATCAAGTGTTTTCATGACTTTTCAACAGAATGCAGACCAATTACATCATAAGAGAGAAGAAAGAGGCATGATGAGTGACCAACAGACAACACAGAGGGCAGCAACAGCTTTAGGATCTAAGGTTTCTCAACAAAGGGCAGAAATAACATTTAATGAAAAGCTTCTTGGGGAGAGGGGAGAGGCAGATCCTTCAGTTGGATTCTCAGCTGAAGGTGGGAGAAACATCTCTCGAAAGCGCTCCTGCGATAACATCTAGCACACATATGTGATGGGAATTTACATTTTCCAACTCAAAAAAAAAAATTTTTAAATGTTTCATAACGTCACTATAAATAATACTTCCGGTTTATCATAAAATGTATTAGGCCTTCAAGCCAGAGAAGTGGGTACATCCAACTATTTGAGATTCTCCAACATGGAACAACAGGCACGATTGTCATACTTTAACGTTTACTTAGAAGAACAAAAAGTTGACCTAAAAAATTACGTAAAACTACAATGTAAAAGAAGAAGCTTGCTTGCTAGTGTCAAGTGCATTAAACTGTGTCTTATATATATGGTAGTACCTTGCTTTGTTAAGAAATATATTAAAAATACCGGTAATGGCCGACATCAAAGAATGGCAGAAAGAACCATTTTGAAAACCGAAATTATGAAACACTATAGTAATGTAAACGGTATTCAATTAAGACTTTGTGAATTGCATTTATTCTTAACTAAAACCTTGGGTCAACAAGTATGGAAAGATTTTGAAGATAGATGTTATTCCCACTTACAGTATTACATGCATAACAAAAACTATATATTAAAGAAGAAATTTCAATATTTGAAAGAAACATAGTTATCATATGCAAATCATAATAAATCTAAGAATGTTAATAAATTGAAATCTGTTGTTAATCAGTCGGATCAAACTATGACTTTAGAAGAACTGCATTTATTAGAAAAAGGATTTAAAACATGTATTGCCTTCTCTAATAATATCCAAGATTATACAGCTGATACAGAGATAGCCACTCAGGGCTTAACTTCAGCTTTAGCTAGCAGTCTCAAACTACAAAGCACAGAAATTATAAGAGAGATGGACTTCACTATAAATAAGAATTTCCATAAAAAAAACCATAAAGAAACTTAATGAAAAACCAGTAGTATATCTGAAGGCAGATAAAGGAAACCAAATAGTAATTTTAAATAGTGACTATTACCATAACAGAGTTAATGAATTTTTAAAAAAAGATGACTATGAAATAACTAATAAAAATCCTCTGAATTTATGCATAAAACAGGTGAACCAAGTGATATCCAAAGCAACTATATTCTCAATTGAGAAGACGCGACAGCTCAAATCTAATAACCCTACCTTGTCAAAAATATATTGTTTGCCAAAAACTCATAAAACAGATAATAGTATGAGACCTGTAATTAATTATACAGGCTCAGCCAGCTACAATTTAGCTAAATGGCTAACAAAGGAATATACTTCTTTGGAAAAGTTTCCATCATTAAGTATTAAAAATTCAACAAAATTAATTAATCATATTCAGAATTATACAATTAATAAAGAAGATATGTTGGTATCCTTTGACGTAACATCACTTTTTACAAATGTACCTACAGATAATATACCAGATTTGTTAAGAAATTGGATGGAATCACTGAATTTACAGGATAACTACATCCAAGGGATGATTGCACTTACAATTAGTTGTATCAATCAGAATTATTTTTCCTTCAATAAGAACTTTTACAAGCAGACACATGGCTTAGCAATGGGTAATCCTTTATCTCCTTTACTGGCTGACCTCTATATGAGCTCTTTGGAAAAAACTGTCACCTCTTCACATCCACATATTTTTAAAATATGGTATAGATATGTAGATGATATTTTCTCAGTGGTACCTCAAAATTGCATGAATTCATCACTGGATATTTTAAATGAACAAGATATACACATTAAATTTACCATGGAAATTGAAAGTAATAATTCTCTACCATTTCTGGATATACTTGTAAAAAGAAAATAAAACTGTCTTAAATTTGGCATTTATAGGAAACCAACGCATGTGGATAATTACATTAAAAATAATTTCTACAACCCTGTGTCACACCAACATGCTGTGTTCAGAAGTTTGATTTATAGATTGATGAGGGTACCTTTAAACAAAGAAGAGTACATTATGGAATTAAATTATATAAAAAATGTAGTCATTGAAAATGGTTTTAAACCTCAACTTATTAATAACTTACTTACTAAATACAAAAAGAATCAATATTTACATAGTAGTAGCACTTTACAAAACCAAAATAAAAAGGATGTGATATATAAGAGGTTCACATATCATCCAGTCATGTTCAAAAAGTTTGAAAAGTTATTCAGAAAATACCAAATTCAATTAGCACCTCAGAATGATTTCAGTTTGAAAAATATGTTAAATACACCTTTAAGTAATACAACTGACAAATTAAAAAAATCAGGAATTTACCAGATACCATGTCAAGACTGTCAAGGCTTATACATAGGAAGAACTAAAAGAAATTTAAAAATTAGATTAAGTGAACATCAAAGAAACATTAAATTGAAACAAACAGACAGATCAGCAGTAGCTAATCATTTTTGGAATAGCAACCATGAGATTGGACATGAGATAAAACTACTCAAATTTATTCAGATACCATCACATTTGGAAATATGGGAAAGGATCTTCATTCACTTCAACATTGAGAATGTTTTGAATTTTGAGATACCACTGACAGACCACTTAATGTAGTTGATCCATTTAAACAACAAGAGAAAAAATAGAAGTTCCCAAGGTTCTCCACAGATGGCAGCAAATTCAAGATCAAGTGTTTTCATGACTTTTCAACAGAATGCAGACCAAATACATCATAAGAGAGAAGAAAGAAGCATGATGAGTGACCAACAGACAACACAGAGGGCAGCAACAGCTTTAGGTTCTAAGGTTTCTCAACAAAGGGCAGAAATAACATTTAATGAAAAGCTTCTTGGGGAGAGGGGAGAGGCAGATCCGTCAGTTGGATTCTCAGCTGAAGGTGGGAGAAACATCTCTCGAAAGCGCTCCTGCGATAACATCTAGCGCACATATGTGATGGGAATTTACATTTTCCAACTCAAAAAAAAAAATTTTAAATGTTACATAACGTCACTATAAATAATACTTCTGGTTTATCATAAAATGTATTAGGCCTTCAAGCCAGACAATTGGGTACATCCAACTACTTGAGATTCTCCAACATGGAACAACAGGTACGATTGTCATACTTTAACGTTTACTTAGAAGAACAAAAAGTTAAACTAAAAACTTACGTAAAACTACAATGTAAAAGAAGAAGCTTGCTTGCTAGTATCAAGTGCATTAAACTGTGTCTTATATATGGTAGTACCTTGCTTTGTTAAGAAATATATTAAAAATACCGGTAATGGCCGACATCAAAGAATGGCAGAAAGAATCATTTTGAAAACCGAAATTATGAAACACTATAGTAATGTAAACGGTATTCAATTAAGACTTTATGAATTGCATTTATTCTTAACTAAAACCTTGGGTCAACAAGTATAAAAAGATTTTGAAGATAGATGTTATTCCCACTTACAGTATTACATGCATAACAAAAACTATATATTAAAGAAGAAATTTCAATATTTGAAAGAAACACAGTTATCATATGCAAATCATAATAAATCTAAGAATGTTAATAAATTGAAATCTGTTGTTAATCAGTCGGATCAAACTATGACTTTAGAAGAACTGCATTTATTAGAAAAAGATTTAAAACATGTATTGCCTTCTCTAATAATATCCAAGATTATACAGCTGATACAGAGATAGCCACTCAGGGCTTAACTTCAGCTTTAGCTAGCAGTCTCAAACTACAAAGCACAGAAATTATAAGAGAGATGGACTTGACTATAAATAAGCATTTGCATAAAAAAACCATAAAGAAACTTAATGAAAAACCAGTAGTATATCTGAATGCAGATAAAGGAAACCAAATAGTAATTTTAAATAGTGACGATTACCATAACAGAGTTAATGAATTTTTAAAAAAAGATGACTATGAAATAATTAATAAAAATCCTCTTAATTTATGCATAAAACAGGTGAACCAAGTGATATCCAATGCAACTATATTCTCAATTAAGAAGAAGCGACAGCTCAAATCTAATAACCCTACCCTGTCAAAAATATATTGTTTGCCAAAGCTCATAAAAATGATAATAGTATGAGAACTATAATTAATAATATAGGCTCACCCAGCTACAATTTAGCTAAATGGCTAACAAAGGAATATACTTCTTTGGAAAAGTTTCCATCATTAAGTATTAAAAATTCAACAGAATTAATTATTCATATTCAGAATTATACAATTAATAAAGAAGATATGTTGGTATCCTTTGACGTAACATCACTTTTTACAAATGTACCTACAGATAATATACCAGATTTGTTAAAAAATTGGATGGAATCACTGAATTTACAGGATAATTACATCCAAGAGATGATTGCACTTACAATTAGTTGTATCAATCAGAATTATTTTTCCTTCAATAAGAACTTTTACAAGCAGACACATGGCTTAGCAATGGGTAATCCTTTATCTCCTTTACTGGCTGACCTCTATAGAGCTCTTTGGAAAAAACTGTCACCTCTTCACATCCACATATTTTTAAAATATGGCATAGATATGTAGATGATATTTTCGCAGTGGTACCTCAAAATTGCATGAATTCATCACTGGATATTTTAAATGAACAAGATATACACATTAAATTTACCATGGAAATTGAAAGTAATAATTCTGTACCATTTCTGGATATACTTGTTAAAAGAAAAGAAAACTGTCTTAAATTTGGCATTTATAGGAAACCAACGCATGTGGATAATTACATTAAAAATAATTTCTACAACCCTGTGTCACACCAACATGCTGTATTCAGAAGTTTTATTTATAGACTGATGAGGGTACCTTTAGACAAAGAAGAGTACATTATGGAATTAAATTACATAAAAAATGTAGCGATTGAAAATGGTTTTAAACCTCAACTTATTAATAACTTGGTACTTACTAAATACAAAAAGGAACAAAATTTACATAGTAGTAGCACTTTACAAAACCCAAATAAAATGGTTGTGATATATAAGAGGTTCACATATCATCCAGTCATGTTCAAAAAGTTTGAAAAGTTATTCAGAAAATACCAAATTCAATTAGCACCTCAGAAAGCTTTCAGTTTGAAAAATATGTTAAAAACACCTTTAAGTAATACAACTGACAAATTAAAAAAATCAGGAATTTACCAGATACCATGTCAAGACTGTCAAGGCTTATACATAGGAAGAACTAAAAGAAATTTAAAAATTAGATTAAGTGAACATCAAAGAAACATAAAATTGAAACAAACAGACAGATCAGCAGTAGCTAATCATTTTTGGAATAGCTACCATGAGATTGGACAAGAGATAAAACTACTCAAGTTTATTCAGATACCATCACATTTGGAAATATGGGAAAAGATCTTCGTTCACTTCAACATTGAGAATGTTTTGAATTTTGAGATACCACCGACAGACCACTTAATGCAATTGATCCATTTAAACAACAAGAGAAAAAATAGAAGTTCCCAAGTTTCTCCACAGATGGCAGCAAATTCAAGATCAAGTGTTTTCAAGACTTTTCAACAGAATGCAGACCAATTACATCATAAGAGAGAAGAAAGAAGCATGATGAGTGACCAACAGACAACACAGAGGGCAGAAACAGCTTTAGGTTCTAAAGTTTCCCAACAGAGGGCAGAAATAACATTTAATGAAAAGCTTCTTGGGGAGAGGGGAGAGGGAGATCCGTCAGTTGGATTCTCAGCTGAAGATGGGAGAAACATCTCTCGAAAGTGCTCCTGCGATAACATCTAGCGCACATATGTGATGGGAATTTACATTTTCCAACTCAAAAAAAAAAAAATTTTAAATGTTACATAACGTCACTATAAATAATACTTCTGGTTTTTCATAAAAAGAAAGTTTAATTAAAGAAAGTATTCAAGATGGTAGCTCAGGAAAGACTTAAGTTCCATATTTCAAGTCCTATCCTTAGCATTGAATATTTCAAACTGGTTTCAGCGTTCCATACATCTAAGTTGTATAATCCTTGTTACCTCAATCTTTGATGTCTATATGAAATACAAAAAATTACTGTTCTTAAGTAATGTATTCTCCTTAAAGCTGGTAGTCGGTCATAATAACACAGGCAGTAAAAATGCATCACCAGCATTTTTCCTTGGGATATCTTCAGGATAGAGTAGAAATTCCACTATTCCTCATAACCACATTGGTAAGACCCCTTTCAGAGTGTTGGAAATGTTGGGCAACAATAATTTCGTGGTGTGTATAGAGCAATGCATCTATATGTATTGCTCCTTGGAACTCCCAACTTGCCATCATATGCATTTTTTATTACCTCTGGTAGCCTGAATATACCAATGGGCATCTTGTGCAGGTTGCAAACCTTTTCCATAAGGTCCTCGATGTTTTAGACATCATTGTTCTGCAATGTGCAGCTTTTTCTAATTATCAGACTGCATGTTAGCTTCCTCCCAAACATAAAGCTTAGTGATATCAACCTGGTGGTGTCATGTATTTACAATCTGTAAGACAGAAGGAAAAGTGGCATTCTGATAACCTAGTGCTGTTAGTGCTGACCAAAACATTCCTCAGATATTTTTTTCTGGGGGGATTTTAACATACCCCTCTACTATCATGTGACTGCAGAATTAGATTTGTAATGCAGGTCATTGTTTACCACAACCAGTCTGGGCAGAGCTGGAAGGATAGGTGCAGAGTTGACCACTACTATTGCAACAATTGTTTAATAAAGAGCAGAGCAGGGTTTTATCCTCTTGTAGAACCAGAGTGCCACATTTTGGCTCTGAATGGTTTTTTTATGTGCAGTTTGGAGTGTACATAGCCTATAAATACAAATGGAAATGTAATGGTTCCTTTTACATTTAGCAACACTTCATTATTTTGCCACTGTCTTTTTTTCCAATATTTTAAATTTGTTTGTAACAACAGCAACAATGATGATGATGATGAAGACAATAACAATGATGATGATTTTGTATATGACTGCAGCTGCTTTTACTGCTTCCAGATAGCTAGCTTGTATAGTTGTCACTCTTATGGTTATCAACATCTCTTCATTCTTCTGGATACAACTAGTTTCTTACAGAAGTTATCAAGGAGGGATTTTTCTTATCTAAAAGTACATTTCTTTCTTAAGAGTGACATTAATTTTGTTTTGTTGGCCTCACTGCCATGCAATTCTTAAGTTTAACAGCTGCTAAGACAAGTGCTTTTATGAGGTGTGTTTTTAAAGTAACTGTTTTAATATTCTGCTGCTGCTTCACTGCAGTCACAATTTTGAGAAGGTGCATCATTTCCTCCATTCAATAGGAAGCCAGATGCAGCTGTAAGCAATTGTCACCTTGTGTTTTCTGTTGTTAGATTGTTTTGAAATGTTCAAAACAATCAAATGACCTGCCAGCTGTGAAGTCAGATCAGTGATTTGTTGAAATGTTATGCCAAAAATTGAATTGAGTTTCTATTTACGGACACTCTTTAACTACTATGGTTCTTAGCATCCCACTCTACATTGGTCATGAAAGACCAGAGAGTTTTGCTCAGAGGCCTCTTTATCAGGTTGAGGTTCTTTTATGTGCCATGAATCTATGACACATGACCATTAGCTTTACTTCCCTTCTGAAAGAAGCCATACTAAGGATGTTCACGCCTGAAAAAGTCTATTGCCCTCCACTGGGTTTGGAACTGTGACCTCGGGAACTAAATGTTATGCCAGCAACCATTCATCGCCAATTGTGTGAGGTTTATGGGGAAACAATAATGAGTGACAATGCCTGGCCGCATATAGCTAAACAAACTCAAGACCTGATTGCATCATTTGGTTGGGAACAATTCGACCACCATTCCTACAGTCCAGATTTGGCATCAAGTGATTATTTTCTTCTCTTTCTTCATCTGAAGAAATTCCTTGGTGGAAAATGACCATGATGTGAAACAATAAGTGCAGACTTGGCTTTCATCACAGGCAGCATCATTCTTTGACAAAGTGTACAAAAACTGGTTTCCCGTGTTGGTGACTATGTGGAGAAGTAGTGTAAGGTAATGAATGATAATAAAGTGTTTGGAAAATAATAATGTGCAATTTTTGGGGGGCAAAGATGATGAGGAAATGTTTGTCAAGTGAGCTGCAATATCTACTCAAGCTGATGGTGTTTAAAACTTTTAATACATTTTTCAGAAATTGATAGCCATGGAGAACCAACATTACTTTTACTGATAAAAAACCGCACGTTTCTGGTAAATAAACTTATAATATGATAACTCTTTTACAGATGGATATAGACTTTTCCAAGAAGGGATTTCCTTGCAGAATGGAAAATGCTCAAGGAAATTCTTAAATCAGAATCCATCTGCAGATCCTATGATTGGTAGGGGAACTGATATTAAGGAATAATTTTGTGAATTAGGAAAATGCTAAAAGGTGGAGAATTCTATGAATATTAATCCAGCATGGGTTATTAATGCAAATGACACAATTCTTAACTTAAACCAAGACAAAAGTACTTCTGACATTGAAGGGAGCAAAAAATATACATATAATTGATCATAGTTTAGCCAAGTCATTCGTTACTTCTCTGCTGCAGGGAAAGCCACTCCAGTTCTGATCATTTATCTCTGTAATTGACTTAAAAATGAAATATTGAACTGACTTCCAAAGGTGTGGGATAGGGTTACTGATGAAATCAGAGTTATTTTTTCAATATATTGGGAATAGGATTGTAAATACAGAATGCAAATAAGACACAGGAACACATTGATGGTTAAGGCATGACATTTATTGAAGAAAAATGCAATAAATCTGAGAGAACTCCATACTTACAACATGTCATATTATTGACATAGCTTTGTATATTGCTGCGCTTTTTAAATCCACAGCTAAATCCTAGCAGTATGCAGAAACAAAGTCGTACATGCAAAATCACAAGCATCAGGATTGCTTGACATCTTTTCACTCGGTCTGATATGTGATAATTTAACACATGACATCATATCCATGCAGAAAATATATGGAATATTAAAAGGAAATCATAATAGTTGTCACTCTTTTACTTGTTTGTAAATACAGGATTTTGGGTTTCCCGAATAAGGTCTACCTAATCAGACAAGCTTTAACAGTCTCAAACAAGGGCTGTCCCATATAATAGCGCACACCTGTTAATTCCAAATTGGGTATGCATGTTGTCTATATTTTGTCAGCAACAAGATAAAATTCTCAGTGATTCTGTTTCTGGATGGCAATAAAAAGCACCTTTCATACCAGCTGTATGACCTCTATTCAGAATTAAAGACAATTCTGATTGCATTATATCCAAATTCTACAAGATTCCAGGCAGCCTGCTGTTGTATCTGCTTTCTATACACTTAAAAGTGGATGAAAATCAGCTGTGTTACAATGATGAAGGATACACCCATCACAAGCATTGACATAGGAAGCATTTGCAACTAGCATAATAGTGTTAAATGTCCCTAACAGATATGATTTGAACAATAACTCGTGTATAAATAGAGAAATACAAAGGTGAAACTAATATGCTCAGTGCACCCAAAAGAGAAACTAATGGATATCAGTAACCTCAAACGTGAGTATTATACCAAACATGGACTACATTTGAACTTAAAGGGTAAAAGATATCTAAGCTCGTTTCTTTCAGACATAATGAGTAGCTCTATCAACAAAAAAAACCCCTATGTAGTTAACACTCCAGCAGATGCAATTAATAATGGATCACAAAATGTAAATTTGTGCTCAACCCATGATTATGAAAATAACAGCATGCATAATTACTCAACCTTTACAATATTCCATCAAAATACCCATTGTATATCCAATAAAGTTAAAATTTTGGAAATTACTAAATGATTTAAACCCACAGGCTGTTATATTCTCTGAGTATGGCTTATGGCAAGAAATCACTTGTAGCTCACATTGTAGATTATATATTAATTTCAAGATACTGTTGCACATCAGACAAAAGTGGTGGAGTTTTGTTGTATGTAAAAAAAGTATTAATGTTAATAGGGTTGAATGGGTAAAAACATAAGCATTAAGACAATAGATCGCATAATAGCAAAGCTTAAGAATGATACCATTTGTACAGTAAATAATGAATTTCATGTGTCTGATCATAGGGGCAAATAATAGACATGTATAATTGCCAAAGCAAAACGGAGGATAATATCTATAAGTATGCAAGGGAAAGGTGGAAAAGGAATTTGCATCAACTGCAATACAGTTTAGATAAAGAGGAATGGGCTGAAGTATATAAAGCATAGAATACACATGAAAAATGGAAAACCTTTCTACAGAAGTTGGGTCTCCACTTTGACCTAGCTTGTCCACTTTCAAAACAATTGGTTAGATATATAATAAGGGAAAAAATAACTTTATCATATGAATTAGTTGTACTGAAAAGTAAAATGAAGTGCATGTATAAATTCTTTCAATTTACCAAACTATGTTCCTATAATAACACTTACATCTTGTTTAAAAAACATTATAGAAAAGCACTACTTGTACTAAAGCTGAGAAAATTGAAAATGAAATCATAAATTCCAATAATACAACAAAACAGTTTGGAGTATTATAAACAAACAAGCAGGCTAAACCACAGGTAGATAAGTATACAAATATATACTTGAGCAAAGATGGCAAGAATTTCAACATCTGTAAATTACTCAACAGCTCCTTTCTAAATACAAATGATCTTAATACTGGTGATAGTAATAAAAATAATTATAATACAAGTAGCAGTATGACCAAGGACAAAATTATAATAAATAGTATGTATCTTTACGATATTACCGAAGAGGAGATTGACAAAATAGTATCTTTAAAAATCAAAATTCATCAGTGTAGGATGGGGTGTTGCCTAAGATACTAAAACACTGCAAAGATGAGCTATTGAATATATTTAATTTAATTTTAATCATTTAATGTGTATTTAATAAATTTCTCAATGAACGAGGGCTTATTCCCAGATGTATTAAAAATAAGTGTTGTACAACCAATACATAAAAAGGCTTCGAATACTAGTGTTAGTAATTACCGACCAATTACCCTATCCTCTCTTTTCAGTAAGTTGTATGAGAAGGTTCTTATGAATAGAATAAATGGGTTTCTAAAATCAAATAACATCTTAAACAGTTTCAGCATGACTTCAGAAATAAACTCTCAACTGTAACAGCTACAACAGAATACATGCACAAACTATTGCAATCGAAAAATAACAATAAAAAGACTGCAGGAATCTACTTAGACCTCTCTAAAGCCTTTGATACTGTTTCTCATGATTACCTAACTGCAAAACTAGAATACTATGGTTTCAGAGGACATATTAACAAATTATTAACATCATGCTCAAAAATCATGTGCAGTGTACTGAAATAAGTTGGAAAAAAGGGAATGTTATAGATACTGTCAGGTCAGAATATAATATAAGGATCAGTGCTTGGATCTACACTTTTCTTGATCTATGTATACAATTTGCACACACCACAAAACAGTAAAGTAATTTCCTATGCTGATAATACATCCTTAATATATTGGAGTAACTGCATTGATACACTAAAATAACAAACACAATTGGGGAAATCTTACAATATCTTCTATATAGTGGATTGAAGCTAAACGTAGATAAAACTAAAATTATAGTATTCCAAATGTGTAATAACCTCACAGTTAAACTAAATATAAATATTAACAACTGCACCTTGGTCAGGTAAACAACTTTAAATTTTTAGGCATAAATATTGATGAAAATTTAACATATAACACACAAGTGGACAATGTTTGCAAAAAAGGGACTATTTCAACTAAGACAATTGCTGAAATGCACGAAAAATTATATTTTAAATACAGCTTACTATGGAATTATCTACCCACATTTAGCATATAGATTAGAAATTTGGGGGGTGTTCAAAAAAATCTAAATATTAACAGGATATTAAAAATACAAAAAAATGCATCAGATGCATGTACAACTTTCACTATCGATAGTCCTGCAGAGATACATTCAGAGCAAAACATAATAACCTTAGTCTCTATATATGTATATAAAGGTATCTTACTCATCAAAAATAAGAAAAAAATTAATGTGCTCAATAAAGACTGCCATAAGCATGATACTAGGAGAGCAAATGATTTTCACATAGGGTGAGCACACACATAAAAATCAAACTAATGAAGACCCTTATAAAATTCGAGCCACATTTTATAACAAACTACCAGTGCAAGTAAAGAATAACATAAATATAAAATTCAAAAGTATTTTAAAATCCTACCTAATTAATAAGTGTCTATATAGTATTGCAGAATTATAATGTTTGTACATATCTGTAATTATATTTTGTGTTTATTTGTAATAATTACGATCTGATTACAATAACCTCACTTTTGGTATTAATATACTCACAATATCAGGTGCTCTTTACAAGAGCTTATTGGCTGCAATCAAATTTATTATTATTATCATCATCATCTCAGAAAATGTGATTCAAAAGCAAATTGAACCTCAAAGGCTACAGAGTAGTTTCTGAGCCTGCAGTCTGTATGCTTGGAATAGCCATTCTATTGGTTATTGAAAATGTTTTTTAGATAAAGAAATCAAAGGAGATCAATTAATTTTATTGCCATAGATATAAATGAAGAGAGAGCTCCTAAGCCTCTATTTACAGTCAACAGAATCAAGATAATCATGGAAATTATCTGCTGAAATTTGAGTCTCAAAGCAGAAATACAAATGTTTTGGGAGAACGAAAAGTTGCAAATCTTATATAGAATGTGGACTGAACTAGAATTGAATAATGTGAATTATACAAGAGGTGGAAGCTCAGTTTCAGTGGGGAAGATAAAAGACACCGGGCAGAATCTGATATGTGAGGAAGAGGGAGTTAGTACAGTTACAGACCAAAGTGATACTGCACATGTTAAAGAAATAATAAATGAGGTATATTCAGATCAAATTTGTGTAAACAATCATTTAATCAATGAAACTATAGCAATAAAAACTCATCAAAATGAATCACCATTGCAAAATACTTTTGTATGACCTAACACACTGAATCTGGAGCATCCTCTCATGGCAAACAGGTAATGACCAAGAAGAAACAAAACTTAGAATAACCTAAGTGTAATAGGCAATATAAATTATGTAAGTAATATCGTATGAACAATAAGCACTCTCAAACTAAATATATGCAATAAATGTGAGGAAATGTATTCCAAACATTGAGAATTGCATATTCGAGTGCAGATATATAAAAGAGGACAAAAATAACAGAAAGAGAATGTTTTGAACATTTTGAAGTGAAGAAAGAATGTGGGTAAACTGAGTGGGAAAAACAAGTATTGTAAAGACCTGCCCAGATGCAATATTGATCGCCCTTTAAGTATAGGGGAACTTGGCATATGTGACTAAATGTGGGAAATATAAGAAATGTCGGTTTTTTGATGACTGACACAGCCCATCCCACTGGAGTGAGAGTCACTTGTGTCAGCTCTCATGAGCATGAGAGACGGAGGTAACATGATTAAACACAAGTGAGGTTGTATTATTGCCCGATATGCTAAGTGAGCATATGGTGATCATACAGAAAGCAACATTAATTCACTGTAGTGCAAAAGCAAGTGCGTTAAAAAGAAGCATTAAGGTTAATGCAAAAAAGAAATTAGTTTGCACAATGTGTGTTTTGATCTTGTGTGGAAGGGAAGGAGCAACATATGGCTGGCATGTGCATTTCAGTGAAATCAAATAAATATTGCATCTAAAATGGCTGTGGATATATTGATCCTGAGATCCCAATAAATTTGTCACCTCTCCTACAGCCGGCAATCTCACTCTTTTCTTCTTCACTATCTTACCCGTGGCTGGCTGCTCCTTAGCTACAAAGGTAAAATCAACCGCACCTCATCCTAAATGCCAGCACAACACCTAGGAGGAAGCTAAAGCTGAGTACTGAAAGAAAGCCTTTTCTACTTACAAGGATAACAAATGAAAGGAATTACAAAATTTAAAACAAGAAATGTACTCTCCATTAGAAAAGGAAATGTTGGAAAGGAAGAGATGAAACAGAAGTAAATAAAAGGAAAAAAGCAGGTGTAAAAATGTACCAAAATGTGTATAAACCTGTTCAGACATAAACAACGAATAGAAAACTTAAGAGTGGCACAGAAAATAGCCTTAAGCTATTTGTGATGCATCATTTTGCTAATAAAACCATAGGTAAAATAGTAAGACTAATAAAGAAAAATGAAAAAGCACAGAATTGTGAAGAAAATCCTTACTATCAAAAACTCTGTTTCCAATGTGCTGCAGATATAAAGAATGATGGCAGAGAATGTGACTTCTGTGAAACATTATTTCATGTTTACTAAATCTAACAGGAGCATCAGTTTTAACAGTTTGCATTTATTGTGACCACTGCACAAAGTTAATGATATTCTCAGCAATTACATTACAATTATCTCTCACTTCAAATTGAGTTAATCTTGTTACTAGTAAACTTTAAATATCCAGAATGGCACAGAAAGATGATAAATGTATGTAATTTATTTTAATTTAGCCTACACCTAGATCTTTATTGCATGGTATATGAGTAATACTTTGATGTGAACAACTTTTTAAAAAGTGCCAGTATCTATAAAAACCTGTACATAACTGTGGTTTCCTATAAAATTTGTTTTCATAATAAATAGCTTAGCCATAAACTGTAACTCAAGTTATCTAACAGATCCAATAGTATATTTAATAACCTCAGATAAAGGTAATATATTTTGTAACTAAGAAACCTTAATCATTGACAATAAAGTAGCACTGGTGAGAAATATACAAAAAGTGCTTAAAGTGGCAATAACTAGACATTTTATCCACTTTCAGTTCTGCTGCTAGTAATTCTCCTACTTCTAGTTCCACCTGCCCCTACTTCTCCTTCTCTCTTTTACCTTTTTGGTCCAATGTATGGTCACTACGTGCATAAAATATAGTGAATTCAGATTACCTCAATTTAATGCTTCCATACTGATTTATCACTGTTACTAATATTCATTTCAGCCTCACAACCACTGTTGTCTTCATCAGTGAATAGCATAACAAGTTGAATTACAATTAGGGTTGCCATATGGCTTAAAAAAGCAGGATTTTCCTGAATTTTAGCCCAATTTTCAAGAAATCATTGAATGTCTTGCGTAATGAAGATCTGCTATTCTTGCTTTTCAGTTGCAATGCTGGCAGCACACGAATGATAACTTGCTGTACCACTACTACAAGAACTATCGCCAAACGGTGTAATGATTATTGCATATTATACACAACACACTATATGGTGGTACTGAATTCTTAAGTGTTGATGTAGAAACTGTAATTGATAAGATTTTCAACCTATACAATTAGAGTCAATGCATTAGAGAATTCTGAGATATTTTTGAGAATCCACCTTACAAGGCTTTTCTTTATTTTGTTTTGTCACTCTCTCATGTCTTTCATAAATCTATGATGCACATAGAGAGAGAGAATGTATATCTGTAATTGAGGTTATGAATTAATTAAATTTTGTTGAAGCATTCTTAAAGAGAGGAATAACCAACATTTTAGGTCTCTTAATGTGCAAGACATTTTAGGAAAAATAGGTAACCGAACCTTTGTAAAGACTTTTGAACAAGAAGCAAGCAAATGCTATATCACTTGTATCAATTATTTACAAAAGTGGTTATATTTTTTCTCTGATATCAAGTGTTTCAATTGGTTGCTCTTGAAGGAAATATAGAAGCCACCATTAAATACTTATTGATGCATGATTACAAAGTTGATGACTCATTAGCATTCAACCAATCAATGTGTTTAATAAACTTTGTGAAAGAAAAACTGAATGAGCCTACTCTGACACTATTTCATGCAAAAACTATCAATTGACAAATGGATGGAACTTTTCAGTTCTTGTAGGAATAGTGAGCAATATTCAGAACTATTAAAGATTGCCCAGTTCTATTTCTGTTTGCCTGTTCCATAATGCATATATGGAAAAAAAATTCTCCATGATGAGAGCATAATAAGCAGATAATAGGAATAGGCTAAAACTTTAATCCAGAACAACCCTGATGGTTCAATATACTAATTTGAAAAGCATGTCATGCTTAGAATTTCATGACTATCTGATGCTAAACAATGTGTTGTTGAAGAAGACTTCACTTTCAGAAAAATATGACTGGTGTAAGACTAAAATTGATTAATAAACCAACAAACTTGCTGATACTTTTAAATATATTTGCAGCCCTTCCACATACATACATTGCAAAGTTTCTGTATGTATTTTATAACCATATAAAAATGAAGTAATAAATTACAATATGTTGGAATATAGTCCCGAATTCTTGACTCATCCTTATGGCAACCCTAATTACAGTTCAACATATATATTTCTTCCCAGGAATATAGTCTGAAAGGAAATTGTGCCAGAGCTCCTCTTGAAAATAAGAGATCCAAAGTTCAGGTGATGAAAGACGATTATTATTATTATTATTATTATTATTATTATTATTATTATTATTATTATTATTATTATTATTATTATTACCACTACTACTACTACTATTACTGTTGTTATTGTTAGCATCCATATCATCAATATTATCATTTTGGGAAGGTAAGGAAGTTCAGATGTGGGAATCATCATCATCATCACGATCATCATATTGCTCTTGTTAATTAGTATCAAATTTGCATAATACAATTATGGAATTCCTTTATTTGAATAATTTCAATCATATAACCACAACCTACATTGATAACCATTAAGGCATTGCTTAAATTATAATAAAAATAATATTAATATAATAACGTTTGCGTATCCCTTCTAAAGGTTTTTCAAATTCCTAATCTGGAAGTTTTATATTACCTCCTTCACCCTTCACAAAATGCTAGACAAATACTTCTTTTCAAGCTGGCCCAGAAACGACAGGGCAAGGAATAATAATAATAATAATAATAATAATAATAATAATAATAATAATAATAATAATAATAATAATAATAATAATAATAATAATAATAATAATAATAATAATAATAAATTTAATGCAACAAGAGCATCTGACACTGCATCTTTAATGCACGTACAAGAGCATCTGACACTGTTGGTTATATCTAATCAAAAGACATAGTATTTACAAAGAATAAAAACATCATACGTACACACACACACACACACACACACACACTCTCACACACACATTATAATTCAGTAAGATCATAGAAGCATTTCTCTATTAGGAATGATTTTAGTGCAGGCTTAAACTTCGAATTTATGCTATCCTTAAATACTGATGGTAATTTATTATGCAATATTGCTCCTGTTTTATATGGGTCACTTTTAGTTTGAGTTGTATTTGTGCTCACCCATCAATGTACTTAAGGTGGAATTGAGGTTCAAGGTTGACTTTCCAAGGGTTGTGAATTCCATTTGAACTCCAAAAGATTTAACAAAGCCATAATAATTCACAAAATAGAAAGATCGGCCAGTTACCTACTAGTTTTGTTTGTAACATACATGTCTCTTCATTAAATGTCTCATTTGGATAAATCTTATTCTTCATTATAATGGATTTAACCACTTTGAATGCTTTTAAAAAATTTGAATACCTTGCAGGTCCCCAATGCACTCTGGCTTTACTACCCACATGTTTCTTCCTCTATGAGATAGCTGTTGAGCCACAATTCCAGTTGGAGTTAACATACATGTTCAAATGAAACTTTCTTTCACTGCAGGAACTGAATTTATTTCATCGCATCCACTATAAGCTTTTCTATTTTGCTTGCAGCTAATGGTACCTTTTCTCTGTTATCCTTCTCTTTACAGTGTGCCATATGTATTCTATAGGATTGAAATTACAGTGATAGAGCAAATGTCTCACTACTTGGTGTCCATATCAGTGTAATAATCATTTATTTTAAATATGTTGGGGACTTAGGCTTGTTAAACAATTCTAATCGCTCTGCTTTCATAATGGAAATCTTGTAGCACATTAATTCTCAATAGGCCAGTTATAATCACCTGTTTATTGTGCAACTTATACAGTGGCTTATTTCATGATAGTCTAGTAAGGCACTTTGTTCATGATGATCAGCAGTTTTGTTGGTGGGTTAAATGATAATTTCTCCTTTAGGTATTTAATAAAATTGTCTTAATTTATTATCTGGTTATAATTTCTAGCTTTTTATTTTCTTTTCAAAATTATAATTGCATTTAAAATGAAACGGTTTTCTCCACTTACATCAACAATAATAAATCACAATCATTCATTCTGATTTTTTGTCATTTCAATTTCAGTATCAGTTGCCAACATACATTAACTGTGTAGTGAGAGTGAATCCATGTCTTACGAATGTAGGTCACAGTCTATTTTATAGACAGATCCCCATTAGACTCAGTGCAGAAACCTCAAATTTCTTAAAGGTGAAACCAAATGCATTTCACAAGTTTACAGACTTTATCAACACTTTTAAAATCAATATCCTAACTAGACTTTATATATATATATTATTTAAAGGGGGCACCACTTTTCAGCTGCAGAAATACAATTAATTCTATTCTGCAAGGTGCTATCGTCAAAATCACTCAGTTGCACTTTTGTAAGCTTTTTTCCTTTCTTCCTTGATTATGTTAATTTGCTACTTCCTGCCTCAATCTTTATTCCTTCTGTTTTTATCAACACAATGATCAGCTCAGAAGTACACTAAGAAGCCCTGTTTAGTGACAACTTTGAAGCACAGAGCACTACTTCATCATCAAAGTATTTGATAATGCTGTACATAATGTCAAGCTGGGATTATAATGAACTTACTATAACATGACATAATGTGGCACAATGTAACATGAAGTAGGAAATTTTGCTAAACTTAAAGTTTTTATATGAACTTTACTTAATGTAATTCATTATGTGTAGTTCAGGATTGAAATACTACTATGCAACTGTTAAAATAATTTTATAGTAACAACACACAAAAAAAATGCTTAAATAGAGTATTGACCAAAGTAATCTTCTTTAAAATCCAGATTATTTCTGAAAACCTCTTTTTCTGTTATTTCCTTACTCTTATATACCCAGTTCTTCATTTATGCAAACATTGCAAATTACTTATTTCCTTAGTCTAGCAATGGAAGTAAGACATTTCTTTTATTATTAATATTATGATTCTTTTGGTACCATTTAATTGCTTCTCTACTATTTGGCAAGTGCTTTAATGTGTTATTTCTTAAACATAGGCTTACCAGATGAAATTCTTGTAACTGAGGACATGTTGAAATGAAAATGACGACAAACCAGGACACCAATATTAAATAAAAATCTGTAACATACGAATATTCATATAAATTATTTAATTACCAGCACCCCGCCAATATGCAATAATGTAAATATTTTAGTATTTACATTATTACAACATACATAAGTAAATCAAATGTTTAACTGTTACTTTAGTTTTCTGACTTAACACTCAATTGAGTTAGATTAGCATTTCCTGGAAGATATATATGGAAATCAATTTATCCCATGTTCTGAAAGTTTTATTCATATATATTGTATTCCTAATGGACAACATTAAGAAGCAATTTCTTCCTTTTTCCCATTAATTCTGTACTGAGAGAATATTCTGCCAATATTAATTCTGGACTGAAATTGCCTAGAAAAACTGAGCTAGTTTAAGCACTTCTGAGCAAACTTCCTTAATCACTCAATTGCTGAAATACCTTAACCAAATTTGATGAGACAGTGTGTTGTTTGTTTTTAGAGTCCCTTTATTCTTTTTGTTTTCAACACACTTTTTCAGATTGCAAAACTGGTCATCTATTTCAACACCCTTATATTTTACAAAACATTTTCCCATAAAGGTATTTTCTTTAAACTCATCTACTTAAAGCATGCAAACACCATAAATTGGTTCACCCAGGCTTCCAGATACGCAATACTGAGCCATAAAAATTTTAAGTTGACACACAAAACTCATTACACTTTTCCTTCTAAACCATCATGCTTTATTTTGTTCAGTTTTCCTTGTTTTTTAAAGGGATGAACTGGTGCTCAGGTCTTTGTTTCAATGTAGACATAATATTATTAATGATATCACTAACTTCAATCAATCGCTTTCCTATCCTTTCAAGTGCTTCAATTTGAATATGAAAAATAGACCCTAATGAATGCAAAAGTAGCAGATAGCTTACATTCATCTCATTTGCAATAATTTCTTTAGCTAAACTGAAGGCTTTTCCAAAGATGAAAAGTAAGATTTTAAAGGTTCAAATGTACTGAGTAGGTACATGCATAATAGCAAAAAGAGAGAAAGCCACATTGCTTTTTAATGTGACTGCAGCTCATAATATGCAACCTTGACAAACTCACAAACTCCTTTTGAGACTTTAACTCTTAACATATAAATACAAAAATAATTGAACAATTTGAAAACAATGATCTTTATGTCAATAGGAAGTGAGTCTGCTCCATAATGAACTATTGTTATATACCGGGGTGAGGCCAAAAGGTTTTGCAGCTAGATATTAAATTTAGTTACCCTGGCATAAACATTAGGGGACGTAGACTCTGAGGCAGTGGGAGGACCAGGAACTTAGCTGCACAAATTTAAAGCAGGCGTGGGATATTCATAACAAAATACACATCTAACACATTACCTGTGGTTTATTAAAATTGACATGGTGCCACCACATCGTCCAAAATAGATTACAGACAAACACTGGAGGGAAATGCTCCACACTCACACGAAAAACACATGCATTCCTACACACAACCACTTGCCCTGAAGACACACACAAGACTCATTCTGACGCCAAAAGAACAACGAGGCTAGTCCCTCTACTTGCCCTCACCCCTCCCCTGATTAGGAGGTGGGGAGGAAAATACCGCGCCGGACATGAATTCAAACTCAAACGAAATAATTAGTTCAACAATGTCATGTTACAAAGTAATAATGTGTCCGACGCGACAATGCACACACATACACGCTACACTATGTTATTTAGAACACGATCTGGACACCCTAGTCTTGCCAAAGTTGGATTTACGTTAGCTTGGAGTTTGCTGTACACATTATTTCTTCCAAAATGCTTTAAACCCCCAAAATTTGTGTAGTAGTCACCACAATATGCCACATGTTTGGAAAGAATATTGTGTTTGTTGACCAAGGGACTGACCAATGGTGACTCGTGATTTGCAAGTTTAGGAGGGCAGCGTGTACTTTTTTAGTATTAAATACCTTTAATGGCAGGCTTTATTCTACAATTTACAAAACAATATGCAAACAAACACAATTAAATAAACAAAAATACTCTCATTTAGTTTCTCGTTTTTTTCAGTTTACTGCATGTATTTTTCAGCAGGTACAAAAGCCTGTGCATTAGTGCAATTCAGAGATAAAATGTGCAATGAAATGCACCTTTTAAAGTGAGCATAAATTAAACTACATAAATAATTATTGTATTATTCCTTTCAGTAGCAGGAAGCCTTTTGACATTTATATTATACGGTGCACCCGTGCATTAATGCATATCAGTTTACATTTCAGGGAGAACACATGGTTTTATAACAATTGGATGTTCTTTGCTTTTTACATAAAATAACTAATTTACATCTCTTAATCACACGCACTTACACATCGATAAGTCTGTGTTTCTTGGACATTTTTCCTCCAAGTTCCTACAATCTATAATAATATTTATTCAGATGTCAGAGTAATAACATAAATTCTTAAGCAGAAATGCGTATATTTTATTTTTGCTTGTTGCCCAACCTTATCTCGTGTCTAAACGTCTATGTGATGTTGCCTAGCATTCAACAACTCGATTTGGAAAAATATTCAAGAGTATAAAATGAATATAGGAAATTATTAGATATACATCTACTTCCTCTCAAAAAAGTAATAATAGTACTTCACTATAACTAATCTAACCTAATTAATATTGCATATGAAGTCGATTCTCCTTTTCGTTTGTTCAGCAAAATGATTGAAATCAGGGCCTTCGCAATATAACATAGGGCTAAAGTATTAAGTCCGTGTTTGCTATTTACACTGTTCATTACGATTCCTTAACTAATTAATTTAACTTTAAATACACACTTACAGATTTTTAATTGTCTCCATCAAGAGCATACCACATATACTTTATTATCTGGTTAAGTTAGGTATTTTGTACAACACGTGCTTTCGAACGCCGTATACAACTAACCTGTACGTGTGAATCGCAGCACTGCATGTGAGCGCGTGCTCTGTGATCGTTTAGCTATGACTGTGATTATGTAACGCGCAAACAAAAACAACCAACATAGATTGTAGTATAAGGGGAATTAATAATGTTCTGCTCTGAATCGTTTTAACTCTACAATGCTGTACTTTAAGTCGCAGTATAGCTTAAGAATTTAATTACATTTTAAATCAATTAGTGCAGCAGAATTACATTTTAGACAGGACTGAGTACATTTTTTTTCTCAAGTAGTGGTGGTAGTGGCATTTAATGACTTCACAAGGAAAAGACCGCGTGGAGAAAGAACCAATAGTGAAGGGCCTCGGACTCCGACAAGTTGTTATTACCTCTCTGCACCCCTCGCTGTCATTCGAAGTATTCCCCTCTGCACAGTCCGGTGCAAAAAAGTGCCGATGCCTTTGGTTTCCTATAGTGTTTTATTTAATGTTGGCAGAATCCCCTTATCAGTTGTCTTCCACAGCTATTCGGATGTGCTGATCCTTATTGGTTTGAACTAAGTGAGTGGCGAAAGGGGTGGAAAACGGAAGAATTTTACCTGAATGGCTGCAAGGTTCTCGCCAGACACTTACCAAATCCGTCCGTTCCTTATTAGTTTGATGTCAAAAGTCTAGCACTCAAACCCTAACCAATGAACAGTGGTGATTTCCGGCTCAGGAGCGAATGGAGAGGAATGCCTTACCAACTTAAATACGAAGTTCATTATATCGGCAGGTTTTCCTTTTTTTTCCACCTAACTGTAGTCTCAACAAGGACTTCTGGACATACTTGATGTAGTCCGAAATACACTGCGTATTGAAAACATTTGCGCTACTCGCTGTATAATACTTGCAAATACATTTCATACAAAATAAAATTCACAAGCTAAATGGGGAAAAAACAGAAATGATTACTCCAATGACATATGATGTTATCCTTCCTTTCCTGCTTTTATGTTTTATTTTTGGGGCGTTTATTTATGTGGTGGGCGCCGCACTGGGCCTGAGCTGTAAATTTGAATTTATCTCGGACGTTTCGCCATCAGCGCTTTATAAATAAATTATTTTACTCTGAATGTCATCATTTTTAAATCAAAGTACCGAATTACTACTGGAAATAGTTTGATAGCACCATTGTTAGTTACATCTATAGCCACATCTAAAAAGCCGATATCTACTGAATGTGGCCTAAGTACACCATTCACAATAGCTTCAGTTTTAGTGCAGACACATGGGATGCTATTCGTAGCCGATTTGGTTCGGACCAACTTACTACTTCCGGTGGATTTACAGCGGACCATCGATTTTCTTATGCATAGACCGGGACTTGCGTTGGTCCGGGAATCACACGCCTTGATCAGAACCAAATTTTGGTCTACCTCAGAGGGGTAGATTAAAGGTAGACCATCTTTACAAAATGGATGACTGGAGTGATGGGCGTGGCTGCTTGCGTAGAATCGCGAAATGAGACGGCGGAGTAAAACTATCTACCAAAATTAGACATAATTGGAAAGTATGGCGACCTAAACTTCAAAACAAAAACAGGTTTAGTAAAGCAAAGGTTAGAACGCTGATAAAACGGATTCATCCTAGCCTACATGGCAGAGAGGATAACAGAGGCTTGAGTATCTCAATTGATACGATGCTAATGGCACTTCCATATTATGCAAGCGAAGGATATCAAGAAAACACTCTCGACCTTAGTAAGACGTCAGTAAGCCGCATTATAAGTAACGTCTCATGTGCCATTGCTAGATTTACCTTCGTTAAACCGGGATTACGATGCTTTTTACGTAACATGACGGAATATAACGCGAAGTTAAGAAATTCTGCTAAAGTATGGTCTAAGTAGGATGCACTTAACGTAACGGGAATGAATCTTGATTGATTGTTCTATTATTACTTCATGCTACTGCTTCACGCCGATTGGTTCTAACTGTCATGCCACATTAAGCTTGAGGTAACGGGAAGGAAAAGTTTGACATTGCCAAATTCTTTAAGTTACGTCGTTAAAGTTAGCCACGTTAAAACAACCTTAAATAGCTCCATTTAATACAGTGTATAAGACCTTCACGTTATATCGCGTTGAGTACAGTCATTTGGGTTAAGTTTGAAATAATTCAGGCTTTACTTACGTTTTCCCGGCGAGACGAGGAGGATTCCAACTCCCGGAAGATTTATAATATATCGATTTCCTCAGGTAATTATTTCTGTAATATTACTCTCACACTGTACCTATTTAATCATTTGGTTAAGATCTAGGGTGACATTTTGATAACAGCAAATGTTCCTTCCTATTTAACTACGATTTCATTCTGTAATTTTAAGGTTAAAAGTTAATATTCAGCAAGTTAAATTCTTATTGAAATGATTAACAATGCCATGAAACTGCGCATCTGGTGGATAAGAACTTTTCCAAAAAGGGAGGGGTGGCAATAGGTTAGTATCATTCACAAAACTGCCTATATATGTATTATCTCCTTCCATGCCTCCTCGTTTTTGCGTTTGCATTTGTCGAAAACGATTTGTTTTCAATAACATCCATCATATTTGCGATTGAGAGGTTATATTACAACCAACGTTCCAGGTCTGTCCTCCGGGTCACATCATGAAGCTAGGATATAAATACTTTTAAGTCCATTCCGAAAGTTGCGTTTTCTTTTCTGCACCTTGAAACCTATGAACAAATCGAATTTACATTTAAGTAATTTACTTATATTCCGAAGTGCCAAAACTGTTTGCTAATCAGGAAATGAAAAAATAATTGCACCCTTACCCTTAAGAGTGTCAGGTATTTTTCAGCAATCTCCAAACCATCAGCGAGAAAACATACAATTAGTATCTACTCAGTGATGCAACAAACAAGTTAGGAATTCCTTTTTGAGTCACCATAGTATCAAACAGCGCAATACGAACGAGTTACATTAGATGTAGAGCGAGCTGATATTTCGGAGATATAGCCCATTTCTGCCGAATTGGTTTTTGCATAAACCATGCAATGTCTTCCGGAAGGGCTTGCATTTTTCCTCTTCTCACCTGAATCTTTGATTATATTCAGCGTATGTAACAAAGTCCATATTTATACGCCCTTTGAAGTTTCTTCGTCTTCTCCCATTAACCTCTTCATCTGACGAATCTTGAAGACTTACGTCCATTGCAATCGGTTAATTGGGTATAACAGAAAAATAGAATCACACAAGACAGTTTAACCTTTTAAGCCATTATGGTGTGTTTGTAACACTTAAACGATACTAAGAAAGCTTGTGAAATTTGTATTCTTGTCACAAGTACTTGTGCTTGTGAATTAAGCTTAAAGAGCAAATTCCTTTGTAGAATGCACTTATGATTCGTAAAGTTTCGCTTGTGATATATAGCTTGTGATTTGTTGATTATGACATGAAAAATCACTGGAAAATCAAGTTTGTAACTTTAAACTTTATGAAATAGGGCCCAGGCTGTAACATAAGTAGTGATAAACCACGGTGATCAGCACATTTATGTACGTGAGTTTGAACCCGCGTTATTAAAAGATGGTGTTAGAAACCGCGTATGCGAGTAACTTGTGGGATTACGTGACGTTGGGAGTCTCAGGGGAGAAGACTGAAGTCCGTCCCTCTCTCTGCGGTCCTCCCTGCAGCACGTTATTTCCCCTCGTGAAGTTGTTGATACACTTTATTGTTATGTTGTGCAGTTAATGAATAATAAAATAATTAAAAGCCAGCACTTTATTTCCCCTCGTGAAGTTGTTGATACACTTTATTGTTATGTTGTGCAGTTAATGAATAATAAAAATAATTAAAAGCCCCCCAAAAAGTGAAATTTCCATGCTTGTGTGCGCGCGTGTGTGCGCTCATGTCCCCCCCGCCCGCGAATTTTCTTTTTTTAGTTTTGCTAAACCGAAATGTATGCCTCTGAAAAAATTGCAAGAAGAAGAAGAAGCCCCTTCAGAGGCAATGAAGTATATATATGAGAGAAAAAAGACATATGGTCTAAATGGTCATGTGATCTAATAATATTCGAGTTATGTGTACGGTTATCTCGTCATATCCAAGGTTTTGTTTTGCTAAAACTAATGTATGACTCTGAAAAAAATGCATCAGAGAAGAAGAGATCCCGTTCACACTGGATCAGTAAGAAGGCAATGAACTATAAATAAGAAAAAAACACGTAAACGATTTCTAAGGGGGCTAATAATATTCGAATCGGGTCTACCGTTACGTCGTCATATCAAACGTACGTTTTCGAGTCACCCGCAGCTAAAAACTTGGAATTTTGCATCAAGAAGGCAATGAACTATAAAATCAGAAATCCATGCGAGTGATCCCTACGAGTCTAATAATATTAAAGAAAAAGAGATCCCCTTCACGCTGGATCAGTAACAGAAGGGGCAAGAAGGCAATGAACTATAAATTACTAAAACTAAATGCTTTAAAAAACCATGTGAATGATTCCTCGGCATATCGAGCTCACAGATAAAACTAATGTATGTCTCTGAGACATGCATAATGCAATGTCTTTATGAATGTCAAAAGGCAACGTGTTCTCGTCTCTGTAACCCCAAGGCAGAGAGAAACCAGGACTTCCTTCGGTACGTCAGAATTTATAAATTGAACCTAATGATAGGTTAAGTAAAAACTCTGAAAGTAGCGTAAGAAATTGCCTGTACCCAAAAAGGAAGAAGCAACACGGATCCTACCAATGCTATAATTATCGTAAGTACAGGGGCCAGCTCGAATCGGTGGACAAGGTAACTTTTTTCATGAACGAATCTCAGCCAATGGTCAGATAACTGCGTGCGCATACGTGATGGAGAAGGGACAAAAGTCGGAAAAAAACTAGATTGTATCATGAAAGTATAAAAACGTAGGATACAGTTCTTAAGAAATTAGTACTCATTCCGCTGGACATGTGACTGTAGCATAGAACAAGTGTTTGTGGGGGGAGGGGGTTAACAACGCCGGTGACATAAAATGTGTAAGGGAGTACGAAAAAGACCATTTGCAACAGAAGTGCGCACCGCTCGTTACAACCCAGGAAAGAACATGGATGGTAAGTGAAAAAAATTATTATTTGTTACAACTTCAATCTGTGTGTCCTTTTGTAATTTGTGTTTTGTGCATATACTTCAGTGACCTAAACAATCGATTCAATGTGTCTTTTATTTCCGTGTTTTTTCGTGACCTAAATAATCAAATCCTGTTGAAACGCGTCTGTATGTTTCAGATCAAATCATAAGCCAGCTCAATGAAATTGGAGTAGGCGCTCCAATAGTACCAACAAAGAAACCTGCAGATCTGGAGATAAACGTACCGTTCAAAATAAACAAGGTGAAGACGCTTTGCACAAGATATAGGGAACGCGTCGTAGTAATATTAGATCAGTATCAGATCTTTCTTTCCGAGCGATTTAAGAGTATGACTACAGAACAGAAAACCGCTATAAACGAAGGCGGCTATCAGCTTGTGTATATGGGACAAGAGACGCTAGCTAGCGGGTATCGACGTCACAAGATAACTTTTTTACAAAAAAAGTATATTAAACAGTTTTTGCATGTGTTATCTCAGTTCAGAAAAAAATAATGCATCTCGGAAAAAGAGAAAAAAATTCTTAATGTCATTTTTTGCATGGAATAGTTCTAACGTTTTGACCTTTTAAGATTAATTTGACATAACTACACTGCATGGATAAAATATTTTCTTTGTACGTGTAAAAAAAATGAATATCTCGAAATTTTAGATTATAACGGTGTTTGTTAGATTTTATAGCCAGTTGATAAAATGAACATATATACGTTATTTATGACTTACTATTTTCTCTTCTCAGATCCTTATAATAATGAATTGTATAATTTTCAGACGAGTTCAAACATGCAGGAGAATCCTCAAGTGGAGGAAACGCATCTGAAGAAGGTGAGTGTAGCTAGCAGAAAAAAACCTGTCATTATCGTTTACATGCGGTCCTATCTAAAATCTGCTTTCTAAAGTGTTAAAATGGAACATTCTTTCTGTAATATATAAATCTTGCAATAATGTAATTTTATTCACAGCACTTTTTTATCATTTTTTCAGACACTGCAGTAAAACAAGAAATCCACAGAAAATTCAACAATAGAGACTCCATGACAAGAAAAGGTGAGTTATTGTTTTTCTTATTCTTCGCATGTATGTTTTAAAACAAAACATTACTTTTTGAAAAATAATAAAGTAATCGGATAAGAGAATACATTTTTTCAGCTTAAACATTCAACAAAGAATATAACTTGACAATATTTCTTTTTCAGCTATAAGTAAAATTCTGTTTCATCTTTTTAATATACAACAAATATTACTAATGAAGTATTTTTGTTATATAAGTGTATAGATTTTTTCAGTTTTCATGCATGCTTAAAAAGGAGATATTTTTTTTTTCAGCTTTAAAGAAAATTAGATTTCAGTTTTTAAACTTTACTTTGAAATAAAATGAACATTTTGTTTTCAGCCTTAATAAAGTGAACTATATATTTTTTCAGCTTTCATGCATGCTTCAAAAACGTAACAAATTAATATCACGAAAAAAGAAAATTCGATTTCAATTTTTTTAAAAAACTTTACTTGAAATAAAATCAACATTTTTTTCCAGATTAAAGATATTTTGATATATATGGCATCAGACATTACTTTTAAATAAAAATGAACTATTTGTTATAGATTTGTCAGCTTTCATGCATGCTTCAAAAAAGTAACAAATTAATATCACGAAAAAGAAAATTCGATTTCTTTTTTTTAAAAAAACTTTACCTGAACATTTTTTCAGCTTGAAAGATACCAAATATATATTACTAATGACACCTCATTTATTTCAATTTCAGAGGAACACGTGCACGTGATCTCAAATAAGACCGGAGCCCCGAACAAGAGGACTACGACGAGCACCTCCAAAGATGATAGCGCGTCTCCATCAAAGAAACCAAGAACAGATTCGGTGAGTGAACAGAGGCAGAAGGATCTTGCATGCATAACTATTGAATCGGCATTTAAAAATCGGATCTATTCGAGTCAAATAGAAAACTCGCTGGGGATGATAGATCCTGAAACATTTCTAGATGAATGTCAACCGCTCGTTAACAGCGAAATTAGGAGCAATCTCGCTCGTCATTTTTCAGGAATAAAGTTATGTGCTACATTAGTATGCAAATATGTCATCCAAACACCTGAAAATGAAAAGATCGAGACATTTAATTTCAATAGTAAAATGGATGCTATCTTACAAGGTACAAACATTAGCGAGTGGTATGAGAATAAACTTAAACATCCCATATTATTCAACATTGATGCATTCGAATCGAAAAGCAGCTCGAAATCACTATACCGAATATGTTCGTTAATTCTAAATTTCTGTCACTACGATCCGTTAAATGCAGGTTGTAACATAAAAGTGCCTGATTTCATAAAACACAAGAGAGCAGTGACCAATATTAGGAATACTGATAACAAATGTTTCGGATATGGCCTACTGGCATCCAAATTTCCAGTGTAGCGTAACAGCTATAGAGTGAGTTCGTACTCCAAGTACAATATGTTTAAAGAATTTAATTTCGCAGGAATAAAGTTTCCAGTATCTTTAGATGACATACAAAAATTCGAGAAGAAAAATGATAATATATCTATCACTGTATATGGTATAGACGAATTTTCAATTATTCCATTATATCAAACCTCAGAACGTAAAGAGCATCGTGTGAACCTTTTCAGAATTGCCGATGAAGCTAGATCACACTATTGCTTAATAAATCATCTATCTCGCCTGTTGTCCTCACAGCTAACTAAACCGAAGTGTAGGATGTGTGTATGTGAAGCATGCATGAAATACTTCTCAAATGAAAGCAACCTAGCTAAACATAAAAGGAGATGCATGAAATCGCAAGTTGTTAGTATGCCTGAAATAGGGGTAAATGACACAATTCGATTCAATTCACACTCGAAGTGCTCTCCGTTGCAATTTGTCATATATGCAGATATCGAATCAATACTTAAAAAAGTGCATTCATGTCAGCCCTCCGCAGATAGCATTTGGACGAGATCGCTACAAAGACACGAAGCAGTATCAATAGCTTTAAATCCTTGATAATAAATTGAGCAATTTAGCTGATATGCTAAACCCCGAGGACTTTAAAAGTACAAACACAGCATACGAAAATCCTGCACATCGGCAGCTGAGACGCAAAGGCGTATTTCCATACACATATCTGGATTGTGCAGAGAAATTGAAAGAGACCGCATTACCAGATATATCACAATTCGATGATATAACTACGGAAGATTACTTGCATGCTCCAAAAGTATGGCGAGAGTTAAATATCAGAAACTTAGGCGAATACAGCGATCTATATCTTAAGACTGACACATTGTTATTGACTGACATTTTTGAAACTTTCAGAAACTTATGCCTAAATTTATATAAACTAGATCTGTGCCACTTCTACACTCCTCCCGTGTTGGCCTATCAGGCGATGTTAAAGACGACTAAAACAAAATTATCGCTAATCACCGACAAAGTGATTGTCGGTGTCGCAGCGGTACTCCAAAGCCAATAACAAGTACATGAATGAATACAACGAATCGCTACCAGCTAAATACTTAGCACTTTTCGATTGTACAAACTTATACGGGTATGTAACGGCAAGGCATGCAACTCCATGTGGCGAACTCAGATGGTTAAATAGAGATGAAATTAATGCAATAGAATTATTAACCGTACCGCCAGATTCGGAAACGGGTTATGTGCTCGAAGTCGATCTCGAATATCCTAAAGCCATTCACGACGAACACAACGATCTTCCACTGTGTCCAAAGAGCGAAATACCTCCAAAAGCTAAATGCAATAAGCTCCTTGAAACACTGTCTGATAAGTCTAAGTTTGTCTTGTATTACCGTAATCTACAGCAATGAGTAGAATTAGGAATGAAGTTGAAATACGTACATAGAGTAGTGGCTTACAAACAATCCTTCTCGTTAAAATCATACATTAACTTAAACGCTGCAAAACCTGCAGAGGAGAAATCTAAATTCGGCCAGAATCTATGGAAAAAATGAATAATTGTGTTTATGGAAAATTTATGAAAAATGTACGTAAGTATAACGATTTTCGTCTCGTTACCAGTTGGAAACAAGCGAATAAGCTGATATCGCGTCAAACGTTTTTGCGTTACATTATGTTTGACGAGAACCTTGTGGGTATCGAACTGTCAAAGGAAGAAATTCACATGTGTAAGCCCATATACATAGGACAGGCAATACTTGACATTTCTAAATATGTGATGTACCACTTTTATTATAACATTCTGAAAAAGAACCTAAATGATTTGTCTTTAAATTACATGGATACTGATTCATTTTTGTTTGAAACTAGTACATATGTTTATGATTTTATCAAAACCAACATTCAGCATTTTGATACTACCAATTACCCACCCGATAACATATATTCGATACTTCTGGTAAAAAGGAAAGTAATGTGCTTATTTAAAGACAAATTATCGGGTAAAATAATGACAGAATACCCTGGGCTAAGATCTAAGCTGTACTCATACCGTTTTGACGGTCAGATCGTTAAGAAGTCAAAAGGCGTTTCAAAGGCTGCAATGCGTTCAATAACTCTTGATGATTAACTATCTTGTCTCAATGACATGAATGTAGCACATTATGCCAGACAAACAACTTTCCAAAGTCGTAAGCATAACGTTCATACAGTAGAAATGAACAAAATTGCATTGAGTGGGCTTGATACCAAACGTTATATGATTGAAACCTCGCATAAAACTATGGCCTGGGGACATTTTTCTATTCCAAGAGATCCTGCTACCTCTGAGCACAGCTGACATTGTAATGTAATTCTGCTTAATGAGAGAGAGAGAGAGTGAGAGTGATTGAATGTGTTCCATTTCATGTAATTCTCGTTGAAGAGAGAGAGACTATGTGTTTTAACCTTATTGAAAGTAGGCCATTTCATGTAATTCTGCTTAATGAGAGAGAGGGATTGTTATACTTTAAAGTTTATGGTGTATGATATGTAAACCATACTTTTTTCGAGTTCACATGTCCAGTACTCATTTTAGAGAGAGAGATTTCTTTGTAATTAAATTTGTTATTCTTTGAAGTTCACAAATCTTGTTTTATAAATGAAAACACATGTTCACCTGAATAAGTACTAATTTTTTTACATGTTTATACTTTTTGGGGTGAGGGTGAATAAGTAGGGTTATATTTTCTTTAAAGTTTATGGTATATCTTATGTAAACCATACTTTTTTGCGTTCACAAGTGTTGTTTATGAATGCAATAACATGCGCTCCCCATTTAATGTAATTCTGCTTAATGTGAGAGATTGTTGTGCAATTCTTATACTTAAAGTTTTTTATGATGTATGGTATGTAAACCACACTTTTTTCGAGTTCACATGTCCTCAATAAGTACTCATTTTTAGAGAGATTTCTTTGTAATTACATTTTTATACTTTGAAGTTGACAAATCTTGTTTTATAAACGCAAACACATGTCCACCTGAATAAGTACTCATTTTTACATGTTTATACTTTTTGGGGTGATGGGGGAATAAGTAGGGTTATTTTTTAAAAATAAATAAAATTCAATTACTTTTGGATTTTGTTGCTTTATTTCTTAAGAAATAAAATTATACAACACACATCCTGAATCCTAAAAGAAATTTTTTACAGGTTGTTGAAAAATGTCTTAGTTTTTTAAATCTTCTACACTACAGCATTCCTTTCTATCCATTCACTTCCTGGAAAGCCTAGCCACTTGACGAGTAACCTATTCCCCCGTCGACGTAGTACTCTTTCTACGAGATATGTGTCAGGGTAACTAGTTCTTAATAATTCATGACCGTAGAATCCACCTTGTATTACCTTCCCCTCACCATCTTCCAGGTGATAGGCGGGTGGGACTGTGCGTCTTACCCTGACAATGCGAAAGATTTCAGTGCTCCAATTAGGTGTGTAACCTTTCTCGAGTAGACCCTTATGCCCAGAGATCCTCACATTGTCTCCAACATTGAACCTCCTGGCGTTCCTCTTTTCGTTCCTCATAACATCACGACGATACACCGTGAGGAGAAGATCGTTGTTCCTGACGTCGCGAGGCTTCATCTGAATCGTCGAATGGTAAGTATTATTGTAGATGTTAATGATTCTTGGCAAGAGATCCAGCCATTTATATGAACCTTTAGTCAAAAATTCCTTATGCATCATAGTTTTAAGCGTTCTTATTAAACGCTCGACAGCAGCAGCCTTAATGACACTGAATATACTATAGTGATTAATTCCATACCTGGTCATTAATTGCTTGAAATGCTTATTGTAAACTTCCTTGCCGTTATCGGATTGAATATTCTTAGGTGTTGTATCCAGATCCTCCAGTATATCTCCCGTTGCTTTTGTAACATTCGCTCCGGTCTTGTCCTTCACAGGTCTTGCGTAAGCCATTTTTGAGTAAACATTAACAGCAATAAGAATGTACTTATAGCTTCTGTTTTGTTTTGCGTATGG
This sequence comes from Deroplatys truncata, assembly GCA_030765065.1. Classification (NCBI taxonomy): domain Eukaryota; kingdom Metazoa; phylum Arthropoda; class Insecta; order Mantodea; family Mantidae; genus Deroplatys; species Deroplatys truncata. The sequence continues at coordinate 195,109,146 of CM060990.1, forward strand.
TATCATTTCAATAAGGTCTATTTTTAATAAGTCATTAAGACCTTTACTAATTATTTTCCTACGTAGAAATTTCCTTCTGGCCGGGGAATGTAATTCACTAACGATGTTTCGTCTAATCATGCTATTATTTTCGGGTTTTTCAATTCTGTGATGATCTCTTGAATTTCCGCTGTATGATTCAAATTGCCAGCCTCCCTCGATGTAACTATCAATCTGAGTCTGCTAATCGGACTATTAGGATCGGACCAGTATACGTAGTCCAACTTCCTACCCGGAACGTGCTGCTTCCATTCGAGACCGGAATCGGTCGTAGTGTCGATTAGCCTGCGTATGATATTCTTATATTTATACCCCTTGTTCGCTCTCAGACGACCGCTCCTGCTGTAGCCCTGTCTGTGAACTAGAGTTTGTTTCAAAATCTGAGAATAAATATCCAGATCGTCTTCCGTATACGATGAGGTCTGAAATACTCGCTTGAATAATAGTTCGTACAGCCCGGGGCTAGCCACATAAGTCTCATCTCATATCTGAACACTGTTATCTGCAAATTTAATTAATTTATTTCCTATCTTATAATCCCCGTCTTCGTACCGTACTCCAAAGGTAACGTCCAGATCGCTGCCGCTAGCTGTTCGAACCTTCTTAAGATAATTCACGAGGGTATCGGCTTCTTCTTCTTCGGGGAGAGAGAAAGGGGTTTTGCTTTTTTCTTGATTCTTTAGTATATACTTCAGAGCAACGGTGACGGGCTGAAGAACCTCGGACATCACACGTTGGGTTTCGAACCTGAGACTCCTCAGGGAACGTAACTTTTCCCTTATCGCTTTACTATGTCGAACGATGGACTCCTTGAGTCTGATGCCTTCTACATCCATCTTAAAATGAATGCAGATTTAATCTGCTGCCATCAATATATAGGAGATTTTTAATTCGATACTTAGAATATGTCCATCTTTAGCACGATTAACTGGAGCTGTGGTCAACTTATCGCCTATCATGATGGGTGCAGGATAACTTTCAACTCGCTTATCGTTTATTGCAAATATTGCATCCATTCTCATATTGGATGCGATGATGAAATCATATTGCAGCCAATCACTTCTCCACTAACCGAGGACCTGTAGTATTTGAGTCATGAAGTTGGCATGTATCTCTTTGAGTTACCTCTGTACGGTTTCGTTTGCAATGTAATGATGAGTTGTACACTCATTTTCTCTAAAATAGCATTTATTACATTCACTTGCGAATTAAGATTAGCAATACTATTTATAATTGAGGCTACCACGGTATCCAGATTTTTTTCTACTACTGCAACAATTTCTTGAGGCATAGAAGCTAGAGTTCGGTTTAAAACTGTCTGTGTTTCGGCATTTTTCTTTACAACTAAATGTCTCACATATTTTTTAGTTGCGGCATCCTTATCGTCCACGGGATCGGCTATCTCCCTTATCCGTTTCTTTCGAAAGGAAACGTTACCGTTCGAATCGGGAAGCGGTGTGCGTGCATTTATGTAATCCAAAATATATTTTTTATTCGGAACATCATGAACGTGAACTGGAGGCAATAGTACCTTCATTCTTATGGTATCCAGAATGACATTATTTTCTGCATCGCGTTTGAAAACATATTTACTCAGGTATTCCATTAGGATCTGATGTTGATCTTCCAGCGATGTTTGCACGTGCTGCCTAAGCATAGCTTCAAATTCGCCCATACGCTGATATGAAGACTTTTCGGTGAACGTTTGCATTCGATGCTCGACGATAGTCGTAAGCGTATCCACATAGTGTTTAGTCGTTGCATCATATTCTTCTTCAGGATCCTGAATGTTGCATAATCGCTTTTTCTTGAATTGATAGTTTCCCGTGTCATCTCGACTTATAATATAACGGTTAAGCACACCCCTGGATGGGATAATCCTGCGCGATCCGAATCTGTCGATACTCATAGCTGTAATGAGCGATACTCTCTAGTTATTCACTCTGGTAAATACATCGAAACCTTTTCTGTATCTTCCTTCATTCAGCGGAAATTCGGGTACCATGACAACAAAGGGTCTCGAGTTCGATCTGTCATTACTTTCCCATACTTGCTTACACAACTCTCTGAATTCCGTATACGACATGTCAGTATTTACGTAATCGTCGTATATGTGCTTTAAGTTGAGATTATCTTGTCGGAATAGCACGATCATATTTGCATTGTCTCTAATTAGATGTTTGGGTACCTTTGCATAAGATTGTGCTAGATATACAGCATCGACGTTTTGGTGTCTGCCCATGCTGTAATACGAAGCTATTTTACCCTATTTCTGGTTGATGACGTCATCGAATACGAATATGGAATTTTCTCTGGCTTCTGAGGTTTCCAGTACTTTTTCACCGTCCTCGAACGTGTACACTCCTATATCGGGTATGGTTTTCAACACTTTGGGCAGGTACTGATATTTCGGTTGATGCAGTGATTTCGAGTAAATGTAAAGATTCTCGATCCTCAGCCCGTTCTCGTGGATTAGCAGGTTGAGTAAGATATTCGTCTTTCCCGCATTTGAGCTACCCAGAATGAACGCTCTGACGTTGCTCGGGAAGAGATAGCCGTGTCTTCCCTCGCGAATGTCATTGTCGAAGTCTAAAACTTGTATGGGTAACGAGCACTTTTGCTTTACTACTTCCATCGTGTGACTAAGATTATAAGTTATATCTTTCGATTTTTATTTTCATAGTGTATCATGAGCTCTGGACGCGTTCGGAAGGGTTCCGGAGTACTTAATTCTTTGATTAATTCTCTACCGTTTGAGGCTCATTTGCCCGGCTACAGGTACTGCGGTCCCGGAACTAAGCTACATAAGCGATTGCAGCGAGGGGATCCGCCTATAAACGAATTGGACGCCGCGTGTCGAGAACACGATATCGCCGACGCCGCACATCAGGATACTGTTAAGAGGCATTTGGCTGATAAGGTTCTTGTGGAAAAAGCCTGGAATCGGGTGCAGTCTGCCGACGCTACTTTTGGCGAGAAGCTTGCCGCTAGACTTGTGACCGCAATCATGAAGGGAAAGCTGGCAATGGGTGCTGGATTGCGCAAACGTCGGAAGAGAATTTTACCGCCACCGCTAGAGGTGGGATCTTAACTTTGCTACCGCTTTTGGAAGCATTGGGTGCTGCAGGTAGCTCGGCAGGGGGAGCCGCACAAATCGCTACCTCGGTGAATAAGAAACGTGCTGCGCAGAAGCAACTGAACGAGCTGGTTCGTCACAATCAGCACATGGAAGCATTAGCCACGGGCAAGGGCAGAGTCCTTAAGAAGGGAGGTGGACGACGCAGGAAGGGAAGGGACTTGTATCTACGTCCAAAGAACTCGGGGCGAGATCTGTACTTATCCCGGAAAAAGCCTTAAGCGGTGCGAAGATTGAAACTTATGCTGAACGTTTACGTATTCCTAATTTTAGAGGCGTATACATGCTAGATAAACTGCCTCTAAGACCTAGACGTGCAGAGAGGATCGTCGTAAATTTGGACAACTCGCAGAATCCCGGTACCCATTGGGTTACTATACGCAAGGTTGGAAATTTAGCCTTTTATTTTGACAGTTTCGGCAATCTGAAACCTCCAAGAGATATCGAATCCTATCTCGACGGTGTTAAGATCATGTATAACAGACACAGGTATCAGAATTTCGATTCTGTCATTTGTGGTCATCTGTGCTTGCTCTTTTCTGTTATAAAACGCTTTCGACAGGATGTTCGAATGGTCAAAATGAGTTACACTATCACTGTGAGCGGATCTGATTCTAGTTTCTCTACCCATTTGAATCCGCCACTCCATCTGGATCCAGATGGAGTTTACGAGAGTGCTCTACTGAATTTCGAGACATTTTACTGGATACCAAATGCTGGTCCTAGCAATAACCTTTTCCATTACGTGCGGGATGGAAAACTTGAAACCGTCGAAATTCCACCTGGAACTTATGAAATAGAAGATATAAACACCTTCCTCAAGGATAGACTCAAAGCCGGCGATGACTTTTTTCTCCGTTCCAATAATAACACTATGAAGGCTGAGGTTCGGTCCTCCTACGTTATCGATTTTGCTCGAGAGAGATCGGTGGGCTCTCTTCTCGGTTTCACCGGCAAGCGCACGGTGGAGCCGGGTGTACTGACCGAGTCTGACGAACTGGTGAACATCTTTAAGGTCAGCATCATACGCGTCGAGTGCAGCCTTGCCACTGGATCCTTCATCAACGGTAAAAGCGGGCATTCTCTCTACGAGTTTTTCCCGTCGGTTCCTCCGGGGTACCACATCTCGCAGGAAGCGCCCAGTCCTATATATCTACCCATCATCGACACGAATCTCATTGATCATCTCAGCATTCGTGTGGTAGACCAGAACGGGGATACGTTCGACTTCAGAAACGAAACTATAAAAGTGAGAGTGCACATAAGACGGAATGGGAATAAATTTTAAAAGGCATTACTATAATAAAAAGCTTCTCTCGAGATTGATACCTACTCAGTCTTCGACACGCAAACTGCTAACACCATCCAACCGAGAGTTCCTCGAGCGTCTGTGTTTCAAGGTTCTGTAATGGATGTTTTAGATGTGACTGGAGTTCCGACGTTTGACGATAAGATTAGTAAAGAGGAGGAACATGTCTTCCTACCTTACAATACGTCTGCTCTAGATTAGAATGATGAAATTAGAACACCATGCCAAGCCGAGGATTTGTACACGCTTCCTAGCAGAAGTTACCTCTACATAGAAGGATCTGTGACAAAATCTACTGGCGAAGCTTCAGCTGCAACAGTGACCAACAATGCCATGACGTTTCTGTTCGATGAGGTTCGCTTAAATATGAATGGTACTACTATAGATAGAACGAGAAATCCCGGAATTTCTACGACTATGCGCAACTATGCGGCTCTCAACACTTTGGACTCCAATCGCCAGAAGAACGCCGGCTGGACGTATCCCGGAGAAGCTGTAGACATCGTGAACGCATCGAATGATGTATTCAACGCTATAGTTCCTGTTTCGATGCTTCTGGGTTTCGCAGACGATCACAAGGAGCTCATACTTAATAGCAAGTTTGAACTCGTTCTCATTAAATCTAAAAATTCTAATAATTGTGTGATTGGCAAGGATGTGACTATCATTAAACTAAACCGCATCGAATGGAGGTTGGCCGTACTTAGACTCTCCGATGCCGAGAGGGTGGAGAAACTTAAACTCGTCAAGTCAGATCGCCCACTGCACGTTGCTTTTCGAACCCAGGACTTTCACACTCAACCTGCAGTACCGCAGACTAAAGCGTTCACGTGGAACGTTGCAACGACATCGAAGCTTGAGAAACCGCGTTTTGTCATAGTGGGTGCACAGACCGACAGACTGAACTACCTTGCTAAAGATAGCTCTATCTTTGATTACTGCAATATCACCAATCTGAAGCTTTATCTCAACAGTGAATGTTATCCGCATCGTGACATGAATTTGGATTTTGCAAGTTCAAGGTTTGCATCTCTGTATGATCAGTATTCTAAATTTAATACTCTTATTATGGCAAAGAAAATTACCCTCTTTTGAAGAGAGGCGATTTTCTGAAATATGCACCACTATTCGTCATAGACTGTTCTCATCAACCGGAGGAGACCGTGACTGGAGCCGTCAACATCAGATTGGAAGTTCAAGCATCGGTGAATTTTCATGCACGAACATCTTTGTTTTGTTTAATTATTCATGAAAAATTGTTCACTTGTAAACCCCTAACTCATGTTGTTCAATCTATCATATAAGAAATGAAAATGTATTTTCTTTATATCAATAAGGAATGACATTTTTATATTTTTTTAATGATTTTAGCATACATCTCCTTTAACTTTTTTCTGACACTCCTACCTCTAACATCGTATGAACACATTGATTTATGAACGTCATGCAATTGAAATAAATATATTTCAATGTATGGAATTAGTCTCTTCAGTCTGCTATTGCAACAATGTCCAGGTTTATGACATTTTCGTTTAGACACGTATTCACAAATGCTAGTTCATTAACTTTATTCATATGCACTGTTATGTTATATGCATAGATTATATTCTCACTGTACGATAAACGAGGAAGCTTACCGTCTTTCACATACGTTTCAATCACAGTTAAATTTCGAACTATTATCTGCCAGTCCTCTTTTGTTATGTATTCAAAAGTTTCGTCAACTGCTTTGATGAAGAGGGATGCGAGTTCGTAATGCAGTCCTATATTCACACGATGCTTGGAGCTGATGGAGATGTTGTCGAGCATAAACACGCTATTTGGATTCATCTTTCTCTGACTTAACTGGAATGGGGTCAAAGATGAGCACTATAACGTTCTCTCGAGAGGCTTCCAACATCTTCTGCTTGTTTATGACCTTTGCCTTGTTCCTCTTCTTGTCAGGCTTTTTTTTCGGACCTGTAGACATATACACAAGATCTCTGTTTTAACACGCGAGTCATTATTAAAAAACTCTTTCGTTTTATTCACAATGATTCTGCTTACCTTTCTTCTTCTTTCTCCTCCACGGGCTCGGACGTCGACACCGACCTATCCACGTCGCGATGCGGTGGCACATCTTCTACTTCGGGCGTTCTGTAAAAAAAGGCAGTCTTTTGCTAGCTATCTTTTTTCTCCCCTACTATATCTATTCTATCACATGGTCTTTGCTTACTTACCCTTTTGCTTTGAGATACACGTCGCAGCACTCTCCACAACGGAAGAATGACGACATTTGTTGATGCTGTGATGGTTCCTTACAGATGATGGTATGCGTATCGCCATCACATATTTCCTCATGCTTATCGAGACAGTGCTGCTTCATTTGCTCGTACTTCTCGAGGTTCACCCAGCAACAATTGTCACTATCGCTCGCGATTCTGATATTTTCACTACTCATCGTGCTGGCTCACAGTCGACTGTGAACGCCGATCCATTCTCGTTTCACATTTAATGGATAGGGTGGTGGGGATTGAACATGCTCGTTCTTGCACTGACCTAGTTTATACCGTTACGCACGTGGGCTCTTGCTCATATACACAGTCTTCTGACATCCTTTTTTTTTAACATACTCATGCAGCCTAACATTCATTACGTACTGGATAACCGTACACCTACCTCGAATATTATATTAGCCTCACATGGTTTTCTTATTTTATAGTTCATTGGCTTCTTGATGAAAGATTCCAAGTTTTTTAGCTGTGATATCTCGATAATTATTAGTGCCTCTGAACGCGGTTCTTGATGCATTTCAGAGCCATACATTAGTTTTTTTAGAAAACGAGGTAACCGTACACATAACTCGAATGTTATTTAGACCATATGTCTTTTTTCCCTCATATATATATATATATATATATATATATATATATATATATATACTTCATTGCCTCTGAACGGGGTTCTTCTTCTTCTTGCAATTTCTTCAGAGGCATACATTTCGGTTTAGCAAAACTAAAAAAAGAAAAATCGCGGGCGGGGGGACGTGAGCGCACACACGCGCGCACACACAGATGGAAATTTCACATTTTTTTGGCTTTTAATTATTTTTATTATTCATTAACTGCACAACATAACAATAAAGTGTATCAACAACTTCACGAGGGGAAATAACGTGCTGGCTTTTAATTATTTTTATTATTCATTAACTGCACAACATAACAATTAAGTGTATCAACAACTTCACGAGGGGAAATAACGTGCTGCAGGGAGGACCGCAGAGAGAGGGACGGACTTCAGACTTCTCCACTCAGACTCCCAACGTCACGTAATCCTACACGTTACTCGCATACGCGGTTTCTAACACCATCTTTTAATAACGTAGGTTCAAACTCACGTACACAGATGTGCTGATCACCGTGGTTTATCACTACTAACATATATGTCTTGCATGAACATAACCCCAAATCACAATAATGGAGCCAAAATGCAACAGCATGGAAAAAGTGCAAGAAAACGTCTCCTTTCAAAATGAAGAACTGGAGAGTGATCTATCATCTGACGTGATAAGTATCCAAATTACATAACTGATACGTCGTAAGAAGAAAAAACAGCAGTGATGCCAGTGTTGTTTGGCATTTTCTCCCAATAAGGGTTTTTCCCACCTACCAAGCAGGATCGCTCAGGCGGTAACGTCTGTCGTCCGCCTTTGGTAGGCGCCGGAGGCAACCGATCTGACCGAAGGAATTCTTCGGCGTTTCCCTCGCTCGCTAAGCAAATGCTGGGTTGGATAGTTTGATCCGCGAATTTTTCTATTATTCCTTTCATCACTACATTCCCTTTAATCTTCTTCCTCATCGCCATACCAGGCATTGGGCTGATCACCATCCTGGACAAGCAATGATCCACAGCTTGCTTACTCCACAAATAGGCTACTGACCCAAGGCATTGTATTTTAAGTCCTTGGGGTGTAAGTCCTAGAAAGAGGAGGGCAATTCGTTGAAGAAGAAAGAAAGAAAGAGTCATTTTTTCTGAAGAACAGTCAGTTGGTAATTCTTTTTGAGTTTTATACTGCTCGACATAAAATATTATTGTAATAATTTTAGATCTTAAACATACGAAATTACATCAGTACAGATTTCTGGCTTGCAGCAGATAACGCATGGCAATGAAAATAAAAAGAATAACTTATTAATAAAAATGTTGTTTGGCATTTTTTCCAGCAAACTCTTTAGGAGGAATACTATCGTTTTTATAGATTTTTTCGGATAAGTGGTGCAAAAACTGACAGAGAATTGATTGAAGTAGAAAATGGTGGGCCTATGTCAAGATCTGTAGTACCTTCTCCTAAAAAAGAAATCTGAAAACGAAAACGAAAATAACATCCTCCAAAATTTCGAAGAAATAAGTCTCGCAGGAATACAGGGAGGGAGTGTGTGAATAAAAGCGCAAATGGAGTATAAATTCCTGGCCATTGATGGGTTTATGCAAATACCCTTTGCGGTGTTTAAGGCGTATTCCTTCACATGCATCTAAAGAAACTTTAAATGCTTTTTAGGCATATTTGTTTATGAGCAACCATTGTATTCCCATTCGATGGCGTTGTGGATCTTGAAGGCCAGGGGATTCTTACAAACAGTATACATTCCACTTTTTTGTGAAGGTTAATGGATCGGATGTCAACATTTGCAAGTTCTCTTTAGTGGTAGTACATGGACTTTAAAATTGCCGTGGTCGTATAATCAACATCATAATAACAATAATGGATGAAAAAAACAGCTCCTCTAATGATCGAAGAGGTGAACACCGAAATCGGCCTCATAACATTAATGAGGATAGACTGAACATGTTCATGAACATATCAGTTCTATACCAAGCATATATCACGCTACAGTAAGCAAACAAATCCTGAGAAAGTTTACCTAATTTGTAATATGAACACAAATAATCTATACAGCGAGTAGGTACCTATTATGTTCCATTCTGCAGAAGTAGAAATATTCTACTTTTATCAGTAGACAAGTACCGAAGGGTATTTTGCAAATCAAACAGCATTGGATTCAAATTGCCGAAATCTGACATGTGTAAACAGTACGATAGGTTTGAAATAAAAATCCAACGTGATGTAGAAGAGAAGAAGAAACAATATCAAGCATTCCAATAGCTCCATCTACGAAGAGCGGAAGCCATGCGTAATAAACTTACTGCAGTCACCATACTGCAGTGTCTGACGTAGGCAGTATGTTCACATGGGATGAATCAACAAGGGGAAGTGATAACAAATAGCAGCTGAATTTTCAAGTATATCACCACATGTAACGTAAAAAGCAGCAAATTTGCTGTATTTACAGACAACTGCGCAGACCAAACTAAAAGTTGGAGTTTTATGTCACTGTGGCTATATTTGGTACAAAATGGTTACTTTGGGGTTGTGGAGCTTTGTTATTTGCTGCCTGGACATGATTTTATGCAAAGTGATAGAGATTTTGCTATCAATGAAAAATGCCACAAACAGAGAGTATCAACGGTATATACACCATCAATGGACAGAAGTCATTTTCGAATTCACCCAATAAAAAGAAATTAATTCACACCAAAGTGTCTGAAAAATGTTTTCTAGAATTGTCAGAGATTAGAAAAAAGTAAATAATAATAATAATAATAATAATAATAATAATAATAAAGGTCTGGTGATCACAGCGATGTGAAGTTTTCTGATGTGGTTTTCCGGTTTGAGAAAGAGAAACCATTTTCCTGAAAACAAAGTACACACTTAATGAGGAGTTTTAGTGTTTCACTGCAGATGAGGCCAAACAGCAATTTTGGCACAACAATCTTTAAACATAAATATCCCGAGCCACAGAAGATTAAGCAACAAGAATTAAACGATCAGCTCAGCTTGTTGGACTTCATTTCAGCAGCATATCATGTGTTTTGCATTAACATGAAAGGAGATGGAAGCCAAGACACTGGAATCACTGTATAATGTGAATGAGCAATGATAAGTGAGGATATTAGTACATATTTCTACTAGTACTGCGTATTTATCTAAATAAATTGTACTCAGAGTGACAATCAGTGACAAAAGAATGTATCAAAATATATAATGTAAGCCCTTTGTCTGAGAATAAATTTTTGTATTCAGAAATACTTGGCATTGTTTTCCCGCTATCATTACAGTTTGCACTTTATTCCTGAAAATTTACTGATTTTCTTTCAGGGTTAATTTACATTAAAGCCCCACTTTTGTAATATATAAATGAATACAAAATAAACCAAGCAACCCTTCTACAAATGGTGAAAGGTACTATATAACTCTAGATGTTTATGAATTTAGCCATACATTCAAATTGGATTATCAGAAAATTAGAAAAGTGCTGCTTGGCACAATGTTCCACCGACTCCCAAAATTCGTACTGAAAAACTAATTTTCAGGCAAATGGACCTTCGCTGCCTGCATTTTATGCATTAGATTACATGAACTGAAATTAATCCAGAACCGTTGTTAAATAACAGCATTTATTTTAAACAGGGGGGAGATTAGAACTTTGAATAAGTACCTACACGATTATGACACAAAATATTGTTTGATAGCCTGTAAGAATCTGTATAGATCCTGTCTCTTCTTTTATTGAGTTTTTAAATAAATCACTTAATAGTTAAGGGATAAAAATGCAAAATAAACTAATGTAATTAAATAATTCGAAAGAAAGTACCGACATAATGTTGGTACTTTCCCGTAACTCCTGCATTTGTAAATGAAGATTTTTGTGAATTAAATAACAAGGCATGCATTTACATCTGGTTGGTACAACTTTTACTTCCTCCATTACAAGCGCTTAGAGAAGGAACACCCGAAGTTGCCCCACTAAGTTGAGCGAATGCCGAAAATGAACGTTTGCCGCGTATAAAACGGGTAGCGAAAGTTCTTATCGAAAGGGACATTCCAGTGTAATTATGGCAAGTGTAGGAATGTGCTGGCTAAAATGTGATGTATGCTATAAAGAATTTGGAGACAAATATGGTATTAACAGACATTTGCAAAGTCAAAATACGGGATTAGGAGGAAACATCAAGAAGTGCTCACTGTGCAATGCACTTTACATACTTGTGCCATTTTATCCACCACAAAATCCAAGGGCGCCCGCAGGGGGTGGAGCAGTTGTCTCTACAGAGATACTGAGAATTCATTTAATCTGCGCACGGTTCTTATAGTTGGCATAGAATATCGTCTTCCGTGGTACAGTGGTTACAATTTTAGCCTCTAGTTTACGAGGTCGCGGGTTCAAACCCGGCGGAGGGCGATGGGGTTTTTCGGGCGTAAAAATCCTTAATATGGCTTCCTTCGTTAGGGAAGTAAAACCTGTGGTCCCGTGCCGTAGATTTACGGCACTCAAAATAATCTCAAGCCTGATAAAGGGACCTCTGACAAACTTACCAGTCTTTCACGCCCAGTATAGAATGGGACGCTAAGGACCACAGCAGTTAAAGAGCGTCCATAAATAAAACTCAATTTAATTTCTCAATTTAGTGTAGAGGTATGCACATCTTAGGAATATGATATCTTTATGTATCTTAAGTTGACCACTAATGCGGTGTATATGATTTGAAATATGAATGACTGTGAATGTATTGCTCGCAAAACTTTTCCTGTATGATTTCTCAATTTTCTCTTAGTCCTTCAGAACGCAGACAACAATTATAGGTCGCGCAAGAAACGATAAGCAACGCTGCTAGTCAATTACCTTATCAAAGTATGACGCATAAGATGCTGGAGTTCGTAGAATGATGCAACTTGAGACTGCAGATGTATACAACGGGGCACAGTTGGTCAGTCACTATAAAATATTTTATAACCTTCGGATGTCTACACACATCATCAATTCAGTCCCTGATTCTTTTGGACGTTTTTATGTTTTTCTTAAGTATCAAAAGAAGTATATTCTTGAGCATGCTTTTCGCTATTCTTTAGAATCCTAAAGACAGAAGACTGATATTGTTCCGCATGCGTCAATAAGCCCGCAATGTTGGATAAGATTCGATATATGAGTCCAGGCCGGAGACGCTATTGAGGGTCCTAAGCCGCAAGGCATAGCCCAACGTTGAGGTCTCGAAACCGCAAAACGTAGCCGAGGGATGTTTTTTAGAAGTAGAGGAGTGGGGCAGTTACGGCGCGAAGTCGTAGCCGTAGGATATTCCCTCTAAAACTCCAATGATCCACCTCACATATTGAATCCTCCTACTAAATCAACCCCTCATTACTTCTAGATTCCTCTACATATTGAATTTAATCGATTCAATAAGTATTATGCATGTTACAGCCTTATTGGCGTATGCGGAATTTTGTCTCAGAAAACTTTGAAAACCTTGATGTACAACTTCTGTGTTTTCTTGAAATAGCCAGGTGAACGAACTTCGTTTTTATTGTTTGCTTCTTGTTTCACAAACACGTAAACGTTCGATACCATTTCGCGGCTGTGGCTGTGGTAAGGTTTCCCCTTTCAATTTCGAGCTAATGAGAGGCATAGGCGACATGTCCGGAGCCAGAAACAGTTTCGGAGGGGGATTTCCATAACTAAATCTAAACTTAACAGTATTCCCCACATAGCTACTGTGTGTCGGTCTCTGTTAACGGTGGCTAGCGCCTCCGGTTCCAGTGCAAGAGATCCCGATTTGGAATTTCGGTAACGGTGGATTGTCTGGATAAGATTTTTTCAGCGTTTTCCATTATCCTCACAAGGCGAATGTCAGGCAACTCTAAGCTCATTGGATCCTGGGCCGATTTGAGCATTAATTTCAACTGCACCGCCTCTATAAAGGAGATTACTTAAAGGGGACGTTAAACTTTCAAAAAACAAAAATGGCAAGTAGGTACTATGAGCCTACTCTGTAATGTAAAGACAAATGTGAGAAAACGAATTTAATTTGGGAATTTATACAGCAGGAAAGATCTCCCGGAAAGAAAATTTTCGACCTTGCAGCATCAGTTCTACCTGCTTAATAGCTTTCCAGTAAACAATCGGAGTTTGCTCCTGTACATTATTGTGTCTGCACTAAGCCTTTCCTTCTAAATTCGCTACTAGCTGTACACCAACCGTTCTCTAGCGAAACTTTCCAATATTGGTTTGATATTAATTTAGATAAAGAAAATGTATCAGAAGTTTCGGGAGGGGGAGTTTGAACCCAAACCCCCACCCGCTCTGAATATGGCTGTGACAAAAGGTATAGTTTTAGTATTACAATTGACCACCAATAAAGCCAGTCACGGATACAACAGTTTTTATAGACTGTACACCACGTGCTTCTCGGAAGGAAGGCGATGAAATCTCCAAGGATATGAATGTGATTTACTTGGAATCCTGCGCATTGTCATGTGTAAAGTGAACAGAGTGAAAAAATGACCGACACTCCTAAGTTTTTTTATAATAAACATGTGAAAACCGAACATGTAAGTTAAAGAGCCCAAACGTCTACCCCTGCGATGAAATAACGCAAGAGAAGGGTGAGTCAAATTCCAAACTTTCCAATAGAAAATCCCAGTAGATGTGATGATGGAGAAAATAAAGGCCTAGCCCTTACCCCTGCTAGCTCCAAGGATACGGATGACAGTCTCCTGGTCAGTGTTTCCGATGTTGGAAATTATGTTGAGAATAAGAAAATTGACGATTTCTTAAAGTATAATGTTTTATTGAATCCATGGTAACCTGACAAAAATTATAATTTCAAGATTGACGCAGATGGTGCAAGGAGAGCATTTCGATGGGAATGGCGGGCATTATATCCATGGTTGGTTTATTCCAAAGCAAATAAAGCTGCGCTTTGTATACTGTGCGTGATTTTTCGACCACGTGCAATTCATGCCAGTCATAACGGTGCGTTCATAAGCCTTCCAGGCACAAATTTCTAAAAGTTTCACGAGTCTGCAAAAATGAATTTGAAATAAGATTGGCATAAAGATGCCGTTGAAAAGTCAAGTAATCTTTTGAATGTTATGACAAACAAAACAAAGAGCGTAGAAGAACTCGTCAATGATAATCTTAAAACATTAGTAGAGACTAATCGAATTAAGTTGAAATCAGTCGTTTTATGCCGATTATTTTGTGCATTATATGACTTGCCTTTAATAGGAAAAACAAATTCGAATGCTGTTTTTGATGATTTATTGCAGTTCAGAGTATAGTCAGGTGACGAAACACTGAGAAAACATTTCGAAAGTGCCCCTAAAAATACCAAGTATGTTTCTCATAGAACTCAAAAGGATTTAATTGATGCGCGGTCAGAAGTACTAAGAAATTATTTTATTTACACCATCAATAACACTGTATCATTTTCCATTTTGGCAGACGACACAATGGATATATTCGGCACAGAACAACTTTCCCTTGCTTCACGCTATTTTGACGGTACAAGTAAAATAATTTTACAATTGGTGTTAGAGAAGATTTTCTTGGATTTACACCATTAACAGGAATGGAGGCGAAAAATATTTCGACACAATCACATCTATTTCATCCGCTTGGGGTTTAAATTTAGGTAAATGGTAGGGCAAGGTTATAATGGCTGTAATACAATGGCCGGGAAATTTGGCGGAGTACAGAAAATAAGATCTGAGAAATATCCCAAGGCAGGCTTCCCTCACTGTGCTAGTCATAGGCTAAAATTTGGTTGTAAATGATTTAAACACCTTCCTGGAGATTGGAAATACCATTGGTACTATCAAAGAAGCAATTTCTTTTTTCAGGGGAAGTACACAACGGAAGGTCCTGGTTAAGAATCTTCAAAAGCTATGCTAGACACACTGGTCCGAAAAGCTCAAGTCTGTAAGAAAATGTAATTAATTTTTTTTGAAAATGGTGAAAACCCTAACAATTTTACACAAAGAAGGAGATCATGCAACTAGACAGAAAGCCTGGCAACTTTACTGCACACCTACTTCTTCATCAGTCAGCGTTACATTAAAATTCATAGCTAAATATTCGGTCAAATTAGAACCAATCACAAGTATCCTACAATCAGAAAACACTAATTTGCTAGAAGTTTCGGAACATGTCCAAGAATTTGTGAAAATATTAATGCACGAAAGAGAAAATGCAGGATCTGAATTTGAAGTAATTATGAAGAGCGCCGAAAGCGATTCTGCAGCTCTAGGAATAGATGGCGTTCGACAACCGCCAGTTTTTGGACGACAAAAGCATCGTTCAAGCCATCCATCTGGTTCTGTTAGTGAATACTAAAGATCATCTCTTTTTATACTTTTCAGAAGAAAACAAGCTAGCTTTTGAGATTTTCTGTTTTCACCCTAAGTGTATGAACTCTCTAAGTGACAAGGTATGGATAAGATAATAGGACATATAAACAAACTGTATGCGGATCTTCTGGACAATTTCACCGAAGAAGCACGCACGTGGATTAGTATGCGCAATACAGAATTACTGAAGAGGAAATATATGAATTAAAGCTGGTCGACCTATTGGATTATGCCAAATTTCTGCCCGCTGTAGCTTCAGCTCTGAAGATCGCTCTTAACTTACCTGCAACCACCTGCTCTGTGGAAAAATTGTTCATGTACTTAATAATCACGCTTATATGCCGGTTTAATGGTAATTATTTTATGAGGAACGCTTAAATATGCTCTAATTTTTAAGTTAATTTAAACAGTAACTCCTTTATATATTGTTCTACCTAAGCATGTTTCTATTTCACTTACAAATTCTCTATACTCGTCTAGAAAACTCTAATTCCAGTAGAATAGCTGCGAAACACCGTATTATAGGTATTTGGATAAATTTTGTTTGCAGCACTCTAAAACGCGTGAAAACATGGCTAAGGACAACTATGTCAGATAATCGTCTCAGCGACTTATATATGGTGTCAGCTCACCAACAGAAAATAAAATCAGAGCAGGATTCCTTTATTGATAGAGTGGTAGATTGTTACGGTAGGGAGCCAAGACGAATCCAGTTATTGTTTAAATACTTCACGCATGCGAGCGGAGAAATTTTACTTATTGTAATCACATACCTGAACGAATTTCCATAATGCCAAGTTCCTTCTTGCTCTTAAATTGACAACAAATATGTTACAGTATTTCTGACTACAATAAAATATTCTCTCAGAAAGAAAGGATTTTTATGAACCTAGAAATACATTTCACAAATTATAGGTATAATAAAGTTGTCATGGATTATGGACATTTTATATACGGTACGCATTTAGATACTGTGTAGAATATAACTAATGTCTAACATTACCATGTATGAAAATGCAATGCACAAACTAATAGAGGGAGAAGATGACCATAGAATTATGTTCCATCACTAAACGTATTGTTTATCGGTAAAGTGTTTTGCACCTACTGAGATGAAATCCTGAGGATCCCCCTGATCCCCACCTCTGACCCCTGGGATTGAACCCAGGCTTTTTTGGTGAGAGGTCATGGTGCTGCCCAATTAGAAGTGTAAACGTGATACAACATTTAGAACAGAGGTGACAAATTCAATATTATCAATTAATGAAACCCAAAAGTTGTTTCGCATGCCAAAGCTCCCAATATGACTTCACAAATGAGGTAGTACCTATGTAAATGAAGTACATAGGTACTTATAAAAGGAATAACTATTTCAGCAGATATTTTGCCATGCAACACCTATTATACATTTATATAAATTAAGTTGGGTGTTTTAGAAGACGTAGCTTATATTTCGATATGCAGAAATCATTCAGCAATAATGTAGTAATTCACAAGTTTTATATAATTATTGTAATACACAAGTTTTATATAATTATTTGTGTTTTGCGCTTAACCAACTGAGCTACCCAGACTGACAAAGAAGCCCCAAAGATACGCACAATACGCTCGGAAAATTTATGTATATGAAATGCTTTACATTATCTTGCAACAAAAGAAGCGTTTTGTCCTAATTTATTCATTTGGTACAACGGCAGGGAAAAGTATATAAGCGTAACACTAATACACACATCCCAAAACCAATCTATTATTGTCACTTCACATGCCATTAAAACTGAAGCAGGTATCAGCTAGGTCAGACATGTTAACCTTCGTACGGATATCGTCAATCTTCGTAAAACTTCGTAACGTACGTTTACCTTCGGGTGTTGCGTCTCCAAGCGCTTGTTCCTCCATTTTCTTCATACCGATTGCCATTTGTATTCGACAGAGTGCGCATAAGATTGTTTTAATTTAAAATAACTCAAAGCCATTTCCCCAGTGTTATGTACAAAATAGGTACACCTACAACTAATTCGTTCGACTTAAGCATTTGCGCTTTTTACCTGTTTATAGTTAAATAAGGGTACTTAACTATTAGGAATAATATCAAAGTTAACAGTTGGCTGAATGTCTTCCTTCTTCTCATTGTGCTTAGGTTGGCTGCTATGGTCCCCCTTCAGTTGCAGTTTTCTGGGGGGTAAAGAAAGAGTTAAATTTTTTGTTCTCTCAATAATTTAGCAAAATTTTATAACACCATGTGGCCACAATTACCAAAATTAAATCAGGTGAGTATTATATAAGCAGGTAAAGTATTTTCGCTATCAAACTCAAATAAATCAGACTAAACAACTTTAATATGATGGATATCCAGGTATGCACGGCCGCAAATGTGTACAAAAGACCCAACAATTTATGCGTTGCATTCACGAGTGTAAGTAATATGCTTACTGTAAATCAGGAACATTGTTTTACGGAAAATATTAAATCATTGAGGTACTCAGATGTGCAGAACAGAGGAAAAATCTAATAAGTAAATTATGTAGTACAGAAATGTATTCTATTTGCATCGAACAATATTGGCCAATAATGAAAGACGCTATGTAACAAAGTATAGTGTTTCCTTTGCCTATGTATGGCTTGTTGGTGGTATACACGTTCGGGAAAGTGGCACTAGATGTGTAAAATTAATTTTCAAAATCCTAATTAGGTACAATAAAGTAATATACGAAATATAGTAAAATGTTAAATGATTCTCCTACAGAGGAAATTACTAGATTGCTGTTTTTATTTTAAAACGCAAAATTGCATAACAGAAACACATAAAACTATCCAACTCGCATCCCGCTAAACAAGATGGCGACTTAGTAAGTTTTCCAAGTTTAATGTGCCTTTCCTCGTTAAAAGCTGTAGATTGGACCTAATTATCTGCATGAATGCAATATAGAGGCTTGGTTCTTGAAAGAACAGTGTGTGAATTGTTTATGCTATGTTTATATATGGTTATATGATGGATGCTTAAGTACAATCTAATCTACTTGAAAACAAACATCAAAGCTTCGTCCATGCTGCTTGTTCGGCAAATAACTAAACTACTAGTAAGGTAGCAGTAATGATTAATTTCTGTGGTATTTTAAATGGCAAAAATAACCTATACATTTGAGTAGTTACTTTCCTCAATCGTTCCTTTGTCACTTAGGAATGTATTTCGCCTCTTATGGGATAAGTTTTAATAATAACTGAGTACTTCAGGCTAAGTTCAGATGTGTACATGAATGCCCAGCTCAAGACTAACATGAAATGCATTTTCTTCTGAGGAATTCAGGTTTCGTCAAGCAATATGTTGCTATTTCTGCTGAATTAAAACAAAATGAAACTAAAGGCTAAATTGTCATACTTTTGCCCGCATTTCTGTCACTTTTGCCCGCATCAGGTCTTACTTTTGCCCCTAAATTAGGAATAAGGAAGTGAAAAATAATGAAAGTAATTACCTTAGGAGTGAGTTTAGAACATGATGTGGTCTCTCCAATATCTGGTGGCCACCTACCCACCCGTTGTAGGTGTTTTATTTATATAGGCAAATAGCTTGAGGAAGGCAACAAACGTAGCCATTTTTCCATGCAAAGTGGGTACTGCCAACCTAAATAATCAGTGAAATGCACTGAATATGCGATGTGCTGTTGTTTTGTGAACGTGAATCATTGGAGTTTAAGACGCGCAGATCCCTGGGTTACGCTCTGTCGTCGCTTCGCAGCAACTTGCTGCACTCCTCTCCTTCTAAAAAACATCCCTCGACTACGCTTTGAGGCTGAGGGCCCTCAATCTCTCGGCTACGCTTTGAGGATGAGTATCTTGCCGGCTTCGGTGGCATTATTCATATGTTGGCAGCATTACGTTAGAGCAGCGCAAGACCTGATGCGGGCAAAAGTATGACAATTTACCCAAGCAGAATACCAGGATCATTATCATTAGCCTGTGATTGTATGCAGCATAAATGTGGGCATTGTGGATAACATATAGCTCTTCAATGAATAAGCATTACACGTGTTGCCTAAGAGGCAGATGGCAATTGTAAAAATTACTGATCCCTACAAATTAATTCTTGATAGATGTTTCCTTTGTATCAACGTTAGCACTACAGTTGGATACTTATATTAGTTTTCCTGTTGATTTATCAGTGATATGCAGTTTCTATTTAAGGGTTTATTCCATATATTTTGAAAAATCCTTTATATTCCAGGAGTTTTGTACAATGGTTACTGTAGGACATATGCAAAAGAAGCAATAATCATATCAATGGTCTGATTCTTAATACCTTGCTGAGCAGCAAATACAAATTAAGAGGCACTGGCAAGGCTGTAAAATTTGCAAACCGAGGTAGTCATGTAGATTTTAACATTATCATATGCAATGCAAATAGCAATTATAGTAGGAACATAGTACGCATTTCTGTCAAACTTATATAAATTCTCTTTCTCCAAAATAAAATGTTTTTACATCACCAACTTAGCTGTTTAATGCCTCTGTTTGGTATAAAACCACTCAGAGGATCAAGATGTGTTTACTTAATGAACCTCTTGAGTACATGAAGAGAGTACAGTATCAGTTGTTATACTTATAGCCTCAGGAAAGTCTTTCTAAAAATTCACATTGATCTAATTATAAATAGTTTCATATATCTACAATGCAATATTTGAATGGCAAAGAACTGGTATCAAGAGCACTATTTCAGTTTCTGCTTGAATGGGCAAGATTGCTGGAAGCATTTTCTCAAATTTTTATGTCAATTTAACGACACATTTAACCTAAAAGAAAATCCTCTTTTATGTAATAAATGCGAAACCTTTCTATTAAAAGTACAGTTATAATTTTTCTTTTGGTAGAGCAATAATAACCAGTAGCCTAATTATTTTTCAAACTTAGGGGGGCAATTGACCTCCCTTCCCATAAATGACACCCCTGACTGGTACACATATAAAGATGCAGTTGGTGTGCCTAAGAATTAAGTTGGTCAGTAAATAAGTTATACAATGTTGTAATAGTGAGTAAGCTAAGACACAACTGCAAGATTGAAACTAGACAGGCTACTTGTTTACTCAGCAACTGCTGAGAAAGAGTAAACTAAGATATGTAAATGATGACAATGGGTATGGTGGTGTTAGTGGCTATTATGATCATGATGATGAGTAACAGGTTGGGGGAGGTAGATGGAGAAGAATTTGGTTATATTCCAAACAATACAACATGAACAATGAACGAAAACCGCCAATAGCATAGCATTGTTGCTATGTTGAGTAATCAGAATGTATTTGTCCTCATTTCGAGCTCTGGGGAATTACTTTGAATGGAAAAAAACAAAATACATGAAATTTATAGAAAACAAGACATAATGGACAAGGACAAAAATTTCCTGTGTTTTAAAATGCACTTAATTATACTTTCATTATCTGAAAACTAAATTAATTGCGTTATCTAAAAAATGTAACACACTGTATTATGTATATCTCTATTAAACAGTAATATCCACTTATTCTTCATTAATATGGAGCAAAAGTCACACAAAAAGTTTTTTGATCAATTTACTTGTCAATTTCGAACTTACACTCACTTCAGTCTAAACTGTGAAACACAATTTTGGAATGGAATTTTAATTGCAGCACATACAAATATCTCATCACCGGAACAGAAGGCTCATATACTTACATATATGAGAACTGGAATTGATAATGTGAATGGTTTTGGAATATTTGAAGAAATTTTTCAGTATTTATATAGATAATATTCCATTTAGTTCATAAAACTGAAGCTTACTCTGATATGCTTGAATGCTATGCTTCAAGCTCTAAAAGAAACGCTTAACTTACACATATATTTTCTCATTTTTTCTATCTTCTGTTGAAATTAAATGGACTTGTCCTCATTAATCATATTCTCTTAAGTGATCATTTATTTCCAAATAATTCATATTTGTTGACCTTTCACCAACCATAACTTTCAATCAACCAACTATGGCACTTTTCAGAATCAGCAAAGTGAAAAATCTAGCATTTACCTTCTCAGTTTACTTGAGATGTTTGCCGATAAGCTGCTTCAAGCCAAATTCAGAATCTAAAGTTCAAGTCTTGTCATTGTCTATTAATGACAATAAATTTATTTTACTTTCTCAATGAAAGTGCAGCCCATAAGGACAAAGTATACTAAATACAAATTTAGCTGAACAATATGAAATAATAATATGGTAACATTATGTATATAACATAAAAGTAATAAAAAATAAATAGAGCAAAATTGAAACATACCAAGAACTTTTATAAATATGACATGGATACTGCTTTACTTAAGTTAGGTATATAAATGGAATCTCAAAATGTGTTTGGAGTATTTAATGTCTGTTTAGAAGAGTACTCCCAAAAATGGCATTCCTCCTGTAGAAACAAGTTTTATACCTGTGTGTGGCAAGGTATTGTGGACTCATAACTTTTTTTGTTGGGCATCTTCAGGCTGCTGCTCGCCAGTTTTAAATTTGGCTGTGGCATTGCTTACATATCCTTTTACTTGGTTTTTAAAAGCTATCAACTTAATGCAATGTGTACTCCAATCTTTGGAAAACCTGAGTGAACCTGTATACCATGAATCCTGTGTCATGCAAAGCTTCAGCTATAGTTGTTTTGATGTCTTACATTCCTTAGTACCTCACTATGAGAAGAGGAACCAAGAATATAAGGTAAGGTTTCTTTCCCATTGTGACAATTTTGATAATATTTATTGTCCATAGTCTTGCCTGGTGCAGCATGCACAGTTATGACTTTACATATAATTTTAATTGCTTCTTTACATTGATTTCAGGAGAGTAATTTTGATGGCATTGTTTGGTGGATGGCCTTTAAACGGGATAACTCTCTTTCTTTTGTGTGGAGGTTAAGACACTGTTTAAATTCAATATTCCTTAATTTGTTTCATATTTCCCTGGAGCTTAAATAACTGTTTTATCTATTTATTACTCCTTTATCAGATAATAGTTTAAATTTATATATGCAACATGGGCTCTCTTAATGAATGTCTCTTGGATTTAAAATCTATTTTAACCTTGTCATATGAACTTTGAGTAAATACTTGTTGTGTGAAATTCATGAAGATGTGTGTCTTACTAGTCACTTCTATACTTCTCACAAAATTTAGAAAAGATACAAACAATATGCCACCTCAAACAGAAAGTTTCAACAAATCACATGTCATGCCACTTCTTTGTCAGAGGCTATAAATGCACATGCCTTAGTTGCATGGGAAGGAAGCTGAAGTCAGAATGATGCTCCTAAATCTGTATGGAAACTTTTATCAGTTCTTTCAAGCAGCATATTGTTTGAAATTTTACTGAATTTTGCAACAGCTATATTGGTTTATCAGTTCAGAATGTTATCGGAATTTTAAATAGGAGTTTGTAACTAAAGGTTCAGTATGCATTGATTGTTAACCATAAATAATTTAACCCATTGGCATCTTATTTAAATACCCTCTTGGATAACTTAGAGGTGTGATTTAAATCCCATTACATTGTCGCAAGAGTGCTGTTAAGTTTAAAAATTCATATGAAGTCAACCAATATACTTTCTTTCCTCAACTTTTGAACACATGATATTGGAAGCATTTACTCACAAATTTTGATGGCCTAATATAATTGTTGGGTGTGGTAGATTGCAAAAATAGCTTTTGAAATGAAGAACAAAAGCACAACACTGTTCAATTTTTTTCTTTTATGTTAGGGTGGAATACACATGTTAGGTGGGCACATGTTTCTGTTTGCACCCTCAATGTGGTATCCTCAGGTGCAGGTTGACCTATAGCATTGTACTCTGATAGTGTTACACCCTGAAGCAACTGATGAGCGACATTGGTTTCTAAAGTCCGTGTAAATAGTCTTTTTTTTAGAAACACGTGAAAGACAATCCAAAAAAAAAAGAAACGATTTGTACATGATTAACTGTACTTCCCATGATGGAAATTAAAGCTGTCACTTAATCTTACAAACCTACAGCTCCCATTCGCTTCTGGTATTCAAGAGTAAACTTGGGTTTCTTTACTTCCTCTCTGTGTGTCTGAACTTTCTCTCTTCTCAGCTTTACTTTCAGCAGCATTAAATAATTTTATGGTCTCATAATCTACACCTTTCTGGAAGCAAGAAAACTTTGCGCTGGGATGATGTATGCTACCCTTTTGTCTAGTGTTTATCTCATGAAATTCCATGTTTGTAATAAATGTGGTTCAATTGCATGCAAAGAATTTTAAGATTGAAAATATGTACATGCAAGGTAGGGTTAATATCTTCAGTCTTCTAAAAAGATGTTTACAAGAGTGTCTGCTATGGGTGCTGGAAATGATTCTTATAACCTTCTTTTACATGAGGAATATTTGCTTACTTTCTACTGAGTTTCCCCAAAATAATATTCCATATTCAATGATAGAGTTAAAATATGCATAGTATACTAATTTAAGTCTGTCTATAGAACTGACATTTACCAGTGCTGGGATAGCATAACAGGCAGAACTGAGTTTGGGTAAGATATGCATAATGTGAACTTTCCAATCTAAGTATCTATCTACTTGGAGACCCAGTAATTTAATGTTGTATATTTGTTCTAGTAAGATGTCATTAATTCCAATTTCTATTGGAGGGTGTGATGATCGATGAGTTATAAATTTAACAATTTTTGTTTTGTCTGATTTACAGATAATTTGTTAGCTTTAAACCAGTGTGACATACAGTTCAAGACATAATTCAATTTAATTACACACTCATTCAAGCTTTTACTAGTCACCAGAACACTCATGTTATCAGCAAACGGAATGATACTTGCAATATCCTTTATATAAAATGATAGGTCATTTATATATATAAAAAATGTTAAAGGTCCTAGGACCGAAGCTTGGGGCACTCCATGTGTTACTGTTTTCTATTTTTATGTATGTTTTCCAAATCCAATATCACTGACTATGTTAATACTTGATTACTTCTTTGATTTATATATGATACGAACCAACTTAGAGTTTCATTTTTTAGTCCATAGAATTTCAATTTTGCTATCAGAATATCATGATTAACGCAGTCAAATGCCTTTGCTAAGTCACATAAAATCCACCTACATGCATCTTTTTGTTTAATGCAGTTAAAACTTCATGAGTAAGCTTATAAGTTGCATTATTTGTCGACATTCCTTTTCTGTACCTGAACTGATCCCTGACAAGTATGTTGATATATTCAAGGTATTTACACAATCTATTAAACATCAGCTTTTCAAGAACGTTTGAAAAAATTGGCAGGAGAGATATTGGTTTATAATTTGAAACATTGTTGTGTTTGCCTTTTTTGAAAACTGGTTTAACAATGGATATTATTTGTATCTTTTCTAAAGCTTGTGAGAAGTATAGGAGTGACTAATAATGCATGCATATTCATGAACTTCACACAAGTGTTTACTCAAAGTTCATATGGCAAGGTGAAAATAGATTTTAAATTTAAGAGATGTTCATTAAGAGAGCCCATATTGCATATATAAATTTTAACTATTATCTGATGAAGCAATAATAAATAGGAAAAACAGTTATTTAAACTCAAGGGAAACACAAAACAAATTAAAGAATATTGAATTTAAAAAGTGCCTAACGAAGCAATTAAAATTATATATAAAGTTACAGCTGTGCATGCTGCACCAGGCAGGTCTATGGACAATAAACATCAAAACTGTCACAATGGGGTAGAAACCTCACCTCATATCCTTAGTTCCTGTTGTAATAGTGAAGTGCTAAGAAATGCAAGACATCAAAACAACTATAACTGAAGCTTTGCATGACATTAATTTCACGGTATACAAAGAAGTTCACACAGGTTATCCAAAGATGGGAGTGCACAATGGATTAAGTTGGTAGCTTTTAAAAAGCAACTAAAGGATATATAATCAATCCCACTTTCAAATTTGATACTGGCGAGCAGCAGCCTGAAGATGCCCAACAAATAAAGCAGAAAAGCTATGAGCCCACAATACACTGCTACACACAGAAATAAAAACCTACTTCTATAGAAGGAAGAATATCAATCTTGGCAGCACTTTGCTAAACAGATATTAAATACTCCAACCACATTATGAGAATCCATTTATATACCTAACTTATATAAGGAAGTATCCATAACAATTTTATTTATAACAGTTCTTGGCAGGTTTGATTTTGTTCTAATGATTTTTTATTATTTTTATGTTATATACATAATGTTACCATATTATTATTTCATATTGTTGAGCTACATTTGTATTTAGTATACTTTGTCCTTATGGGCTGCACTTTCATGCGGGAAGTAAAATAAATATATTTGCTTCTGGACAGCTGCAACATGCCCTGATTCTGTCTGCATAGGATGTCAAGGGAAGAGTGCAGTAATGGGTGTGGCACCTTATCAGCATGTTTCTTTCCCAGACCACTTTGGTGTGGTTTCTATAACCTGAAATGCTATTTTTCCAATAAGTGGTTCCTCAGTTGGTTCCGAAGGACCTCATAAGGCTGAATGAAACAGACTTTCCAGAATAGAAAATATATCCATGTTTGTACCAGCAATTGAACCTGGGTTCCCCTACTAGTGTCACAACCAATTCTGCTGAAGTATCTCAGCAATGGTCCTTAGAAATAGTCAGCAAATTTATTTCCTAAGGGGCTCTATAGAAGAATGTAGCAAATATGCATTAGACAAGTATTTTTCAACTGTAAACTTACAGTTACTTTGGTTTTCTATATTCTTATTTTAATTAAGCAGATATTGTTTATATCACTCCAAATATATTCAAAGAACATATAGCATGTATTGTAAAAAATATAACCCTTTCTATGACATTCTATTTTGAAAATTTATAATTCATTTTCTGATAAACTGTGGTTTTGGCAGTTGCAAAGTCCCCTGGATCTTTGATATTATAAAGTACAAAATTAAAGGAAAATATAACAAGAGGCTCCTTTAAGATTGGTAGAAAAGAGGTTTTGGAAGTTATGCACATGATTGGGGCATGCTGGATACACATTATAAAACTGTAATCACAATGTTTCCACTACATTTTAATTTCAAATAATAACTCATGTTAACACATATAATGGGCAACATTAAAGGTAGAAATATCATCCTAAAAATTGTTTTTATTTTTGTATGTGCATATGTTATCCTTTAGCTCAAGAATGTCTCTTAACTGCTTGTTGTGAAACTTGTTATACAACATAACCTAGTTCCCACTTAGAGAATAGGTTATAATGCAAGTTAGTTACTTTCCCTAATGGGGTTTCTAGTGGGACGTAGAATAAAAATTTGAAATTCCTTGCTTATTACTGAGTGTTTTTAAAAATGTTTAATCACAAAAGCTTGTAAATATAATGCTGCTGACAAACATTTTTATTTATATAATCTTAAGGAAATGAATTTTTAAGAGATTACATAGATATTTCATTACACTTATAACTTCAATTACCACAGGAAACAATTGTTGTTCTGATCAATTAAAACTAATAAGGATCAGACCCAAGTTTGTCCTCTGTTAAAACTTTTAATAATGTTTTAAATTTTACTAATACCACAGGATAACAGCTTTATTGCCGGTTTTAGAAAACACAACATTAAACTACATTGCATAGAAAGAATATAGTAGGAGATTAGGAGAGGGTATGACTTTTGAGGGAAAAAGAGAAAGTGAAAGGAGGAGAAACTCATAATGCATTTTATTCATCCTTTGAATACAACAGTTGTCATATCAGGTTTACATATATATGAATATTTATACTATTTTACATTGTGTTGTTTAATTGACATTCTTCTAAACTATACAAAGCATTATCTGGTAATTATTGTTTCACTAATTTCAATATACATAAGTTATTTTTATATGTTTTTATCTCTTTAGGTAACTTATTGAATAGCTGTTTCCCCATACTTTTAACACCTCAATTGTTTGAAGTAGCCCTAAGGGTTGATCTAAAATTTTCATTGTTATTTCTCAAATAATATTTATGAATATTGTTATTTTTTGCTCATCTTTATCTAATACAATTTGCTTCACCATTTACCTTTCCTTATTTACCTCGAGAATGCGGCCCGTCAGTCACCTCCTGTTGATGTGTTACTCATCACCTCGGCTAATCATTGAAGACCCTGTTGTGTCTGGGTTCAAATACTTATTTGAATTGTTTTTGAGGTAGAAACATGTTTTCCTTGATCTCAAGGAGTGATATGCAAGGAATCAACTGACTAAAAAATAGCTGTAGATGATATCGCATATGAAATTCAACACCATTTTTTGTTTTATTGTTCTGAGCTGTAACAAGAAGCCAACAACAAACCTTTCATGTTGTGTGTTAAACAAAGTACACTGCTGCACTTTGACTTCCACCAAATTATTACTTAAGCACTTGTCTAACAACATATAACAATATTTCTGCATATTTAGTTACTCTCTCCATGAATTTCTTGTCACTTTTTGCATATATTACTCATGGAATTATGTTCAAAAACTGAGTTACATTCTTAAAGTAATTCCCGCACAAAAATATTGTTGTGAGGAGCACAGCTTCCTCATAATTTTGAAGTCCAAAACTGCATTACACTCTTAAACTAATTTTGACACAAAAATCTTTTGCTAAGATCAGAGATTCCTCCTACTTTTGAAGTCCAATAAATGCGTGAATATTCTGCAAGCATCTCCCATATATACAATTCTGAGAGGTGCAAATGTGAAGGTTACAAACTAATTCTGTTGGTCCTTGAGTTGGCGCAAATTTACTTTGCGTTTAAACATCAACAAATGTCTATTAACCAGACTGGCCAACTTGGAGTCACATTGTAGAATACAGTGAAAAAATCCCCTGTTTCTGGACCATTCCTTACTTTCCCTAGCGTCAGTTACTTGTGTCCTATTTGCACGCCAATTAGCAAAGGCTTCTACAAACATGTAACGCACAGTGCAATAACCTTTACTCTTATTCTTTCCAACACTTGTTTCATTTCTGCTAGTGCAAAAGTTTAAAGTTACTTAAAATAAAATATAGGTACAGACATATTTCTTTGCATTATATATGTGATGAACCTTGCTATATAAAAAAAATGACATAAGTATGACAATAAACACACAAAAATAATTAAAACATAGGAGAAGTGTATTTTCTAATGTTCTAAGTGCTTTTTGTTGTAATGTAAATATCTTTTTCATGTCTATTTCTGTGGTATTTCCCCAAAGTGTAATTCCATAGTGTATGTGCAAATAAATGAAAGAGTAGTAGATCTGCTGAACCGTTTCTGTATCCACAATATTCCTTGCTTGTTTCGTTATATAAATACCTTTATTTATTTTTTTATTAATACGCCTTACATATGGTTTCCAATTTAGTTATTTGTAAATTATCACTCGTAAAAGGTTAGTGTAATTTGTTTCTGGGATAATTTCTCAACTTATTTTTATTTTGTTGCTCATTATGGAGCCCTTTTTTAATTCAAAATTCATCCTGGCAGTCTTTTTAACGTTTAATACAATATTCAAACTACCATAATATTGTTGCACTATTTTAGTATAGAATTTGCTTTTGCCTCAATCTCAGTTATTGTTTGGGCTTTAATTATTTATGTCATGTCACCTGCGTATCTGATGGCTAAGCCACCATTTCTTAAAATTAATTCAGATATATCATTCGCATATACTAAAAGTAAGAATGGCCCTAATTTGGAACGTTGTAGAACCTCCTGTTTAATAGCTTCATAGCATGATTTTATTTTTTCCATTGTCCCATCTTTATTTCTGTAATTTATTTCAATTCATTGAGTTCTGTTTCTTAGTAATGAATTGAGCCAATTCTTTGCTAAACCCCAAACTCCATAGTTTTCTAGTTTATCTATTAATTTATCTATGTTTACACAATCAAAAGCTTTCAACAGACCTAGGAAGATGGCAATTACTTTTTCCTGATTATTTAATGGTGTTACTATAATACTGTTTACTTTATCTATTGTATTTATTGCCAATTTTGTTCCTGAAAACCAAATTGCCATTCCAATATTATATTAAATTTTTTAAAATAGGTTTGTAGTTGCTTTAAATACATGCCTTCTATTATTTTGGAAAAGTTAAAACATAATGTAATTGGTCTGTAATTTTCTGTGCTCATCTTATTTCCCTTTTGTTTATATAATAGTCTCACAATTACTTGTTTTGTTATTTCTAGAAATTAACCTTGCTTTAGTAGTGTATTTACCATATGGGTTAGGACCTTCACTATCTCATACTTAAGATGTTTTAGTGTTTTGTTTGATATCCCATCCAAGCCACTAGATGTTTTTGCTTTTGCTTATTTATTTCCTGCATAGCATTTTCCTCTGTTATTCAAAAATTCCTGTAGAATGTATTTGTCCCAATAATTTGATTAAATTTGGTGAACTGATAAAGCTTTACTTTTTTGCATTTAAATGATTTGCCATATTAATATAGTAGTTTTTAAAAATATTACATATCTGGTTTGAATTATTGCTATCCTTGTCCCCAATTTTTATAACAATATTTTCATTCCATTTACTTTTCCTTTGCTTATGTGTACTATTTACTATGCTCCATATTATTTTTGTCTTATTTTCTGATTTTATTACCAATTCCCTGTTATGTACCCTTTTAGCCATTTCTATTACCTTTTTTAAATGTTACATTATAATTCCCTATATATTTTAATGATTCCTCCCCCATAGGTGGATTTTTATTGAATTTGGAAAGATCTTGTTCTTTTCCATGACTTTTTTATTCCGGTTGTCATCCATTTTTCATCTTTACAATGTTTTATATCTGACTTTATTTTAATCTTTTTTAAAGGTACATTCAAATTTAATACATGTTTTATTCTTTTATTAAATTTTTTTTACTTATTATTATTGTTATTCAGTTTGTATATATCCTCCCAACTTACATAAGCCAAAAATTCCTCAAGTTTACATAAATTATGCTTATTTATTTGCCTTCTGCATTAAAAAAAATGTTGTTGCACTTTTCTTTTACATGTATGTTTAAGAATTGCCCATAATGGTCCCCTATCCGAGCTTTGATTATTTTTATTTCCCATTTATTTTCAGGTAGATTTATGAGTACATTATCAATACAAGTCTTAGCTTGTTTAGCTCAGTGGGTTGATTTATACCAGTTTTCAAATTCTGCCTAAATGTAGTTGCTATTGAATTATGTGTGGCTGAGTTATTGTTTAGCAAGTCAATATTTGCGACTCCCATAGTTATTTTAATTTTACCCACGTGCAATGTATGTAATGTTTTCTCTAAGCTATTAAGAAAATAATTTTTGTTAGCCACTGGGGATCTATAAACTCCAATTACTGTGATATTTCTTTCCTTTTGAATGATCTCAATTGCTGCTACCTCACATAGGATTTTCTCTACAAAATCACTAAAAAATCTTTAAATTTTATTATATTAGCTGCATAGATTGCAACTCTCCACTACTATGATCCTGCCTACAGTAGTATGACCCCAAATTATGGGGTATCTCATTTAGTGCAATAACATGAGCGGAGCTGTTGATTCTGTTGTTGTGAAAATGTTTCACCATGTAAAGAATTTAAATTACCTATACTGATACCAGCAGAAGGGAAATATGAGGAGGCTGTTAATTACTTTAAAGCTTGCAATTATGAATAACAAAACCTAGATAAGTAGTAAACTCACATGAGACACATAAGGAAGTGTTTCAACTAGGCTCTTTTCACCCAAACTTTGTATACAGGCCCACATTCATCTCTCTGTAAAGCTATCAGAAGCATTTGTTTGTATAATGTGTGTTTTTTCTGTTAGAGCACTGTAAAACATAAGACACCGAGGGATCTAACTTGTGTTACAGCCACAATGTGTTTGGAATTGTGATCAAAGTGAATTCAATTAGGAACCAATATCAGGATGTGCATTGTCCAGAAAAATTGCAGTAGTTCAATTGACATATAATATTATCCAAGTTATAGAATATGCATAGGACTTTCAATGAGTGATAATCTATCAAACAGCTATAGATTCTGTTTTCAAGAAAAAGATTTTATCAAAAAAAAAAAAAAAAAGAGGAAGCAGGTTGAACAAAACTTTCTTGAAGACAGTCAAGTGGTAAGCTACCTAAAGAATGTTTAAAAACATTTTACTCCTGCAATGTGCCTAAAATCAAAAGTATATACTGTTATGCAATTCATGGAGTGTGCACAAGGTCACACTTTTGATAAATGAATAATTTCAGGCAAGGACAGAATGTATGATAATTATGCTTAAAATAACAAAGTATACCCAGATTCTGGACATATACTTCTTTAGGCAGTACAAAATATATGCTAAGAACTCTAGCTGAAGTTCCAGGATTTAAATTCAGAAATCAAGCCCTTATAATCAAAATAACTGGTATTCATATTCAGTTGTCTGCTGTAATATATCACCTATATTTTGTTAATTATCACAATTGCATGTTTGCAGGAACCCTGAACAAGTTTCAGGCTTCAAAAATGCAATTCAATTGTAATTTGATTTTTCATCAGTAAAGTATGGTTAAGAAGTTTGTTCAAATGTTACTTTTGTATGCTGATTCATGCGTTTTATAAAGACCTCTCATGTATGGATTTAAAAAGGATATTGGTCAACACTAATCAAATGAAGAGTTACACAAATGAATGCTTTATGATGTTCATCACCATTGTTAAATAAGTTTCTGTACAAATTTTTAACCATAAAATTGAACCTTTCCTTGTTAGTATCATTAACTACTATTACTCACCTTCAGCATTGCTCAGAAAAGTTATCAAGGTTATAAAATGTCAAATATTCATTTGACTTGAAAATTCTCTTATACTCTGAGGTATAAGATGCAGTGAAGCATCTGTGATAGCCTCTCGTAACTAAATCCTATCCTCCTTCTGCCCATTGTGCACTCTGTTTTTAACAAATGAGGCCCTGCAGACCAAGTCACAGTGGTATAATTGTTCCAACAGAATAGAAAAAAATACCATTTAAGCATGCAGACTTGCCATATCATGCATAACCATCTCCTAAATGGTGAAGAAGAGATATGTCAATGCATCTTCTTGACAGTCTTTCTGGCTAGGCTTTAAAGACCTGTTAACAAATGGCAGATCCTTTAAACATATTTGAGGGTTGTGTGTAGCCATCATAGCTGCCATAACCTAAAAAAAATATAGTGCATACACTAAAACTGTTATACTTTTGCTATTACTCTTTAAATTTACTAATGGTATGATGACAAAATTGGTAAAACAATCCGGAGGTGTAACAGTCCCTCATTTGAATCTGCAGTAAGGGACTGCTAATCTTGATCCCATGCAGAAAAAAGACAGTAACAGTAGGGTGCTACAAAAGAACACTGGAGATCCAACCCAAAGGAACTGAAATTGCTAAAATTATTACAGTTACTGAAGTAGACATTTTCTTCATTCAAGAGGCAAACCTATCAGATGATCAATTAAAATATTTTAATCTAACAATCTTAACAATACAACTTTTAATCAAAAAAAGACAAATAATTAGCAAAATATTATTTGGTTTCAAGAGTAATATAAAAATCTTGCATTATTAAGGATATGGAATTACAAGACAAATTTGAAGTTGGGTGTATAGAAATGCAATATAAACTTTCAAATCTACAGTGCTTATAATCCTGCTATGGAATATACCAAATCTTTCATGTATTGATACTCAGTCAAAAACACTCATAATTGGATATTTTAATGTCCCTTCTACAAGATGGGGGTATGAAAATGTGGACTTTATGGGAAAGGCTATAGAAGATTTCACAAACACCGCTATGTTTGAACTAATCTAATGTTGACATTTCTACACTTTTAGACAGAGGAATTAATCCAGACATTCTGCTAGCCTTTTCAGATATAGCAAAAAGGGTTAATCTGAAGATTGTATAAGGCCCAAGTTCCAGCCTGTTCCAGCTGTTATTGTCAGTATGCAATTACAGAACCCAAGCAACCTCTGTTGACATCCTACAATATGCTTAAAAGAGAAATTACTACTGCAAAAAGAAATTATTTTACAAATTTCTTACAAAACATTTACACCAGGAGGGATGGAAAAATTGCATAAATTTATACAGAACAGAAATAATTGTTCATCTTCAGTTAATAACAAAATATTTGCACATGGCTGTGACATGGCAGAGTTATTCAATAAACATTATGCCAACAAAATTACAAAGTAAAAGGTCATTAGGTTCAGATAAAATACACACTGATAAACTCAAACTTTTAAAACTTTATAACTTGACCTGCTGATTGTAAAAACGAAATAAGCATCACCATTCATAAAAAATACAAACCTAACTCTGAAATTAATGACCCATATCTCTTACAAGTATCTTTGCAAATGTCACAGAAATAAATCTTTAACAGATTGAATTGATTTATGGAGTCCCATTATTTAATTTCACCCTCACAGGTTGTATTCAGGCAGTTTCATGAACTCATGAACAAAGTGTAATGTTTCCCTAAGAAATCAAAGATGCTTTTAAAAAGCAAGAATATACATTAGCAATATTATTTATTGATTTTCAAAGTGCATATGACACTATTTGCAGAACAATGTTATTAAAGAAGCTGCATGAAGTGAGCATACTTGATAAGTTTTCATGTATATCTCATGTTTTAACTCAACAACTGATTGTAGCTGCATACGAATCTAGTAATGTGTATCAGGACAAATTCGCAATTGTCTATTATAAGGAGCAGTTCTTAGTACTACACATTTTAATATTTATATCAATTATTTACCTCAAAAAATCAGAAGTAAAGTGTGCTCTATATGTAGATAATTTGGTATTGTGGACTTATAAACAAAGAAGTAAATGTAGTGAGCTTAAAAAATGCAATGAAACATTCTCTTAAAAGCTACATATTTGACAAGAAAAAGTTAATGGCTCTTAACACCACCAAATCCAACTTTCAGATATTTTAACTATGGAAGAAACCATTACAAACTGAACAAAACAATCATGGAAAATCTCTCTCAAAAACTGATTCAGCAAAATACTTTGGAGTTATTTGTGATACTAAAGTTTGTAAGCATGTTACAAGAAAAGCCAAAAGGTGCTATCTTTATTAAAATGTTTGGCAGGTATGAAACGGTGTTGTTCAAGAGAAATACTCATCACTACATACAGCACTTATATAAAACCAATAATTACTTTCAGCAGTGAAGTCATAATAGCGGCCAATCTCAAAAAGTTAATGCAACTGAACAACTCTTCAGCTAATTACAGGTATAGCAAAGTCTACTCCAGTATCTGCAATGCACATATTGGTTCATCAACCACCTATGGAATTTGACATTTAAAAGAATGCTATTATTTTATATGATAGATTATCTAGGCTTTCATAAAACAAATGGGACAATAAACATTTTGAACTCAATTTCAAAACTCAGGAAAGCTTCCTCTGTAAAATGCATGAAATAAAGAACACATTAATCTCTCAGCAGTTAGAGAAGGTTTCATTTATAAAATAAATTCTATAGAAATCTATAAATAGATTACTGTTTAAACCTTATTGAAGACACAATGCAGAGTGACACTCCAAAAGTGGTATTGAAATAGCTTGCTTTAGATACCATTCATAGTAGATAATCTAGACTGGCTTCACAGTTTATTGATGGTTTGGTAATGTGCAATTAAATCAGAGATGCTGCTGGTGCTACATGCCAACTATTTTCATCTTATAAATCTTTGGGTTATGGTGCTTAGCTTTAATGGAGAAATTAAAGCTGAATAATCAGTTATTCAGAATCTAATATATTGCATTTCTCATTTTCAAAGGGCAGTTACATTCTGTGATTCCAGACTGACTATTTCTGCTATAACAAATAATTTCTTGCCTAAAAGCACAAAAGCTACAGATTGCTGGGGAAGAATATATCACTTGACTAAACTCGAGAAGAGAATAGCCCTTCAATGGGCATCATCACATTATGAGCTTCTTAGTAACATACTAGCTGATCACCATACTAAGAAGGGAAGCAATATTGTACAAAAGCCCAGGGCAAACATCATTCTTCACAATTAAAAGATTAATCAAATAAAATTACAGTGTATAACTTCTGATCATTTTCAAAAAATTAAAAGGAATAAAATATGGGAGAAGCTCGCTAGGCAATGAGCACCAATTTCCAGACGTCCACAGAAGAAATGTAGTTAATTTTTTTCCAAATGATCACAGAACATGATTATTTTTCAAAGCACTAGCAAGGATCATAATTTTTTATTATTCAATTTATCCACTGTGTGACCTTCAGGAGGAGATGGACCAGTATCATCTTCACTGTGCCCAGCTCTTTCTTCAACATCTACTCTATGTGAAAAATATTTCAGAGCAAGACAATTAATGGCTTCATTGCCAAAAACAAGGCATTAGACAGTACCATCAACCCTTATATTTCAGAGCCATTAAGATGCTTGTCCCCATGGGTCTTTAAGCAAAGAAGAAGAGTAAATTTAATTATTACCATGTAGAATTTGTAGTCTTCTCATTTGTCATAGTTGTGGTTGCTTTAAGTTTGCAATGTTTGTGAGATTTTAAAATTATAAGCTTATGAATAGAATTAATCAGAGCTGAAAGGCATTAAGTCAAAATGTGCATGTATTTTACTATTTAACATTGTGAACTACTTCAACAAGATGCACCAAACAACAATGAAAAGCATTAAGTTAGTCTTGCTGCTGTGCATAGTGTATGCGGAAAGTAAAGCATTGAGTCATTGACTTACTACTTTTCAACCCCATGCTCTGGCACTATGCTGACTATGCTATAAGTTCTGATTCCTGTACAATTCTTACCATGTGGTTTCATATGTATTTAGTTGTTTGTTTGTTGTGCGGAAGTGATTGTTTCATCATGTTGGCTGAGACAAAAAGAAATTATTCTGTTCTCAAGAAGAATGTAATAAAGCAAGCCATTATTAAAGGTCTACCTTATACTAGCTACAGTAAAAAATAAATTGGAGGAAAGAAAACAGGAATATTACAGGTTCATACAAACTGTTTAATACTACAGCAATATTGACAATAATGTACCTTATTTCTACTATAGTACGTTCAGAGTTAGCTAGCCTATCTTTTATTACTTTCCAACACTTATTTTAGTACAGTAATTTATAAGTGGGCAAAATTTATAAATACTCACTTTGGTTGTAGGTACCAGAAATGCTGTTTCAAGAGAATCTCTGATAGCAGAAAAATATATATATTGGAACAATTTCAAGACTTATACCTAATGTGTCTTATTGAGGCATGTGATGTCAAACATTACAGATCCTAGAAGTCAGGAAGGGATGAACAAAAAAAGCATTGTTCAAGTTTTCAATATTTTGTAATGTGTGGGTCACATAGAGTGTGGCTATGTCAAGAAGTATTTCCAGTTTACACTCCATTGGTACAAAGTGGTTGTTCTCTGTAACTCACATGTTAATGAATGTAAATGTTGTTCAAGATAAACGTGGGAAGAATCTGTAAGGAAATAAAACTTCCGAGAACATCCTGAAAACAATAGATGAACACATTAAACCTTTTCCTTTAAAGACCTCTCATTATGCTGGGAAAAAAATTCAGTACTTAGATTCTTGGCTGTATGTGAGAACAATGTTTCACTTGTACGGTAGTACTTATTAAGATACAGCTACTACAGGCAATATTTTTAGGGAAATTATGATTATAAATTTTC
The DNA here is from genome assembly GCA_030765065.1 of Deroplatys truncata. Taxonomy (NCBI): domain Eukaryota; kingdom Metazoa; phylum Arthropoda; class Insecta; order Mantodea; family Mantidae; genus Deroplatys; species Deroplatys truncata. The sequence continues at coordinate 195,146,604 of CM060990.1, forward strand.
CAGACTACAGACCACAGAAGCTTAATTCCAAATTGAAAAGTCCTCATCTTTGTGAAGCTTTAAAACTTGCAGCCAAGTCAGATTTGGAAGTTTATCTCTGAAGGAGTCACAAGTTTTACAAATTCCTGAAGGAGGCAAAGTCTTGCTGTCTAAAAAATGAAGAAATGGGTGCTATTGCGTTTGACTATATGCAGAATTTTCCCCTGCCAGAAATTTCAGTGCAAGAAATCTTTATATGCAGCAGCTGTGGGTACATGTGCTCAACATTCACAATTTAAAAGATAACAGCTCTGTAGTATATCTTTATCATGAGGGTAATGGAAGAAAAGGTGCAAATGAGGTATGCATTTCCTATACAATTGCATTAAACACTACATTCCAGACACCATTAAACATCTCAGCTTGTTCTTAGATGGATGTACTGGGTAAATTCGAATTCACACAATGCAGAGAATGTATATGAGACTGACAGCAGTTAGTAGATTTGAGTCAATTACCCATGTGTTCCCTGAATGCAGTCAATCATACATACCATGTGATAGAAATTTTGCGGCATTCGAAATGAAAATTAAAAGTATTCATAGAGTGTATAAGCCAAAAGAATATATACAAATAATAGCAAACAGCTGAAAAAATGTGGAAGTTCTTATTGCAGAATTTGAAAAAAATCATTAATTCTGATAATGGTGGCCATCTTACATTAAGAAGACTACTATGTCAAGGGAAAGTGAAGGATTCCCAAGAGAGAAGAAGCAGGTGTTTTCCCCCCTTAAAGTTCAAGTAATTAAGTACTGCAACAACAAGATTGGAAAGGTTGAAGCTTCATTTTACTCAGTTCTCCTGTTAAACATAGATTATTTCTGGGAAGGCTCAAGTCGCTTCAACATCTTAACATGCCTTCTGAAAAGATATATAAGGACAAAATTCCCATAAACTTTAACAAGTTACAGGATATTGGGAAGATACTAAAATATATTCCTCAGGATGCTATGCAGTTTTACAAGAATATTCTGAAATGCCCAACAAAAAGCCAATTGAATATATGTAAAACCATTTGCCATAAGCCATGTTTTGGTTTGTTTGCTTTTTCATTCAATTTAAATTATATTTTGGCATTTTATAATTTACACTGTTCTGTTCAATGAACTTATGTTTGAAAAATATGTATAATCATTATAACTATATTAAATTTAAATACCAATAAAGATCTTGAATTTAGTAGTGAACATGGAGCAGAAAAGCATAAGTCCATTTTTGAAAAACGAAACAAAAATCCAGGTGACATATTAAAATTATATTTTAACTTAGATAGATATATTTTGAGGCAGTGCTTTATAGAAAAATAAATGAACGATCTAAATTCAATATCACAGCTGGGATTTGAACATAGTTCTCCCACTCTTCTTGCAGTTACTCTAACCACTGAGCTACTGTGACAACATACCAGTGGGACATTGAATTCCCCAATTGACTCAAATTTTGTTCCCAGACAGACCACCAAGGCATCTCACTCGAGATGACTCTCAGTGGCGACCTGCAATCCTATTGGGTTATTTTATGTTGAGTACAAATGGCAGATGATATGACTTAAATGGAGAAAGCCAAGGGTATAACATTTGGCTATGTTTATAAGTGTTATTGAGGAAATCACTTAATCAAACACTAATCAGAGTAAGAACAGGTTGTTTTGAGTGGTGTAGTCCTAGAAATGAAAATTATACAGGGCTTAGAAATATTATGCTCCTAAAGGCACTTTTAAAATGCTGTACCTCACAAGATATTAATACATACCCTGTTACTGAATCTGATAAATAGATAAATTTAAAAAAGCAGGAGTCACAGTAATGTGCTGATATGATGTCGGTTATTTAAATCACTTTAATTCTGGAATATTTTGAAAAAACATGTTAAGGTTACGGTCCATAGTTCTTCTTGCAGCCTAATATTTTTTTTTCCAGTTTAATTAAATTCTACTTATTTTATATACATGAAAGTCGGCCTATTCAATAAATTACCAAACAGATAAAAACATAAAAATAACAAATATATATTAAAATTGGTAAAACAATATTTACTAGATAATGCTTTTTATAGTTTACAAGAATGTAAATTAAACAACACAATGTAAAATAAGTTGTAAATATATATATATATATGTATGTATGTACTTAATCTTACATGTTCTATAACTGTGATACTCAAAGGATGAACAAAATGAGTTATGAGTCTATCTTCCTTTCACTTTCCCATGGTCTCTCCCTCCACTTCCCAATTTCTCTCCCTCTTTCTCTTTTTCCCTCAAAATTCACACCCTCTTTTAAACCCAAGCTCTATCTCCTCTATGCAATTTGGTTTTATGTTATGTTTTTTTAAACCCGGCAATAAAGATGTTTTTCTGGGGCATTAGTAAAATTTAAACATTCTTAAAAGTTTTTCTGCAAGATAAACTTGGGCCTGTCTTTATAGATTTTTGCGATTGTGTTCAGATCTAAAATTGTTTCCTGTGGTAATTGAAGTTATAAGTGTAATGAAATATCTGTGTAATCTCTTAAAAATTCATTTTCTCTAGATTGTATAAATAAAAAGGTTTGTTTGGAGCATTATATTTACAAACTTTTGCGATTAAACATTTTTAAAGAGGCTCAGTAATAAGCAAGGAATTTCAAATTTTTATTCCACGTCCCACTAGAAACCCCATTAGGGAAAGTAAACCTAACTTACATTATAACCTATTCTCTAAGTGGGAACTAGGTTATATTGTATAACAAGTTTCATAACAAGCAGTTCAGGCCTTCTTGAGCTGGAGGATAACATATGCACATACAGAAATAAAAACAATTTTTAGGATGATATTTCTACCTTCAATATAGCCCTTTATATGTGTTAACAGGGTTATTATTTGAAATTAAAATTTACTGGAAACATTTGGATTACAGGTTTATAATTTGTATCCAGCATGCCCCAATCTTGTGCATAACTTCCAAAACCTCTTTTCTACCAATCTTAAAGGAGCCACATGTTATATTTTCCTTTAATTTTGTACTTTAAGATATGAAAGATCCAGGGGACTGCAACTGCCAAAACTACAGTTTATCAGAAGGTGAATTGGAAATTTTCAAAATAGAATAATGTCATAGTAAGGGTTATATTTTTTGTATAGCATACGCTATATGTTGTTTCAATATATTTGGAGTGATATAAACAAAATCTGCTTAATTAAAATAAAAACATGGAAAACCAAAAAGCAACTGCAAGTTCACAGTTGAAAAACGCTTGTCTGATTCAACATTTGCTACATTCTTCTATAGAGCCCCTTAGAGCCCCATTAGTTGCATAAAATTATAAAAAATTTCTTAAAGGAGTTTACATGCTGTTCCCAGAAAATTCAAGAATTCTGTCATATAACAATCTTAAATACGTGGTATTTTAATCAAAACTATTAGAGCCATTTGGAGAATATAAATAATATTAAAATTTTTCTTAACGTAAAGGGTAGCTTGAGGTAGGAAAATTTTCTTGAAAATCTTAGGGTCAACAAAAACCTATGGCCTTTACTCACAATCCTGGGAAAAAGAATCACATTTCTATTGAATGGTTAGTCTGTAAAGGGTTGCTTGTGGTTGGAGGGGTGGGTATTGTCAGGGGAACCGGCATCATTTCAATTATGAATTGAGGACTGTTTACGCAAAACTCATTTTATGCATTTTTTTAAATATTTTATTTTTTCAACACAAACTGTTCAGCACTTTCTACAAGCCTATACAGACAGCTATAGCAAAACTCACTTTATTCTGATATTATAGAACAGAGCACACAGCTCATTTTTACAAAATTCACCTTATGCATATGTAGAGGTGTTTTCAAAACTCGCTTTATACTACTTACTTTATCCAAAGTGGTATTTGTTTACTTTCTCATTTGTTTAGTGTACAATAGATGTCAGAACAAGTTTTTTTCTGACTGTGTTATGGCACTCCTGGAATGATTGTTTTGCTTGGTGGTAGATCGCAAGGCATATTGCTCTACTCCATCTTTTGTTGCTAGCTGTTATGTGAATTGGTCACCAGTTTTCGCCAAGTTGTGGAACCTAAGTGTAGAAGGCTAGAATTTTGTTAAATAGTGACTATGAAGGAGATGGTGAATAAAATATTCCTGAGAGTGAAACATCTAGCGGGCATAAAAGAAGAAAAATGGAGCAATGAAACATCTCCCAACAAAGTCATCACAATATTTAAAGAAATATGCAGCGTCTGATGTTTACTGCATGCATGGTGAAAGGAGTAAGGCACACAACAATGGACAGAAAAACTGTTATGCAGACAAACTCACTTATGCTGACTTAACATATTTCAATAATCTATTATATTCTGCAGGAGACACGAGCAAGCAAGATATGGATATCTCATTACTGGCTGGATATGTTGTAGATTCCACTACAACTAAAACCTTTAAATTGATGTCTATCAAGTATAAGATAAAACTTTTGAGATGAACGCCTAGTACCAGTTTGTGGTGTTACATTTCAGAAAATAACAGCTGCATCATGTGATTGCTTAGCTGGGATTGCTCGGCACTATTAAGAATATAGGACTGCACCACAGGAATAAAGGGGTGGCTCAGGAGCAAAGCTAGCCATGACCCATCAAGTTAAAGAACACATTCTGAAGTATAAGTATAGAGAGAGTCATTAGAGCAAAAGGAAGCTGAGTAGATCATATTTCCCCCAACTTAAATGTAAATATGTAGGGAAAAGTTTTGCAAAGAACAAAGACAAGGAGGCAAGAAAAGTTGTTTGGTGTCAAAATTTAAGACAGTCTTCTATAGGAATTTTAATCTCAGCTTTGGTAACCCTCACAGAGATGCCTGATCAACATGAAAGGAGCTTGAACTGAAGATAAAGGTCACCAAAACCGAAGAATGCCAAGAAGTGTGCAAATCTAACCTGCACTTGCATAAAGCCTGTACAAAGAAGTTTCACAGCATCATGAATACCTACTCTGAAAACACTGTAAAGGTTGTCTTTGACATGCAACAAAACCAACCACTGTCAAAGCTCTGCATTGGTGAAGTGTTTTACACATGACATGTATGGTTCTATAACCTGACTATAGCGGTACATGAACCACAACAAGACATTAATAACATATTTCGCTATTAATGTTTTAGAAGCTTTGTAATGATGAAGTCAAAATTCAGTATTTAAGCATTAGGAGTCAATTTGGGACACATTTGCTTCACTTACTCTGTAATTTATACAGGTTATATTTCAGAAGGTTTGCTTACATCATCAGCTGTAGGTCAACTACAACTGATGATGTAAGTGAAAGGTTCTGAAACACATCCTGTATAAATCACAGAGTAAGTGAAGCAAATGTGTCCCAAATTTGACTCCTAATACTTAAATATTTCATTATATTTGATGTGAAACATAAGCTGGAAGCGGTGTAAATGAAATCGTATCTGACTGCAGCATTTCCTCATACATTATTTGGAAGAAAGGACTAGAAATCATGGTAAGAGAGGATTTAAACTTGGGCTTTTTTCAGACTCATGCAGCAGCCAAACAAGAATTCTATAATGCTCTGTATGCTGGCACATTTTATGAAACACAATAAAGTATTCTCTGAATTTACTCACTATTTTCTCATTCACAGACATAGTTTCATGGCACCAAGTTGTGTAATTGTTGGAATTGAGAATGAATATTGGAAGAAAGGAAAGATCACATCACCTTGTGATTACAGGAACATTCAAGCAAAGTTTGGAAAGATGCTGGTGTTGGGAGAGGACTAGTTTTCCTATGACTCCAAACAGATTTGCAAAGAAATCTTGAAGGCTACCTTGCCTTTCAAAATCATGAATCTATGGGCAATAACTTACAGCCAAACCAATAATAAGATTCAATGTGCCATTAAAACGATGTATTTCTCTGGATAAGAAGTATGTTATGATGCTTTAAAGAAGAACATTCCTTCTTTCATAGCCATGAAACCTGCTGCCATTTTTCCCAAAGAAAACTATGCGAGTGCAGAAAAGAAGAAGAAAAGAAACTGTTGCGTTTCCTTACCATTCTTAAGAATGCTGCAAGTTTCAACAGATACATACTCTCTGAAAATGATGAAGAATATGAAGATCATGACAGTTCATGGAGAATTTATGAGCATAAAGACACCCTAGGAGTTGCGTAGAATAGAGAAAAAATATTATTTTAAAACTTTAATGTGTAAACAGTCATTTAATATTCAGGTATCACTGATCTAGTTTGAACATAAGGTGAGTTTTGAAAAATAATACCGTTTTTCTATTCCCAGCAGATGATAAACTATAAAAAATTTTATGTATGTGCAAAGATTATCCAAACGTATTAAAAACTGTACAAATATTTCTGATTGTAAGCAATGTTTCCCTTTGAAGTTGTTTGCTAGTAAAAAAACATTGATGTCTGTAAACTTTTATTTGTTACATAAAGCAAGTTTTGCAAAAACAGTCCTCAATTCATGTCCCAAACTAGAGATGAGATAGATAAGCTTTCCATTTTTTTGCATTAACAAGTGTGCACAGTCAAATTGCTATTGTCCTTGTGTTATGTCATAGGCTGTGAAGTGCCCCTTATATACAAAGAATTTTGTATTCATTGAGAGCTCATAAAGTTAATGCCACAGTTTTGTAAGACCTGATTCAAAAACAATTTTCTTTTCAGTGAGATATCTCTGCTATGGGAATGGTGATGTCCTTTCACCTGTTTATTTATTTATTTATTTATTTTTGTCTTTTATACTTTTGTATTAGTTAATTTGCCCACTATGTGAGTGTTAAATAAATACATTCTGCATTGCTACCTTCTGAATATGTTGTTATTCCCTGTTGTATTTATTTTCTTGAAGTGGTGAGTTTTCCAATCTGTTGGTCAAGCTGTCAAATACTGTATGTTCATGTGATTTTGACCATGTGTGTGTACACATCTGCATGTGTTTGATCGTGCGCGCGCGTGTGTGTCTAATTCTCAGAGCTCGATGTTGAAGTCACTAGTCTTCTTGCTTCCCAATATTTGGAGATGGGGGTCTTGAATGATAATAGTGGTTCACATGTTGTTAAGTGGTCTTTGTTCATTTCTTCCTCTTTAAGATATAGAGACCAGTTTGGTGACTCCAATACTTAAATCCTGTGCAAGTGTTTGCTGAAAAAGTCATGGCCTGTCTGAATGTTGCCACAGAAGATTTGCAAGGAAAGTCTGAAATTGTATTAGTTTTAGTTATCAATATCTTCCACTTGGAATTTTAATTACTTTTTTTGATTTGAAGTTTGTATGTTTGGTTTACTTTTCATTTAACTATTTATTTTATTGATTCATATGAAAAGTGTTATACAGTTTTTTGTTTCATTTTTGCTCCTTTTTTGCTAATATATCTGCTGTTTCATTACCAATTTCTCCAGAGTGTGCTGGGATCCACTGTAGTATGGCATTTTTATTGATATTTTGAATTTGTTGAATATGGCATGTATGCATGTAAAGGGTCTTTCAACAAGAATGTCCTATCTTTAACATGTGATAGTTGCCGTTGTTATTGAGTTACAGCAATAATTTTTTTCATGTGGTTACAGTTGTTATTGACAAATAGCCATGGAACGTTACACCATTCAGAAATGCGTAGAAATTGTGAAAATTTATTATCAAAATGGATCATCTGTTCGCCAAACCTTCCGTGTATTGCGTGAAGTTTACGGTGTGCATAATCGTCCCTGCGAGAGAACGATTCGGCGTTTGATCGATAAATTTGAAGGAAATGGTTCTGTAAGCGATCAAAGAACGCATCTACATAATCGACGTAAGGGCTCCAACGAAAACATAGGCGCCTTTCGTGAGAGTGTACGCGAGAACGGAAACAAATCTATTGCTCGTCGAGCGCAAGAATTGGGGCTTTCGCCGACTACAACTTGGCGGATTCTGCATCTGCACTTGAAGTTTCACGCTTACAAAATGGTGCTAACTCAAGAACTAAAGCCCAACGACCATAGGTTGCGCCGTGTATTCGCTGACTGAGCTATGGAGCAAGTGGAAGCTGACCCAGATTTTTGTCCAAAAATCATCTTCAGCCACGAAGCCCACTTTTGTTGGTTGGTTGTGTTAAAAAACAAAATTGCCACTATTGGAGAAATCACAATCCAATGCATATTCAAGAACGACCACTTCATCCCTAAACAGTTACTGTGTGGTGTGGATTTTGGTATGGTGGAATCATTGGTCCATATTTTTTCCAAGATGAAGATGGAGAAGCTGTAACTGTCAATGGAGAAAGATACCGGGCTCTTATAAGGGACTATTTTTGGCCTCAATTGGATGGTATAGATCTCCGTAAAATGTTGTTCCAGCAAGATGGTGCCACATGTCATACTGCTCTCAAAACAATCAATCCTTTGAAGGAGAATTTCAGAGGTTTCATCATTTCCTTTGGTGGTGATGTTAACTGGGCCAGAGGTCATGTGATTTAATGCCATTGGATTACATCTTGTGGGGTTATGTTAAATCTCGAGTTTATGTCAACAAGCCAGAAACAGTAAATGATCTTATGAATAACTTCACGCATGTTATTCATGAAGTTGGACCTAATTTACGTTCTTCTGTCATTGAAAATTGGGTCAACCGTATACGTGCAACCCAATGAGGTCGTGGCGGTCACTTAACTGATGTTCCCTTCCACACGTAATGGCATTATGTTCCAAAATAAAAAAAAAAATTCTTTATCGTTTATAGAACGTGTTTTATTTAAGTTCAAAAATAGGACACTCTTGTTGAAAGACCCTATACTTCTTTTATCTTTTTCATGTTTGGATAATCGATGTATGCTATAGCTTGCATAGTAGCTTTTGAATGTGACAGCATTACAAAATTATTGCAACTATTTTACTAGTTAAAGATTTTTTGATTCATGTGGTATATGTATACACATATATAGCTTGGATTTTCTTATCATAGTTTGTACTGTTATTTCCAACATCTTTATAGAAAGAAAAGGATCTACATGTTCCTCCTGCTCCAGCACCTTCTTCATCATCAAAGAGGGATCCATCTGTATAAACATGAGTCCAATTATTTTCTGGTACTTTGTATTTACTGTCTCTATTGTAATCATTTTGGTTATTTTTGGGTTTAATATTTTTTGTTGAATTGTTCAATTAAATTTAGATAATGTTGTATTTCAATGTTTTCTGTTGGATTATAATTACTCATTATATATTCTTTCAACATTTAAAATTTCCTTTAATTTATGTGTTTCTTTAAATATTCCAGTTTAAGTTTTCAGAGACTGATTGTTATCTAAATATACATGGCATGTATTCTGGTTTGGTAGTCTCAGTATGTTCTTATACATTAAGAGGACCTGTATTTGTAATTCTAGAATAAATGGTTTGTTACATGTAACAATTCTTAAGGCATCTATTTGGGTACTTTTAGTTGCTACAGTTATTAGTCAGAGCACTTAATTCTGTGTGTGTTCTAGTAAGTTCTTATTTTTAGGATGCTGTTGTTAGTATTTCTCCACAATATTTGAAAATTGGTTTGATACACATATTATACTTTGTATTTATTCTTCTACAGCTATCCTAATTTGTTCCTGCAAGTCTTTTAACTAAATTGGATCTTTCAGTTGGTTTCCTAGTTATGTTTGTTATATAATTCTTCTATGTTAGTTTCTTGCCAAAAGCTACCCTAAATATTTTGCATTATTTGTATGTTATAACCCAATACTTTAATTTTGTCCTGGTAGAGATTTAAATGCCTTGATTTCTTGCTCAGGGAGAAAAGTTCAAATTCAGTTTTTTCTTTATTTACTTCCATCATGTTTTCTTTACATCAGCTTTGAAGTTGATCTAATGATCTTTGAATATTGCCTTGTAGCTAACCAACTACTTTTGCTTTTACAGAATTACAAATAACTAGACCATCCATAAAAAAATTGTCTTCAGTTTAGCTTTTTCATATGCTTATGTTAAAACTGTTTTAATTTAGGATTGTACTTATTATTTTTCTGTAGTTGTCCATATGGGTAGGTTTTCTGTATATCCCAAATTCAATTGTTTACGGTTGTTTCATATTTTGAGATTTATAAAAGGTAGCCATCCATCTCCTTGTATTTTCAAAGTGAATTTTATGGCTTGGTTATGCAAATTTAACAGTTTTAGGGTGTGTTTGAAATGCTTCTTTGGTATGATGGCAAAAATGTCATCCACATATCTCAACCAGAATTAAAACATATGTGGAAATAATTTATTGGATAAATCTCTAGCATATTCATATATAAGTCTGCTTACAGTGGTGACAAATATTTCTTATTAAAACCTGAGGTTTTGTGATAAAATATCAGATTGAACTGGAAGTTTTTCTTGGTATATAAGTTTGTCAGATTTATCAGTGCTTTAATTTCTTTTTTTGGCAGTTTCAAAAATTGTAATAGATTCTTTAGTAATTTTTACCAATAGGAATGTTTGAAAAGTGATGTTATATCAAAAGAGACTAGGAATTTCCTATAATGGTATCCAAGTATATTAGCTTTTTGTGTCTAATTCATAGAGTTCTTTATGCTCAGGGTTTAAAATTTTCCAAAAGAGTTGAAATTTATCAGCAGCTTTCTGGTTATTTTGTATGTTGGTGCATCAGTATTGTTTATAAGAAAAACATAATTGCAAAGCACTTAGCAGATATTTGTAGCACTTCTTCAAGTACTGGTACTTTCTCCAAATATCCCAAATAGTGTTCTTTAAAGAAGAAAAAAGAAAAATCCTGAAAATAACAGAACTAGGTATCTGATTCCTGACTGTTTTTTTTTTAATCAAACAACGAGTAATTTACAGCAGAATGGCATCATACGTAAAAATGTATATGTTTACCAACTCTCAAGTTTTATTTTCAGAATGAAAGGCAATTAACAGTGCTTTGCACTTATTTGTATATGACACCATTAAAGCAATGGGTCAAAATCAGAAAGCAGTTGTATACTTTTAAATCTCACAAAGGCATTTGACACAGTCTGCCATGATGTACTAGTGGGTAAATAAAGGAAGCATGGCATAAGGTTTGTAGTAAATGATTATTTAAAATAATACCTCTCCCAGAGGAATAGCTTTTGGAAGTCAATGTCAGTCACTCCACCTCAGTTCATATAAAAATAGTGCATTAAAAGGATCAATTTTAGGTTATTTTATTCCTAACACATATTAATGATTTGTGATCATATCTTAAGGAACTCAAATCACTTTATCTGCAGATGACATAAATATCATGTACAGAAATATGAACCTCTCTGCCCTAGAAAATTACATAAATCAGAAGAACATAATATTACACAAAGGGCTGTCTGGATATTAATTTACATATGTTGATAAAACAGTACTTATGGCAGCGCTGTGGCCGAATGGTTAGACTGCTTGCCTCTCACCAATATGGCCCTGGTCTGATCCCAGGGAACCGTAAATGGGGCTTGTAGTGAACAAAACAGTGTCTGGGCAGATTTACTCCAGGTTCTCTGGTTTCCCTGCCATTCATTTCTCCAACTACTTCATTATTGCCTTCCCTTTCATCCATTTCATATTATCTCCTGCCTTGCTCTCATACTGGGCTTCAGGCCAATCACCTATCCTGGTTCTTCTATCCAATCCAAATGGTCTGTCTGACTCTAGGCATTGGCTTGTAAGTCATGGGGTTTGTAAATCCTCCAAACAGGTAGGGTAAACAGAGAAAGAAGGAGAAGGAGATAAAACAGTGCTCATAAAATGCAGCCCATGTAAATCCCATAAAGATAGCATTGATAGCCATTCTATAAATGAAGTGAGCCTAATATATTCCTAGGAATCTAAATTGATTCGGAGTTAAATTGGAAAGCACACATTAATTATCTCACCAATAAGCTGTCATTCTTTTAGAGTAGCAGGTAAACTATGTACCATAAGCATTTAAAATAACATTTATTTTGGATGTGTCCACTACATATTAACTTATGGTATTCCTGTGTGGAGCATGTCCTAAAATATATCTATAACCTTTAAACTGCTAAATAAGATATAGAGAATTATAAAGCAAGATACAATAAGAATGCCTAGTAAAACAGAATTCAGGGAAATATACAATTTAACAACTATCCCTTCTATTTTATTCATGAAATACTATTTTTTATCTACTGCATACCTAGTAGGTAGAGAAGGTATTGCATTCTATCCAAAAATTTGATATTGAGATTTCACAGGAAATGTATGTTTTGAGGTCTCTGAATCCAAAAAATGCATTTTTAAAAAGTATATTTGTGTGTGTGTGTTTTAATAACATAACTCAAAATGAAGACTTAGATAGTACCAAACTTAATATTTAAGTTCAGTACCTTTCAAGAATGCCACTAGAAGGTTTTCAAGGAAATCCCCCCAAACCCAAACTCCCACTACTTGGAAAAATTTTCAATTTTTTTTATTTTCTCAATGATGGCTGTAATGATTTTGATTAAAATTCCACATTTTATATATTTACATGACAAATATGTATATCTTGGATTTTCTGTGAGCAGCCTATGAAGTCCTCATCATTCAGAATGCATTTTGTATAATTTTATAGAACTGGTAAACATAACAGATAGACAAACCTATTGTAAAGAAATAATGTAGGTCTCTTTAATACCAAAAATATATACTTAAAATAATTTCATTTTTGGCATCAGCCATTTGCAAGATACTCATTGTTTTGGTTTGATTTTTTCAATGCAGCCATTTCATCTTTTAAAGTATTGCCAATGTTCATTTATTTCTCGCAATGTCATAGAAAGGACATAGGATTTTATGGTCAGTATATAGCAACAAATTTTTAAACATTTGAATATTACCTTCTCATTTGTGCCTATAAAAATGTGTAATTAACTGTTTATCTCAATTAACTTGTAATAGATAAATGAATAAGCTTTTACAAGAATAATTTATGGAAGCTACATAAAAAATAATGGGTAGAGAAGGCTATCTGAATGTAACAAATCAGGGTTTATTTTATAGATAAAAATAGAAGTCTTTTCCAAACAACTAATAAGTATAATTCATGCAATACTAGGACATTAAATCATAAACATTACTACATTCTGCTGAACTATCAAAAGCTGCAGCCAGCATCATCACACACAGCGAAGCTTATTTATACAACAGCTTACCTTATCATACAAAGAGCAGCACAGTTATATCAGTTTGAAAATATTATTAAGTGGAGTATTGTTAGATGATGTGTTATTTACCATTCAAGAATTTAAAACTATCAAACTATGAGTTCAATAAGAAGCTTTACCATTGTATAGCATGTTTATTCTTGATATTTATCCTTATATGTTGTATGTTAGTCTTAGGTATTAATGTGCTTGCTGAAGCCATTGTTTATGAGTAAATTGTACAATGAATAAAGTTAAATGTCTGACTGACCAATCTACTGATAAATTCACCATATTGGAACTCTAGTAGTGGAAGGCAGGGTAGAATGGAATACAAATTAAAAAGTAGTCATACATAATTAGTTAGTGCAAGTGGAGTTACAGTATTGGTATCATGAAAAGTTTAATTTTCATAGAACAACATGTAATACAAACAATGCAAGAATTGTTATTAATAACATTCTTTCTGAATGTTTAAAAAATGTATGTCATGTTTCCCATTCTGTCCCATATGCAGGTCAGAACAGGATACATTGCCTTCAGTCATTCGTAAAACACAAAACTATTTACAATGTTCACATTTGAAGACTGCTTCATTAACATTACTGTCAATAACACTACAAGAGTTATGGGCCCATTTCAGACAACTGCGGCACGAACTCAGCCCTCATTTGATTTGGAATAAAAATCTCCACAGTAAAGACATTCAGCATCTTCTCCTCACTGTCAGTGTCTTCAGCAAAGTTATTTTACCCTTTTCTGACTTTGTTTAATGCTTTCTTGACATTTTTGGACTTTTTCCTGATTGTTATTTCTTTAACATTTTCCTTTGCTTCACTTTCCTTTCTCTTTTATTCTTTTCTTTTTTCACACTCTTCTTTCTTTTTGATGGCAATTTCTGGTTCCTTCTTATATTGGGATTTGGCAAAAAGAGCAGTTTTCCCCTTGTTTCGTTTAGTCCTCTTTACATTTTGTTTTATCAGTGGAATTGACATTAACTGCTCTGGTTATGCATTATGAAATACTGAGGTACTAGGTCTAGGAGAATGTTCGTTTGACATCCAGGAGAAGCTCATGGGTTAAGATTCTTTATTCAAATCATCATTTATCTTGGTTTTCTTCCCTGGAGGTTCAGTCAAAGTTGGTGGACAGACAGTAGGGCTAGATGTAGGGGTAGAGTTTGTTGTAGGGAACTCACTCTCATCCAAATGAATGTCTGTAATAGCTGCTGGTACGTAGTCTTCATCTGAAAACACATTAGGATCGGAAGTCTAAATTCCTGTTTTCTTAAAACCACTGAGCGCATTTGTCATTGCGGTAGCATGTAAAAATGCTGCCCCAAAGATCACAGACATCTGGAAAAGCGTAAGAACTTTCCTGGATTGCACCTAAGCCATTTCCTAATTTCATCCCCATAGTAAAGACTTACAGGATTAAAAAATGTTAATTCAGGGGCTGGAGCTTGTGGGAGGTGTGGGGTTGCAAACAAGCAACAGTACTCCATTCTTCCTGGCCATGTCGATCAATTGGAGGTTTTTTGTGTGGGTCAAGAATGAGGAGAACAGGAGACTCTTTCTTTGCTTGAGAAGAGTCTATACACTTTTTAAACCACACAATAAACAACTCTGTAGTCATCCAGCCCAATGAGTGTGTCTCAGACTAACCGCATGGAGGTAGACCAAGCTCAAATTCTTGTTTCTTCTTTTTCTTCTTCCTTGGAAAGTTAAGCATGGGAGGTATGAATGACCCTGCTGCAGACATGCACACAACTGCAGTGACCATTTCACTTCGTTCTGTAGAAGTTGGTGCCCCTACCTGATGCTTTTCTTTTAGAGCTATGATTTTAGATTGCCTTTCTGGCTTTATTGAGATGCCACTTTCGTCGCAATTAAATATAGTTCACCTGTAAGTTTGTACTGGTCAACAATTTGAATAAGCGGTGAAAAAAATTGCAAAATGGCTACTTCGTTAAATCCCATGGTTCTTGCATCCAATGTAGTTTCTAGGGTTCAAATGCTCAATGTAGGATGTCTTGCAAGAAACCTATTAAACAAGTCCTGACCTGCCATACAATTATTGCTATTAAATCTGTGGCTTAGGCCATTTCTACCAGCCAATTGATGGCTAATGATCCCAATCTTTCACCATAAGGCCAAAAAGCCTATTTTACTGGATGTTAAATGTGCTACCAATTCATCCTCTTGTTCTTGAGTAAATACCTTATTAAGCTTTCCTTCGGACTTGTCTATTACATAATCAGCATCCTTCTTTCTCCTCTTTACATACATGTGCAAAGTAGATTTTGGCACATTAAACTGCTGAGATGACTTTACAAATCCCATTTCATGTGACATAACAGCCTGTATATCCAATTCCATCGAAGCTACAATCCATTATTGCCTCTCTTTCTTAAGTAATTTCTTAACATTGTAAAATAATATATATTGGGCGGAACGGGATAATACCCCATTTTTCTCCAACCATTCTGCCCTGCAGTCCCATATGGTTAACTGTGTTTACTGGGCACTACACATGATCTGTTTAACTAAACAATTATGTCAAACTACAGCTAATTACATGTCCTTTACGAGAATACAGCACTTAATACATTCTATGTACTGGTAATTGACTTAGCTTGCATGGAAATCCATCAACAGTTACAAAAACACTTGCAAAAACATCCACAACAACCATTCGCTTTGAAACCACCAACCACACTGAAATAAAATGGCTGCCTTTGCTTCCTCCTAACTTGTAGTATTACTTATACTCATCCCCACTAGATTCCAGCACCATTCAATTAATAAAATAATCCTGTTTTACCCCTCTATGAGTTCCATCCTACCTTCCCTTATTTGTGATTTTAATACTATATTTCACTAAATAAATACGTTTCTTTGTTAACAAAAGTAAATATTAGATTAAGAATTATATTCAACATATAAAATTAGGTCAATAAAGGTACACATTTTAAAAACAAATAATGCATAAGAATTCAAGATTTGTAATACTATAAATTATACTTCCCCCATGTCAGCCTGAAAAAGGTTCATTAGGATAAACATTTTTCATAAATTTGGATTTAAAGAATATAATAATTTCAAAGCCATTATCACTTTCATGCTGCAAATAAAAATCTCTGACTCTTAACATTGTGTGCATATTGTTTAGATGTGCAAAGATATAAAAGTAAGTAGCATTCAAATAATAGTGCTGAAGTATTTGCTCAAAACTAATTCCAGCAAATAGGCTAAATCAACAAAACGTTGTTAAATAACTTTTTTTATGCACATAATTACAAACATGGCAGGTATTGGTTATCAGTTTGAGCATTATAAGTTTCTGCATAAAAAACTGAATGGATCGCACATTCACAATTCACTAATATGACAACATATCTTTTTGAGAATAGATCCACTCTTCCATGTAATAGTTGAGTAGTTGTCAACTAGAATGGTAATGAAATATTTAGGTTAGAACAATGATGGGTCCAAGAAAATTTAATAGAAATATAACATTTCACAAATGTCTGTCACTGCTGATACAGTGATGGTAGGCTGGAGCAGATCCACTATAATCTGTGCAACCAACTATTGAAAGGGGCTGTGTTTACAATACTTAAACACGGTAGTTTAAGTTACTTGAAAGTGGCATATGTATAAGAGAAATGCAATGTATACTATTTGTATCTGTCAGTTTGAGATTGTTTCATTCTTATGTTGCAGATAATGCATAAGATGGTAACATTGATAATATGATGAAAAAATATTTCAAACTGAAACACCTAAAACTATCATAAGAAAGATGCAACATCTGATAGTATAAAAGGGCACAGAGTATATTATCATTGCACCTGCAAAATTGGCTATGTGATCTAAAGATAATTTTAGAGGTGGCAAAAAAAACTTTGCCAAATATTCTTTTTACAACATATCTGCATGTCATTGTACAGTTTTATTCTTATTTGCCATTTCTACAGCATTGTTACATGAAATGCGCATTTCACAAAACATTTGCATCAGAGTTAAGAAAATAGCTACAACCCTTGCACAAAGCCGCTTTTAGCTGCACCTTTTTTCACATAGCCAATTTTGAAATATATTGAAATAAATTACTTCAGAAAGCATTTTATAGCTTTTATTTATGTAAATGGCACAACATATAACTTAATGTCTGAATACATTGAAATAAAATTAAAAAAAATAAGTATATATATATATATATGAAAGTGTAATAGTTAAGCACCCCCAATCATGAGCTAATATAAGTCTTCCCTCTGTCAGACAGTAACTCCTTTTGATAACACTAGTCTGCATGATATCGGATGACTGAAAACTAATAAGTGATTCTAACTCACTTTTTATGCTGCTTTTTATGCAGAACTGCTTTTATTTGTTTCTATCACATACAGTTTTTTTCACAATTTCACTTCAAAAATATAGAGTTGAGCCAGTAGATGATGAGTATTGTTGAAGGGAAATTTATCACTTCTTGGAAGGAAATTTATCACTTCTTAGACGGAAATTTCTCAATACAGAATTGTAAGTCTTTAGGTTGTTACACCTGTAGATGCTGGTTGCTATTTGTAATTTAGGCATTGTTTTTAATATCAGAGTGCAGTGCAGTGCAACATTGAAGTTATAAATACACTATGTCTACACAGAAGTTTGTGAACAATCCAAATGTTTTCTGCTACATTTGTGGAAATTATATAGTGCTTCAGCAGAGAACTGATATAACAGAATTAGTGAAAAAAGTGTACCATGCTTATTTTAAAATGAAACTTGGTGACCAAGACAAGGCCTGGGCTCCAAAGACAGTTTGCCACTATTGTGTTGAGAGGTTAAGATTGTGGATAAAAGGAAAGAAATCATGCATGCCATTTGCAATTCCTATGGTGTGGAGGGAGCCTAAAGACCACCTTAAAGACTTTTATTTCTGTTTAGTTAATGTTCAGGGGTGCAATTCGAAAAATAAGAAACACATTGTGTATCCAAGTATTCCTTCAGCCATCAGGCCAGTTCCACACCACGGAGAAGATCTGCCTGCTCCTCTTCCTCCAGCTGTTTTAGAAAACTTGGAAGAAGATGGTGTTGAAATTGAACCTCATGCAATCACAAAGATGATTCTGATGGCTACCGCCCTGAATACAACTTGACTCCACAACTGTTCTTCAGAGTGAACTAAATAATCTAGTACATGATTTGAATCTGTCTAAGGAATCTGCAGAGTTACTAGGCTCCTGTCTTAAAAATAAGAATCTTCTGGAATCAGGAACACATTACTCATGGTACAGACACAGAGAACAAGAGCTAGTTCCTTTTTTCTCTCACAGATCGACTCCTTGGTTTTCTGCAATAACATAAACGAGTTAATGCACTTTTATGACACTGAACATGATCCTACTCAGTGGAGACTTTTTATGGATTCATCAAAGAGGAGCCTGAAAGGCATATTACTGCATAATGCAAATGTGTATGAGTCCATTCATGTCACACATTCAGTTCAAATAAAAGAGATGTTTGAAAACATGAAGATACTTTTAACAAATATCCAATACGAGGAACACAAATGGCATATCTGTGGTGATTTCAAAGTTATTGGAGTACTATTAGGACAAAAATGGGCTGGGTTCACAAAAATGCCTGGTTTTCTGTGCGAATGGGACAGTAGAGCAAAGCAAAGACATTGGAGTGTGAAAGTATGTCACAGCAGAGAAACTTGTTGCCTGGAACTAAAAACATCCTGCACGAACCGCTTGTAGAGAGACAAAAGATATTGCTTCCGCCACTACACATAAAGTTGGACTTGATGAAGCAATTTGTAAGGGCTCTACCACAGGATCGACCCTGCTTCAAGTACCTTTCCAAGAAATTTCTCTTCATTACACAAGACAAATTAAAGGATGGAATTTTTGTTGGTCCTCAAATAAAGAAATTGATGAAGGATGAAGATTTTGGTAAGACAATGAATGAGAGAGAAATAGAAGCATGGACCACTTTCCGATCAGTTACTGAACACTTCTTAGGCAATAACAAAGATCTTAATTACAAGGCTATTGTCAAAAAAATGTTGGAAAATTTCAAGAAGATGGGTTGTCACATGAGTGTAAAGGTGCATTTTCTGCATTCACATATTGACTACTTTCCAGAAAATCTGGAACATTATAGTGAAGAGCAGGGTGAACGTTTTCACCAAGCTATTAAGGAAATGGAGAGGAGGTACCAGGAGAGATGGGATGAAACTATGATGGCCGACTACTGTTGGATGTTGAGGAGGGACAGTCATCTTCAAGGATCTGCAAGGAAGTCAAAGAAGAGGTAGTTTGAAAAAAAATAAATGAAACTCTTTGGCTCCTTGTTTTGTTAAAATGTAGTCATGAAATAAATTAGGGAGAGTTCTTGAGAGTATTCTTAAAATGTTTCTTTAATACAAACTTACCTTGTGTGAAATGGTATTTGAATACTTTTCTAAGCTCATTAGTAAAATTGTCAAAACATTACTTGTTATTTTGTGTAAAAACCTGACGTGAAAGAAAAAAATGTAAGTTATTTCTGGAATCAGCTTAAAATTTGATTCAAGAACACCTACTTTTAAGAAATAATTTGACAAAAAGTTTGAAAATCCAGAATAGTGTAATCACTACTCAGTTATAAACCAATTTAAAAATCAGGATGTAAACTAACATTATAAGCATTAGTATTCATGTGAAATAGAGAAATTGAGCTTAGATATGTTAAGAAGTCATTACAAAATAGCAGAAACAAAATAATGGTTGATTATTAGGTGAATAATTAATAATTCAACTTAAATAATGACACTGAGATTCAAGATATTCACATTAAGACTGTCATTAAAATGCATGATACTCCTTATGCATGAACATTTTAATGCCTGAAGATTTTGAAATTTAGTCTTTGTCTATTTTGTATTGCTCTTGGTAGAGTTGTTTGGGGCTTATTTGATTAAACTGTCTTCTCCACTGTGGAAGTGGGTGCAATTCATCCCTCTGATTTTTATTATAGAATGGTTTCCTTACTTTGTATGACAGTGCTCTTATGTCTGCAACAGTTGGATCACATACTTTCTATCCAGGCCTAAATAGAAGGGTAATAATTGAAAGGGAGAGCTTCATAGCTATTGAAGTATATGTGGTCCACGTAGTTTATAATATAGAGATGGGCATCTTTCTTCCTCATTCTTGCTGACTTCCTGTTACTAACATAATGTTCTGGTGTATAAATTGATGGGGAGAAGAGATGTTCCAGGGTGAAATTTACATTGTCCACTTCCACCATCATATGTCCACTTTCTGTTTCAGTTTGTTCAATTTCAATTCCTGATTGTTTGGGTTTATCTGCTAAAATTCTTGCCAAAAAACATTTTTTTTTTGTTTTGATAGGAGCAACCATCCGAAATGAGCACTTTCTTCTTGAAGGAGCTGCTCTTTCCAATGAAGTTTATAATACAACTTGTGAACTCATTAGCCGTCACTCCCGCTTTCCCTTTGTGCCACACATATAGGTGAAAGTCTGTATTGTTTGTCATGTAAATTGTAAAATTGTGGACTAGCAACTTTTGCCTATAATACTGTTTAAATACTTGCAATTTTGGACACAACAACACACTCTGTAATCCACTGTGGCAACAAGGACAGCTTCTGATGCAGAAGTAGCAGCATTTTCCTTTGCTTTACGTGCATCATCCTTTGTTTCAATGCATTAATTGTATTGTTTTTCACTCAAGTTTTCTTCCTTGAATGCCAAACAAACGTTGCATTGATCTTTCCTTGGTTTAAAAATTGAGACGTTTTCCTTCTCCAAAACTTTTTTCTTTCCATGGATTTTTGCCTGTTTCATTGCACCAACCTCTGTATATTTGATGAATATTGTTTGCAGGTCTACATAAACTCTGTATCTACATAGACCCATGAAGTTGATGCCAGCAGTAGTAGCTGAGAACTTTGGGAATTAACTTAAGCCACCTGATGACTGAATCTGATTTTAGAATTCCTGTTTTAGTTTGTGGATCTTCTATTGTCTCTCTTTTCATTTTTGGTTCAATTTCTGAATCATTGCTTTCATTTTCTGCATCCCTGTTTCTTTTATTAAGTTTTTATCCACAAATTGAAAAGAGGTTTCTTCAAGCCTAAGGTTGATAAGAGGAAGTTTCTGCATACCCTCACTTTTATTCCATCTTCTTTTGGTAAATAACAATCAAATCCATTCTGTCTGAATGGGTTCACTTTTGCTGTGTCATTCCTCCTTCTAAGTACTTGTCTCATGTCCACCAGGCCGTTCGCATAAATCTCTTTTTCATCCCCAGTGTTTAGAGGTGCGTTCTTACATTCCTTGCAACTTGACTATACATAAAGCTTCCTTTTGAAGGCATTCCTTTTTTATGTGAACAAGTCTTTGGAATAGTTTCCTCTTCTCCCACTTTTATACTTGAGGTGCTACCAAGTCTCTTTAGTCTGTGATATTTTTTGCCATGAATTCTAAAATTCTTATTGCCCTCTCTAGTGCGTCTTTCTTCTTTTCCATACTATTTCTTGAATCTGCTGGAAATGTATCCTTCAATATAACCTGTGTGGCAGTACCCTATAGCCATGTGTTAGCATTTTCATTAGTTAATTCTCCTTCACTACCTTTTCTAGTGAAGGTGGCGCTTTCATTGAAAAGGTCGGCAGAGTCTTCTACAACTGAACTTTTGTTTTCCAAAGCTGTATAAAGAATGGGAAGAACATGTTCAGTGATAAGTGTTACTGAAGTATTCGGTTTTCTATCCCTACATCAGAAATGCTTAGCAATGTCAGTATAATAAAGTCCTCTGTATAAAAATATAAGAAATGTTTACTGTATGGTTAATAGATTAAATTTACTTTGATTTCAGTTTGTGCCAGTTTGGTGTGAATGAAAATATTTTATGCTACAAATGCAAACTAATGGTTAGTTTCGCCAATGTTTACTATCTTCAGTAAATGTTTATCTCTGCTTTCCATGTTTGAAAATCAACTCTTGAAAGTATGAAATAATTGCGACACTGCTTTACTATCATGCAGCTCTTACTATGATGACAATACTACTTTGGCTATGTACATGAAAAGCACATGCTAACCTAGGTCAAATCCAGCAATGTGAACTTTTCATCACATAGACGTTTCAAAGACGCAGTCTTGTGCACTAGTGCATGGCCAGTTTTGTTCAAAGGTCTGCACAAGCTTAACTTTGATTTGTTCACATTCCTTATTTTGGGGAGCAATTCCAAACCATATTCTGCTCCCTGTACTGTGCTTAGCTCAATTTTGTGAAAAAGTGCACATAGGTGATTTTGCAGGCACAAAGACAATATACCTTACTCAACATCATGATAATATGTTATGAGGGGACAGTGACACGGGCACAGCTGGTTCTCATTAATATTTGTTATAATATATTATGCATTCATTTATCTTGGACATTACTTTGCTGTGTTGGATGTGCTTCCAGTGCCACCGTTATATACTTCTGGTTTAAGAATCAATTGTGCTTGTATCACTGTTTTTCACAACTCACTACCATGAAGTCGAATAAATTATATACTGTATGTACTTTTTTGTAGTCTTACATGTTGATATCTTCCTTATGACACTGTTGTGTGCTTTATTATGAAACTATTTGACATTATTTTATGTATGGATGGGTGAAAGCAAGAACATCTTAAGCAGCATTAACTTAATATACTGCAAAGCGATCCAAACAGCTTTCTTTTTCTTTATTCAGTTAATTTTAATTGCTGCAATGTTATGCTGTCAAATTGAACATATTGTATATACATACATGTTTTTTCTTGAAGTTGTTTATTTAATGACAAAAAAGGTCCTTAAGTTGTTTTGTTTGGAATTGCTTTGTCTGTACATATCATCTTATGGTCATTTAAGATGTTAGGACTCCCTGTACTTATGCTTAGGATGCTTAGCCAAACATTCTCAAAACTCTTATTTTATTAAATAGCTGTCTGAAGGAAAACTTGTGTTGCCAGGTAAAGAATATTAAGGGATAGAGTTAATAAATACAAACAATTTAATAAGAAGGACTCAGTTCCATTCAGAATTAAGGCATAATAATACAAATAATTCTGAGAAGTAATGAAGTATGGATTGTGTGAAAGCCAAACATCTTCCAAATTTTGAAAATTTGTATTCTCCTGATGTGTTTATGTCATAGAACAATAATCTCCATAACATTACAGCTGGTCACTGTTACTGTTCATGTGACAACTGTCAAGGATGAATAGCAGAAAAGGCAAAGACATGAAAAGTAAACTATTGTTAGATAATATTAAATACTGATTTATGATTACTTAATAAAGGCAGTATTAAAAGGAATTGTTTTAAAAAAAATGTTCAATGCAGATTTATGCTCTTATAGCCATAAAGATTACAAAACTAATTAGTTACTTTAGCACAACGTGTACAATTAAACCAAAAGGAGTATCTTAACAACCACTCATTTTATCTCATGTGCCAATTTAGGACCAATTCCTCATACTCGTATGTCAGTTTTAAGTGACTACAAACATTATAGCAATGTAAACAGTCTCTTTGGGTAGTTGGTGGCACAAATTATAGATACTGAGCAAGATGCCTTCCTAGTAGCATGTGAGGTTTGCATTTGGGAAGTCTGCGGTTCAAATTCTGCTGGGACTCTCCTCCCTGACTGAGGTTTCTTCCAGGTTTTCCTCAGCCCTCATAATTGGCAAATGCTGGGGAGGTACCCTAAAAATAGGCCTGGAATCTTTCCTTCCTGAAATTCCTTTCCCAAATATTATTTCATTGCAATTATCTTCAGTATCCAATACCTGTGGTGTCATATGTAGTAAGAATGCATTTTAAACACTACTAACAAAAAAGAACCACATTATAAATGGCTCCCATAACCCTATGAGAAGCTACAGGCAGTTATGAAGCATAATATGTCACATACTTCTGAACCCTATCATCATTCTGTTGTGTAAGTTTCATTGCCATTTTCGATGGTAGCTCTTCAAACTTCCCTTGCAAGTTTTATTACACTTCACAATGTCTGCCCAAATAACTCTATCTGGATTAAGTAAGCTTCTTTCACATAATGGTAGTTTATGTCCATATTTTGTTACAGGAAGCTTGGGATAGTTTGTGCCAGACATTTGGATACTTGTCAAGCGACTTAATATCACTGGATGATGAACAACCTGATGATGAGGTAGGTATTGTGAGTTTTTAATTACTATTGCTTAGTTGTTATGCTTTACTTTGTTTATATTTTAAGCTAAATTTATTTACAAATGAAAGGTTCTTAATTTTAAATTGTCATTAGCTTAAAGTTAGTGTTTCATTAAAATAAAAAACAAAACTTGCCAAAATGGTACCTAACAAAGTGTTTGAAGCTTCTCTCTGGCAAAATATTAAAATCCAGATTTAAACCAGCAATTTGGCAAAGATATGCTAAAATGTTCCATTGCTGAAACATCTATCACACATACCTACAGCTATCGGTGGTACTCCTGTTATCACTAGTAGATGGATCTCTCTCTCCCTGTTTTAAATTAAACCTTCAAAGCATATAAAGTTATTAAAATAATATAAAAGTACTAGTGTGGTTTAAGTATAGCTAAAAGACTTCTCCATTAACAATACTTTGCCAAAATATTCATGTATTCCAAAACACAACAAATGAATTGTTCTATTGGTTTCATATTAAGATTTAGCCAAGTACACCTTCCTTATATCTTAGAGAGTACTGTAGATAACTAGCATTAAATATTTCATTTCTAATTGGATTGCAATAATAAGGCAGTTTGTTAGCATAGACAAAAACGTTTCAAAGTAGATGCCAATATTGTGTTAATAACATAATCAAAATGTGTATAAATGATCTGCAGAATACTGCTAAAAGGAAGTTTGATTGTTGACCCGTTCATATTATGATGAAGTCAGCTGGCAATGTCGTGACCTTCAATGCAATTCTAGCTGGAAGATTAGTGAGAAGAGTTCCCAGCTGATGTAAACAATTCCAGAAAGGCCTTCTAGCCATAAGGTGATCATTCTGGATTCTTCTATTGTGCTCAGGCTTTCCAGAACTTCAGGATGACTTTCCAAGAACTCTGCAGCTGTATATAAGGCAATGTGCTTGCAAAAGTGGTGTGGAGTTGTAAGTGGCATTGTTGAGAAGTTCAAATGAGTCAGTCAGTGAGTGATTTTCCAAGCAAATTGGTGATGACTGCTGACATGCAGTGAGTGCTACTATGAAGTGATAGATTGTGGTTGGTCTTATGTTCCTTCCAAATGAAATGAACCTTCTGGCATGAAGAGGCTACATCATGAAGGAAGAAGTGAAGGGACGAAGTAATGAACTAGTTCACCTTGGATAAAGTGACATTAATGAAGGTGAACCACATAAAAACGAAACAGTGACAGTGAGAACTGAGAAAAGTGACAGTTGAAAAACTGGCCAAAATCAAAATATTCAACATCTGCAAATTAATATATTACTGGTATAAAGAAAAAGCATATGTATTTGATAAAACTTGATAAAAACAAATTTAATTGCTTTCCTTTGAGCATATAAACTGGGAGTTTACATTAGGTGGTACATATTCAAAAGGAAAATCCTTTTCACCATTAAGAGCATGTAACATTATTGAGCATTAAGTTAGTTTTCCATGAGAAATCAAAAGCATTGCAAAATAGTTACAAGCAGATTATATGCAGTCATGTAACAACAGTCAATGAGGATTGCATGATGGCTCAATGTGGACAAATGCAGTAATTGTAAAGATAGGAGAGTCTCAGGCAATGCAACTGTGACATGGGTTTATTATGAAAGTCTAATGAGAGTCTAGATTACATTTATTGATTAATATTATAACGTTCTGAATAATCTGAAGCTACTGAAAGTCGATTCAGAAGCCAATTACAGCAGAGATCACAATGAAATTGTGAAAACAAAAACACAATAGGGTTTTATTGTAGAACATTCTTGCAAAGAGTTTTATCTTCTCTTTGTTTATAATGAACGTCAGAACTTAAAATTGTTTTAATTATTTGGCTCATTTGGTGTAGAGGAGTGGAATAAGATGAAGGAATGTTTGCAATTAACCTGACTGAAGAGGGATCTGAAGATGTCCTCAGGCTTGTTGAGATGAATGAGAAGCAAGAATGGTGCAACACCAAGTGGATGAATGTACTTGCTGAAAAGGTAGCCGGTAGGAGATATCAAAATCTGAAGACAGAAGCACTAGGACAAGTAACAACAAATACAATGATATGCGTCAAGCTACTGAAATATTAGCAGGCTACACATACCAGAATCCTTCCACCAACAGTTCTCCATCGACGCCGTGCTCTCGAGTAGGAAGCTGCATCAATATTCGGGGGAGGGCTGCAGAGACAATTACAGCAGGGACTAAAGATATTTAAGAGCACTTAGGAAATGTTTAGGAAAACACAGTTTGGCTGGAGCATACTGCAGGCATCCTTCCTCAATGCTGCACCAACTATTTCCAACATTTGATCTTTGCAATAGAATAGTTAATAATATGGCTGTTATCAACTTTCCGGCAGCTTTTGTGCTATTAGGGAATGCACTTCCTCAATGACAGGATACTCGATGCTGATTAATGACAGTGCCTGATGCTAGACGAATATAAGACCATCCCCATTGTTTCAAGAATGAGGAATATACTAGTGAAGCAGAGAGAAAAATCACAATCATAAACAATCAAGTGTTATGTGTTGGAATGAAGTGGCTGAATCATCTGATGAGACGCTCTGCTGCACTGACTAACAACCAGAAGAAGTAATTTGGTCTGACTTGATGAGGGGCATGTTGGTGCAGTCATTAGGCAGGTCTTGCGGGATACCAGTAGGGCAGATAATGTGTATATTAGTGGAAACTGGGCAGCTGTAAAATGTCAAGAACTCTAATGTGGTGAATAGCATGCAGTCAAAGAAGCCAATCCAGCACTAGCAGCCTCTGGAGTATCATTCATAGCTTTGCCATTGGAGAAGGAGTTCCTGCTAAGTTCACCCTATATTGGAGCATCACCAGGTCATGGAGCCCATTGCAAAGAGGACTGAAAATCAATGATGAAAATGGTTGTTGTTAGGAACCAGAAGTCAAGTGATGACATCAGCAGGAAGGACCTGCTTCAAGGAAAAGATTATTTGACACCCTGGTGTCGCCTGGAGGGACAGTGCAATTGGTATGTTGTATCCCTTGGGCACTGATCAAGACATCTAGGCAGGAACAGAAATGGGAAAGTGAAAGCCTGCAATGAATCCGAATCCAGAATTGTGGTAAGTCTGGTGTTATACCACGAAGTCCAGAGCAGAAGCAAAAACTGGATAACAAGTAAGCTAGATTAGTAGCCTGACTGCAAGAGTGGACAACAATGTAACCACATCATAGCTGAAGCATATTCAGTATCTGGCAACCAGTGCAGTTACCTCATTATTCATAACACTTACATCAGTTACACCTGATGCTTTACCTAATGGCATCCTGCTTGCAAAGCTAGTTCTTTAGTTATTTCAGATAGAGCTATTTGCTCTTCTGAATTTTAAGTGGCTCATTGTAGAAGGCAGAAAATTGTCTCCATGATAGTACATGAACCTTATTAGGAGGTTATAGTATATCAAGGTAAGGATCATTAAAATCTAGCCTAAAATGAATCAGTTCAGGAGGTGCATATCTGATTTCTATAATGTCATTTAATCTAGCATCTCCTACTTTGAGACCTGGTCATATTGACACATACTTCATCAAAGACTACACTGCAAAATTCTTCACAAAACCATGAATCAACATATAAGTTTCATATGGAAATGGTTTTTTCCTCGATTGCTTTGTTATTCTTCCATAGTCATGTAGCAAGTAAATTTCTTGATTTTTAATTTTTTCTTCTATTCTGATATAAACAGAGACAAACTCCACTTGTGTATGACTTTTTCAAAGAATTTATGATACACTGTAACATCATTATGTATAGCATTTGATATAACAGAATTGCAGTTCTGAAACTAACATCCATCACTATAAATAATAATGGGTACTGCTGATTACTGGAATTCTTCTGCCTGATAGTCTAGAATATATGTTGTAAATGTGAAAGCTGTCAGTCCAGCCTCACTCTCAGAAAACATTTAACATTGCTTCATGTGTGCTTAAATCATACATTGCATAATTATGGCAGGCAGTTTTGTTTTGTAACTGTGCAGAGCACTAGCTTTTAAAACATATGGTCAAAATGTAACAGCTTGGAGATTACTGTTAACATGTGGTGTTTATTATATCTTGCATCTTCTTTGTCTCTCTTCTTTTCTGGCGCAGTCCCTCTTTTGGATATGTTCTTACCATGTCTCAATGATCTTCATCTTGTACTCACCTGTATTTACATTGATCTTTCCATAGAGTATACAAGCTCACATTCATCTAGTCCATTACCGAGTAAATGTAAATCGACTAAGTACTAGTCTCTGTCTCTCTACACATTTATAAAGCTCGCTGATTGATCTCATTGCATTTCTTAGTTTCAGTGAACATGAGTAGGTTACACTCTGCATTGATTCACCTTCTGTAGTCTTCTGCCATTGGTTTCCTGTGAGATGAGAGAAGCTACATATATATATTTTCTGTTGGTCCCAGTTCGTATCTTTGCAGAATGTTTCAAATACTGCATATCAATCTCATTCAAATATCTGTAAACACTGACAAACTTTAGATTTTAAGTATATATTTGACTTTGGCATGTATACCAATCCATTCTCCTGGCCTCTCGCTGAGAACCTTCAGTATTTTTATTATTCTAGCTTCAGTTTTTTACCAGAACTTACTAGGACATGTTTCAGAGACTGTTATCTCCATCTTCAGCCTGATTCGTCATCAGCCATCCTTCCTCTTGTGACTAACAGAATGGCATTATCTGGTTGGACATACTGTGTAATGAGATCCTTTTCACATGGGACATCAAAGTTTAATATACTGTGCTTCTTATGAATGAATAACTTTTTCCAAATGGAGATTTTCTAAGGGCCTTTAAAAGCTTTGGCTTCTCTTCTAGCTCATGATCTGTAGACAAAAAGGTTCGTGATTGCTGGTTTTTCTGTTTGTTTATATTTCACATTTCTCAAGTGTTCTTT
The DNA here is from genome assembly GCA_030765065.1 of Deroplatys truncata. NCBI lineage: Eukaryota > Metazoa > Arthropoda > Insecta > Mantodea > Mantidae > Deroplatys > Deroplatys truncata. The sequence continues at coordinate 195,175,932 of CM060990.1, forward strand.
AAACCTTGTGTCTATATTCCTCTTTGTCGTCCCTATGTGCACTTTCTTGCAATTCTGACATCCAATTTCATAAATACCAAAATTTTTTGCCACTGGAATTTTGTCCTTTGTATTGGTCCTAGGTATGGTTTTTAAAGAATGTTTGTTAACTGAAGCTAAGGTTATACCATATTCTTTGAATATTTTTGTGAATTTTGGGAAGGTTTTTAATTTTCAACTTCCATTACTTTCCTCTCTGCTGCTTTTTGGGGTTTGCTATTACTATTTGCTTTTACAACTAGTACTAGTTTATAAATAGTATGTTCTTAGTTAGAAGAACTTACTCTTACCAGTAAGAACTTAATGGTAAGAGAAAGCATGACAGTGAATTCAGGCTGAAGATGAAGGCAATGGTCTTTGAAACATGTACCAGTAATTTATGGTAAAAAAGTTAAGTTACAATAATCAAAAACTGAATTTGTGCATTTATAAAAACTTTACTGTGGTTCCCATAATAGCTAAAATAAATTGAACGTCAGTTCACCAGGAAATTTAAAGGATTTATACCACAAGAATAAGTGACTCAAGTTGGATGTACTACAGGTGAGACTATTACATTGAAATTAAAACTTTAATATATTGGAAAAAGAGGTCAAAGTAGAAAATAAAACTTTTTTTGAAACTAAGAGAGAAGAAAAGGAAACTGGCATCAGATATTTAGTTTATAAACAGCTGCCTCAAACACAAATTAACACACAAGTTTATTAGAAAAAATTGTAAAAGCAAACAGTAATAGCAAAGCCCAAAAAGCAGCAGAGAGGAAGGTAATGGAAAGTTGAAAGAGCAAAACATTATGAAACAATTTGCAACCTAGATAAAGTAGTATAGCCTTCATTTGAAATTAGTAGGAAAATTAGGAAATGCTATGTGGAAAATCTAGAAGATAACTCTTTCGATTGCTTAAATGTGAGGCTGAAACAGAAAAGAAACATGCTAGACAATAAATTGATATGCTTACACAGAAAAAAAAGCCCAATGAATGAAATTTGTAAGAAAATAGAAAAGCCACAAACAATGTAGTAAACTCATCAGAAGAATCCTTTGCAATACAAGAGTTACAAATTTTAAACAAAGGTTTGAAAACTTGCATAAACCTTTCCGGAAACATAAAGAAATACATAGTAGAAGTAGTGGCAGCAATTTATGAAAAACAATAACAACAAAAAGCAATCATCAGAGAAAGATGCAAACCCATTATCAACCAATTGATATGAAAGGAAAACCGACCACAGAAACAACCATACAAAAAAGCTATCAAATACCTCAATATGAAAGACATATTCTACACATGGGTGGATAAGGGAAGCAAGCTAGTGATTACAGCTGTCTTATGAATGAGTTTTGGTCACTATTTTATATCATTCATGCCTAAGAACGCAAATGGGGCCGTGCATATGAGCGAATTGTGTTACTGGATTCTGAGCGGTATTCCTTTCTCAGACCCTTCCATTTGGTATACCGAATAGGTATATGTCTCGTTTCCTGATCGAACGCCCAAAGTAACCAGACATAAGAGGAAGGCTCAGTCTGTTTACATAATCAGAGTTTTTGCATTATATGTAGCTCAAGTACATGTGATAATGGATTTATGATACAAGTGAAAAACAAGCGGTCAATGGTCACAGCTGATATGTGAATGTATGCACTAACAATGAATTACTAATAATTATAAGCTTAGTCTGCTGTTTTAAAATTAGTTTAATATTCAGTTATTACATATGTAGATAATAAGGCATATTCTTGCTTTGAAGCCATGACAAATTTCAGCTTTCCTAGATTTTGTATTGGGAATTTTTTCTTTAAGCATTGTCCATTACTATCATACACTCTTCTTCCAGTTTCTGAAGGAGATCGGTAAACCATTCCGTAATACTACATTACACATCTCTTTATGATAATCACCAACACTTTTTGATTCAGACACTAAATCTGTCTTTTCTATGAGACCATGTTTGGCCTATCTAGCATGGCAGATTATTAAATATGATATTATTTTCCTTTACCTAATGAAATTCATTCATGACAACATTCATATGTTGGAAGCGTAAAATGCTAAAACAAAAACCAGTTACTGCTTTTATCATGTTATTTATATGTTATATTCTCCTTCAGCTGAAAAAGTTTATCACTGTGTTCATTTACAGCACCAATCACTTGCTGGAAGTGTAAACTACTAAAACAAAATTAAATTACTCCTATAATTTGCTACATTATATTTTATTTCACCAGAAAATGTTTATAGCATTATGTTTATTCACAGCAACATTCATTTACCAGAAGCATCAATTGCTAAAAGAAAAATAAGTTATTATTTTAAGTTATTGTCTCCTTGGCTTGAAGCATACGAGATAGAGCGTGATACTGTATATATTTTCAGCTGTATTTCTCATTTAGATTTTGAAAATGAACTTCATTATGTGCACATGAAATTAGCCAGAACCAGGTCATACATATTTAACCTGAACATATATTTTGTGAAGTGTTGTTTTAAACTTTCTTTTAAGAAAACTGTGTTTGATTTTATTTGTATCAGCTTTCATATTGTACAACATTAAGTTGCTCTCAAATATTGCCATTTGTCATTACCGAGTTTTTCTCAGCTTTGCTAATTTGTATCTCATTAAAATATAACAAAATTCAAAGTACAGTTGACCCTCGTTTAACCGAATTCCAAGGGACTGAAAAATAGTCAATTCGGTTTAACAAAGTTTGAATTAACGAGGTTTTATAAAAATAGTCCTGTATTATCTGAAATAGTAAAATACAACTGTTGAGTTCGCTTTCTCTCTTGTTATGCGTACCAATGAATGAGAATGTTCCACTTGCATGACCTCTAAGAAAAAGTAAAAATAACTGCTGTATGTGGTATATCTGGCACTTGTTTAATTGAGGAAGTATACTCTGAAATGCTTGTCATAGTTGTTTTTTAAAACATACTATTTGGAACAATATTTTACTCATTGAATTAGTGAGTCATATAATACAACAAACAATAACCTTAAGAAACACTTTATATATGCCGTTCTTTTAACACTAAGTTTTAATCGGAACACATGTTTTAGTTACAACTCTTATCCTTTACACATTTTAGTACTATAATTTGAAAAAAGTCATTAATTGCTGTTTGGCAGACTTATGGTCATAATATTATGACACTCTCTGAAGATACCACATCCAAGGCAGCCTGAAATGCCATGGAGACATCATAAGTAGCAGCAAATCTCTTGAGAACAGAAATTGCAGCAGCAACTTCAGCGCGGGGTCACGGTTTGGAATTTGCTGAGAAGACATGTTTTGGAACCATTCTAACAGCAAATCCTCCAACTCTTCATGTTTTGCTGGTCTCATGTGCTTGCTATTGCCACTAAATGAATAGCTTGTCAGACTTGCCTGTATTTTCTGTTTTGGACTTAAGAATCGATGAGAGAGTACACTTCGGAATCTGAAAGTGTTCTGCAACCTGCGTTTTGGTCTTCTCTCCACTATCGACCATATGTAAATTTGCTGTTTTGGTTTCAGTGTGAGAGCATTATGAGCACGTTTCTCTTTTGTTAGCATAGGGAGTGATGGAGCAAAAGGGGGGAAAAAAATCAGTCTTCACAACCAGAGACAAACAGCTCTCTTTATTCTTGTGAGTCGCATGCCATGTGCGATCTGCTGACCAACCCCTTCTTTCCCCACCTTTGCATCATATGCTGTGGAAGTGATATATAAGCAGCAAGTAAGCAATTGGACCATTGTTGAGAAATAACAGTAAAGTATTGAGAAAATTTATGTGAAATGCATAAAGGAAAATACTGTAGTGCACAGCACAACATACATATTCAGTTTAAGTAAAGAATTACTTATGGAATATGTAATGAGGGGACCAAATTTTAGTTCGTAATACAAATTATCCGAAATTCGGTTTAAGTGGTAGATTTGTCCATGTAGTTCAGAAGGGACTGAGCAACTACTATGGATTAACTGAATTTTGGTTTATCCGATTTCGAATTAGCAAGGGTCTACTGTACAATGAACTTCTTTTTCAGTAGTGGATTAGTTGTATATATCATTAATGCAAAGGAACAACTTTTGAGTAATAAACCCGAATTAGCATTAAAGGTTGGTAGTAACACACCTTACTTTAATGTCAGTTGTGCAACTTCTGGACTTTAAAGAATAATCATTATTTCATTTGTTGCATTATAATAGGTATAATTTGTGGTGTTTATTTATACAGATGATTGAGTTGCTTTCCCCTCTCACAGAAATTCAGAATGAAATTGCACATGAAGCTTTTATGATACTTATTTTGGAATATATATGTGTATATATATATTGCTTAGGTGGAATGATAAAACAAAACAGGAAAATGGAGTTTTTGTATCACAATGTAGTGAAAGAAATCTTGATCATAACAGTTGGTAGAAACACATTCGAAAACACAGAACATAGCATAGGCTATTGTCATTCCTTTGCCTTACTGCACTGAAGCAATACTCCTGACAACACCTCTATGATGTGAACTCTCAAACAAGTGAATACTCGAATGGGTAAATACTCAATGGGACCCATTTCCCATGAGCAAGCATTTGAACCAGAAGCTCAACCATAGTTTGGTGTGTTCGTTGCTTCTTTTCGAACGAGTTGGGCTGGGGGAAATGAATGAGTACCAGTATGTACCATATGAAAATGAACGGGTAAAATGCATGTCCTTGATAACTCTACTAGTGATCATGGACAAACAGAATTATGAAATAGGAGGAAACCATGTTACATGACAATGAGTTTGAACCATTAAAAACAGATCTGACACAGAAATGCACAAAATCACTTCTCTCCACTCTGAAAGAGATAAAAACTGTTATACGGGAACAAGAAAAGCAAACTGTGATGCCAAGCAATCTAACTACACTCAGTATATATGGACTAACAAGGATTCACAAACCCGGCAATAAAATGCGCCCAATCTTCAATACAATAGTCTCAGCAATCTGGCAAATTGGTTACTTAAAACATTTCAGAACTCCCCTGACAAAAAAAGTCTGAGCATAAGTAACACCTATGACCTCATTGGGAAAATTAAATATAAAGGAGTAGAAGAAAATCATGTACTTGTTTCTTTTGAGTTCATCTCACTGTTCTGTTATATACAAAAAGACAAGCTAGAAGAAGTTTTGAAGAAATGGCTACACTCCATAGAGATTGACAAGGAAACAATAGAGAAGTATATGATATTCACCAAACTGTTCATCAATCAAAATTACTTCACATTCAGGAACAAACTACATTCCCAAGTGAATGGTTTGGCATTGGGCAACCCACTTTCCACGTTTCTGGAAGTACATATAACAGAAGCTTTTCCTCACACATATAAACTCTGGTACAGATATGCAGATGACACCATAGTAGATAAGTTCTTGAAGCATGCAACATCTCTACTGAAATTACTAGATACAATTGTAAAATTTACTGTAGAAACAGAAGCTAATACCATGCTCCCCTTTCTGGACATAAAAATCATAGGGTATTCGAATAAAATAAGTTTTGGTATACATAGAAAAGATACACATACAGATAACTACATTAAAAATGACAGCTACAACCTCAGGGAACACAAGTATGCAATAACAAACAGCCTTACCTTCAGACTGGTAAACATACCAATGAACACACAAAAGAATACAACAAGATCCTGGAAATCATACATAAAAATGGCTTCACCAAAAAGATAGTAGACTGGAAGATAAAGAAATTCCAAAAGAATAAAAAAAGGAAATTGCCATACTAAGCAACATTAAAGAAACTAAAAAGTTCGAAAAATTCACTTTCCTCCTATGGGCCTTCCCAAAATTCACAAAAGTATTCAAAGAATATGGTATAACCTTAGCCTCAGTTAACAAACATTCCTTAAAAACCATAATCAGGACCAACACAAAGGACAAAACTCCAGCAGGAAAACCTTCTTGTATTTTTGAAATTGGATGTGTACATAGGGAAGACAAAGAGGAATATAGACACAAGGTTTAAAGAACACATGAGAAATATGAAATATAAACAAACAGAAAAATCAGTGGTTGCAGAGCATTTTTGGCTCACAGATCATGAACTAGAAGAGAAACCATAGCTTTTAAAGACCCGTAGAAAATCAGCAGAACTCTCCATTTGGGAAAAGCTATTCATTCAAAAGAAGAAGCATAATATATTAAACTTTCATGTCCATATGAAAAGCATCTTATTTCATAGCACATCCAACCAGATAATGCCATCTTTTAGTCACAAGAGGAAGCACGACAGTGAATCCAGGCTGGAGATTGATAGCAGTCTCTGAAATATGTTCCAGTAAGTTCTGGTGAAAAAGTGAAGCTAGAATAATAAAAATCATAATTTCTGCATTTATAAAAACTTCACAGTGATTCCCAAAGTAGTTATAAAATATCCTCAGTATGTTTTTCAAGTTTCTTTCTATCCCAGATATCTTTTCCCCTTTTCATGAAGTATCTTATTCTTGTTTCCCTTCCACTCATTTGGAATTGCCATACCTCTCCTTCTCCTCTTTCTGTCCTTAGTCACACCATTTCCTTCAATATCTGAATATAAGCTGATTTCATTAATTATAGCACATCTTTTGCCAGAATCTCTCATTTCATCATGTTTCTTTCCTATTACTTCCACTGCAAAGCAGTCAGTCAAGATTATCTATCTACCACATCCTCTTCATCAAGAAGTTATGCCCCCATCATTAGATTTGCTGCTCTGTTTGTGATTGTCAACAAATTTCTCCTCATTAACATGGTCTGCATTTTATTTTGTGAAGTAGCAGTTATCACTTGTATTGGTATGGGTTCAGAGAAAAGAATATAAAAATAGCTGTGATCTTACTAATGGGTAAATCAAGGATAATATCATTTATATCACTGAAGTTCTTCAATTACTCCAACTATATTGCATGCCACGTGTAAAAGACAGTACAGATTAAATAGGGTGCACTGTTGACACAGGTACTCTATATACACTCACAACTTTGGCATCCAGCTGCGATCAGTCTATCAATTTAATGTTATCTTGTGAATAACATATCACCAAGTAGTAAGACATCTTTACTGATATTTAAGGTAATTGTAAGACATTTAATTTTCACCTGTACTTTATGTCTCCTCTTTGTATTTTTAGTACTTTGAAATAGAGTTTTATAGACGGAAAAATATATATTATCAAAAAATATGGAGATATAAAGTGATAAAGCTATAATTTGGTTGGGTATCATTACTGTTTACCCTTGAGAAAATCTCATTCAACATGGGTGAAATGTTTTCAAACATCATATAATGAATGATTGGTGTACCACACTCCGCTTTGCACTATTCCATTATATTGCATTAACCTTGCATGTTTTTGTTTCCCCAATCAGTTTTTGTATTGTTTTTTATGGATCCTTAGAGGTCCTTTCATTCGTTCCTTTTTTATCCTATACAGTACTGTTTCTGATACCCAGGTAGCCTTAACTGTTTCTTTTACTGCCTTATTTATACACATTAAACTTGAAAAATAATGTAAGACATTCATTAATACTTTGTGTTTCTTTTTAGTTTACCAACATTAAGTCTCTTCCTAGCAGAAACTCCTTAACCATAAATATTTATGTAAAATGCTAAATAAATAACCTACATAACACTTCACAGTGGTCCACTCACTATAAACATATTTCCTTACAGCTGATGTTAACCTATACTGCCTTCTGTCTCTCACCTGGCCTGTTAGGTGAATAGATGGATGACTTATGTATGTCATACACAATGAATACAAGAAGTTACAATATTCCCGCTTCTTTTAAAAACTGTTTCCAACCCTCCTCAACATTTTCTCTTGCTTGGTCCCTGTTTTAAACCCAATAACAAAAACGTTGTTCGCTGCTGATATTTCTACTGCAAAGGTATAGAATTTTCTGAAAATGTTTAATTTCAAAAATTATAACGCTCATCGTATTAAAGATAGAGAATTCAAACTGGGCAGATATCAGCACACTAGTTTAATAAGAAAAAAATATACTTATATTCTGCCCTTTAGTTGATTAGTTACTGTGTGATAAACATAGATACAGCAAATATCAGACTTTTACTGAAAAACTTGTTTTCTTTAAAAATTTGTGCCCACAGTAATATATAAAGTCTTTAAAAATGATATTATCTGATGGAAAAAAAATATTCTGCATAGGATAATGGTTCAAAGCTGAAATTTATAACAGCTGAATATTTAAACCATGTTATTAGCAACGTGTCGACAGTGTGAGAGTAGAAAAGAATGAAACCCATTACAACATGTGCGCATTAGATAGAGACAGAAATATCCCATTTACCTCCTTGCTTCTTTTAAGGTTTACACAAGCTATACCCTTAAATTACGGCTGACTAGAACACAATCACCAGTAATAGGCAGCGTTCTTGTTACCTAATGAAAACATTTAGGAATATTAATATGTCTATAAAGAGAACAAAAATGAATTTACTTATATGAAACATACCTATTTCTTGGTAAATAACATGGAAAAAAAGTCAGCCAATATATCTTGTTTGACGCATACTATACATTCAAATGATATTAGTTGTAGATATATGTTATTTGCAGTTAAATAGTTCTGGAAATAAGAGTTAGTCTTTGTGCTGTATTTTCTGGACTCTGACTGGTTTACAGATATGAGGCCACTGCAGAAAAATTTGTGCTGTCTCTCGGACTAATTTGTAATAAAGCTAAATTTTCATAAAACTGTGAGATACACATCTATCCCTATTCTTCATTGGACATAGTGGCATACTTTCAGGGGTTGGCTTCTTTGATTTTTCATTTTTCAGTTCAATTTCAATTTTCCTGTCTGGGGCACCATTCACTCATCAAAGTTCATGATTTTCGTATCTCATTTCTCCAATATCATTTTGAAGCACTTTTGTGAATCAGTTAAATTCAGTAATGTCTTAGATGTCATTAGTTATACTAGGGGCATACCATATTGATTTACAGTTTATTTTTCCCCAACATTCGTGGTCAGTCATTTCGCTTGTCAATACAGAGGCAAGTATGTAGTACTCACAGGTGCATGGCGATACAGAGAAGTGTAATCCCTGCATAGTACAGTGCATTTCTCCAATTGCTGTCATTACATGAGTGGACAACAATAGAGTGTGATCATCATGGGCATGCTGGACAACATGGTTTCTGTGAAAAGTGGGTGCAAACATTGCAGATACTCAGAGGCGATTGCTGGTAGTGTATGGAGAGTGTATACCATCACAAAAAACCATGTACAACTAAGAGGATGGCTGGAAAAGTGGCCACACTTTAATGAAGAAAGGAACAAGTTCTGGAAGGAAAGTTAGTGTGACATCATTCAACATTTCAAGAGTGGAGCAGCATATTTAGGAGAACAGGTTCATCAAGTTCTCAGAATTGGAGGTGGCCACACTCTGCATTGCATAGTACATGAGCAGCTGAAGATGGGAAAGGTGACTGTCAGGTAGGTTCCCATATCCTAGAATGCAGCACAAAGACAACAGTCCAAGTATGTGTGCAGTAATCTCCTTCAATGCCACAGCCAGGATCCAGAAGGCTTCATGTCCAAACTCAGGACTGGTGCCAAGACTTGGTTCACTTACCATGAGCTGGAGACCAAAGCCCAATCAATGTAGTAGAAGCATAAAGGCAACCCCAGACCAAAGGAGTTCCATACAGCACCCTCAGTAGGCATAAGCATAGCCACAGTCTTTTGGGACAAGGATGGAATTATCCTCATTGACTGGCTGCAACCAGGCACTATCATTAACAGCATGGCATATTTGCAACTCTTCAGAATTTGCGCTGTGCAATTCAAAAGAAACTGCCAGGAAAATGGGTGGAAGGTGTGTTCCTGCAAACAACAATGCTCATCCCCACATGAGTTGAGCAACCAAGACTGGCATCACTGAGATGGGGTTCCAGGTGCTACCACACCCACCATTCTCCTGACAAGGTCCCTTCTGATTACCATTTATTCAAGACTAACAAAAATCCTCCATATTGACATCATTTTGGTGGATGTGACAGACTCCAAAAAGTAGTTTAAGAAAACCTAAAGAACTTGTCACAGCAGTGGTGTAAGTGTATATAGCTTAACAGAGACTATGCTGAGAAAGTGATATATCTGCCAAGCCATAGATGTTCAGAGTGAGTTTTAAGAATAACAAAGTATAAATCAATATGAAACACCCTCATAGAATCATAGCATAAGAAACACAGTCATTACAGCACAATAAGCTTTTGCTGTTTTATGTTCTTGGCAATAACATCATCAACATTTGTGTATCTAAACTGCAAATAGCTATTACATTTGCTATTCACATATCCATTTTTTACTATTTTATTACACCTTTTACACTCTCTGTTGTGGCTAATAGCAATACTTGTCATAGCTAGATTGCATGTTCCTTATTTGGCATCAACTTACTACAATAGTGGTCTGCAGTATCCATAAGCTGCCTGAATGAAAGATACTGGTAGTACATAAGGGCCATCTCATTTATTATAATAGGGCTATTTAGAATGACCAACTTCAGGAAGGGGGCAGAAACATGTCACAACTAACACTCTATTTTACTTGGAGGAATCAGCTTTCTTTCATTTATGTTTTTCACATCAAAAATAGAGATGGACTTGATCATACAATTCAGTCAGATATTTCTCTTGAATTATTAACATTAATCTATTGTTTTTTCTTATTATTTTACAAGTAGGTAATTAAAATTATTAAAGACTGATGCATGGGCCAAATACAACTTAGCAGTAACAGTGAAATTGCATACTACAGTAAATGTGAATGCAGAAAAGCAAGAGAACTATGATTTTGAGAATGCTTTTCAGGCGGACATTTGTGAAATAGAGATCACAAATATAAATTTTCCTTTCTGTTATATTTTATAAATATTTTGGAAATTATATCTCAAGTATTCAGAACTTAAGTTAAATGGACTAACACATTAAGATTGGTTGGTCTTTGGAATTAATAATCTTTCAATTCACAGCTTCAAAGCAAGGAGTCATATAGACAGTTATACAATTACTAACATTTAACTTATCTATCCTTTTAATGTTCAGCTTCTATAACATTCAGGGCAAGAAATACATAATAAAGCTAAATTTATAAATAATATTTTACTTCTTCCTTAGTACTTTCAAACTAATTTGCAACTCAAGCTTTGCCAGTCACTCAGGAGAACTTTAAATACCAAGAAATAAACATCTAAAGGAAGATATGAAGCTTTCTCACAAAAATAAAAAATATTTATACCAATGATTATTGTAGAAAGTAAAAATATTACACATAATACAGTACTCAGTTTTAAAATTTATTCTGAAAAAACAATCCAAATGTAGAAATGCATTGCAGTCTGCTTGTCCTATACTATATTTTGCTAAATATAAGGAAGTTTTTCTCAGAATATATTGAATGGTTTTTGTATTGCATCATAAGTTTTAAATATAAACAACTAATATTTATTTTGCATTGTACAAATTTTTGTTCTTATAATTTTAATAAAAAGTATAATTAATTTCAAATTTGTTCCTTAAAATTTCTCTACTATTAGTCCTACAAGAGAAAAGAAATTCTACAGAACATGCATTAGTTTCCCAATAAATTTAAAAGCCTTGCAGTGGTAAAAATGAGCATAGCATAAAATGGAAGTGCTTTCATGCATATTATAATATATTTGTTTGAGAAATATAAAAATAATAATGATAAATGTATGTTATGCTTTCCAATGGGATACTGGTCCCGGAGAGAAGCACTTGTAATTTAATTTTTCTAAGCTTTCATAATATATGCAAAGTGTTTCAATTTTTGCATACTAAGAGCTTAACCTCCAAAACATTTTGATTGTGTGTTTGACCAGAATAGATGAGAAAGAAGTAATGATATGTAATGATAATTCATGTAATTCTTGTCTTCTAATTTCCACATCATATTTGCTCTTATGTGTTGCGCATTTTGTAAATTGCCCACTTTCTTAATACGATGTAAATTGAAATATTTTCTTAGATTGTTTTTCGGGAATAAAGAAAAAGCTGTCTGATGATAAGAGGAAGGAATAAGTTCAGAAAAAATGCTGAAAGTACCAAATATGACTCAAGAGTTGCTATAAGAAAAGGGGGAGTATGATAAAGAACATACAAGAAGAAAGATGGAGCAGACATTACTGATAGGGAGTACAAAGAAAGTGTTAAAGAGAAGTAAAACCTAGAGTCCATAAATTTATGCAGGAGAATGAAAGACTGGAGGATTTGTTAAATCTTAAAGCTATTGAAATCACGTTTTTAGGTACTCTCTTTTTACTGTAAAGTTTGTTTTACATGTGGATAATTATTTCTTCGTTAGTAAGGTTTTGGTATAAAAATGGACGTCTTTTACTCAAGTTCATTAAAGAACAAAATTTTATTTCATATTTGCAAATACTTGTTTCTTTATATAATATATAAGAATTGCAGCATTTAAAATAAAATAATCTTAGAAAAAATTAATTTTAATTTCAGCTGTTGACAGGGGATTCAATAGGGGCAAGTATACCCATAGTAAGAACAAATTGAAAATTAAAGCAATTACATTTTTGACAATTGAATTATTAAGGATTGCCCATTTCAAATATTCATGGATATGCAAATCAGCAATTACAAAACCAAAAGTACTGAAATCTAAAGCAGAGGAAGTAAACTATTAGCTGAAGGCTTTCATTTGGTACAATAGACTTCTGAAATAACAAATATTTTTGCACCTCAAGTTTTAACCCATCAGTGCATGAAGTTTCCTAGAAGAAAAACTTTCTATAATATTTTGTGTATTCTAGGCAAACAGAGCATACTTTAACTATATTTTTTTCTTTTAATGCTTATCTCTTGTGCACAAAAGGGGAGGGGCCATGCAGAACACATGCAAGGAGGACATTGGATACAAAACATTGCAGAGTTGAATATAATATGTCATAAAATCACATTTTAAATACTAATGAGTGGCAAAACAGTTTTGATTCTCTGCTAATATACATGATACTCCCTGAAAAATTTTGGATATAGTCCTACAATACATTTCTAACAGATGAATTTTGCTTTTCCTGCACAATGTCAACTCTTCTTCTCGGATGGAGCATATATAATCCAGTGTTTTTTTCCATCAAAGCAAGTGTCTATATTTGGATCTCATGGTTACTTGCTTCTTCTTGCTGATGCTCCATAATTTTTTAGCTAAGAGCAGTACACACCTCTTTGAAATTTTAGATGACTTTGATACTTATCACTACATGTTTGAAATCTTTGCATAAACAACTAGGCATTACAGTAGATGTATCTCGCAAGAAAGCAAAAACTGACCAACATCATTTCTTCCAATGCATTCTAGTTCTGTAGGTTGCTATTAGTTGATCCATCAGATTATTCCATCCATTCCTTTGCTTAAGTTGTTAAATACAGTAGGCCAGAAGTGGCGAAAAAGTGCTTCGCGAGTTATTTTGACTCGCAGGCACTGTTCCCTCTCTGCAACCGTCCCTTTGTTTTTCACGTGCTATGAGTGATGCAGTGCGTGTTGCATATTTGGTGACTCACGGAAGGAAGTCGTTTTCGCCACCCTTGCAGTAGGCTATGGGACAGTGATTTTACTTGATTTCTCTTAGGATCACCTGCTGCAGGTCCCCATAGTATTTGTCTATTATTTTTTGCAATAGTAATAATGCAACAACATCTTACAACAGGTATTTCTTCAGAAGAATGGAAATCACTGCCCCCATGCTACATTTTCATCATTTCCTTTGTAGTAAGAAGAAAACACTTTTATATGTCCTTGCGCAGTCCCAGTAGCACAATAACCCTCATTAGTTAGAAAACTTCAACAACTTGACTAATGTAAAATAGTTATCAACATAAAGCCTGAAACCCTTGTGAGGTAGGACTGGAGCCAGCTTGATCAGGGAAATTACTGTATCATCACCCAGGCCAAATTTCTTTTCTTCAAGTTCTTTACCTGCACAAAGTTTTAGCCCTTTGCTGCACATAGAGTATTAGCTAGTTGTTCTCCAAACAAAATTGTGTCCATTTAATTTCTGAGCTGCTACTACAGATGTTAAACTAATAGTGACCTATATACACACATAATTATATGTTTTAGTAGCTAAATTAAATTCATTAATTAAAAGCTCATTTAAAATTGGTTTGAAGTAAATAAGAATAAATATTATTTCAATAATTTACAACTGCAAACATCAACCCCTTTGTAGACAAACAACACTTATATACATGCACCCCTTTGCAATGCATCTTTATAACTCCGCAATATTAATGGCAATGGAATTCGTTACTTTAGGATATTAAAAACCGGAATAAAATTTGCTATACTTAAGTGAAATAAATACAATTTCTTCAAAATTATTATGGTACTCACCCTTAAAATGTTTACATCCTTGCCATTATTGCAGCAAAGATATTGCAGCATGTCCATAAAATGTTAGCTAGACTATTTTCTTGCACCATACAAATGTTATATATACACTTAAGATTATTAATGGTTTAGCATGTATACCCTTGTATTAGTTTTGAATTTCCACCCCCTCTGCCTCATGATAATTGAGGAAGCACCCAATTCTACGCAACGCACTGTCACACTGTTTGCACTTGTATTGACTGTATGCCACGACCTGATGGTGTTTACCTTTTCTTCACTATGCACTGAGCACACGATTTCATCCGGCCTTGAATTTTTACGAGGGTGTGAAGAGAACTTGGTGCAGGAGTAGCGGAAGGTAGGCTATGCTGAAATCCCGCTCGCTTACGTGACGTGAAGTCTCCAATTAACTGTTGCACTAAATTTTGCCTGTAGTAAAGAAGTCTATTGCCATGAGTTGTAGAAGTAGTCTATTCGAAATGTCGTATATAATAAAACTATTAATAATAGCAACATCACTACGAAATGGAACAGGTATTTCCACCATTTTTTGAGGGTCGGCCGACACCGTAATACTCCCTCCTTTGGTCTGCCAGATCAATCCCTACCATATTTCGAGTATGGTTTATCACTGCATTAGGGCAAGGTATCCTTATTTGTTCGTTTCCCTTGCCACTCTTCCTTTCTACTTCTCCATCAGTTGTAAAAAGAACGTCCCTGTTATCACGCCAAACAACCGCAGTTACACCTTCATATTGCAGTTGGCGAGATTCACCCCTTTTCAATTTCAGTTGTTTTGGCTTTGATAATTGTTTTGGCCAGTCTTTCCTTACAGCACGAGTTGCACCACACGCATACATTTTCCTGTCCAAAAGTAATTTCATTAGCCGCGTGGAAGTACAAAAAATTATCAAAATATACGTGATGCCAAAACCCCGTATATTTTTCACACATCTCTAAAACAACCTGTTCCCCAAGTAGAAGATCGCTGTTTCTCGCCTCTTTTTTTCCCAGATAGGTTTTACATTCCAATTAATACCCACTTTTACTATCTGCAATACCCCATGACTTTATCCCCCATTTTGTTGGTTTAGCAGGCATATATTGTCTTAGAAAGAAGCGTCCTTTGAAGTCTATCATCGCTTCGTCAACAGAAAGTTCACTATTTGGTTTGTAGACACTCGCAAACTTTTTGATTATATCTAAAGCAGGTTGTACTTTATGCAGATAATCGTAAGAATCTACCCCTAATCGTGGCCTTGCAGATTCGTCATTCAGATGAAGGTATTGCGATATCTTTTGAAAGCGGAGCAACGTCATTGCTTGTCTTGCAATTGGACAAATGCAAAAATCCCCCAAAAAGTAATCTCTGGTTTCATGTAAACCCACCATCCCCATATATAACAAATACCTAAATAGGCCTGTATCTCTCTTGAATTTGTAACTTCCCATTTTGGATCCGCCTTTTTAGCTTGAATCTGAGCTGCATATCTGTTCGTTTCCTCCGCGATTTTTCCGCAAAAGTTGGAATCTATAAAAAGTTCAAGATAATCTATTTCTGGACTTCCTGTAGGAATAGAATGATTTGCACCTGTAGGGGGAGAAAATGTTTCTATTTATTCATTCATTATCTGTTTACCCTCCACTTATGTAGAACTTATACCCCCCAGGACTTACAGGCGGGTGCCTGGGGTCAGAGACCCGTCAGACAGAACATCCAGGATGGGTGATCAGCCCGATGCCTGGTATGGGATGAAGGAAGTAGATGAAACGAAATGTTGGTGAAATGCATGAAAGGAAAGGTGATGATGGAGCAGTTGGTGGAATGAATGGCGGGGGAAACCGGAGAACCCGGAGAAAACCCGCCCAGACGCCGCTTCGTCCACCACAAATCCCACATGCAGGTCCCTTTGGATTGAATCCGGGCCACCTCGAAGGGAGGCGAGCGGTCTAACCACCCGGCCACGGCGCCGCCGAAAATGTTTCTAACTTATTGAAAGTCAAATTGGAGGTCCACTATGGCGGTAGTGCTTTAGTTTTAATTTGTCTTTCACTAACTTTAGCCCCCTGTTCTGCTACCTGTATCTCAGCACTCTCACTGTCACTTTGTTCCTTATCACAGTCTTCCACTAACTCACCAAACCAAGATTCGTCGGAGCTACTTTCGCGATCTAATTCCTCGTAAACTGCTGCAAGTATTTCCTGGAGTGTTACCAATACCTTTTCACTACAACGTTTTCTAGACCGTGATATTCTTGGAACAGCCTCCATGGCTATAAATGCGACAGGAAGCTGCTTACTTACACAACTGCACCCGGCTGTAAACAGTGCTATTTATGGTTTGCTATTACATTCTGGCTTGCGAAATCGCTGGAACAATGCAGCAGGAGTACGTTTACATCAACATAGCTCCTAAAAGCGGAGGTCAGCATAAGCAGAACCTATATGTAACGATAAACACATTTACTACGTTCTACTACGCTATGCGCAACAGGGCGTTTATCATTTCACTACGCTTCACTACGCTATGCGCCGCAAAGGGTTAGAGAAATCATATACACTGATGCAGAACAGTTTGCCTAAATCTTGAAACCTAATCTGATTAGTTTTCCTTTAATTAATTCCTTAGCATAATGCTTGCCATAATAAGGAATGATACTCTCATCAATTGATAAATGTCCATTTACACCTCCATGAAGTATTAAACTTCTTTTTAGTTCCTGAATGAGTGATCTTAACTTTGAACAAACGATTGTTTCTATTAATCTTAAGAATTGTCATTGAAGTGCAATTAGTGAAATATGTTTTCAGACCTGCTACACTGAATACTGTTAGCCAAAATATGAGGAATGTCATCTTTTAGAAACCAATATATTAATTTCTTAGGGTATTTAGCATAGCCTGAGAGGAGTAAGCCACCTATAAATACTCAGAATTCAGATTTCACATATATTAAAGTTCTTTTGCATTGCATAACTATTGCTTTCTTCTAGAATCTTCCTTACAAGACATTCAGAAAAAAATAGTTGAAAAAATTGCAATGGCGTCTGGTAGGTCTCAGCACTATTAAAAAGCAGTATAGGTAAGCAATTAAAACATAACTTCGAAAGAGGACGTTCTATCTTCCAAGCAAGTAGAAGGTTTTCATTTGGAGGTAAGCACTTCTTTTTGCATGAAGATCCTGAGTTTTCCCCCTCTAAAGGCATTTCTATCTTGCGTGAACAAGTAGCAAATTCTGGTCTATGGCCTTCGGTACTGCAGCTATCAGAAATATCCGTTGATTTGGGCAATTTTCTCTGGAGTTCACATGAGCTTCAAACCAGTCTCTAACCCAAATGATGGAGATTACCCTCATGCTCCTTGTCGGATTTGTTACTGTCTGTATCAGTCTGTAATCCTTCTTCAGGTGGTGCAACATATAGCAGATTTTCCACTCCCATCTTCTGTTCTTCATTTTCTTCTAGAATTTTAAGTGCCTCAGCAGTAGTTAGGCTAAAACACAAATAAATATCAAATAAGAAAACATATGGAAGCAGTGGGAATTGTAGACAAACAGTAATTTTATAACAGTGAATGAGCTAATGGAAGGTACTGTGCATGTGATCCGATTTTTCCAATCGCTCTATAAATCCCCTTATATTACAAAGTTGACAAATATATTTTTACCAAAATATACATCAGCACATTATTGATGATATTAGCAACATTAATATACACAAAAGTCTGAAAATGTTGTATGAATGTACTGTTCAATTGTTAACACTTTATCTGTCAGCAAAAACAACTACATTCTGAAGCAGTATTCTAATTTCTGTGGCTCTAATTAACATTCTTGCCAACATATGAGTCAAATACAGCTCATGTGAGCAGAAGAAAAGAAGCAACAATACACATAGATTAAGCCAGATATTAACAACCTCATAAAATTTTCTTCCATAATATAAATTAATGAGATCCCATTAATAGGATTATATGCTCTAATGGGGTACATTCTTCTATGCTTTTTGTTTGACTCAGTTTTTAATGTTGAAAATTTACTATGCTCTCACACGATTTCTCTGGAATGTTGCATTCATATTTTTAGGATTACTAGGTCTGACATGTAGAAAAAATGGGACTCTTATGCTATAAGCCTATTCAAATATACCCAGGTATTTTTCAAGATACATACTTACTACATGTACATTTAATATAGTTACACTTACATGTCACATATCACCTGCAGAACTGCCCTCATCTCATGATGTCCTATATGCATCAAGGCTCCAACAGGTGCTAGACAAGCTTAGTTGGCATGCTGAGTGGTTTATTTGAATGTGTTTGCTGCTGTGTCACATTAATATTAATTAGATTTGGAAAGACAGACTAGCATTTATACATACAAAATAATAGAATTAAAGTGTTTGCCTTATTTCACTTCAAAACTAAGCTACCAATTGTCTGGAACAGGAAGAAGCACAGAACAAAAACCATAGGAAGTGATTAATCAAGAGTAGGTGTCATGCAACCAAAGAGTAAAACACTGTATGCTGTAACTATGAAACAAATGTTATGGTAGAAGATAGATGAGATGACTGAACACACTCTTACTTCTTCACTTACTCAATATTTTGAGGACATGTTTCACAGATCATTGTCTACATCTTGAGCAGATAATGCAGACAACAGTCTGCAAAATATGTCCTCAAAAAGTTTGAGTAGGTGAAGAAGTAAGGTTGTGTTGAATCATTTCACATATCTTCTATTAATGTATCATTGTGTTTTGTTCCCTCATATTATGTGAATTTATGTTACCTTCAAGTCTAGCAACATGACTGCATTATTACATCTAGCATAATTAGCTAATGATACAGTCAATGGCTGTGAAACATGTTCTCAAAATTTTGAGAAATGAAGCAGTATGAATGTGTTAAACTGTCTTATTTATCTTCTATTAATGTGTCAGATTTCATTGTATTTAGTTTCTTTATCTTATGCAAAATGTTATGGTCTTTAATGCAGCTTCTAGTTTGTCCATAATTGTTACCTTCTTTGCTGTAATGGGAACTGTGCTTTAAATTGAAATGTTATTCCTTATCCTAAGGAAAGGAGGTCATTTGACACAATTTTAAAACATCTGTCAAAGAACTTCTTCTGTCCCATACAATAGAATATCTCCAGGAAAAAAATGGAGGGGAAGCAAAATTCCATAGCTTAGTTCCATAATAATTAACAGCATAAACAGTGGACAATTTCACATTTTTTATACAAAAGCTATCACAGGAGAATGATTTACAAAGTTGCTAGAAATTTCTTGACCCAAATATTAAAAGGATTCCAAATCATCATGAGAAATCTATAGGTTTTAGTGAAATAATTAATGCTTCCCCTTACATTTCTTACATTCTCACTCTTCCCCAGTATAAGTTTTGTAAACAGCTATTTAACCAGGAATTTTGAACTGAAATTTGTAATATATGTAGGCTGTTGAATTGAATGGTCAGTAAAATGAAATCAGAAATATATTTTCTTCAGATCCTAATAAGGTATTCTAAAAACAAAAATTGAAATCAAAAGGTGAGTTTACACTGCTAAAGCAAGATCATTACTGCTACAACACTAGAGGAATGAATAATTACCATAGAGAGTATAAGGTTAAAACTTCAAGCAAGAAAGATACATATATTATAGTATCATTATGTACAATAAACTTCCCCATTATATTAAATCAGCACAAGGAAATACATTATAACAGCTCTTGAAAAAATATGTAATTGAAAAATGCCTGTTCAATTTAACTCAACTGTAAATAAAGTATTAACTTATACTCAAGTGAATTGTAAATGTAGTATTAAGTTGTATTTAAGTGTACTGTAAATATATTATTTTATGTTGATTTGCATAGTAAGTAAAAATGTATACAATGACTGTATTATGTATTGTGTGTTATACCACTGTACAATCTGTGTATTAGATTCTGGTCATGCCTAAAACTTGTAACACCATGAATGAAATAAACAATTTTAACCTTAGCAAGGACAAACAGTTCCTGCAACTCCTCACCATTTTCATGTTTGTTGGTTTGTCATACCAAAATGTATTGGCTAGGTATGTGAAACCACCAATCCGGATTTCCTACTATCCTAGTAGATAAGTGCATATCTATAAATACACCTAAATTGCTTCATATGAGTGCTAATGTCAATGTAGACACCCTATGCCTGTAAAGTACCATGTCCCTTTGTTCCAAGTTACACCTATTCTTCAAGTTGCCAGATTTACAGTATTGCTTTTATTATTTTGATGTTCTTGTTTCAGTTACTGGCAATGATTGAACTGGTTATCTCCAAACTACACCTCATACTTATTAAACCACTAGCTCCTCCTATGACACTCCAGCAGTACCAATCACTAATAAAAGAATTCTGTGAATATGATCTCCCAAGTATGCTAGCACTTCAACTACAGCACATAAGTTTAGAGGTAAGCATCAAAAGCACAAGTTTATAAGCATTATAATATTTCTTAGCATTTTAATTCCTGTAAAATAGTGTAGCAATGCAATACTATCAAATGTAGGTACACAATTGCATAAACTTGGAGTCATATATTTACAACATGTATCTGTATTTTATATTTATTTACTCTTAACTAGTTGTATGTAATTTAACAACACCCAGTAACATAGGTTAGTCATTCCAAGTCAAGTCAAACACCCATGAAACATCAAGTCATCAAATCTCTTCCAAATGTTTTGTATGCATTTGGCAGTTTGAAATTTAGGTCATATATATATTTTTTTGTTCCCTAACTTCAATATTTTGAATACCAGACAAGGTCAAAATTTCTAAAAAGCGGTTGCCCCCACATACATAATCTCTTTTATCTCCAGTTCAAATACTTGTATAAACTCCATATTGGACTGATTTTAAAGCTTATGGAATCTACTTTAAACATATACTACAATGAATTTGATTCAACAGATTAGTTATTTAATACAGAAATTTGGACTTTTAAAATTCAATTTTGTGTTATATATCGACAACCTAAAAATATTTCTTAATACATACATATTCTCTATTTAGTAGTGTATACATGTGCAAAGTTCCACGAGGGTGTTCATTCAAATATATTTCTAAGACAATATTTTCTCAGCCAGAATCCTATTCATGATAACGTAGAACAGCAGCTTCCGCCTGGAGTGTGAGAGCAGAGGGGATGGCAAAGCAACTCGTAGCTGTTACAAGTTACCCAAGGTTATTCCTCTGAATCATTTCCAGATTTAAAATACAAATAAACCCTTATCAATAAACCAGATTACACATTTTCATCCACAAAAGACCAGTGCAGAATATTCAGTTTATGGAGAGAGACCACAGTCTGTGTTATGTTTGAGTTTAATCTATTACATTTAGTTGTAAATATTCCCTAAATATTTAATATAGTTAGTTATAGTTATAGTTATTTATTATGCTAAGAGTTTTAAAAATTTGATTGTCTACTGCACTTTGACCCTGGTCACTCATTCAGTAGACAATCACTACAGCTTATTTACATTTTACAATTTCTTGTCAATAAATTATCTTGCTCTTTTTTGTTTTTTTTTCATGTCCCATTTTCCACTTGTTTTTCACTTTTCATTTATTGATTACTTAACCATCACGCATTCACTATAGTTTTCCATTCAAAGTAAGATGCGCTACCTCTTACTTTTCACTTTCCACTGTCCAAAGCCATTTATTTTTTACTTTACATAAAAACTGTCCAATGCTTCTAGCGTCCTTGCATATCATTTCAATCATAAGTGTATGTCTATCCCCCTTCAACCACTTCTTATTAAAACATTCTTTTCTCCAATTTTCTGTTCCTTGGCACTTAAATACCATGTGTTCAATGTCTTCATTACCACCACATATCGGACATTGGTTCTGAGGAATACCCTGTCTTAGCCCTTTTAGCCTCCATGCTCCGGTTCTTACCCATGCAATAGATTCTCTCTCTTCTTTATTTACTATGTCTATATATTTTTCCCTACCCCATGTATTTTTCATTGGCCTATAATAAACTAATGAGCTCTTTTCGGCAATCTCACTGAACATGATTTGTATTTCTATATCTTCCAGTCTTTTCCTCGCCTTTTTCCCAAAATAAATATTTAATATGAGTAGTACTGGTACCACTACAAAATAGTTTGATTGTTGCTTTAACCCCTTCCAAATTAGCAAACGAATGTTCAAGAGAAAAAATAATTTATGACCAGTGACTTGTAACATGCTTGTAAAACTGAAAATGAAGGATGTAGAGCTATCCCCACAACTAAGAGTGTGTGCCTCATGTCATATAAGAATTTTTCAAATTGCAGATATGAGAGAAAGCAAGAGTGATTAATTTGAAGATTGAGAAGCTAGTAACAGTGATCTGTCATAATTTAAAATAAAGAGTGATGTTTGTGAGGTAGTGTTGCTGGAAGGAACCCAGTACCTATGATATCCGGGTAGGTCAAGTAAATGAAAATAGCTCAGAAATTGGTAAATCACCTTCACATCAGAGTAGTGATGCGAAAGAGATTAACATAATTATAGATGTAAAATCTTAATACTAGTTTAGTATCAATCTTTTGGCAAATAACCCATAAAGAAAAGAAAACTGTTTCAAAAAATATCTATCCCAGAAATTAAAACAAATAACAGAAAATTTTAAGGAGAAGGTGTTTCATATTGAAAGTGAATCGGTCCCTGAAGAAAGAACAGGATTCAGAAATAATTCAAAAACTGATTGATTTCATAGTACAGGTGATTACAATTTACAAATTCAGATTTTGACTATTTTTAAAAGCTGGTCTTACAACCAAATTAAGGAACATTTTGGTAATAATGTTTCAAACCACATGATAAAGGCAGCAAAGACATTAGCTTCAGAGAGAGGCTCCTGAAACCAAATCTGATAAACCGTTAAAATATTCTGTGGTGGAAAAAGTATTAGTTTTACATTTCAGCAATGTTTCCGTTAAAGAGGAGGACAGAAAATTCAGAAACAGAAAACACTGACTGTGCAATCTGAAAAAAAACCTTCTGCAATCTGAAAGAAACCTTCTGCAATTTTGGAGATAAATATATTGTGATATCAAAATAGTTTTCTCAAAATTTGCTCAACTGAGACCTAAGCAGTATAACTATACTTCTAGGCATCCAAGGTATGCATTCTGCTTATGTTTGTGCTCGTCATGAGAATATGAAGCTGATGCTTGATGGAATGAACTACTGGAGATTCAGGTATTGTTCACTGTAATTATAAGGACTGTCTCTCTGAATAATGTGTAACGCCCAACAACAGATTGCTATTTATGGACTGGCGGTACTGAAAACTTGGTCATTATATTCGGTACATTTTCGAAGAAAAAAAAGCATAGAATGGGTAATCCTAAATTGCATAAATTTTGAAAGAATACAATTACCTTTCGAAATCAGGAAAAATTCTGGAAAAATTATGAGCAAATGTGTCAGATCTTTTAACTCATACCTTTATAGCCTAACAACAGTCTACATTTTTGTCTGAATGCAGAGAAAAGTTGAAACCTAAAGAATGTATTGTAATTTGTGATTGTTTTGAAAACTATACCTCTGTCACACATGCTTCTGTTTAGGGGTACATTGGAACAATAACCAGGCAACAATCCATCTAGTTTTAACTTGCTTAAAGAAAACAATGGTTTAAAACATAAAAATTATATTGCCATTCAGAAAGCTTAAAACATTATACAAATGCTGTTCGTCTGTTCCAAAACAGTTAACAAACAACTAAAGAAGGAAAATTGGAGATCTGGAGAAAGTAATTTACTTTTCCTATTGCACTAGCACTCAGTACAGGAACGGAAAAAGGTTTGTAAAGACATGTTTTCATGAGGAAAATTTTGGAGTTAACTCCAAATTGCATTTCCTTTCCACTTCACATCTTAAAGTGCCTTGTGATATAATTTGGGGCACTACTAAACTTCTATCAACAAAAGCCAGTCTCCAGCTGGGACAAGATTCCATCACAACACCTCATAAGTTATTTACTTGTGTGCAGAATCATATTACAAATATTACATTTAATTTTTTACAGGAACAAGAGACATTGATATTTTGGAGGCAAGTTATGAAAACTGAAAACCAATAATATGCATATTAAAGCTACATTGTTTCATACTATTGTCAATATCTGAAGCTGTAGTGAAACTATATTCATTTCAAAGTGAAGGAAAAAGCATTTTATGTTTAAATTTACTGTGCTGGATGTGATTTAGGTCTATAGATAGTTTTTTGAGAGCACTGTGCCTTGAAATGAACTTTAACTCTTTGTGCATCATTCCTTCCATACACTGTCAGTTATAGTGGATCCCAGCTTGACTTGAAAGCGCAGCACTCCATATGTCCACTATCCCCATGTCGAGTTCACTGCACCCCATGACTAGGTAAATAATTTAATTCCAAATAAATGTTGGTCTGGGTGGCTCAGTTGCATAGGCACTGGTCATATGATCTCTAAGTCATGGGTTCAAAGCCGACCTAGACCGATTATTTTTAAGTGTGCTTAAAAGCAACATTCCCATGTCAATAGATTTACTAGCATGTAAAAGAACTCCTGCGGGATGAAATTATGGTACACCGTCACGGCTAATATAATCCTGGCAATTGACAGGATCATAAGAAACAGTATTATTGTTGTTGTTGTTGTTGTTATTATTATTATTATTATTATTATTATTATTATTATTATTATTATTATTATTATTATTATTATTATTATTATTATAATCATCATCATTATCCAAACAAACCAGAAATAACACCTCATGATATATGGAGTGCTGTTATAAAAAATATGGAGCAAGAAGAGTGATCCTATTTAGTTTTTTAAATGGTCAATATCATACTTAAATTTTTATTCTAAAATTAAAAGCCATATTTAAAACCAGATATTTTTTATTTAAAATGATTTATATAGCATAGGAAGAAAGTACATTCTCTGAGCTTTCAAATAAGATTTTATAAAGTCTCCTATATAAACAGGACCAGAATTATTCCATATTTAAACATGTCGAGGAGGGTGCTAGTTCTGAAAATTCATTATTTAGAAACAGGCATAATACTACTGTTAAATAGCATTTTAAAACACACACACACATTTTTTGTCATGAAACAGCATATAGAGAAGTTTAAAAAAATCAAACACATGAACGTAAATTTCTGTTAAAAATCTTTCAATTTAATGTGGAATGACTCAGATACAATATTCTATAGAAGAAACCTACCATAGTTTGTTGTATGCTAACCTTCTACTCAACCTCAGGAATTAGTAACAGTCAAACTGGTTATGCGCAACAACCCAAGGTCACTCATTGCCTGTTTTTCTATAAATTATGTACTTAACATACTATTTGTAATTACAGATTCTTTATTCTTAAAAGAAAGGTACTGAAAGGCTTGATGATATAGACTTACAAAATGTTTGAACCTACATACCATAAAGCTGTATAACAATTAATTTGTAATTTATTTCTGGCTAGAGAAATTAATCCTAATAAAACATAATGAGAAAGGCTTCAGAATGTAATAAAAAAAATTTTCTAACTGGATCTGAAAATGAAATAGAAAGCTATGATGCTTTCTCATCACATGATTGACATCTGGAATTGTGTACCTCAAACATACTATTGTGTATGAAAAATGAGTTGATGATGCAGACATTATAATCAAAGAAGATAGTTAAATTCATCAAGTTGTTTAAACTCTTTGCAAGAATATAAATGCATTAATATGTTTCAGCACAAAAAGGTGACTTAAAAGAACAAATAATAAGGTAAAGTATGAAGTTCATAGTGTAGGGTAAAAATGGATATATTCAAGTAATATAATGTAAAAAAGTATATATCATAACTAGCATTGAAGTAGGCCAAAGAGGTGTGCTTTTATTAAAGAGGGATTTATGAAGTAGTTACTGAAGATACAAGTACTCCAAGACCTGATTTTCTTTGGTAGCTCAGCAACACCCTGCATGAGCTTAATGTTGTAAAGCTGTGTGTGACCATTTAAGAGTTAAATAGGCATGGTTATAATAGATGTAGTAATAAAACAAATGAACTCATTGTTGTTTATTAAAGCTCAGAATCCTTCCACCTCTTATAAAATATTATCCTGAAAACTGATGAAACATTTCATTGTGATAGATCATAAATTTTCTGACCTTCCTTCCTACATATGGTTGTAACTGCCTGCTAAGAGATATAGGACATCAGTTTTAGTTATAATACTGTAAATCACACTGCTTCAGTGGAGAAAGCTGTGATGAGCAAAAAGTTTGTAAAGGGAAAGAGAAATTGAACAGACTCTGTGACAGCAGAAATAGAAATACCCAGAGGATAATGTGCTACCTTTTCTGTATAAATCTTGGGAGATGTAACAGCTATAGGGCAAAGGAGAGTGTCACACACACCAGGTCCTCCACATCAGGTAAACATGGAGGACCTGCTTATGCGATATGCGGAGCTTGCTTATAAAAGGTACCAAATCCAGTTTGACAAATGCTTCAGGAAACAAGAAAAACAGACTGTTTCTGTTGTAGATGGATTTGTGTGTGACAGTAATGGAAACTGCTTCTACATTCCTTCCTTAACTCTTATACCAAGTATTGCTATTTACTGACAATTATCTTTCTTATTTTTTAAAATCTGGATTCGGTACATTTTTAAGGTATATTTTCTTCCAGAACAATTCAATTTGAATTCATATGCTTAATGATCTTACAGCAGACTTCCCATACAACAATCTTTCAGATACATACGTTATTTCTTAACAAAACTTTAAAGATGCAAAATATTTGTATAAAAAGGCAAACCCTGGACATTGTACCCCGTTGCAAGGAGCTTCAACATCTTTCCTCTTTGCTTCTTGAATATGAGTAATACATGGAACCTCCTTCAGCTGAGATATAATATTGTCTTATTTTAATCCTTAAGTATTCTGTGTTCATATACTGGTTCCACTCAAAAGACTGACGAGGATGAATTCCCTCGAAAACTTTTCTGTTTTATATAACTTTTAATTAGTGAAGGTGAGTGTAAAAAGGTGTGACTCAGTCTACCATCAAGACTGAATGAAGTCCGACCAGAGCAGACTTAGGCCTTATTGTCAACCTTTTGGCCTTGCTGATTTTAAACTTCACATTTGGTATACATTTCTGTGATAGTTCCTGCCAATTGGCCCATCTAAAATCAGTATTTAAAATATGTAAAGTATCTACTTCTGAGAGCAATCTATCATGTCCATTTGAAGGTAACACAGTATTTACTTTCCTGATTTTCTTTTCTACCAGACCAAAAGGCCTGTCAGCAGGCATGTAGGAATGACCTCTGATTGGGATAAACCACTCAGTCTTAAAGTTATATGTTGATGCAATGTCACACATCATAAACACAACACGGTAATTTTTATTTTGTGATCCAGAGCTATTACAAGAGAAGTCAATGGACTGAATATTGTTTGCATCACAATATGGCTTCAAGATTGAATTGAAAATGTGCCAAATGCAACAAGTTATTTCATTCATCCCTCTTCCACTCTCACTCTCCAATCACCTATAAAAATGTTTTGTTTCTGGAGAAATACACTTTTCTGGATTAGGTATGATTATACCTAATACATAATACCAGAGCTGCCACAAATAGTATGCCTGATTGGTGTGATTTTATGACAGAGGCTCATTCTGTATGAGGTCAAAGTTAACAGTAACTGTTTGTGCCTCAAATGTCTTGAGGTGGTGGAAGAAAGCCTTAGCCCATCTATAAGTGTTTTTTTTAGTTTGGCATCAGTAGCACCTTTAAACCATACCTTTGATGTTATCTTTTCTGCATGATGTTTGCAATTTGACTTTCACATATTCAACAGCATGGAAAGCTCATAATCCATAGTTTGAGTCTCAGCTGTAGCAGTGAATTTTTAAACTATGATTCAACTCTCACTCCAAAATTAGCCTGAACACAATCATTGCAAAATAGCAATTGTTTGTTTTGCATTTTAAGGATCACTTACTTGTTCAGCTTGAAAAAGAATTTGTGAGGTATAAAAACATATTGATTGTTTGATTGATTGATTGAGTGAGTGAGTAAGTGAGTGAGTGAGTGATTGAGTGAGTGAGTGAGTGAGTGAGTGAGTGAGTGAGTGAGTGAGTGAGTGAGTGAGTGAGTGAGTGAGTGAGTGATTGAAAAACTGGGTGGCCCCTACTGAAGCCCTGCATGTAGGTCATGAATGCCCATTGTGGCCCTTAAGCTAAAGAATCTAGTCAAGTCTCAAGGTATCAATAAAGGTAACCAAGCTCCTATGTTCTATTCCTTTAATAATCTCCAGTTCCAAAAAAGAAAATCCCAGAGAAATCAACCTCTGCCATGCATATGCCATACACTTGCAGAAGATGTGCATGAAGGCTACATTCCTACCATAATTCTTAGTTGCTCCACTGAGGGTCATCAGGACCTTCTTGTACCTTTGCACAGGCCCCACAACGCCCTCATGGATCTTCCTGGCTATATTGCTAACTCATTTGTGATTTCATTGCCTCTAACGCCCGAATGCTCTGGAACCCACATAAGAGGGCTTTTTCACAGAGCCTATCCAGTATCTTTTGGCAGTCCCATACCAATTTGGATGCAGCAACATCCAACAGCACACAGTGTTTTTAATGCTGCCTGGCTATTGGAGCAATAATATACATTCATTCTGCAGCCAGACAATTTAGCTATATGCGAAACACAGGTCAAAATAGGAAAGATTATAGTATGGAAGACAGTGATACACTTACTCAGAGAGCAAAAGAATGTTGTATTAGGCCCCCAGAAGCCAGTACCAGCAGCCGCCCCTAGCTGGGAGCCATCTGTAAACCAGGCTTACGCCCTCAACAGAGGATAGCCTCAGCACCCTACATCCAACTATGGTTGGAAATTCCATGTTTTACCTACAATCCAGATTAAAACTAAGCCACATTAGGTCCTCCACCAACTTATGGGCCGCACCTCATGCAGTTCCATTAAAATGGTGGCATGTCCCCAAAATGGATGCCTAAAGAACCATCCTTCCAATGGCCAAAGGAGATATGCATTTATTTCGGTCCTCTCTTGAATGCACAAGGGCAAAAGCAAGCACTATTTTGACTCCAGGGCACAGAATGGAGTAGTACACATAGCTCCAGTTATAACCAGGCATGCCTACCTTTAAAACTGTTAAACCTGGTGATTGCAGTCCCTATTTTAGATCCTGGCCACCAGGTTAATGAAGCAAATGTGAAGCAGGCCTAATGACACTGGTATAGAGCTATAAAGCCATCTTAGGCCTCAGTCCCCACCTCCTTGCCAATGGGCCTGCAATAGGCCCAAAATATATTGAAAGCCATCTCCACCTTATATTCTATATGACAGCCCCAGTTGAGCCTTGAATCCATTATCATCTTTAGATATTTGGCTGAACCAGTATTAGCTAATCTCCTCCCAAAGAAAGTAGGCTCGACTTAGCCATTGAGCTTCTGTTTCTTTGTAAATACCATGTTCTTGATCTTGTCCCTATTAACAGACAGACCTGTTTTATCATATGATGCCCTCCGCAATATGCAAGGAACCCCACATGAGCTACAATACAGTACCTGGTAAGTTCTCTACTGCCAGAAGGCAAATGTCATCAAATAGTCTTGGGCATAGATGCTGCCATTACTGAGCCTGGTTAGTAGCTCATCCACCACCAGGCACCAAGTAGTTGGTGATAAGACATCCTCTGTGGGCAACCACCAGACACCACCATCCTTACAGTTAGACTGTTGAGTGGCAGCCCTCCAGACAGGCCATGAACCTCTACCAGCTGCCAGTAAATTTCACCTGCGGTTACATGTTTCCCCCACAGAAATTGAATGACAGA
Organism: Deroplatys truncata; assembly: GCA_030765065.1. Lineage (NCBI taxonomy): Eukaryota > Metazoa > Arthropoda > Insecta > Mantodea > Mantidae > Deroplatys > Deroplatys truncata. The sequence continues at coordinate 195,206,319 of CM060990.1, forward strand.
GCAGGTTTCTTCATGAGACCAGTTTTCCAAATGAGTCACCATTTGTGTTTACCTACAACTAGTGCTGTAGGTGGCAGGTGGCTGAAACTCTGCATAGTTGCCAACCACATGTATTACAATTACTGCACATTACTAATTTCCCTATAACGGATGAAACTCCAGGAATATCAGCCTTGTAACCCTAGTTTCTGATCACCCCACGTAGATGACAATTCTGACCACTTTCCGCCGGCCCTCTCTCTTAGGCCAGCATGTCCCAGCCAAAACTGTTAAGCTATTAGTAACTTTTTCCTCCTGGAAAGCTGTTACACAATAGAAGTGCCAATGTTTGCCCCTCTGAGGTTGTCCAACCTCCAGAAGGTGCCTCTAGTACATAGGTGCAACCTGTTTTTATCATCTTTAGTCAGAATCTTTTGCAGCTTAGCTGCTTCAGATCCATTCTATATGAACTAGAGAAGTGCTTCCAAGACATTTTACAAGCCTTCCTTATTTTCCTTTTATAAACCCTCTGTGCTTCTAAAAACTGCAACAGGTCAACTGATCCTTTGTATTGCTGAATTGATTGTACAGTCAACGAGTTTTCCTTCTCAGGTATCTTAAATAAGAATTCCACCTGAGTTTCCCATTTACCCTTTTCCTTTTGATTTGGGGACAGTTATTCTCATACAAAATTATCAGATTTAGCATGATATATTTCACACATTGCTCCAAATCTTCCTGATTCTTCATAATCTTAAGAGGCCCAGCATCAAGCATGTACTGTTTCCTGTTATTTCTTAAGTAGCACCAATCAGTTCTCTCCAGATTCATATATGAGTGGTCTTGAAGCAAAACTCCTGTATGAAATATGATATATCTGTGATCAGACAAGAAAGACTCAAACAAAACCTTCCAATCCCTCACTTCTTCCAGGACTCTAAAGGATCCTACAGTAATATCTATGAACACCTCCCTTCTTTTTTTACAGTAGGTAGGTGTGTCATCAATGTTCAGAACTGCAAGATCTGTAGCAATCAGGAACTCGACCAGAATCCCTCCTTAGGTTTGATATCGTTGCTTCCCCAAAATGCCTTAATGGGCATTGCTGCCATACCCAACCAAGAGGTTGATGCCATTGCCCTATAATAACTCATCAAGTTTCTATGCTCCACCAGAGGGGATGGAACCACAGAAGCATAGCTAAAATATGATGAAGGGACCACTAATCCATTCTGCTGGCAGTTATCTTTATATCTCACTAGCACAGCAAACAGATACCTTGTTAGGGAATATTGTAGAGGCCAAGTGCTAACATTGCCTACTACTATACATGCCTAGGCATCTCTGTAGCTCTACCACTATACAGAGTATAGAGTATGGAATATAGTGTGAAACTTTCAGTCCAATGATATGGCCATGACATATCCATGGTTTTTGTGTCAGAGACTCAGAAATTCCCTCTCTCTTGTGTCCTAACCAAAACTTTAGAGACTGTAATGCAGTTCTGTATATTAGCTGGAATGAAAGAAAGCACACTTACCTCAAGCTTCACCAGACTCCTTCATTCCCTCCTGCTATACTGCAGGGGCTTTCTTCTTGGAACTCCCCAGTAACATGGTACATGCCACCATGTGTGTCTCATGAAGATCTTTTTCATGAAAACCATCTCATCTGCCAAAGTTCATATTGTCCACAAAGCGGATTCCCCTCTTTTCCTCCTTATGTTTTTGCACCCTACATCCGTCCATGGTGATACCATGATTTTGCTTCCTAATGCACTGAAGGATGTCCACAGGTGGACCAGGTATCTAGATCATCAACCTCTTGAAGCTGAGAAGGTCCTCCATGCCCACCACAGTGAGCCTGGCACATTCCCAGGAATCCAGTTTGGGAACCAGACTTGGCAGCTAGGTCCATGTCCTCACTCTCACAGACCACCACTGCTGCTCCTTTTAAAAGGTAGCAATTGACAAACTGGGTCACAAGGCCTGCCTCCATGGTGAGACCATTCACAGCCTGCCAATTGCCACCTTTACTTTCTCTGTCTGTTTGGTAGTAAACTGCCGCTCATGGTAGCCCTCTTGGATGGTGGCCTCCCAGAAACCAGATTTAGTTATCTTGGCATACTCCATCTTAGGCTTCTTTGTATGCCTTGCCTTCTCAGGAGTAAACCCTGTTAGGAGCCTTTTCTTCCCTTAGTGCCTTGAGGGGCAGCCTGGGAAGAAGACAGGCCAAGATCCCCTCCAGAGTCCCCTCCCTTCAACTTAGCTAGCTGCTACTGCCTTTTTTTCTCTGCACTGCAAATGGTGTTTTTCTCCTAAGGCTGTCTACCTCTGTGATGAGCCTCCCTGAGGCTGAAATACCTTCTGCAGGTTCCCCAATAGGAGCCCCTATCTATTATAGTTCTCTTGGAGTGCCCAGGATGGCACTCAGATTCAGTAATTTTCTTAGTCTTGGTGGTTTCCCATGAAAAGCTAGGGAACTGAATGCCCGCCCAGGCACAGCCCCACATACTTGGTTAAGGCTATAGTACTCTGGGAGGTTGCCAAGGTTTCCTAGATGCTCTGTTAAGAACACATCAGCTATGTACCATGCATCCCTTTGGCATGGTTGGTTGTCATCTTGAGTTTGGGGAGTTGGTCTGCAGTCTCCTATTGGCTATTCAGAGACACGCATGCCCCAAGGTAATTACACCTGACCAAGGGACATGTCCCTAGCCACTGTCACCTGCCCATACATCCAGCATCTGCCTAAGATCTGGGTTTAGGGCTTTGCAGTGACCATGCCAGTGACCTCTTGCCCTAGAACCAAAACATATCACCTGCCTTTTAAATGCTATTACAAGCAAAAGAGTGCAAGACTACTTGGGAAAAGTAGGTACCAAAGAGCTGATAAGGATCTTATGTAGCCTATTAATCAGATGACACAGTTTATATCACATTAAAGAACAATAAGGTGAAATAAAAATATGCACACTAAATTCTACTATCTAAAGAAATACCCAACAAAGCTGTGAAAGAACCTAATGAGACAATGTACCCAGCAGTAAGAAAGCACTGCAGTAAATTCAAACACCACCTGTTACAATTTGCAAAGCAGAGAGGTTATTTAACTAATGCTGCATGAAAAATTACTTGAGAGATTCTACTGGAGTACACAGAATGGATTCTCTGAGTCTGAAAGCACTGAAGTGAAACTCATGTGGACTCTTCTAAAATGAACTGTTGATATGGAATAAAAGTTTTATTTCTTAACAATTATGTTTTCATTATTGTTTCATGTACTTTTCCAGTTTAATTTTTGCAAATATCATTTATATTTTAATTTAAGGTTAAAGTTATTCTGGTAAATTATGAACTCTTATTTTGCCTCAAGTTGAAGTCACATACTTAGTTGAATGCAAAGGAATTGCCCCTAGAATAAATTTCTGGCTCTGCTACTGCATATATGTATTATTTACTTATTCTATTCCTTCAACTCGTAATTCTGTGATAAATTTATGTATTTTTTTCAGTTTAGTGTACATGGTTACTGTGCATGTATTATGCTGATTATGAGAAAAGCTAAGTAAGCAGTTGTGATTTATGGTAAAATTCAGTGAAACAAATAGAAATTTTCAGATACCCGGTATGTAACAATAGTAGTAACCTGTGCTGTTGTTAAGATTACCTATTCATGGATTAACATTTCACCAAAAAACTGTTGGGTTTGTGTAATGTGTGAGGATAATGATATAAATGAGTGCTAAACTTATCTGCTCAGGTAAAAGGAAAGGTTTATCAAAGTAAGTGCTTCTATCTAAAATTGAACAAGGGCTACCTGCTTTGGATTCAAAATTGCAGCTTCTATAATGCAACATTTGACATAAGGAGGTGTGGTTAACTGCAAGAATACAGATAAATTTACTTGGAAGGGATAGCTACATGTTGTAAATAAAGTGAAAATGTGAACAAGAGAGGTAGGTAGTGAATACACTGTAGTATTTTCTTGACAATGTAGCCAGACTACTCTACAAAGAGTGATTTCCCTTTGTAAATTCCTCACATACTGAGTAGAGATAGAAACCAAAATTAACAAGGTATTGCCTATTGCGCAAAGCATTTTGTATCATGAAATATTGTAGTTGGTAGCATCAGAAAAACCAAACAAAAGATGAAAGAAAGACAGAAAGGAAGGAAGAAAAGAAGAGAAAGAGAGAAAGAAAGAGAGAGACAGAAAGAAAGGAAAGAAAGAGAGAGGGAGCCTGAAAGCTGTGTTTCTCACAATGGAGGAAAGAACAAATCAGGAATACTTCCTTACTTATCAATAAATGCATACAAAAGATAGAAGCTAAATCCAGTTAACTTTCAATAGATGAATGCACAAGCTCACATTATTGACCTGCTCACTGAATGCTGAGCATGAGCACTCATGCAGCATGAATTTGATAACATGGTCTATTATACAAAGAGCTACAGTCACTGTAGGTAATTTTACACTAATGAAATTCCTACTGAGACAAATATGGTACTGCTCTTAATGATGCATTAGTAATATTCCCTAGCAAAAGTCTGTTTTACTGCTTTCACCAAAAAATATTAATTATTATCTGTTATAAAGAGAGCATTTGAATTTGGTTTCCTTCCCATAGCATTGCCTAACAAATGAGTTTAGTTTAGTTGAGCATTCTGTAAGCCCATGCAACAGTCATTAAGGCTTATAATAGAGACAGATTTGCTTGTTATGGGTATTTATATTTTTCTAACATATAAATGACAGCATATAACTACATATATCAGGAGTGGCATTTCAAAATGTGGTAAGTCCACTCGCAGACGTAATTTAGTTTGAAGTGGATTCCTACTCCAAAAGATGGGCTGCATCGAGCTATGGTGCTGCTTTGAATTGAAACACAATTTTTAGTCCTGTATATCAAGTACAAATTATGGGCTTTGTTTCAAAACGTGAACAGTCCAACATTGAAATTGGTTCCAACCACGATAAGTCTAGCTTGTTACGAATGCTAATGTACATAAGTTGCACCTAAAGTCGAATAAGAAGTGGTAAACCGGAGGAAGCAAACATTCCAAACCCTAAAAACAGTATTATTTGTTTATCAGTTATTGTTGTGGCCAACATATTGTCATATACGATAGGTTTGTTGTTCAGCATTGTGTTTTTGTGCTAGCCTACTGTTTATGTAAGTGATGAACATGGAAGAAAGTGTACATGTAGGGGACCATTCTTCTGGCTCTAGGAAGTGGCAGAAAGGCATAGTGAAAGGAAAAGTAAAGCAGATGGAAAGGTAACTACTTTAAAAGACAATTTTGTGATGAATTTTCTTAAATTGTCTTTTATTACAATTATTACTAGCAGTATATTCCTGCTTTAATCTGTGAATCAAACTCCACTTTGTTGATTACATATTAATTGTTTAAGGTATCGAGATTGGAACCTTAAAATGTTGGAGTTTGAATTGCTCAGTGCACACAAGGAGGGAAGATTTAATGTAGTATTATCCCAGTCTACCATCCTATCAGGAATAGGAAGAAGGTCTACAGCCATGTAAACAAACAGCACTTCTGATAGTGTCAGCCCAAAACGACGGCATCCTCAGAAAGAAAGCAGAAAACTGAATAGTCTGGTTACAAAGTTCTAGGTGAGATTAAACAATCAGCAGGTTCCTGTATGTTCCAAGTTTTTTAAAGTTTTGTTTGGCATAGGAGCAACCAGACTTAATAGTATTACTGGTAATGCCATTCTTGAGAAAAGAGGAGGGGACCATAAAACAAAACAAAAGATTCCAATGAAAGACAACGTGGTTAAGCTCATTTCTAATTTGAGGGCTAGACAAAGCCACTACAACAGGGCAAAAAGTAAAAAGCTGTACCTTTTTTTGAACATGAATATCACAAAGCTCTTTGAAATGTATAATGAGAACATTTGCTGATTCATTAAAGGTAAAAAAGTGCTTCTTCAGTAACATCTTCAGTTACAACTCTTGTAAAAATTTTAATTTGGGATGTGATGATCCTGCACTAGATGACTGTAGCTATTGCTGTAGAATGAAACATGAAATGAAACTCACTAAAGACTAGCAAAAGACAAAGGAGTGGAAGCAGAGCTTGCTGCCCATAAAATAAGAGCAAAACAATTTTATAAAATTATGAAAGAGAAACTGCCCAACAACTTGTCTTGATGCTTTGATCTACAGCAAGTTCAACCCTTGCCAAAACTTGATATTGGCAAGGCATATTATGCATGACAACTGTCATATTATGCTCTCTGCATTGCAAATGAAGAAAATAAGTCTCAAACTTCTACTGCTGGACTGAAAACCAGGCTGGCCGTGGACCAAATGAAGATGTTTGATAGATGTTTTAAGTAAGCACAGATACAGGAAAACACTTCAGCTATAAGATTATTTTCTGACGGCTGCGCTGGGCAGAACAGAAATGCTCACATAGTTCATTCTCTATATTGGTGGCTTTTAAAGAAATATCCAGACTCAATCAAAGAGATATGCATTACATTCCCCATGCATGGTCATTCCTACTTGCCTGCAGACTGCCTTTTCAGCACAGTGGAGAAAAGTCTTTGAAAATATTAGCCTGAAATATTAACTCCTGAACAATATCATACCATTTATGAGAAAATGGGAATCATTCATAAGTTAGGAATGGACTGGAATACTTTAAACTTCAAGGGCTTCTATCATGATTCAAAGAAGCCAATGGGCTTAAGAGATGTGAAATGGGTAATACTGAAAAAGAAACCTATGGGAAGAAAACCTCCATTATTCTAGAAATGGAGCCCTAAAACAGACTGGAAGATGCATCAAAAAGTTACATTTCCTTGCTAAAAGGAAGTGTAGCAGCAGATCAGATACCTGACCCAGAAGCTGTCAGTTTGATATGCCCTATAAAATCAGAAAAAAAGAACACTATTCTGAAACAACGCTTTGGTAATAGCTAGGAGGAGGATAAAACCCTGAAATTTTATGTTGATATACTGAGAGAGAAGATGTTGCAACAAACAATCTAGATGAGCAAGTAGGGAATGAAGAATGTGATTGCTTGGAGGAGGGACCTGGATATCAAATGCTCTGAAGAGGAGTTAAGAGACATACTATCCATTCAGATTTCAAAATTTTAACTAAAATCCGACAACAGCCAGTGAAACTACTTGCGATGATTTTTTTTTCTAAAATGTGCCATAGAACAGGTTTTTACACTTTATTTTCAAATAGGATAATTTTTACTGATTGGTTTAATTAACATCTAAAGATTTTTGTCAATTATTAATATTGATCTTATTCCTCAGATTACATTTGAAGCTAAAGAAGAACTTTGTAGATTATTTAAAAATGAATTAATTTTGAACCTGTTATTTAGTATAATGTGTGAAAAGAACTTGCTGAATTATTAATGAATTTTATTTAATTGCTTAATATATTTTTTCAAAAACGTTAAGAAAAACAAAGCAAGCAAGAATTTTGACTGTGTTCTTTAAATAATAGTTTAAAATCTTCTCCTTAATTACAAGATTGATTGCATTGCTTAAATAATGTTAGGACATTTTTCAAAGAAGCACTGTGCAACTTTTAAAACAAGTGACTGATTTTAGTTGTATTGTTTAAAATAATTAGTTGGGAACATCTTCAATTACTGATTTTATTGTATGAATTGTTTAGCTAAAAATAACAATTAAAGAATAGATTCTTGCATTATTTCTGTATAAATTTGTTTCAAAACACATTGTTCCTTTGGTTGGTGCACAATGCAACAAATCCACAGATTTTCAAATTTCATTTAGCAACTGTGCCTTTAAATAAAGAGCGAGATTTTCCCCAACTATATTATTTTACTATATTCAAAATTCTTAATAAATCCCTGTACTTAAATTATCAATTATTATAAAACTTTACTCAATACTGGTTTTTGACTTCTATAAAATTTGTATTTGCGGACTTACCACATTTTGAAAAGTTACTTCTCATGTATTTCCATATAATTTAAGCCCATTTGCATTGTATGATGAGCTGTACTGGCATTAGTTAGTAATCATATTTAAATTGGATTACTGGCACAGCTTCAACATATGTGCTGGCCAATAAAGCAGACTATATTTGCATTTGCGTTAAGTAATATATGTTTTCTAATATATCTCAAAATTAAGGGTCAGAAGTTGTGATCTTGTGTGCCTAAGTGAATGGCATTGAATGTCAAGACATACCTCCTACCAACACAAAGGTGCTGTCATTGAGTACACATTGTGTAGACTTGTTTATATTATACCTGTATCCCCAGTGGACTGCAGGGCACCCTGGATCCCAAGTTCTGAGCCTCACTCATAATAAAGTGAAACATGGCAAGTTTGAATCATGGTCTGCAATGCATGTGCTGTGTATGGAATAGAACAATGACAAAGATGTTTATTTCCTATCAATGAAACATGGAGCTACTGACATTGCAGCAACAGGCAAGCTGAGAAGAAGAGACGATCTGGCACCCAGAGAAAAGGAAATGCAACCAAAGTTAGCCCTTGAGTACCAGAAACGAATGTGAGATGTCAACTTGTTACAGCTTTGTTTCATATAATGTGATGCATAGCTAAAGGTTACAGGGAAATATTTTTCTATCTGCTAGACATGTACATATTTAATTCTTTCATTATATTTCACAAGATAACTGCTCAGAAAACGACCGGCTACATGGACATTATAACCAATGTCTCTTATTAGCTACTTCAAAGTCTAACGCTATCAGAGTTTGATGTTACAGATCAACCCCTAGCTGAGTATACCCCATTGAGACTGCAAATTAAAACATACACCCCTTTTTCAATGCATGTTCCACCCACAGACAAGAAAGAAATAAAATGGTACAAAAAGATGTGTTGTATGCAACAGTAGGAGGTAAATAGCAAAAGCACTTGGCAACACAAAAAGTGTTATGCTGTGCTTCATTTGGAAAACCGTTTTCAGATCTACCATACCAAATAAATACTGAGTCAATGCTTTTGGTATGGTGCAACAATTCAGGAAAGAAGTTATTTTGTTTTATTTCATATGAATGTTTAAACTGTACAATGCAATTGTGTAGCTATAGAGGGATTTAAATCAGGTTTCTGCGGTAACCATTAGGATAATTAAATAGATGGCAATGGGTTAATATTTTCTCATCCTGCAGATTAAGGTGTATACAATTCCAGCATTTTACAGGTTATCCATACTGTTCTTGCATTATATCAGTTGTGGCCAAATTGTTGCTAGCATGTAAGGATATGTGTTCCAATAATGTAGCTGGGCTCAAGCAGTGAAAGTCTGGGGTCTAAATATTGGCACATGAAGGTATGTCCTCCTTTGGGGAGAAGGGTTTTTATTGTGTATTAGTAATTTAAAAGTGACTGTTGCTTTGAAATGAGAGACATAAATAATACTTATCCTGAGATACTTCATGATGTGAAGAGCTTAATTATGTAAAACTCAATTAAATCACAAATTGTTAGAATATACTTTATTGAACACAATAATAAATGCCATTACATTAATGTGAAATGACAAACATACTGGACTGAATAATATTTTACACCTTGTACATATATTTCCATATAAAACAAGTTGAATATTAGTTCTGAAGCAGCATGTGCAGCCTAGTTAGAGGTGTAAAAACTTGCAGAAGTTCAATATTTTGATAACTGTGAACCTCTCTGTTTCACCAAGTTGACTAAAAGGGCTACAACATCACACTGGACTAATATACAAATGGAATTTTGCTTAAGTGTACCTCTTTCCCTTATATTTCCTCTATATGATCATAACAGTCATTCAAACTAATGACCCTACCAATGGTTGCATTCCCTGGGGTTAGCTATCATCGCCAGCCTAACCCCTCACAACATGGCCAGTGATATGTTACAGCAAGTTAAGATGTTGTCCCAGAGATTTTGATGAGTCGTTGGCTATTCCTAGTATATATTACTTTTCAGGTAGGTAGGCCCATAAACATATTCTAATGGGGTTAAATTAAGTGAATATAGTGACTAAGCTGATAGTTCATACCATCTATGCCACTGTTCTAGGAAGGTGGAACTGAGATAATGTGATTTACATCAGGTAGAATGACGTGATGCTATATCATATTGGTACCACATTGTTACTCAGGTGTGCAACAGCACTTCATCCAGTACAATAAGTAGTTCATGTTGTAGAAAATAGGCATAGCAATGTCTATTGCATAGACCATTATAAAAAATAATTGCCATGTTTGATGGATTCAGAGCCTAGCAACCCAAACACTTAAGCCTCATTGGACCTGAAAGGCTATCTGTTGCATTCAATGAGGATTCACTGTGCCGTAATAATGCATGCTGTGTTTTAATTTACTTGCCCTGTTTTGTAGAATATTGCTTCATTCATGAATAACAAACCTGACAAAAAGTTTGAATCCTGTTCAGCTAGTTCTATATCCACCTAGCAAATACCACTCTCTATACAAAATCAAGCTGCAGCAGCCCCTGGTTTTGTTGATTCTGGTAAGGATACAACTTTTAAAGATTGCTGATATTGAAACAGTTGTGAATCCTATGATGTGGATAAGGAATGTAGGTGATTCACAAGCTCCATTCTTGAATGGTCGCAGATAAGCTAATCTCTTTGTGAATGAGACATCTTCTGTAGTGTTCCTGAGTCTAGAAGATAGTTTTTAACACATAGAAATATGTCATACATAGGAATTCTTCTCTGCAGAAATTTATGTTGGTAAAGTTGATATGACCTTGTATTCTGCTGTACCTTCCTATATAATAACAGCTTGTTCAGATACCCTCTATTCAAGAACATAACTCCACAGTGAGCACAAACAGGTGGGGTTATACATTTAAAGACATTCAATCTATAGAATATGCCATGTACCTGTTTTCTGTCAAACAATATATCATTCTAGAACATTCAGGAAACAAACAATAAAAGGATTGATTCAAAACCTCAATGTTTACCATGACAATCCAGTATAGTAACTAATGTGATAGTTGTGCTCAATAAGAAAACACACATTCATAGAGTATAAAATGTGCTGGTGAATGCAACATGTCACTTGAGAACATTTTAATTTCACATTATCTGTAAAACTCATGTTTGTTTAGTTGCCAATGCAGAATGAGATGATACACCACTTAATCATTCATAACTAATATTAGCTAAGTATAGATGAAGATAGACTATGAAGAATTATTAATTCAAATGTCATTCCAAAACCTAAGTATTTAATGCTATTACTAAAGAAATACAAGCATGCTGCATCGTAATTCATATACTAAACTAATGCAGGTGTCTTTAAGAAATATTCCTTCTGTTATTGAATCCATTACTACAATCTGCTTAAATGCTAAATCTAGCTTGCAATTTAATATCCTAGAATACCACATAGCTGTCAATAATCCATCTATAAAATCTACTGCTAAATCTGAATTTACTTTAGATGTGAAAGTGGTTGTTAACAAAGTTGCATATTTTCTTTGTGTTGCCTTCAATAATGGGATGAATAGTATCTTTTATTTTTCAGAACAGAGAAAAATACACGGTGTGTGTCATAAATGGTATTATGCTGACAAGGAAATTCCATTGCTTTTTACAATACACTCAAGAATCACAATACATTGAAAACCTGTTAATAGGGTAAGTATGAATATGCATGGTTCAAAATATATTCAGAGTATTTTGATGTGAATAACTCTGTTACAGGCTTTATGCATATTCAGTTTCTGTTAGTTTATTTTGCAAGCAATAACTATAAAAGCTTGATCTTTGAAATTGTTACACAATTGTTTCCATTGCTTCCCATATGATCACTGCTAGATTTTGAGGAGTCATATTTGTTTGCTCCAATAAATGGTTGTTAGAATTTGTTAGTTTGTAGAATGACAAAGTTAATGGATATGGAATGAAAGGACCTGCAGGTTTTGCTGTGGACCCTGAACTACATTGGTTTTGGAGAAGTTTGCATGAGCTAGTCAGAGTTAAAGGCCTGGATTTGGGAGATTTAAAATTGTCACCCCATTCCCAAGAACTGAGCCATGGAACCATATTATGACAGCAAACAAATGGCTGAGCTGTCCAGTTACATCTGTTGAAAATTTATTAAGAATGAAGAAAGGATCTATTTTTATCTATTCTAAAAAAATATAAGTTGTACTAATATAAGCACTTATACTCATATGTATGGTTTTTGATGCTTCTATTATGAGTTTTAATACTAGAGTAAAATATTTCATTTATATTTCCCGAGATAGGCTTTTACATTCAGTGCTATTGATGTAATTGATAATGTACCTATTGTTCAGAGGCCACATTATGAAGAATTCTCTCTGGAACCCATAGGCTGGTAACAGAACGTTAAGATTGAGTGAGGAGCAATTGTACAATATTAGTAAATAAGTGGCTGTGAAAGTTCTGAATAGAAGACCAGCCTATATTGATGTATGACATACCATGTACTTCTCTATGCTGACAGAACTGAAAGGCAATTTGAATACAAGTGATAAACGGTAGCTATAATTCTGCATCATTCATTGACCAAGAATACTTACAATATGATATTGTTACAAGCAGGAGGAGAAGCATGGGAATATCTCCTCAGGTATGACTTGAATTCCTGGCTTAAAACACATAGAATATTTCAACTCATGCAATATAATTTACTGCATTATTATACAGTTGATCACTGCAGGTATGTAAATGAGGCATAAATAGGGAGGTAATTAGCCTAGTAACAAACATAATGCCAATCAGAATATAAGTCCTAATTCCACTAGAAACATGTGTACATGCCCTTCATTAGCAAACATCTCAGTACCCTATGCATATATTTGTTTAACTTATTAGAGAACTTATGCAATAGAAACATTTATGAAGGAGGACATCAGCATTACAGTCAGTATTTGGCCTATTCTATCTGTATGCCTCTTGGAAGGGGGGTGTAAGATGAGGGAGTAGAGAGGGCAACTAGATCTAGTGGTAGAAGACACAGTGCTGGTAGGGCCCCTAACATTTCTAGATGTAGCATCCCAATTAAAACCTCTCCTATTTACATAGTCAGATTTGGCCAGATAGTTCCCCTAAGTACCCCTAACCACATGGAAAAGTTTAGGTAGTATGTCCAAAGCCAGAATGAATGAATGGGTTATTTATTTATACTCATTTACATTGCAAATTTACAAAATGTATCAGTGTTCCTAGAGTACTTGTTGTTTTAGGTTTTTATACAACTAACACCCTTATTGTTGTGACAGTGCATCCTACTTCATTCTAACCATACATTTTGTTAAAAGTGGACACTGTTATTTGGTTTTCCCAAGTAAGATCATCTTTCTTTTCCCTTTTTCTTAACTACCAGTATTGGATTCTTCTTTAGCCTTAATCATTTTCTATCACCATTTTTCTCTTATTTTCCCTATGTAATATCCAAATTGTTCCATACTTTTTTCTGCCATTTCTAAGAAATTTTAATTTCAACATTTCCATCTGCAAGTTTCCCATTTCTTATTCCATACTTCCTCTACCCCATATTTCTTATTTAACTATGTCATCTATCCTTAGTTTTACTTTATTCCACAATCCCTGTGTGCTAATTATATGCTGACTATCTATCTTTTCCATTCCAATTTCCTGAATTATTCTCTTTATTCAGGTTAGCCAACTTCTTTTTCATTTGGTCTTTGCTTGTATCTGTAAACAATCTGTCTGTCTGTCTCTACCATTACAATTTCCTGAACTATTTTTTATTTGGTCTTTGTTTATATCTGTAAACAACCTTTGATGATACTTCCTTCTTCCTTGATTAGATTTATACCAATATTTCAATATACCTTTAACTACTATACCTTCTCTACTAAGTCTTCCCAATTCTGCTAACGCTACTCCATTATGTGCTGCACTAGGAATCCCAGTGTTTACAAAACATTCTATGAATATGATTGACACTCTCCCATGATTTCTCTCTACCCCAAACTTCCATCCCATACATCGTTTTAGATTCCACGGTAGTTGAATAAATTCTCTCTAGCCAGGCTAAACTCATACTTGATATTTTCTTCAAACATGTTCTTAAGCTATAAATACATAGTTAATTTATCCTTGCCTAGAACATTTTTCCTTTCTTCTGTTGAACTTTCATTACCTATTGTTAATACTTACCCCTGCTAGTCACATTTTTTCGCTACTTTTATTTTTTACCCTCTAGCCACCATCTTTCATTTGTTTCAAGTTTTGTGCCCTTTTTGCAAATAATAATTTTAGATTTATTTTTGTTCACTTTGAGACCCATTCCTTATAATAACTTCTTGCTTCTAATGCTTTGGTTAGCCCTCTAGACATTATTGCTGCTACTAGGTTGTCCACAAACAGCGATACTGGAGTCTCTTTATTATTAATTGATGGACAACATGTTTTCTCCTTCCCTAATTCTTTTAGTATGTCATCTATAAAAAGATTATATAATATTAGATTTAATATTTTACATCGTTATCTTAGCCCCATTGAATCTGGTATTCCCTCCTGATTTTATTACACTTATATCTAACACACAGCACATCTATGTACAGCCTTTGTATTAGCCCTTTTTGCTTAGTCCTTTTTCCCTTTATTTGGTCCAGAGTGCATTTTTGTTAATAGTGTTAAATGCCATTTCAGGGGAATACATATATTTATTATCCTTCCTCTTTCTTGGCCAAATATTTATTTTCTTCTTCTTCTTTCTACCTGCAATACACATTAGACATACTCATGCCTGTTCATGCTATCTTTCATTTGGTCTACATATTTATTTATAATTGTTCATATTATAAAAGTATTATCTATATTCTGAACCCCATTTGGAATTCTGATAATTTTCCTTCTTTCTCTGCCCAATCCGGTAAATGTTTGGCTAAACACTCTGTATATACTTTTCCTATCACTGACAGCAACTAATGCCTCTGTAGTTTGCTGTATTGTTTACATCTCCTTTTCCATTGAAAATTGACATATTCCCTTGTACTTTCCAATTCTTAGAGGTCTTCCCAACTTCTAATATATGTTAAACAGTTTTACAAGTAAGGTCTTCTGCCTTCTTCATATCACACCTTCCTGAATTCTCCAAATGTCATCCATTCCACTGGCTTTATTGCTTTTTAGCTGTGTGATTTGCTCGCTATCTCATTATGTACAATTTTGTGGTCTAAATCTTCAACGTAATTACTTAACAGCCTTAGAAGTTTTGCATGTGTTGTCAAATTCTTTCCTACCAATAATTCCTTTAAATACCTACTCTTACTGTTTGGTGCAATTTTTCTGTTCTTTTTAGCCTCCCCTCTTCATTAATTTCCATATTTGATTACTGTATTTTTCAATTGCTGCTTTACACATTTTATTTCTTTACTCCATTACTCCACTATTTCTCTTTTCTCCATTAGGCATTTATACCCCCATCATACTATTAAAACCTGTTCTCTTTCATAAATCTCTTCTGTCAGTTTCCACCCTTTTTTTGCCATAAAAACACTCTTCATCATATCAACCCTTTTCTCTAATTACCATCTGCTCCCTCACTCTTATTTTACATCTTGGTATTTTCATCTCTTCCTCTATCAGAGAAATGACTTTGTCAGACCTTTTAAATTAGTTGTATTACTCAAAGTTTTAAGTTCTTACCTTTCTCTGAATTTAAATCCTAATAAAATACTTCTCTTTCCTCTGCCACCTAAAATTTTCTATGGTTCTTTCCTTTGCTACAATAAGCATAATATCCTAAACTTTCTCTAGCTTGCCTTCAGTTTTTCAAATTCAGCTAATAAAGGAAAATGATAAAACAATGCACTACTATATTCAGAAACTTAAAATCTATGAGGTCGTCTAAATTTCGTGAATGGAATACCTGAACAGTCGCACTTGGGCCACTTTGGTTCATGAAAGTTAATTTTCCACACCTGTCTGAAACTCTTAGCCTGTTATATAGCATTAAATTGTTAAATTCACAAAAGTCTATCAATTTTATGCATTCTTTGTTGCTTGTCTTATGCCTACTATAAATTTGCATAATTTGATTCCCATTTCTTAGTTTACATTCACTTTTAATTACAAGTAATTTTTCCTCCCCCACCTTGCATTAAAATCTCCCATTATCATAATATAATTTACTAGATCATATTTTTGATTTACACACTCAATATCATTTTCTAACTCTTTGTAAAGGTTTTGATCACAGAAGTCTGACACAGCTGGCAGGTTATATAGGTACCACTACCTAATTTTTGTTTCTCCCTTGTCATATTATTCAACACTACCCATAGCACTTTATCTGAGCCAACACACTTTTCTTGCTTTTTCCCAAACTTACTGCCCCTGTTTATAAACAGCCCAATTCCTCTTAAAAGCTGCCCTTTCCCTCTTTTTTTTGTTCCATTACTTCCAAAATAATAATTAAAACCATCAAAGTTTATCTCAGCATTATGTATTAGCTATCCACATATCTACCCCCATCACATATCACCTAGTTTGCATAATTTCACCCCTGTTAATTTTATCCAGAACGCTTCTGCATTCCAGGATACTACCATCAGGGTTCTTCTTTTCTATACTGACTCCATTCTGTTTACTGTAAACTGTTGTAGTCTGCTCTTACTCTTGTCAATCTCCCTTCCTGTGTTCTAGAATTCGTGCTCTCTTCTGCCTGTAGCATACTTCCTGATGGTAATGACACCATACTCTTTCCTTCAGGGTCTCTCCACATATTAATTCTGGCCATAGCTCCATTGACATCCTGCTTCGCTTAGTTAATCAGCTGTTTGGGCAGACTTACTTTCCTCTTAGGATAAGCTAAGATAATAGCTTCTCTTCAGAGCACATTACCATAAGCCATGCCCAGCCAACCCTGAAAGATAAAAAAGGAATTGAAGTGAAAGAGAATGAAGAATTGGAAAAATGATGGTGTATGATAATTCATCTCATTATTTATGTAATAACCAGGGAAAAACACTAAACTCTACATCAGGATGGCCGGTCATCTCAAGCCTCCAAATAAGACCTTCAAATGCTACCACCTAGACCAATTAGATAAGAATGAAATTTCTTTATTGTTTTATAAGGCTCTGAACAAACCCTAACTATATTTTGTCCATACTGTTATACTGGAATAATGCATAAGCTAAATCAATTTTTAATTTTTTAATTATATATATGCACATTTTATGCTTTACTACCCGAGTGATGATAATATTCCAAGGTTTTGATATACACAGTGGTTATATTTTGCCCCATGATATTTGAAGCTCATGGCTCTACTAAATGAATATAGGTGCATCAAGTACCTAATATCCACCTATAGTTTCACTCTACAAATGTATACATTTAATAGCTATACATAATGATACAAATATACAGTACGTATACACTTCTTTCTGCACTACATTAGGGTGCTTCTTTTAATTGGTCAATTAGGTGTTTTACATCAAGGAAATTGTAACATTGTGACAAAAAAGCCACAAGTAATAGGCTTTAAAATACATATATAATATACTTTCACTATGACTCAAAAGTTTCATTATTGGTCATAGCACATGATCTCATGATAGAGGCTTATTGGTTGCTAAAAGTAATTTAAGGGAGGTCATGGGTGAAACTGCTATTTTCCATGCCTTTTAGGCCAGGCTTAATTTTTTATGTATTGCTATTAACATACTCAGGTTTCATTGAATGGTGTTTAAAAGATTTTGAATTATTGAAATTTTATTTGTAAAAAAATGAATTTTTTTTTTAAAATGTAGCCACTACCATAAAATATTAGGCATAGCCCTGGGCAAACTTCTATAGGGACCATTTTGATATGTCTAGATATTACAACAACTTTAATTTTAATTTTGAATATATGAAAGATCTGAGAAAAATAGTAATCCATTAGATTTGAAAATAAGTATTGATTTTAAGTACCTAGGTTGTAATCCAAATAATAATGAAGTGAGAGTAGTAATAGTAGTAGTAGTAGTAGTAGTAGTAGTAGTAGTAGTAGTAGTAGTAGTAGTAGTAGTAGTAGTAGTAGCAGTAGTAGTAGTATAATATGTACCTATTTATTTTTTGAGACTATTGGACCACATGCACTATATATATTGATGAAATGTCCTGGAAGTACTTTGCTGTTTACAACACTTTCATGTAGCCACTTGATTTTTACAGCAACCATGATTAGTTCCATGCTAAGCAGCTTTCTGATATTGAAAGAGATGGAAATCTGAGGGATAGATATTATATATGGTATATCTGATATATCAGCCAGATATGGGCTGTAGGATGGATGCAGCAACACCATCCATCCCTATTTGGTAAGGTATTTAGGTTCTCTTACTTGTATGAGTATGTACAATGTCATGCTGGAGCAACATAGCTGCTGAATTGTTGTCTTGGTGTTAGGCATTTCAGTTGATCGTCTGAGAACTGAGAACCTATCGACAAATTGGTTTGGATGGCCAATCTGGCACCCTCAGACACTCTTTGGTTCTCTCACAGAAGTTTGGATTATCTAATTTTAAGAATGATGAGCAGCATGGTGAAGTGAAAAGGTAGTTAAGAAAGCAGGCAAGGAATGCATGCACTTTCTTCATGATGGTATAAATCTGTACAAATTGATAAGAACTTTATTGAAAAATAGTGTATGCAGAAGAAACAAACGATGAATAGGTGCTGTCACCAAATATGAAGACTTTTAAATGTATATTATATTCTTAGAAATGCCAGAGGGGCCTTATATAATGAACCATGCTCTTATTATATGCAACAGTTAAATCAGACAATGAATTAATTAAAAGAAATACCACAAACTTTAAGTTGGATGGAAGTACCCAAATTACTCAAGAATTGCCATAATCTTGTGGAACAGATAAATGTAATAACATATACTAAAGAAAGCTTTGTGTTAATAAGCAACAAAACTATGAACATAGAAGAATTTCCTCAGAAATTAACCTAATATACTCATGAAATGTGGATGCCATATACAAGACTGAAACATTTAAAGTATTCTACAACAATTTCAACAGTTTTTTCCATTCATGGCATAATAAATCCAGTATACATTCCATTAATTTTAACATTACTGCAGAAATTTCACAGACTTATACACTATATGATAAAACAAAACAACACTGAAATGTTAGTTAATGGTATTGGTACAGAATGAGCAACATCACATGCCACACATTGTTCATAACATTTCTGAAAATTATTGAACATGTTGAAGAAAAAAGGTTGCTATAGGGACACAGAAAATGATATTACTTTCTCGTATAATTTGGTAATACTTGTAAGTTGGTCATCTGTCTTGAAAACTGATTCCTTCAACGTATGTAGCATCAGAGGCCATAGATCCGGCGAGCAGTAGTATACAGAAATGGAGTTTCTCAAGAAAGTAGTGAATCTCTAAAGTATCATTCCAGAAGGGCAAGTGACTACCTCACAGCGTGGGCTGTTGTAGTCTCATTACTTCCTATTAGACACTGAGCAACTTTAATCTGGTATGCCAATCCACTCAGTGTTAAAAATATCTGCCTAACAGCTCTATCGCTGTTTGTCGTAAGTTACTGTTTGACATTTTTAACACCTGTTGCAGAAGTAGTCCTCGATTCTCATTTGTGGTGAAGATTTTTGAGTATCCTATTATCTCCTTTTGTTGGCATAGGATTGGTTCCTAATAAAACTCACGAAAGACAGCTAAATTGCTTTGTTATTTGGCACTTCCTTATTAAATCACTCCTCAAACTGTTCTTTAACATCAAGTAAACTGGTCCATTCTGACATCCTACTCCATCTTGCCAGAAATAATGTTCCACACAAAACAACTTTTCTCAAATTATGAGAACCATACTAGCATAAGTGAACACAAAAACTGAATTAACAATGTGTCAAACTATTATATACAATAGGTAAATACCTCATTGCTATGGAAACTTGGACAGTAAAGGACAGATAATTTTAGTTTGCATTGTTTTACCACATAATGTACAATGCAGCACCAAAGGATATCAATGAAATGTGAAGTATATGAGACTAGCTATTGCAATTTTAAAATAGGAGAGGAATAGATATTGTAAAGTGATTCAGGCACCAGAGACCTGCCCAGTACTCACTGGCCCAGATTCAGGTGATGACAGTCCATCTCCACTAACACATACACTGGCATGGATCCCTGATAATATAGTATGCCCATAACTTATGCTGGACCAATGACAAGAATCCTGGGTTGGAAGAATAAAACAGACCAATCTCCTGAACCAATCTCTAGCCACATTTCCCTTATAAATGGTGCAGAGACTGCCTATATTTGACATTACCCTAAAAAAGGCCATACAGTATAATCACTGAAAGCTTGGTTGACAACCCAGAATTTACTTGGTTACATTCCCCAGAAATGATTATCAATAAATGTGAAGAAATTTGGATATATGTTTTCATGTCTCCTGGTCACAGTTCTGAAAAGTGTTGTAGTTTTCAGTTTCATAGCCTGAATAGGAAAGTTAGTCAGAGCACAATATATTAGCAAACAAATTAAATAAGTAATTTATAAAATTGCTTCCTGGGGCGTCCATTCTTACATCCCAAAAATGCAGCTGTGGCTTTCACTGATGAAATGAGGATGCTGTACATGCCTGGTTGAAAAATAAATTCCGTCACAGATTGTATTTTGGAAAAGTATCACTAGTGATATTTATAATTGACCTCTTAAATGAGCTTAACTTCGTTATAAGAAGAATTACAAATTAATGTGAATCATTTCACAACAGAAATTTCCCCTGATATACTTAATCTGATTTAGATACTAGAAGATTAAATATGAGATCCTATTAGCTCCCCAGGAAGCTTTAAGAGGTATAGGTATTAAAGAAACATTTCCACAAACCAATGTACTCATTTTTCAAATTCAAGCCTGTAAAGATTAAGGAAACATTGAAAGTCTTCTCCCACCAATGTTAAATTTGCTAAATTCATGACCCATTATTTCAGAAACTATTTAAGATATCAGATTCAAATTTTTATAGGATGTAGATGCATGTCTTCTAAGTTCACCGATCTACTTTCATACAGTTAGTTTGTTTATTAAGGTAGATGAGTTTTTGTTTTCTCAACTATTGTACTATCCTTTGACTAAAACTTATTAGCAATTATTTTTTAAAAACTGAATGGCCATGTTATTAATACCAAAATAGATCCACAACAGTATCGAGTGGGATGGTTCAGGTTGCAACATCTGTGGCTCGCATTTGGGGGGTCCCAGTTTTGATCCCCAGCTACTGCCCACTCTGATCCATGGGTTTTTTGGGGGTATTCATGCATCATCAGGCAAATGCTGTATTGGTTTCCTTCATCCCTCTGAATTTCCTGTTACTCCATTTTGTTCAATTAAGCATTTCATTCATCTTTCACACCATTTGATCTACTTCAGAATTGGAAGTGACGGTAATGGTGTTTTGGTGCAGTGTAGCGGGGGAAAAAGATGCTCTCTGAGAACTTTCTCTGTCCCTCGCCCTTTGGCTGGTTACCAGGATACAAGGACTGCCCCTTGGGGGCGGGGGCCGCATCTGCTTGTCTGACTGTCAGGATGTCTCAGTATGGAAACTGTAGTGACCCTGTTCTGGCTGCCCGGTGTCTCCCTTCACCTCATCGCTACCTCCTGGGGGCGCTCCCTTGTGGAGCGTCAGTACAATATCTTCATTCCTGGATCAGTGTCAAATTACCTTCACTTCACAATCCAATCCAATCCACAATAGCATTTATAGATTGTTTTTATTGTCCTAAAATTTGATTTCGCCATCTTCAATGGTTTCTTAGAAAATGGGTCATTTATACCAGAAACTGTCATTCACAGAAAAAGCTGTTCAGAGCAAAGCAGTATCAATTTTACAAAAAACTTCCCTTAAAAGATGGTCTAAGTTTAACTCCCTACTCCAATGTGTGTAGAAGTTATTGCTTTTTTCTATAAAGTAGTACAGAATTCACAGCACAAAATGATGGAAGCCTTAAAACATTTAAATGTATATTTAAAATTTACGTATTGTGCCTAGGATGATAAAATATATAACAAACTAAAGGGGAAATTCTAGTGTACATGGCTGCATAACAAACTATAAATTTTATTTTAGGCAATGTTTACCACTGCTTCCCTTAAAGCTCTGAAGCATTATCCAGCATAAGCAAATGCACTGTAATCTTTTTATAATACATTGCCCATGTGTTGTGCAAATAATTTTACATAGTAGTGAATTAGATAAGCTGTTCTAGCTGTGATAGTAGCATAAACAAGACTTGTCTATATTAATCTCACTCCTAAATTAATAAATGGAAAGATACATGGTGGTCTTGATACATTCAACTTAGACATTTTCATTATATCATGTAAAACTATTTTTAAGCAATAAACCCTATGATTATCTATCAATAAAAAACAAACAAACTAATGAATAAGTGAATAAATGTACAAGAATAACCTTGAATTCTGGGGAACCATGTGTCACATTTTATGTATCAATAAAGTGAGCATAGGATACAAATAATGCAATGTGTAATTTGTTTACTTTCAAGCAGGCAGACCATAATGGACAAAGTAAAGTACGTATATGGCCAAATATATCAAAATATCAACCTGCTATCTTTATGTCTGCAGCTTGTGTATATAAGCAGGCATGCAAATGCTTTTGCATTTTAAGTATAGGTGACACTGCTACTAAGGTTGCTCATTCCAAATTCAGTAATATTATATTCAGTTATGTGGACACTATAGTGCATCTTTGTGCTTGGTATTATTTAAACATATAATTAATATAGAAACATTAAATGGTTAAAACAAAATCAGAAAATAAAATATATCATAAGGTATGTTTACCAAAGAAAGCAATGCACCTGTACAAATGCATATAACATACCAGTGATAGCTTTATGGTGAACTGCAGCTTTTTTTTTATAATTTTCTTGCCTGTCCCATTCTTCACTCTTTTCTGCTTTCCTCTTCATCAATGCATATGAAACACTTATCTCACTCTTATCTGACATTTGGTATCATCTTTTCCCCCAAACATTCTCCCATTCATCATTCCTTTCCTTTTATTTCTTGGCAAGCAATGCTTTCTCACCCAGTGTTTCAGTGAATTACTCTTCTACCTTTGTATCACTTCCAGTAATGTTCTTCTTTTCCCCATTTTTTTCTAAAAGGCCTTAATTGTTTTCTCTGCCCATTTAAATGATTCATTATTCTCAATATCCACATTTCAAAAGGTTGCACCAGTTTTTTGCTTATTTCATTACAGAATCAGATTTTCTGCACCATATAATACCAAACACATTACAGGGTACTTTACTAATATCTTTTCTTAGTTGAGTAAGAAAATGTTTCTTTTTTTCTTAAAAGTTTCCTTTGTAGGAACTATACCCTGCTTGACTTTTAGACAACATCTCATTATGTTATGTTCCAAGTATCCAAAGCTATCCATTAGCTCTACAGAGTACATATCTTTGTTAAATGTATAATGCATATTTGTGATTAATGATTCCTCTTTTACCTATTTGTATTTTTCATCATAGATTTCAAAATGTGGTCAGAAAGGCCACATCAGGACAGCTAGAACGGAAGACAAGCTCTGCTGTTCTTGAATTAACAGAGTTGCTACATTAAATTTCTAACAAGTACTTTCGAATTGTATACCCCAATAAAAGAAAGAAGGAAATAAGGAAACCTTAAAAGCTTCAAATAGGTCATTACAACAATAATTTACTTTACTGTGATAGAGGAATTATTATTGTACTCTGCCCAATTATTTGATGTTGTAATTTTGCTGAAAATATATGTTTCAAGACAACATAAGTCCCTATCTTTAAGAAAAAATTATATATATTGTAACAAATGATGACTCCAATTGCTGCCGAACAACTTTCCTCATTGCTTAGATGCTCAACATAGGCCAACTTCTTTGCTGCTTTCAGCTGTCAACTGCACTCAACTGTATCTTTGACTGAACTCAATCACACTTCCATACCAGCAGCCCCTCACTGAAGCGGGATGTTCTCTATAGGGCAGCTTCTTATGTGGTGACTTCTCAAGCCTGCCACCAAGGAAATTTTCAGAAAGGCAGGGAGCATATATAAAGGATTTATTACTTGACCATTATTGTGTGGGCCATTTGTTCTAAAAACCATTAATGCATGGACTGCTTATCTTAATGGAGCCAGCCATAGACACTAACAATTAGGCAGCCAGGTAAAGGGACTTGCATGCTCTATCACTGGTGAGCCCACTGGCATCTTTGTGCACATGGTCACAATATATGTATATGCACGTATTGGTGTTGGAGAAAGGGAAAGACACAGACTGAGAAAGAGAGAGAGAGAGAGAGAGAGAGAGAGAGAGAGTGCAGAAACATAACTGAAAAGTCATATAAGTACCAAACGTACAATATTGGAGACAGGCACTCCATAGTTAACTATGTTACGGGGTAAACAAAGCTGTCATGCTTTGTTTTATCAAAAATCACTCACTTTTTATCAAAAAGGGTTTTCTTTAAAATATCACATGTGGCCCTTTTCACAGTAAACATGCTGGTAGGAAAAGGACACACAAAAACATATTTATGTAAGTAAAAAAAGCTAAATGAGCCATGTATCCGTACTTGTAAGTTGGGACTATTCAATATCTTTAAAACTAAGCATTGTAGAAAGAAATGTCTTTCATAAAAGTTGCTTGATATTGTGGGGAAAAGTAAGTGCCATTGGTCTTGTTTTGTTTGGAGGACCTTATGATGCTCATTTTAGCATCAATTTAATTTTATTTAAATGGGAACCTACGTTTTGTATGTTGTTTTCTCTTTAGAAAGTGGTTTATAAAAAGCTGTTTATGTTGGGATGAATAAGGAAAAAAAATAAAGAATGTTGGTTCCCAATTATGAAATGTAACTTGACTCTCAAATGACCATCCATGGAGGGTCCAACCATTCATTGCGCTCTTCATACACACCAATTCGGAATTTTTGTTGTTATTTACATTGGTGTGTGCACAATTGAGAAGTGCATTATACAAATGTTGTCTAGTTTATTATGAGGAGTGAAAAAACAACATAAAAAAATAGGTTCCCATTTAAAAAATGTTTAATTGACCATAAACTGACCATCACATTGTCCTCCAAATAAAACATGACTAAAACCAAGGTTATTAAAAACCTTAAGAAACCCATAAGCACCCAGTAATAAAGTACTTGTAGGGTGCCATTGAGATTGTCATTTCTAGTGAGATGCCTTGGTGGTTTATCTGGGAAAATACTTGGGTCAATTGGGGAATTTAATGTCCCACCAGCATGTTGTCACAGTAGCTCAATGGTTAGAGCAACCACATAGAGAGTGGGAGAACTATGTTCAAATTCCAGCAGTGGCATTGAATTTTTCACTTAACTCTATATTATAAATATAAAGTTTAATTTCAAAGTACCTGTAATAAAGACGTACATAATAAAATATCAAAGGGTTATTCCATGTATATGTGGATAATTGCAGAAAAGATATGTATTTCATTAATATGGAAAAAAATTATAATAACTTAACAGCTAAGGTACACTATTAGGGAAGAAATATTTTGTAGTTGCCAAATTAACAATTGTCCTCTTCTTAGAAGCGTACTTAAACACTTAAGAAATAATCTAAATAAGTTTTGCAAATAACAACTACTAAGGTTTTCAATACAAATGACATTATGGGTATGTACACTAGAATTCATATCCCGTTTGTAACAGAGAAAAGCACACAACCCCACCCCCAAAAAAACTAAAATATCTATAAACAAACAAAACAAATACTGTGTTTAAAACTTATATTAACCAGGATTTAAACAATAAATATATAAATTGTATGCTTTCATTCAGTTTTTATTTTTGTAATGTACTAATAAATTCATGGAACAAAAACTGTATAGGACATTGACTTCATATATAGTATGCATATCTAAAATTTTGCATAAATAATCTGTAAAATCCTTTTTAAATGCAATGGCTTTTATATAATGAAGAAATATTTACGCATTGTTAAATACTTGCTGCATAAAAATGCAGTTCTCTTTAAAATATACAATTTATGTCAAACAAAATGTTTTTTGTAACATTATTCAATTCTTAAAAATATTCACTGTCATCTACATTTTCTCATCTTTAAGCAGTACATTGTGAGATGTGGAGTGGTTTTATCTTTGTTGCTCATGAGCCCATGCACTGTGTTGTAATACCATAGCCAGGACTTCTATTGACCTCTTTTAAGCAGCTAACTGTTGTCTCAGCCTATAAAAGGTTTATTACTGTGTTATAGTATAATTCAGTTGAAACTATTTTTGATATATTTTTATACTGATTAATAGAAAGCAGATAAACACAAATAAGCTTTTATTGTGAATAACAAGGGAACAATGGTTCTGGTAACAGGCTATTTTAATGGCTACTGTGGAAACCCATGCCCTGAATTAAAAATGTTTTTGTGCTTTATGCAGGTATCACATCTAAAGATAAGCAATTTTGCTGCAATTTGGGTTTTCGCATATGTGTTTCATACCTCTGAATTCACTACTTACATGCGAAGCTGAGGTGGGCCATTCTCATACTGTACTAAATCACCACAATTAGTTAAATCCAAATAATTTTGTTTCATATGTTATAGTTTACACTAGTTCCTATACTTCTTGCTATTTATTTCTGAATTACGTTTCATAATTTCCTGATAGCTCACTTTGCTCAGAAGCCATTGTTTATGAAAAGTCCTAACATACCGCTTCCCCTAAAAACATAATAATATTCCACTATATTTCACTATTGCCTTTACTTCAGTCAGGTCACTTTTTAGCCACTAAAAGGCTTCCTTTTGTTAGAGTAACTTACAGGTTGCTGGAATCAAAACCATAGCTAGGGAGGGATTTTGCAGATTGGAAAACCCCTTACTAAAAATGTAAAAATTAATAGCAAAAATAGCTTTGTTAATACAATAGCACCTTTCTAGGTTGGTGGAAATGAGGAATATACGTTTGGGGAATATACGTTAACATATTTTAATATGTTTGCAAGATGAGATGAATTAAAATAAGCACTCTTATAGCTTCTATAATTTAGTTATTATATTGAACAGTTTTGCAGAATGTTTCCTGCATCATCAGCTAGATCTTTTAATGTACTGGCTTAACAGTGAACAGCCATGTATTTAATTTGCATTATTTAAATTCTTTGTTGTTATTTGTTAGTGAAATCAGCTTTCTTATCTGTGAGACATTATGAATTATGTTATAGTAAGATTATAAAACTATAAATGTATAGTCTGAGTTGATAAGTGTAGGAGGCTTAATTATATGAAGAGCAACATAAAGATTGTCACTATGAAACCAATTATGGTGAGGACATCAGGGTTGCAATGAAAATATAGTATATAAAATCCTCAAAAATTCTGCTATAAACATGTTTATTATAGGTTCGATGAAAAGGGAAGTAAAATAGATTTTGTTTTTAAAGAAGCTCTGTAATGCATTACCCAAAGTGAAATTTGGTGACATGGATAAACTGTATGCATCTTTTAGTATATGTTAGCAGCTTTATAGAAGGATTGTAGAACTGGTTGCAGCTAAACAGAAAGCTGTTTGCTATACAAATGATATTGAAGAGTAGAGGAATTAATATGAAGACTGTTATCCTTGTATGAGTAATACTGCTGGTTACAAGTAGTCAGTTTAGTATACAAATCTTTTGTCAGTTCAATGATCATGATTCCAGAAGGTATACCTGTACCTGCATCACCAGAAAAATACTGAACAACAGTGCATCTGAAAGCAGTTTCATAAATAAAGAGATTGGGATGTCTAAGTTTAAGAAGAATTTAACATTTCTTAGAAAATCTTTACACAGCCCAAAAAGTAATGCTTTGGTAAGAGGATTACGCCTTAAAAACTGAATCACTAGGCCCAGAAGTGTATAATAAGAACATTTTAGTCTTTAGATTTGCATTTTTATGGTTAAGATATCATGAAAAGATTTTGCAGAAAAAAAATTATGAAGAAAAACATAGGCTGTTATAGTGCACCAACATGAAAAATCTAATGTGCTAGATAAAAGCCAAATGCAAGCATATCAAAATTAGTAAAATGAGCATATTTATAATTATACCATAGAAAAAAGCTTTCAGCTCCTCCCTAGAGTAATTTACAGAATAGATTTCAAAAATAAATCATAAAAGATACAGAAAGTCATGTAGGTAACTGTTTTGTTAAGTCATACTCTTTCCTGTCTTATAAATCTAATGTTGTATAGACTCCCACAGTCTCTAAAGCCATTGAATATAAGCAGGAAATAAGTCCAGAGACATTAGGTTTCTGATGTTATACAAATTCAGAGCAAGGAAAATTTCTGAGTAATGTTGCTCATCACTTTCCTAACCAAGGATATTGAAGTGGTACTTTAATGAATGGCTAACATGCAGTCAAGGTCAAAAAGTTAACTATCACCACCAGAATTATAGGCAGATTCAGGTAGGGACCATCCTATCCCTCTCCTCACTTAATTCATAATAGCAGATTATAATATTTATATTTTATCATGCATATTATCGGGATGCTTAAAACCTCAAGTGTTTGATCATCTCAACAACTTTTACTTTTAATATGCAATTAAAATTAAAGGAAAATTATATAATGCAGTTTTAATACTTCGGCAATGCAAGTATATTTGTAATAGTATTGATTGTACTACCCTAGCTACCACACATATAGAGCACTGGCTTAATTGGAAAATAGAGATAAAATGCTCCAATTGTTGAAAGTGTTTTGCTTTCTGATTTGATGATGATGACGAAACTTGAGTGGACTCTTTTTAGAGGCCTGCACATAGGATCTTAGAGCCCTTAATACCTCTCATCCTGAGCATTAACCAAGTGTAATGGTCCAGATAAAATGGACCACATCTTTGATATCTGCCTTTCTTATATCCCTACATTCCAAAAAGAACTCTAGGTATACATATCCATTCATATTTTCACATTCACATAGTAAATGCTGTGAGGTTTCAAAATCGCTTGCATATTTCCTACATAAAGAGTCTTGGGTAAGTTCCATTATGTATAATTGTTTGCACAAAGTGTTGTGGCCTGTAAGATAGCCAACAACTCTTCTGAACTTAGATCTAGTTAAATTCAGGAGAAACTTGTTCAATTTTCTGCCAAGCCACTGCTATAAAAACATGGGCCTGTCTGGCAGTAGTTTGTTTACTCCAAATCTCAAAATGAGCCCTTGCCATAAGCTGGGTTATCTCATACTATATTATTCTGAGAGACACACCACAAAAGGGCTTGGGACCAATAAATTCAAGCCCCGATCCCCTGTTTGCAAGAGTGTCTAGTATCTCATTTCCTCCAATACCAGCATGCCCAGAAACTCAAAGTAGAGTAACAGAGAGCTGGCAGAGAGAGTCTATCCAACATCCTTCGGCATTGTCACACCAATCTGGATATAGATTTGACTGCTTGAAGGGCTTTCAAAGCTGCCTGGCTATCTCAGCAGACAAACACCTCTGTTCATCTGCCTGGCAAAGTAAGAGTATGCATAACACAGGCTAAGATTGCATATATCTCAACATCTCAGCCTGAAAAACAGTGGCAACACTTCCAAGGGAAATGCCAAGCCTGGTCCTAGGGCCCAGGCACCAGCTCCCACCCCTGTCCTGCCCCTGAAGAGTTATAATTCATTAACCAGTTTGGGAGAGACCCAGCATTCAGGAGAGACCCTGTCTCTGGCTCACACTCCTTCCTAGAAGGTATTATTACAGTATAAGTTGGACTTAGATTATATCTAGTCCCCATCAGATCCCCTATCTTCAGGGTAATGGGGCACATCTTCTAAAGTCTAGTTAGAATCCATGAGTGCCCTTTGTAGGGTAGTTTAAAACACCTCCCCACTACAATCCAGAGGGATGTACACTCATTCTTGCAACCTCCTTCATAAACAAGTGCAAAGGAGGAAGGACCACCAGAATGTCCAAAGCGGACTGGAAAGTCCACACCGCCCTGGCTATCATCAAACTTGCCAATCTTTGCAGCAAATCCAGCTTGGCAGCAACTGCCTTAACAAGAGAGGCAGGCCACCAAACCATCATCACATAGGATATCAAGAGCATTATCACCGAGGTATATAGCCATTTGACCACCTTTTGGTCTTAGGCCCCACCACAGTCTGATGTCTAATGGCTCTCCTCCATGCCCACAAAGTATTGTGGGCTGTCTTTACCTTATAATCCACATGCTTTTTCCAGCTCAGCCCAGCATCCAGGATAACACCTAGATATTTAACTATTTCAAATAGCTTCAGTTTCTTCCCAAGCAGAAGGGACTCTACCAACCCTGGCAGCCTCCTCCTCCACCTTGTGAAATCACTATTTCAATCTTGTAAGGGTTAATAGACAAGTCCTTTTCCTTGCATCATTCCTCTAGAGTATGCAGGGAGCCCTATATGAGCTCTGTGACAATACTCAGGAATTTTCTACTTGCTACAAGGCTTATGTCATCAGCATAGCCTTGAACATGTGTCTCTCCCCTGTTGAGTCTGTTCTGCAGAACATCTACCATCAGATACCACAAAGTGGATGATAAAACTCTCCCTTGTGGGCGGCTCTGGGGCACTGATATTCTCAGGTCTCACTCCCAAGAGCCACCACAGCTTGACAGCCTTCCAAAGAGGTCACGATCCAGTCCATAACCACTGGAACGACTCTTCTACTCTCTAAACACTTCCTAATGGCGCCTAAAGTCATATGATTAAAGGCACACTCAATGTCCATGAAAACTGCATGGTCAGTTCTCCACAGTCCAGCATCCCCTCCAGCCTTACCAAGAGCTAATGGAGCACTGTTTTCATGGATTTACTTGGCCAATAGTCATAATGATGAGGATGTATGTGTCTGTCAACCAGTATCATATCCCTATCCATCAGGCTTTCAAGAGGTTTCAACAAGGACGTTAGATTAATAGGGCAAAAATTCTTAGACTTGCAGGAATGCCTACCTGGCTTGGTTATAAACACCACTTTGGTCTATCTCCAGAGATGAAAAACATGCCTCATAACAAGGCAGACCCTGAAGATCTTCACCAGATGAGGAGAAACAATCTGTCAGCTCTTCTGCATGAGGGTTGGGAAGATCCCATCCTTACCCGTGATTTTATAGGGCTAAAAACAAAAAACATCCCATTTAAGCTTTTTAAAAGCCACAATCCTGGATGCCACTTGTCAGCCATCACGCAAAGACCGGAATGTCTCAACTGAGGTTGGTTCTTGATCCATAATACACGTTCTTGGGAAGTGGGTCTCAAGTAACAGCCTCAAGCTTCCCCCTCCAATTGCATAATTTCTTTCATAACACAGGGTGTTAGTGAAAATATCCACTCTAGGTCCTCTGCATTCCTTAGTCTGATCTAGGATCCATTCTTAAGCCTGCAATCCAGATTCCATCTAAAATAATCAGAATTAATCCTCCTAGGGTTCCTGAACAGGCGGTCCTTTCCTTTTTCCTCAAGATCAAAGAGGATATGTCTATGATTGGATAAGGAAGGTTCCAAACAAATCCTCCAATTCTTAACTTCCTCTAGGATCCCAAAAGACGCTAATGATAAATCTAGGACTTTGCCCTTTGATAATTCTGACAAAAGTCAGGAACATAGCCTTGGTTCAAGATCTCATGACCTGTTGTGTTCAAATACTCAAGCAATGCCTTCCCCTTTCTATTGATGTTTGTACTACCCCAAACTTTATGGTGGGCATTGGAGTCAAAGCCAATCAATAGGTTGAGGTTTCTGTCTTTGCAGTGTAACACAAGCTTTCTGAACTCCTGGGGAGGGGAACATTCCTCAGAGTCATAAGGGAAATAGGCCGAGCAGACTACCACCTGCTGTGGCAGTCAGCCTTCCTCCTACTTCACTAGAACCACCACCAAATCTTTTGTGCAAAAGCCCGGCAGAGCTCAAGTGTTACTGAGTCTTGTCAAGACACATGCTCTGGGTTTTACATCAGATGGAGCACTGAAAATAAAAAAAAAATTTATATTTAGTTCCATGATATGATTGTGCCAAAGTCCGGTTCTTATATTATGATGACATAAATCTTGCCTCCTTACACTGCTACGGATCTTCTGGTTTGGAGACAGTGCCTGCTTCTCCACATTTCTGGGAGTCACAGTTCCTGTCTCAATTGCTATAGTCTTGGTGACAGGGTCTCCTTTTAAGGCCCCAGGCACTTCAAATTTATTGTTGGTGCTCTTGGAGTTCCCTGTTCAGGATCCCTCTGGTTTGGCAGAACTAGAAAACTCTATAATTCCCATGTTTAGCTAGCGATATCTCAGGTCTGCCCAGGCAGAGCCCCACATGCCTGGGTAAGACTAAATACTCTGAAAGGTCATCAGTATCTCAGATGCTCCATTAACGACACATCTCACATGTGCCATGCATCCCTTTGCCATGGGTCACATAAAATTTTGGGGTGGGGAGTTGAATTATAAGATTAAAAAAAATGGAATCTATCTACTAGTAAAGGAGAAATACTTTAGTATATAATAACACATTTAATATATATATATATATATATATATATATATATATATATATATATATATATATCTTATCAAAGATTAATAAAAAAAAATTGGAATACACGTACATATGTATTTATTATTTAAACCCTCTAAAATTTTCCCCTTTAGGTTATTATGCCTTATATAAAGGTCTCTTGATTATTCAGAGACAGGTCTGTCGGTAGTCAGCCAAC
Source organism: Deroplatys truncata (assembly GCA_030765065.1). Classification (NCBI taxonomy): domain Eukaryota; kingdom Metazoa; phylum Arthropoda; class Insecta; order Mantodea; family Mantidae; genus Deroplatys; species Deroplatys truncata. The sequence continues at coordinate 195,239,102 of CM060990.1, forward strand.
ACTGCTGGTCAGGTCCCAGCTATCAACCGCCATTCAGTACCCACTCAAGGTGCAGTTTTAAGGGCTTAGAGGCTGTTAGGCCACTATAGAGGTCCCCACTGCAGATGCTTTGTGATTTAGTATCTTTATAAACTTAGTCTCTCCTTCAGATAATCCTGGAATTGCCACTGATCAGGATCTAATGAAAAAAACTGTTTAAAGCTTAAATTTTACAGTGCTCATTGTCAATATATTCAGTGTGGTCCAAAAAAGTATATACACTGTTTGATTATCAATAACTTAGTGATAAATTGAGGTACAAGGCTCAATTTGTTGAATATTTAGCTTACTGTTCAACTTATTGAAGTTGCTTAAGGTGCTTGAAGTGCCACTATCAGCAGTCAAACAGACTCAATGCTGCCAAACAGTGCCATATAAACCTTCTGTAACTTGTCTAGTGGAATTGGTGCATCAGATTAATTAATGCTTTCACATAGTGCAGTCAGGGTAGGGGGCTTTACCCAATACATAACATCATTTTAGGGTCCCCCAACATATAAGTCTAGAGATGTTAGATCCGAGGACTGTGCTGGATATTTGACAGGGCCTCTTCTGCCTAACCATTGTCCAGAGAGAGTTTCATCATAGTACTCTTTGACGTCTCAATGGTAGTGATCTTGGGTACCATCTTGCTGCAGATAAAATCCCTGTTCCCCATACAACTCTTGGATTGCAGGTAAAATTGATGTCTATAGATTTATGAGATAAATCCCACTGGTAACTTTTCCTTCAAAGAAGAGTGGCCCAAACAACCTCTGAGGGATCAATCCACACTATACATTAGGCCCTGGTAAATTAACAGCTATGTTCACATTTAACTGCAAATTTTTGGGAATCCAGTACAAGCAATTGTATTGGTTTTCAGTTCTATTCAGTTGAAGTATGCCTCGTCTGACCAGAAAATCTTTCTACTAAAGCTCTGTCCTTGCGCATCATGTCTTCAAACTATTAATAGTGTTTAATTCATCAATCTGGTTCACCCTCATTCATTTCATGCAGCAATCTCAGGATGTACACCTTTCACTATTGATTCTTAAAAATTTTGGACACTTGATGGACTTATTCCAGATTTATGAGAACACTATTTCACAGACTTATGGTGAGTATGTAAATTGTTGTAACACAGCAGCTGAGTTTGCAGGATTTGTTGTTACAGGTCACCCAGAACATCCTTTGTGCTCATACTGCATAGTATCGTTGTCTTCTAATTTGTCCCAAATATGTCCAAAAGTGAGATGAGTCATTGGCTATGTACAACTTCTGTCTCCATTGTCACTGTGCTGTAGACTTGTTTTCAAATTTGAAGTACAACTTCAAAAACACCTTCCTTCTTTGAATGATAGCCTTGCAGTCACCATTTTGCATCACTGTTCATGTCACCTAAACAAACAAAGCAAATTTACCAACTCATGGTCACCTAAATTCTAGACACTAAGTTACAGTTTCATCAAATTTGAGACTTGTATCTCAATTCGTTACAAGGATATTGATGATCAAACTATATATTTCTTGGACCACTTTGTATGTGTATATGGTGTATAGAAAAAACAGTGACAATGCTTAGTATGCTGGGTGGCACATTAAAGTGAACAGTTTTCAGAGGAAACCCCTGTTCAGAAATACATGGTTTGCACACTATGGGGTGTTGAAGTTTATGAATCGTTCAGATATGTTGATGGGTGTATGTTTCACATATCGTTAAGAAACCCAACAATAACATCACACTGTGCACTAAAGTACAAAAGGAGTTTAAACTGCTGATCTCCTACTTGAATGCAACGCATACATCGGCGGTGTAGAGACTGACACACAGGGTCAAATAAGTGTGGCTGTGTGTTCAGTATTTGAGTCACAGCATGAATTCATATGATAAGGTCCTCCTCTGATGTTACCAGGGTAGCATAAACCATAGTCATAGTTACCAAACAAGTCAAGAGGTATAAGATCAGGTGACCATGGTGGCCATGGCAGAGGTCTCCCTCTACCAATCCATGTCTGTTGGGAAACCTTTCTGCATACAATTGTGCAGCAGCTCTGCCCTTGCCATCAACTCTGCTTTATGCAAGTACCATATCAGTAATTTTGATATTTGCGTACTGGTGCATGTAATGCTGTCAACAATGTTACACAACACAATATAGCCCATTAGGATGTGAACCTTGGACTATGGGTGGATGTAGTGTGTGCGCAGGTAAGTTAAGGCTCAGTTCGCCCATCCACATTATGCTTAGGGCAAAAGATTTGTATAACTACATTAGGAAACCAACAACATACCAATGAAACCTTGACGACCCACACATCCAAACCATGTATTTCCAGACCTGAGTCTCTTGAAAAATATTCACTTTAATGTCCCGCCCAACATGCTAAGTATTGTCAGTGTTTTTTCTATACATTCTGTATATAACTGAATAGACTAACCAAGCTATATAGTGGATGAGTTTTATTTTTGCCTTTCTTTGTAGATGATGAGTCAATTTACAAGTATCTCATTTGTGAATAATTGGAGGATACTTTCTTTTGCAGACATGGCCAAGCAGAGACTGCTCAGTATTGTGGCAGGATTATGGAAAAGCTCATGGAGGAAGCACAAATAAAGGAAGACATTATATGTAATCCATATCTTATCGAATTAACATTCTATGCAGAAGAGTCAGAGGAATTCTTAATTCAAGGACAGTGTATGAAGACCCTTAAAGTAAGCATTTCAACTCTTACAGCACAACAATATGTCATTGAGAATTAGGTATGCATTTAGTGAGCTATCTAAATTTCAGGTCTGTATAGTATATTTTGTAAATAAAACATAGTATCTTAACTTTCAGAAAATACAGAGTAATCAAGTATGCTTTACCCCAAAACAAAAGATTTCTCTCTATAGATGAGCTGTCCACTCATTCATTGCTCATTGGAGGGGGTAGCATGCCTGCCTGCTTACGTCATATTTCAGTTGTTGTCAGGTGGGTGGCTGAGTGTGGGTGTGTATAAGTTTTGTTCTATTCTTAGTTCTACAGTACATAAAGTGAATTATGGCTTGTGCATTTTCAGCAGCACAGCGTGCCTTTATGTACAATTATATTATGTTAACTCATCTTGTGAGTTTCAAAGTTAATTTCAAGAAAGAAGAGAAGCAGATGAAATCTTTTTGTGATTACTCATAGGGTTTGTTTTAACCCCCTGCTGGGCACAATGTATGAGATACCTTTTCCACCTTTTTCAACATGCAGACATAACTGTTTATGCAAAGTGGTTGCAAGCAATTATAATTTTTTAAAACACAATGCAGCGCTTCCTGGTTCATTACTGGCAAACTGTCTGTCTGTCTGTTTTTTTTTCTTTTCTTTCTTTTTTTTCCATTTCACTATGAAGCAAAGGTATCTGTGAGATACATTGTGCCCACTCACATACTTCATTGTTTCTCTAGCTTTCTTTTCTATTGGCCATGTTTTTATGTAAACAATGTCAAAGAAACAAGAAGCATTCAGCATGTGTAACTCAAACAACTTACAGATACCTTGACAAAGCTGAAGCCAATAATTAAGATTTTCTTGATGATGAAGATATGATGGGAGACCACGAAGATGATACTCATTCCTTTCAAAACAACATGAAAAAGATATCACAGATGTTTATCCTCAGTTTTCTGGAAAAAATGGGATCACTAAATGAAAGAGAATGATACCTTTGTAACAGAGAAGAACAAGACCACAGAATTTGCTTACTCCTTGCCTGGAGTTAAGGGGTCAAACTAGAGATGCTAGTACACCTATAGCTTCATGCAGTTGTGTTATTACATGATATGTTAGATATGAACATCACCTATACTAAACCAGTACATTGAGTTTATAAAAACAAATTCAGCCATGAAAGAGATTCATTTGACAACAAAAGCAGAGATTAAAGCATTCATTGGACTTCTGTATTTGTTAGGAGTCCTATGCAGTGGTAGACTATCTTTAAAAGAGCTATGTGGTACAGATGGAGATGGCATAGAGTTATTTCAATTCGTAATGAATTTGAAGCATTTCAAGTGTCTTCTTTGCTGCCTTTGATTTGATGACAGTTCTTTCCACAAAGAAAGTAATTGGATCATCTTGCAGCAATGAGAGGCATTTTACAGCATTTATCAGCAACTGCCAGAAATGCTAGTCCTGGTATAAAATGTCTCAGTCAATTAAATGCTGGTAGGCTTTACATGGAGGTGCAGCTTTAAATAGTCTATTCCATTCAAGCTCAATAAATGTGGAATAAAACATAGATTTTATGTTTTGACTGATGCCAAAGTATTCTACTGTCACAATCTTGAAATTTATGGCAGGAAGCATCCTGATGGACCATTCTACATTAGCAACAAGCCCTCAGACATTGTGAAATGATTTGTACAACCAATTTACAGAAGTGGAAGAAACATCACTGCAGATAAATGGTTCAGTAACTATAATTTGGTGAAAGATCTGCAGAAAAGAAAGATTTGTTGGAACACAAGAAAAATAAGTCACAGATTCCAGTGGAGTTTGTCTATATAAAATGCAGACCTCAGCATTCAGTACGATTGCATTTAGAGAAGGGGCTACCCTTGTTTCCTACATTCCTAAGAATGGCAAGAATATCCTTGTGATATACAGTCAACGTTTTGACAACGCCATTGATCAAAACCTGGTGAAAAGCAGAAGTCAGGGGTAATAAGGTTTTATAATGAAACAAAATCTGGAGTGAATTTGGCAGACAAAATGTGTGATACATATGATGATGCTAGAAACCTTTGTAGATTGACTTGGGTGGTATTTTTTACTACGTTGAAAATATCTGCACTGAATGTTCAAATTCTCTTCCTGGGGAATGGAAGTGAAATAAACACAGAAGGCTATTCTTGAAAAAGTTATCCCAAGAGCTATTCTTTGATAAGCTGTCTAAAAGGAGCTTGCTTATGAGGGGAGTAAACACTACACTTCAAGAAGGTCTTAAAAAAATTTTGGCCTACAGAAATCAATAAGCTATCTCCTGGCCCTCAGAAAATAAATACAAACTTTGTAAGAGCTGCTCTCTAGAATAAAAGAAGTGACTTTTAAGATATTGCTGCAAGAAATAAGAAATGTACTACTGTTTACAGCATGCTAGATAGATTTGCAAGAAGTGTCCTGAAAATTTGCAGTGAAAACTCTTAAGTAGAAATAAACTAAAATAGCTAGAATATTTTGTTAATTGTAATGATATTCATAAAATTCAAAAGAAATGATGATGTTTGTTGCTTACACACATGTTTGCAATATAACATTATTACCCTTTGCCATTTTGTATGATAGTAGTATTAGTATATGTTCTGCAAAGTATGCAATTTATGTTTTTGAAACATATTATAATGTACTGTAATGTTATGTAACATAAAATATGAAATACTGCACCTCACAGAGGATTAAGAAACCCTTTAAGAATTGAAAAACTTATTAAATATAAAGGCAAACATAAATGAGAATATAATACTTAACAGAAAAAAATACATATATCAAAAGTATTATTAGTCTACTAGAGCTAGCATTTAAATATAAACCAGTTGGAATATATATTATAGAGAGTGATTCAGAACGCATGTTACAAACTCCCATATAATGCAGATCCATGCAACAAAAAATAAAATTAAAAAAAAAGAAGGAAAGAAAGAAAGAAAGAAAGAAAGAAAGAAAGAAAGAAAGAAAGAAAGAAAGAAAGAAAGAAAAATCCGAGCATCTAGAGTGCTTTGGTGCCAGAGATAACAAGGAATTAAAGACTCTGACTATAAGTGGTTCAGGAATTAATGAGTACCATCACATGTGAGTAGCATAGAGCACTCCTACATATAGTCAGCACAGAAAGTGTTCGTACACTATTAAAGGTTTAAGGAAAATTTATATTCTGAAGAGTATTTAAATGGTAATTAAAATTTATTGAATCAAAAGATGGCATCATCAGCAAGAATTTATATTGTATACAAAAACAGCTAAAATTCACAAACCAAAGGTGACTTCCATAAAAATAAACTTAACTTGCAAATTTCTCAGCCACAAAAAGTAATCATACACTCACAAAGCAATACATAGTACTACAAAAATGTTGGTTTTCACCACTTTATAGGGTACCCTTTACTTTAATTATGGTATCTAGCCTTCTTGGTAGAGAATGAACAAGTTTTTTAATCTCCATATTTGGTAATTAGTTCCATTCCTCCACAAGAGCTTCTTTGTTGCTTCTTTGTTGTAAATTGCCCTTTTTCTTATGCATTTCCCCAGGGAGTTCCACATTTCTACAATAGGGTTAATATCTGGAGACTGGGGAAGGGTATGAAGCTGTTTTAGAACAGTATTTACCATATATAGTCGCGTATTACGTGCAGTATGTTTGGAGCATTCTCCTGCATAAACATCCAGTCTTCTTGGAGGCCCTCCACACTGGTACACAACTCTTGCTTATGAATGCCCAAGTGACCCATTGATCCATCATCTATCTATGATGCATTATCCCCTCCATAATATGGAGATTGCCAACACCTGATGTGCTCGTGCAACCCCAGACAAGGACGGATCTTCCGCCGTGCTTCACTGTGGAAATTTAACATTTTTTGGCTCCAGTTTCAATTTTCCTCCACACTTTGCCACTACAGTACATACCAAACATTTTGAATAGGTTCTCATCTATCCATACCACTTTCTCCTAAAAGTCAATAACCTCATACTGTACTTACTAGTGCATTCTAGGCATTTTATCCTGTTCTGTGGGCTGAGATATAGAGCTTCTTACATGCTACTCTTCCATTGTACTTTTTGTTATTGTAAGTAGCTCTCATAGTGCTTGTTCAAACCTTAATTCGTGTCCTATGCAACTCAGCAACATCCTGGGGAGAAGTTATTTATGGATCCTTTTAAAGTGCAGAATAGCATTCTTAAGTTTAGCCACGAAGATTTTAGGTCAGCCACTTTTGAGTATATTTATGACTGGCTCCTACCCTGTCAATGATGTATTGAATGATATATTCATGTTTTCTTGAGAAACAGACTTTTTTTTTATGAATTGATTTTGCCGTATGCAATGTAAAGACAAATTACTTGTACAGAAAGAACATATAAGTTATACAAACACAGGTTATTTCTATTCAAGAAAACTGTTACATTGAAGCATTCTCAGATATATTAGAATGACACATTTTTAGCAGAGTTTTTGCTTATACAAGAACTACATACAATTTTTTGCATGTCTAACAGCTGTCTTTGGTTTTGTGTTTCTTATATAATCTTATTTGATATTTATCAGCCTTAGCTGTCCCTTCAGTGGTCGTAACAGAAATCAGTGTGGAGTAAATTCCAGTATAGCATAGTCTATTTTTCCAACAACTTTCATCATGAAAGACTGTCTAGACATTGTAGAGCCAGGTGTTAGTCTATACAAAGTATGAGCATTGATCACTGCTAGGTCTAGAATGTTATATAACACATGAATGAGCCAGCATCTCATCGTGGCTGTAATGCTGTATTTGTGAGACATCTGATCTATAACTTCTACACTGCATTTGGTATCATTATAAAAGCTGACTGTTTCAAGGGTTTTCTTGGAAGATTCTTCTATAGTCACACTGGAATGCATAGTGCTAAGAGTAAGACATTTTTCTTGACCTTCCCTTGGTAAGATGTGAGAGTAATACCATCAGTTTTATAAATAATGCTTGAATGAAGTACATCTTGGCCCTTTCTTACAGAAAGAGGCACTTCCTGTCCAACACTAACCAAAGTACCAACAATGCTTGTGCTTTTTGTTTGCAGTTCTCTTGTCAATTCGATAGATGTGAAAAAAATTATCAGTTGTCATATTTCAAGCCATTCCTAAAAAGGTTTCCATGAGACGTGGGGGTAATATGTTCTCCCAGACTGCTATTTGCAGGTCTAGTTCTATCTTTTGCTGGGTACAGAAATCCATTTAGAATGTACCACACTTTAGCATTGGAAAGGAACCAGTATTTCATTCTGTACTTATTGGACTAGTTACTCATGTACTGAGTGAAAGGGCATTGACATTTCAACAGAAATAGCTGCTCATCCACTGTCAGAAATTCAGATGGCCTGTAACATGCAATGCAATTGTCAATGAATTTGGTCCAGATATCAGAGGCCAAATGAAACATGTCTGCCTCTTTACATTACTGATGTGAAACTCTGATACCAAATCAAAGAAACCATATGATTTCTAGAAATCTGTTTCTTGCCATTCTTTGACTGAAACAGGGAGGTCCTCATTCATGATTCCACAAATCTCTCAATAATAGAGAGCTTTCACCATATACTCCTCAAGGCAGGGCCAGTTCCAGTAGTTTTGCCACCATATGCAATTATTCCAAGTGTCCCCCCTTACATTTTCAGATACAACTAATTTTTATCCACAATGTCAGTTCTCCATGGCTACTTACTCTTACATCTTTATGTTACATAAATGAATGGAAAAGCATGACACCCACCACACATAGAATGTTTTGACAATGATCAGCAGCTGGAATTGCATCCAAGGTATCCAACAATCATGGTGCTTCACTTTTCACCAGTTTCATAACAAAATATCCCCAGAATGTTGCTAGATTTTAGGCATTATTTGCAATTCCATTATATTTTCACATATCTTGTTCATTTTTTAAGATTTTGCCACACCCAAAAATCTGCCACCCTCAGCGGTGCCGTGGCTTGATCTCCCCCCCCTCGAGCCATCCCTGTCTTGAGGGTACAGTACAGATATGAATGACTCGCAAGGTCATGGGTCGAAACCTGGTGGAGAGAAATGGAGTTTTTTCAGGCATAAAAATCCTTAGCATGGCTTCCTCCAGAAGGGAAGTAAAGCCGGTGGTCCTGTGTCATAGATTTACAACACGTGAAAGAATCTCAAGCTTAATAAAAAGGCCTTCAAGCAAAGTTTATGGTCTTTCATACCAAATATTGAATAGGGCACTAAGAACTGTAGTAGTTAAAGAGTGTCCATAAAAACTTAATTTAATTGGCTATAAATTATTGTAACTCTTCTAAGTACAAAGTCCAGAAATTATCATTCAGCACAATGCATGCTTCTGTTTCAGTGCATTTCTTCATCAGTCATAACATAGATTCACTACTGAATAACCAAAGTGCACTAGCTGGGAATTTTTCCAGTACATAGCATTTTGCAGGCCCTGTGGGACCAAGAGCTTCATGAATAACATTTTGCTGGTCTCTCCTATCTGCAGACTGTTTAGGTGCAATGCATGTCCATTGCATGCCATTCTTGGCCACAGATGTCTGGTCTTCTTTCAGCACTGTGTGCAGTATTACCTGAAATTTTTATTGAAAGTCCGCAATGTCATGCTTTATATGCATACTATAGCTTAATTATTTGAGCTTTCCACTTACCATCTTCATCAGCTGTGTGATCTGGGGATACCCCCAGGGAATTATTATCACTAACATTCTGAGAAGGTGTATTTATCAGAATTTTCACTTTTTTATTGCACTATCAACCAGATTCATCCATTTCAGATTGCATTGGTGATACATTCTGAAGAGCTTCCAGAATTTCAGCTTCAGAAAGGCCACAGTTTTGAAAGGGATGCATTGTGTTCTTAGTAACCAGTCTGTCCTACTATGAATGTCAAGACAAAGTTCAACTACAACATGAAAGCAGCGTGGAAATGAAAAATTAAGCGAAACTTTATACATGGGTACAGGAGCTGACAGTGACTCATACACACTACACTACCCTGAGTTATAAAACATGTTTGTTGTACAGTGATGATAATTGTGGGTCCTAACTATGCAATATACATTTTAAGAAACATGGGTAAGGAAGCAGTCAATTGACTGCCTACTGTGACCAATGGTAAATTTCCTATTATTTTTAAAAGTTATGCCTGAAATGCAAAACAAATATTGGTTAGCTAAATTTGCTTGAAAGGGAATAAAAGTCACAACACCATATAAGAATACCTCTAAAAACAATGACAATATGAGCTTTCAAAAATAAAAAATATGTTAAAAATTATAGATAAACCTTTATGTAACAGGTTTAAGAACTTGATCTATACCAATATTTATTGTATCTTAAAACAATTAATGTTTATATTGATAGTATTTATTTAATTACATTGCAGATATGTTTTGAACACAATGGTGCAGCAAGCTTAGATATACCGGAAGGGATTGAATTTATGATGGCCCTTAAACGAATGACAAAGAGTGACAACTTGATTTTGAAAGCCATGTCAATGGAAATTCTGGCACTGTTACTGAACAGTCACAGAGAGGTAAGAATTAGCCATATAAGGTTCCTGTATTATAACCAAAAAACATAAAATCAAAAAGAAAGCTTTAACAAGCTATGGTAAAGTTTAAATAAACCTTACTGATTTCTATGTCATTCACTTACCTGGAAGAGCCCAACATAAAATATATAAACAAAACTATTTTCATTGAAAGCCACTTAGTACAGAGATATGGAATATATCCATATGATGCATTCCTTTGCTGAGTTTTTTGCCAACTTACAGTAGAGTACAGTGCAGTACAGTATTTGGTACCATCAATTCATTGGCCACATACCGCTTTTTCTAACTTAAATTCTAGAAACGTTGTTTTGAAGTAAGTGCATATTTCATATTCATAAAGGTAAAGCTTTGGCTATAGTTTCCTTAGTCTTTACTCAATAGTAATACAAAGAAAGACTAACTCAACAAAATCAAATAAACTACTCCATATACTAAAGAAGGAAAATTCTCAAAATGTACAGAAGAACGTTAATAAAAGTGTTTGATAAAATAAATCCTGATTAAGCTGTCTACAAGGTATACAGGTTAATGACAATGGCAAATTCAGGATAAAAGTTTATGCACAGTTACATTGTTTATTTTGTCTGCTATATGCTTTGTAGTAAAGTTTTTAGTTTCTCAAAAACGGTTGTAATGATTTTGATTAAAATGCTGTATGCTTAAGACCGTTACATGAAAAATAAAAAGTTTATCCTGAATTTTCTGAGAATGGCCTGTGAAGTCTTCTTCACTCTGAGTTACTTTTATATAACTAGTAAATTATAAGAGATATACAAAAACATATTGCACAAAGAATAAAGATCTTGTTAAAACATACAATTTATGTGATTGTTTTTGTTTTTTGTGGAATGAACTATTTCTGAAATATTCTAGTTATTGGTTTGAATTTTCAAACACTTCTACTTTTCTCAACTGGTAAGCCACAATTTTTTTTTTTCTCATGCTCAAAACCATTGCATAGTGACATCCTCTTCAGAAATCTCACTCTTGTTTTACCTACTGTACCCTACAACAAAATGTGTAGCTGGTAATGAAAGTTTATCTGGATTAACAAGAAATACATGCAATAATCATCTTTTTAAGAAACGGTTTGTGTAATAGGGAGTGGAGAAAATCATATGAGTGCAACATATGAGATTTTTGCTCTATGATTTAAAATACTGTGCAATACTGTAACTGCCTATATCAATTTGGATTCAGACTGTGTGTACTTGTAGTTATGTTTTGTATAAGCTCCCATTTATGCTCCCTATTACATACAGTATGCAATATTGTCACTGGTTTCATTGAGCAGTTAACATATTATCAATGGAAAATAGTTTATCTTTACAGATGTGGGAATATATTTATTTATTTTTTACACAACTTTTGTAACAGATCATACTTTATGTTTTCTTTTGCAGCTGTAAATTTCTGCTGCTCAAAAGCTGATTGGCATATTTAATGACCAATTAACAATTTTATCTTTTGATGTGTATTTCAAATTAATTGAGGTAGTCAATAGTAAAGGGGCACCTAGACCTATGTGCCTCTTTTATACAGAATACACAGTTTTATCTGCTATTTTGTCTTGTTTATTTTTGTGAAAGTTTCAATGAGATACATTGAAAACTGATGAAGGTCCAAATGTTTAGATATGGCTATGCAAACTGTTGTTCTTTCTTTAAGTTCACTGTCAGTCATAGTCCTAATCTAAGCATAAGCCAGTGTTTGGAATATTCTGATGACTAAAATGCGTGAGAATAATGATGGTAATGCTAATGATACTGATATAATGCAGGAAGAAAGAAAAGGAAGAATAATAAAAGGACAAACTGCATGCAGAAGTAAAAGTAAAATGTGTTGTGGTGAAGGGTATGTTTCATCCTCAGAAAAGGAAGTGGTTGGCAAAACCTACAAACTTATCTCTCAATGTTGTACAAATCAATGTTATACGAAAGCACCACATGAAGAACAGTCCAAATTGCATGATTCACTATTCAGCAAAAATTTTGACAGGTTTATACTCAGCCAGGTATATGGAACATTCATCCCAGCTAAAACAGAAAACTCTTCATCTCAAGAAACCTAGAGCACACTTGGTCATTACATTCAGTTTTAGGTGCACATAAATGGTAGGTATGAAACAAATTTATTTTAAACCCATAGCAAGTATCTGTGAGATGCCTTCATGTGATTCAAAATAAGCTTTTGTTAAACAATGCATTTGAAGAAAAAAGAGACACTTACTAATATTGCCCACAAAATTTGTCAAATAATGTTACCACCTTAATGGCTGAGCATCTGAAATCAATGCCATACGAAGGATGCTACTACTGTAAAGAAAACCATGGTTTATTGTACTTTCATAAACCTATGGTAAATATTTAAATCTTGTATGAAATAATTAAGATATTTTATCATGAAAAAACCGGAAGGTTTTGAAAATGAAGAATGGTATAAAATCTGTTTTCAATATTACAAAACAAATTCTTCATATTCTGTGTGAAAAGCTAAAACTGAAGTGTGTAACTTTTGTGAAGAGAGCAAAATTAAGTTAAAAGTTAATATGGATAATCCATGTCATCTGATCTATGATCTCCACAAAATAGTAATGCATAAAAGAAAGAAGTAATCTAATAGTTATTTAAAATTGTCCAGAGGGAATCCATCATATTTAATGGAAGAATTTGATTATTCTCAGAAATAATTTAAAGCTGCAACTAAATACTCAGTTGTATAAAAGAATGTTTTGGTTATACTGTTTTAATATTCACATGCTCAGTGACAAGTCCAGTTATTGTTATTGTTTTACTGAGTTTGATGGAAAACATAATCCAGACTCAACAGCTTCATTTTTATACAATTTCTTGTAGAAAGGTTTACAAATGGGCTGTCATGTTTCCAAAACAGTATTCCCATCTGACATAACTGGAGACAGAATTACAACTGTACAGTAACTAAACTTGCTGCTTGGTTTGCAAAAGCACATCATGTGGACATTATATAACTAATCCTTGCTTATGAACACAGCTTCCCATAGTGCAACCAGAACTTTGGACTTGTAAGGCAGAATATTAAACAGACAGTAGTTATTGGAAACCCCAAGTGTTACCTTAGTGCTATGATAATATGTTGGTAAAATCCTTCTACTTTCAAAGTTGTAATGCATGCAGACCTATTATGCGAGTGGGATAGCTTTTGTATCTATTCCTTCTATGCAAGTCAGCATCAAGAAACAAAACCCCTTTCACAATAATGAAGTATGCGATAATAAAGTGACAAGAAATGATGCTATTCTGAGTTCTAGCACAAATATAAACTATAGTAACATTTTCATATTTAAAAAAATCTCCTCTCAAGACACAAAAATTCACAAATAAGAAAAATGCATACCCAGACATTAACCATAAGAAAATAGATGATGTAAACAGTTTGTATACACTTTTGAGTGAAGATGCTGCAATGCTCAATGGAATGATATACCAAGACTGAACCTAAATTAAATGCAGATGTTGATATTATTTTGTAATATACTCTATATAAAGTTATGCCATAATTACCTCACAAAGTTATGTACCTTTGTATTAAGAAAGGGTTAAATTTAACTTTAAGAAATGCATTCCACTCCTATTTCTTAAATTTTATGATTAAAAGTCATCTCCACATAAAAAGCAAATATTTTTTTTCCTTCCTTCCATCCTTTCTTTCTTTCTCTCTCTCTCTCTCTCTCTCTCTCTCTCTCTCTCTCTCTCTCTCTCTCTTTCTTTATTTCTTTCTTTATTTCTCTCTCTCAAGTTTTAACATTCCAGTATTAAGGTAGAATCAGTCTGAAAAATTCAATGCCACACAAAGGATATGAAAATGAATCTCCCACTTTCAGTGTGGTTGCTCTAACCATTGAACTACCATGGCAACATGCTGGTATGACATTCAATTCTCAATGACTCAAATTTTTTCTGCTACAAATCTAATTAAAATGCAAATGCATTAGCAGTTCACTGAAAAATTAAAAGTTTTATTTAACTTTAAAGTCTTTATCATTTGTTGATTTAATGATTTATTGTATACTTTGAGAGAAACTGCAATTATTTTCTTTGTTTTCATTAGCATAAGTTAGATTATATATCAGCTTTTATTCACACTGATAAACTTTTCGACAATATTTTTCCCAAAATTACTGTCACTCAGTTTCACTTTATTATCAATGTATTTACTATCCAATAACCAGAAAAATATGGCTGAGAGTGTGTGTTTATCCACACATTCCAGCATTAACAACTTAAACTCTGATATTGTACACCTGGTAGAGTTAATGAATTATATGGAATTGTGGTTCATAGGGCAACAATGATTACCTGATTAGAGCACTGTTTTACATGAAGGTGAGAGGAGATCAGAAAACGATTATATAAGTGAAGTCATACTACCAACATTGTTCTTGTCTTTTAGAACAGTATGGATAGCATCTATAATTTTAGGGCTTTTTCTGCAATGATACATAAGTAAAATAGACAAGCAGGTCTCTATGTTTTCATGCTAATCTATGTCATGTGAATATCTTAGGTTACATTCTGCCTCTGGCTTTTTCTCTACAGCCCCACTGATTATATGGCAATACAGGCACTTACTTTGGATAAATCTACTTCTCCTTGTTTTGCATTTAAGCTGAAGTTCAAGATCATTCCTGGTAACTGACCGCAAGCAGTCAGCAAGAAAGTTTGCTCCAGGCTTTCCTTGGAAATGTTTTTCCAAAGTCAAGAATTGTTGACGGAAACATTCTGCAGTTTCACTGGTGATCAATCTGCAATTTCCTGAGCAAAGTATAACTTCAAATCTAAAAAATGCAACTTAACCCATTAATTTAAAATAGAGATAGTTGAAGGTTGTTGCACTACATCACTAAAATGTTCTTACTTCAACATGTTTCTGGAGATCGGTTTGCTCCCATCATCAGCATGTTTTCAACTGATTTTGCCGGTTATGGTCTGCGGAATGTGTGTGGTTAGTGGTGTTCTCTGGTGCTGGTCTGATGAACCTCCAAAGGCTGCTGGGTGGCAGTAGTTCAAAATTCATTAGTGATTCCTGTGTTTGACTATATGTATTTTTTCCCAGATGTCCAGTTCATTGCTGCTGTTGATCGGTTTTAAGAGTTTTATGTTTGGAGTAATTTCATGGTTTGAACACCAAAAATGATGTGCTACTGCTGATTTATATGTCTGTTTTTGGTAAATGCATCTCATATGCTCTTTAAGTCTTATTTCAAGATTTCTTTTGGTTCTTCCTATGTATACCAGGTTACAGTCATTACAAACTATTTCATATATACCAGCTGATTTATCGTTGGAGATAGGTTCTTTTGTTCTGTTGCATAGAAGTTTCTGTATATTGGGGCTATTCGATGGAGACAGGGTGATGTACTTCTTGAAAATCCTTTGAGATTTATGATGTGTCCAAGGGTGGTAAGTGAACTTCCTATATGCTTGTGGTTTATGTTGTCTGAGTAAAGTAGTCATTTGTTGCATGTATTTCTGTCTTTCAACCTTTTTTATCTTCTTGTCTATTTTTTTTCTGGTATCCATTCATGGTGGCTATGTGGATAAAGTGTTGGTATTCTTTCTGGAATTCCTCTTTCTACAATGGTATATGTACTAACCTGTTTGTAATACTATTTAAAATTGCATGTTTATGGTGTGTAGGATTATAGCTATTGTTTTTAATATAATTTTCTGTGTGAGTTGGTTTCCTGTAAATGCCGTACATTAGTTTGTTGTGTGCATTATTTCTGATGATCTTGATGTCTAGGTAAGGTAATTGGCCATTTTCTTTTTTTCTATTGTGAATTTTATAGATCTTTTGTAAATTCAATAATTTCCCATTAATGCATAAAGTTAACTAGGAATTTGTTTTTAACTTTTGAAATTAAATTTTATGTTTCTAATACATATGAAAGCATTTTGTAATAGTTGTTGAAGTTTCATATTGTTCAGTTTTTAAAATATCACCCATGCATCATAATTGATGCCATGCACCAGGGTCGGTAGAATTCTATATAAAGAGCAAGAAGGATGGTAATAATAAATGAAGTGATATGTTACTAAAGAATTATTTATTAATGAAGTAAAATGAATTGAAGTATAATGCATAATTGAGTGTTTTCTGAAAATTTCAAAAGAAATATATGCATAATTGTTTACATAATAGCTACATTTGCAGTGAAGCAATTACTGAATATGATATTTTCTGAAGCAGAGATGAAGATCTAATTTACAACTTTCCAAAAGTCACAATGCACATCTCCTGTCTTTATCATATAAGAGTGGCCAATGGTTTACTTTATCAAAATGGACTTCTTTGATTGGTGTAGAGAACAATTTTCCTTGATTAGATGCCCCCCTTTCATTTTCAACAAGATTATGGCTATGTAACATTGAAATCTCAGGAGACCTTCAGAGCAATTTGTGTGTAGCCTGTGGTGCAGCAGCCAAGCATTTACAACATTAACATCTAGGAAATAAGAGAATATTGGCCACCACCATTTCTGCTGCTTCATGCATGACCGATAAGCTGCCACACATTGGTCAGGTTGATTGACCCCTCCCATTCCTTTGTTGTATGACATAAAAAGTGAGGGTTGTGGTATGGGGACTTTGCTTTTCTTTTCAATTGTCCACGTAGTCACGGTGCCAATTTTCAAGTCTTTATAATTTTTAGTGGCGTGACTACATTGTTATCATTTCAATGCATTACCGCTGCTTCTATGAATCATATAATCCTTTTTTCTCCTTTTTCATAATTAAAATTTCATTTTCATAAAAAAATTTCATTTTTGAGAGGACATTTATCAGTTCAGTTTTCCTGAAGTATTCTTGTCGTACATATTCCCCTTGAAGTTAGATGTTTCATCAGTTTGACAGATGTAAAATAATTATCAAAAAATATTTTGTCCTTTTCCTGGCTGAATTCCATCTGCCTCAATTAGGGACAAGACAACACTCCCACTACCCATATGCTTTTGGGCTCTCATTTTCTTTGCCAGTGTACACTTGAAATGTTACCAAGTAAACTTGTATTACAACATATGCCCAAATTTTGAATCAAAAACATATTGGCTTTCCTCTGATGTACTGTTTAGCATAATGTTTCACATAATATGGAATCATACTTTCATCTATGGAGATGTTCTCTTTTAGACCACCATGTTTCTTATAGTCAGCTTCCCACAAAGTTAGTAATGGTCTGAGTGTGAAACTTCTGTCAGTTCCATCATAGTGAGCATTGTCATTTAGTGCCTCAATATTAACTCAAAATTACACTTAATACTTTCTGACAACAATGTAGGTGAATCATTTTCTTTAGACTATTACATCAATTTGTTTGCATATTTAATGTATCCTGACATCAAAATTCCCCCAATAACAGCAATAAGTTCTTTTCAAGTTATTTCCAGTGTGCAATTTTTCTATGATGCATATAAATTTGTCTGTGTAATAAGAGGATCAAAGACTTGATCATTAAAAACAATAAAAAGAAATCTAACAGTGTTTCACATACCCTTGCTTCATCTGATGGGGGTATAGCTGTGCAGTTAGTATGCATGCCACCAACATATTTGCTTCTTATCCATTTAAGGCTTGTCTTCCATGTTACAGCCAGCAGTAGCACCATTAGTGGTAGAGCATGAGGATCCACTGTCTAAGGCAGTAGTCACAGAAACATTTGGTAAAAATTCTACACCTCCATTGCCTTACAATAGCTTGCATTGACTTCACCTTCCAGGTTTTTCTGATTCTTCTACTAGGTTTTTTATTCATTTTTAACAGAGAAATCAATTACTTTTTAGCATCTCTAGATGTTGACTGTACTTCACATGTTGCCCAAATCTATTCCCACCCAGATAGTTTAGGGTGGCATCTGATTTGTCACTGTCTACATTTGTTTCAAACCCATCTTCAGGAGGGAGTAACAAAAATTAGTTGTTCATCTTCAGGTTCAAAGTTTCCATCATCTGGCTTACCAACAAACTGAAAATGAGTACGAGAGATCATTTCGGTATTTCAAAATAAAATATACAGATTGAAAGCCATAATTAAATAAAAATTAAAACTTGGAAGAAACAAAAGAAATAGGCATAAAATAAAAGTATATTATAGCAGATCAAATAAAGTAACAATAAATAAATATACTAAATAAAAAAAAAACAACAAGAAATTAGACTCGAACCATGAGCAAAATTATGAACGGAATTATGAGCTATATGCTTTACTGCCTGAGTTAGATTAGATTAGATTACATTAGATTAGGTTAGATTGTATTCTGTGAGTTCACTAGCAGCCATAAAGGCTTCTGAACATAGAACATGTCAAGGAAATGTACAAAAATAATATATAAACATAAATATTGCATAGAATATGGAACATTTGAAATAAAATACAAATACTATATGCGTGTTAAGGAAATGTACAATAAAGTTACATATATACATAAATATTACATAGTATACAGAACATTTAAAATAAAATAAAGACATATTATATACAAAATGAAACAAATCAAGTGTAATTTTGTACAGAGTTGAATACCTCCTTACTGTTATAAGGTTAACATACGTATAGGCAAGAACAGTTATTTTAACATTCACTAGGATTTTACCTTTGTTCGTCTGATCATTTTGTTCTATTTGATTTGTAATGCATAGCATTTACTGTCAGTTCTTAATATACATACATTTAAATAGCTTTATTAATTCTAGAGCAGATATCAAATATGACTGGCAATTGTCATTAATATTTACTAATACTACTTACAGAGCTATATAAGTATTATCATTAGGATAATTTGTCATTCAGATAATCTTGTACAGAATAATATGCTTTTGAGCATAGGTACTCTTTAACAGCAGTTTTAAAGACATTGAAATTGTCAACTTTTCTCTTAAGATCATTAGAGAGAGTATTAAATATTTTTATGGTTTCGTAATATACACCTTTTTGGAAGCAAGAAAGCTTTGTACTGGGACGATGGATGTTACCCTTTTGTCTAGTGTTTATCTCATGAATTTCCATGTTTGTAATAAATGTGGTTCGATTGCATACATAGAATTTTAAGATTGAAAATATATACATGCAAGGTAGGGTTAATAACTTTAGTCTTCTAAAAAGATGTTTGCAAGAGTGTCTGCTATGAGTGCTGGAAATGATTCTTATAACCTTCTTTTGCATGAGGAATATTCGTTGACTTTCTACTGAATTTCCCCAAAATAATATTCCATATTCAATGATAGAGTTAAAATATGCATAGTATACTAATTTAAGTGTATCTATAGAACTGACATTTACCAATGCTCGGATAGCATAACATGCAGAACTGAGTTTGGGTATGATATACCTAATGTGAACTTTCCAATCTAAATATCTGTCTACTTGGAGGCCCAGAAATTTAATGTTGTCTATTTGTTCTAGTGACATGTCATTAATCCCAATTTCTATTGGAGTGTGTAGTGATCGATGGGTTATAAATTTAACAACTTTTGTTTTGTCTAAATTTACAGATAATTTGTTAGCTTTAAACCAGTGTGACATACAGTTCAAAACATAATTCAATTTAATTACACACTCATTCAAGTTTTTACTAGTCACCAGAACACTCGTGTCATCAGCAAACAGAATTATACTTGCAATATCCTTTATATACAGTGATAGGTCATTTATATAGATCAAAAATAATAAAGGTCCTAGGACTGAACCTTGGGGCACTCCATGTGTTACTGTTTTCCATTTTGATGTCTGTTTTCCAAATTCAATATCATTGACAACTTCAACACTTTGTTTTCTTTCATTTAGATATGATACGAACCAACTTAGAGTTTCATTTTTTAGTCCATAGAATTTCAATTTTGCTATCAGAATATCATGATTAACACAGTCAAATGCCTTTGCTAAGTCACAAAAAATCCCACCTACATGCATTTTTTTGTTTAATGCAGTTAACACTTCATGAGTAAGTTTATAAGTTGCATTATTGGTCGACATTCCTTTTCTGAACCCGAACTGATCCCTGACAAGTATGTTGTTACATTCAAGGTATTTATAAAGTCTATTAAACATCACCTTTTCAAGAACCTTTGAGAAAATTGGCAAGAGAGATATTGGTCTATAATTTGAAACATTATTGCGTTTGCCTTTTTTGAAAAGTGGTTTAACAATGGAAAATTTCATTCTGTCAGGGAAAATTCCTGACCTTAGTGACTCATTGCACAAATAACTAAGGGGAGTGGAAATTTGAGATGAGCATGATTTTAAGACTTTTATTGTTATTTCATCATAACCAGAAGAGTTTTTTGTTTTGAAGGAGTTAATAATTTTGTTTATTTCAGAAGGCGTTGTCAGGCTAACTTTAAATTCAGGCACTTCATTAGTGAAATTTGATCTTAGAAATTCCAAAGCTGCCTCTTTACTTCCAAAATTAATACTCATTTTGTTTGTTACATCCAAAAAGAATTTGTTAAATATTTCTGCAACTTCATGAGGTTTACTAATTTCTTGATTATCAATGTTTAATGTTATTAAGTCATTTTGTAATGAGGATTTACCGGCTTCTCTTTTTATTATATTCCAAGTAGTTTTTATTTTATTGTCAGAGAGTTGAATCTGTTTATTGTAATGCAATATTCTAGCCGCTTTTATTACCTTCTTTAGAAGCTTACAATATTTTTTGAAGTAGTGTTTTAAATCTATATTATTACTAATTCTTACTTGCTCATATAATTCACTTTTACGTCTACATGACGTCCTAATTCCTAAAGTGCTCCAAGCGTTCTCTCTTTTGAAGTTAGATATTTTGTTTAACTTGACCCGGAAGCAAGCTTCAAAGTGGGTTTTGAAACACTGAAGAAAGATGTTATATTTATTATTGGTTCCATTCGTTTGGTAAGTTTGATTCCATGACTCAAGTTCAAGTATTTTGCTAAACTCACTCAGAGTATTTTCATTTATTTCCCTAGATTTCTGATAAGTATATTTAGGTTTGGATTTTAAATTTAACTTTTTAATGTGTAGAACTTGTGCATCGTGATCCGACAGGCCATTAGATTTTCATGAGACATTGCAGAAATTAATGCTATCTGAGTTTACAAATATATTATCTATAGCTGTAGAGGAGCTGTTTTGGATTCTTGTTGGAAAGTTTACTGTATGTGTCATGTGGTATGTTGTAAGTAAAGTGCTGAGTTGTTCCCTTTGAGGACTAGGTTTCAAATAATCAACATTTATATCACCACATATGATTAATTCTCTTTTTGGTTTGAATAAAAATTTTAGAAGATGTTCAAGTTGCTTTCTGAATATTTCAAAATTGCCTAAGGGAGATCGATAAAGGGCTACTATAGTTAAATTCAATTTACCTTCATTTAGCTGAACTGCACAGAGTTCAAGGTTTTGTTCACTACAAAACTTGGATAAATCCAAAACTTTATAAGTCACATCATTTCTGACATATATACAAACCCCACCTTTATGTAAGATTTGTCTTGAAAACTCTGCTGCTAAAGAGTACCCATGCAGTAAAATTGGCTGAAATTCCTGTTGTGTCAAGTGGTGTTCGGATAAACACAAAATGTGTGGCAGTGAGTTTTCAGTATTAAGACTAATAGTTATCATGCAATATTGTCATTAAATGTTATTTTACTGCACATGACTGATGGGTGCTTTATCATCAAATGTTATTTTACTGCATATGACTGACCGCGAGTGCTTTATCTGCATAGCATCTGTTTAAATGGACATATGCCTATAAGAGCTCATACTGCAACACCAGTATCAGCTCATTGACAGTGTTATATCTCAGCACATGCTTACTGATATATATGTCATTTACCCTAGATTTCTCATTTTTTTCAATAATTAAAGACCTATAAATGATTAACTTACCTCTTGTGCATAACCATGTACTCTCTCCCTGTCATCTTGTGAACATGTGTGTCTAAATCATAATTTCTGAACCAAATCCACAGGAAAAACTTAAAGTCAAGTTAGCTACTTTCTTCCTAAAGTTAATGATACCAAGATGGAATACATAATCAGATTTAAACAACCCCAAACTTAAGATTTCCTTGTGGCCATTTAATGGATGCTATGCACTAATGGATTAAGTGATAAGGAACATACCATTTTGTATCAAAATGACAACAAATTGTATACAAGCTCGTGCTCCTTGAAGTTCTCTAATCTGTTTTCACCAGGTATGCTATCTCTCAGTGTTGCTTAATAGGTGTTAAAAGAAACCATCTTAGAATATTCCACAGATCTGTGGGCCCACAAAACTCCTTCTTAGCTGTTTTCTTTACTTGTAAAATTCTATTAATTTATGATTAAATGCACTCCATATTCATCTAACCTTCTCAAGGAATTTTAATTACACCAAGTTTCATACAAAGAGGAGAAAGCAAAATGTTCTCAGGTTCCACTAAAGCGTCAAGTGGAGTAATCATCTTTCTAGTTTTCATTCACATTTAAAGAGGGCATTCCATTTTCTTGAATTGAAAATTTCCATTTCTCTTATACCATTCATGAAATTATTAACTGCAAAAACATATGATTCAAAAGTTAAATTTTTAAAAATGCTTCTTCAGCTGTTTATTCTGTGGCATTTTCTTATCCTCAGGGAGTTTATGATATACATCAGGAGTGTAATGAACGTGATACTGGCCTGTCTGCAGAACTAAACTTTCGGGCCCCCTAAAATAAAATGTATAACCAATCAATAACTCACAATAACCTACCAACTAAACTTTATCAACCTGTGTTAACAATATGCACACAAATTTTAAAGTGGGGTTTTTGATGTAGCAATAATCAGTGGTGGAATTAGTGATCATTATGAGCAATTAATAGAAAGTAAGGCAAGATGCATACAAAGTATGAAAATAAAAAGGAGTTAAAAGAATCATAAATAATGATACTTTAATTTCACTAAAACGGGGCGGCGCCGTGGCCGAGTGGTTAGACCGCTCGCCTCCCACCGAGGCGACCCGGGTTCAATCCCAGGGACTGCATGTGGGATTTGTGGTGGACGAAGCGGCGTCTGGGCGGGTTTTCTCCGGGTTCTCCGGTTTCCCCCGCCATTCATTCCACCAACTGCTCCATCATCACCTTTCCTTTCATCCATTTCACCAACATTTCGTTTCATCTACTTCCTTCATCCCATACCAGGCATCGGGCTGATCACCCATCCTGGATGCTCTGTCTGATCCATGAGTGTCTGCTCCTCAACGGGCCTCTGACCCCAGGCACCCGCTTGTAAGTCCTGGGGGGTGTAAGTCCTACATAAGAGGAGGGTAAACAGATAATGAATGAATGAATGAATAATTTCACTAAAACACAAGATAAAATAAGCAAAATGGATAAACATATATATAAATGTATAATTACAATTATATCATGAGTTTGAGCTTTTTATAAATACATTAATCATGTTTAAAGGAGCCTGTATCTCTATGTAAGGTGTCCTTCAATAAACATAAAATTAACAACTGTCCTACTAAATACATAAATAAATCCAGAATGAGAATGCAATTCCTAAACAGGTAAAAATATAATAGACTAGATAAAAAGTCTAACAGGTACACAGAAAGCTGTAAAAACATTTTGAATAAAGTAATGAATGAAGCAAAGAAGTTACTTAAAAAAAACGCTTCCTTACAATGCCGTAAATAAAATAAAAGTTAAGACATGGAATATAATAAAGATGGCAGATAAAGAAAATCCTTGAAGATGGTAGAACATTTTAAAATTATGAAATAAAATGCCTTTATATTGAATCCAAAAGAAATAAGTAACAACAAATGAAAACTATATCAATATTGTAATAAATATAGGAATAAAGAAAATGAAAACCCAAGTAATGAATTAAAGAACAATATGTAACTCTATGGTAATTATAGAATGTACAAGAGAAGAAGTTATCAAATAGATGAACACATTAAAATGTAAAATATCTTATGGTATTCATGAGTACTCTAATGAAATATTAAAATATTGCAGACATGAGATAGCTGAGATAATCATGCAAGATAAATTATTGACTGCACTCTGAATAAGAGAAGACGCTTTAACAAGCTTTACATTTTCTGATAGTATAATTTGTCAAGCTAGATTACTATACTTAGAAACTTTGAGTGCAACACTATCTGAAAAATGAATTGAAATTTATGTAAATGGTTTTACAAAGCAACAGCCTATTCTCTTTCTTCCTTATTTTTATATATCAATATTAATTTTGACAGAAAACCTTAAGTACAACTAATAAGCATACTGCAGGGCTTTAACAGATTGGCATCTTGAAGATCAACACATTAGACAAAGCTTTTTAAGGTACAAAAATAGACCAAATGTCCCCATCTTTTAACACTATGACTGAAGAAAAGATACAACACTTCCACTGTGTCATAAAAGGACCTAACTTCTTGAATTCCGTATGCAGCATCATTAAGTACTAGATTTAAATTGTGCATAGCACAATGTACATGTTTTGCAGTTGTTTGTTTTTGTCAATTCTTGTTCTGATACCTTCGTATATGTCTGAAGTACTGGCACAGCCATCATACTCCTAACCATTGCAAGCCCCTTTTCTCTATTGCACTGAGTATTTCCTACATTATTCCTAATGCACCTTGATCATCTATTTTGCAAAAAAACTAAGAAGCTTTCATTTATCTTCACAACACAAGGCTTTCCAGTTACATGATGTGAAAGTGTAACAAATCTAAACATCTGACTTAATTGTTCTTTGTTTCTTATGTCCTGTGTTATATCTGTAATTATTGAAAAGAATGGGGCAGCTTTAATGTCATTAATAATTTCTTTTTTAAGCGCACAGGATAAAACATTTATTAACTCATTGAGAATAGAAGGGCTTAGATACTTTTGCATATATTTTGGTTTATTTATATGAGGGTGTAATTCAGGATCATACTTTGCCAGAAGTCCGATGATTGCTAAAAGGTTTCCATGTTTGGTTTCCCAATTCTTTTCCCTATGTCTCCAAAAAGCTAAATTATTGGATGCCAGTGTTATTGTCACACTCACAAAATGCTCAAGGACCTCTTTTCATATTGCCATTGTGCCTGCAAAATTGGCTTAGTGGTTTAAAGGTAATTTTACAGGAGACAGAAAAAGCTTCACCAAATTGTCAACATATCTGCATGTCATGATATAGTTTTATTTTTATTTGCCTTTTCTACAGTATTGTTACATGAAATAGGGACATTTACTCCAGAGTGAAGGAAATAGCTACAACTTCTACACATAGCCGCTTTCAGCTGTGCCTTTTTTCACATAGCCTGTTTTGTAAAACTCTGAAATAAATCACTTTGAGAAGAATTTTATAGCTTTTATTTATGTAAATGGCACAACAAATAACTTAAATAATGTCTGAATATACTGAAATAAAATTTAAAAAATATGAAAGCATAATGGTTAAGCACACCTAGTCACGAGCTACAAATCTTCCCTGTGTCAGATGGAAATTCTTTTTGAGAATCACTACTCAGTTATAAACCAACTTAAAAGTTGGATATAAATTAACATTATAAGCATTAGTGTTCAGAGAGCTTGAGGTCAAATATGTTTAGTTGTGGCTACAAAAGAGCAGAAACAAAATAATGGTTTATTATTAAGTGGATAATTAATTCAATTTGAAATAATGAAGACACTGAGGTTCAAGATTTTTCACATTTAAGACTTCATAAAATGCATGACACTCCTTATGTATGGACATTGTCAATGCCTGAAGACTTTCAAAATCAGTTCTGTCTATTTTGTGTTGCTCTTAGTGGAGTTATTTGGGGCTTATTTGATTCAACTGTCTTCTTCATTGTGGAAGTGGATGCCATTCATCCCTGTGATTTAGTTTATAGAACGCTTTCCCTTCTTTGTATAGAAGTATGCTAATGTCTGCAACAGTCAGATCACCTACTTTCTTTCTTTCCAGACCTATATATGAGTAACTGAAATGGAGAGCTTTGTAGTTCTTGAATAAAGTGTGGTCCAGGTAGTTTATAGTATAGGGGTGAGCCTCTTTCTTCCTCATTCTTACTGACTCCATTTTACTGACATAATATGCCAGTGTATTAATGAGTGGGATGAACAGACGTTCTAGAATGGAATGTACACTGTCTACTGCCATCATGTGTCACCTCTCTGGTAGTAGCTGTTCAATTTTGGTTCCCAGTTATTTGGATTTATTGGCTAAAGTGCTCATCAAAACTTTGTTTTTGTTCAGACTGGACCAACCATCTGAAATGAGCACTATCTTCTTGTAGGAGCTACTCTTTTCAATGAAGTTTACAATACAACTTGTGAACTCATTGACCATTACTCCCCCTTTCCCTTTATACCATCCAAATAGGTGAACATCTTTATTGTTTGTCATGTATATTGCAAAGTTCTGGACTCGCAACTTTTGGCTATAATACTGTTTCGAGACATACAATTTTGAACACAGCAACATACTCTGTACATCCATTGTGGCAACAAGGATAGCTTCCTATGCAGAAGAAGCAGCATTTTC
Source organism: Deroplatys truncata (assembly GCA_030765065.1). Classification (NCBI taxonomy): domain Eukaryota; kingdom Metazoa; phylum Arthropoda; class Insecta; order Mantodea; family Mantidae; genus Deroplatys; species Deroplatys truncata. Next base: position 195,265,989 of record CM060990.1, read on the forward strand.
CTTTTCTTTATGTGCATCATCCTTTTTTCAGTGTGCAGTTTGTATTCTCTTTTACTCAAGTGTCCTTCTTTGAATTCCAAACAAATATCACATTGATCCTTCCTTGGTTTAAAAATTGAGACTTTTCCTTCTCCAAAACCCTACGAAGTATTTTTCTTTCCACAGATTTTTTTCCTGTTTCATTGCACCATTCCTTATATATTTGATGCATATTGTTTGCACATCTAAAGTATGAAACTACTTAGACTCGTGAACTTGATGTGCTGCAGTAGTGGCTTAGTACTTTCAGAATTAATTTAAGCCACCTGATGACTGAATTAGATTTCAGAATTCTCTTTTTAGTTTGTGAATCTTCTATGCCCTCTCTTTTCCTTTTTAGTTCAATTTCTGAATCACTGCTTTCATTTTTCATATCCCTGCTCCATTTGTCGAAGCTTTTTATCCATGCATTTGAAACAGTTTTCTTCAGTCCTACGGTTGACTAGAGGAAGTTTCTGCATACCTTATTTTTATTCCATCTTGTTTGATAAATCAAATTCATACTGTTTGAATGGGTTCACTTTTGCTGTATCTTACTTCCTCCTAAGTACTTGTCTCTTAACCACCAGAACATTTACATTTCATTATGAAATTCCATATACTCCACAGCAGTTGCTATTATCATTAACCTCCATTGTTTGTCAGCTGATGCAAGATGATGTATGTCCCAGGTGTTTGGAGGCCAGAATTTCTCATGAGCTGGTTCTCTTACATTCTGAGCAACTTGATCACACATAAAGCTTCTTTTTCAAGGTGTTCCTTGTTTACAAGAACAAGTCTTTGGAAGGAGTTTCCTCTCCTCCTGCACAGTTATAGTTGAGGTGCTAGTAACTCTCTTCAGTGCATGATTTTATTTTGCCATGAACTCTAGAATTCTTAGCTATTATAAACAGAAGATTCCTTCATGTTGTATTTGGAATGAGTCACACTATCTTTACACAAACCTTCACTTACTATGTTTTTAAAACTGGAGCATTTTTGAGGCCAATCATCCTCATCATCAGTTTTTAAAACTTAGTGAAGGTTTGTGTAAAGTTGGTGTGACTCATTCCAAATTCAACAATCTGAAATTCTTATTGTCCTCTCTAGTGCCTTTCAACATTTCCGGACTGTTTTTTGAATCTGCTGGAAATGTATCCTTCAGTACAATATGTGCAGAAGTACCCAGTAGCTGTACATTAGAATTTTCATTAGTCAACTCACCTTCATTACCTTTACTAGCAGTTAACTCATCTTTTTGGGTGGCACTTTCGTCAAAATATTCAGTACAGTCTTGTATAAATAAGCTTCGTTTTTCAATGCTATATAAAGAATGGGTAGAACATGTTTACTGATATGTGTCGCTGAATTATCTTCCTCTATTGGATTTTCCACTGCTATATCAGAAGTGCTTAGCAAGTCAGTACAATGAAGTCCTCTGGGGAAAAACAATGTGGAAAATGCTTACTGTATAGTTATTAATTAAATTTACTTTAATTTCAGTTTGTACCAGTTAGGTGTGAATGAAAGTATTTTATGCCACAAATACAAACCTAAAGCCATGTTTTTGGTTGCTGCATCATGCCTATTAGAAGCAAGACTTTGCTATGTTTTGTTGAAATATCTTTCTGTATTGGGTTTGTTGTTAGCATCAGATTAAAACGTTTTTCAAATGGCTGCATAACAATACTGTCTGCAAAATAACTTTAAAAATGTCTACAACATAGGTTTAAAAGCAGGTATTTTTCACTGAATTCATAATCAAATGCACTGAGTCCTTACATATGCACTTCAATGCTTTCTGCCAAGGACAATGTATACCTAAAACCATTTCTTTAACTACATCACATCCTTTAGCAACAAGATTTTCATTAAGATGTTTTGAAATTTTTTCCTGTTTTGGATTTGATGCTAGCCCTTATCAGGAATATATCCCAATGGCAATGTATTGATAGTGTCTGCAAAACAAATTTAAGAAATACCTACCATGTAATCAGAAAACAGGCCCTTTCATTGAACTGATGATAAAATAACATTTATATGAAATGTATATTTATTTCAGCTTGTTATAATTACAAATGAATTACTTTCTGCTGATTTTGAAATGAAAAGTTCATACTTGAGGTCATAATTTCTATTGGTACTCCACACATATAAGCTTTCAGATCTTCATTTGCTTGAAATTTAATAGCCAGTTTCACTAGCACATGGCCAGCTTTGCTCAAATGTCTGCACACAAACTTAACATTGATTTGTTTACATTGCTTATCTCAAGGAGCAAATCTAGACAATATTCACTTCCCTGTATTGTGCTTAGCTCAAATTTGCCAAAAAGTACACATAGCTAGATTTGCAGGCACAATGACAATATGCTTTCACTTTTCTTTGGTTCTAACAATCCATAGCCAGATCAACTATCTTTTACTTATGCCACAAATTGAAAATAATGCTTGTGTTCAAATGTGGGTAAGTAGTGTCGTATTGCACTATACATTTGGTTAATCACCTTTAATCTTTGATCCGTTCCCTCTGAACTGAAGACAACTTCTGCTTTCCAAAACCAATATGGTTTACAATAAAAGATTTGTTTTTAATTGAACAACACAACCATTCTATCCTAATTCTTTGCCCAGTCAATGTGAACTTAGCATAATGTTTGGTGGAAAAGGATCTCTTTTCCTGCTTAGGATTTTCTGAGAAAGGACCTGCTGGCTCTGGCTGATAAGAATTTTGTCTAACAAGTTTTTCAGTTTCATTATATACTTCTAACTGATAATCTACACAATCACTGTAATGCTCTGCAGCTAAAGAATTGGTAGGCCTAATTACATTTAAGGCAATTTTGTACCATCTTGCATTTTACTAACACTTTCATAATTGCTGCTCCACTAAGATCTATTTGACTAATTTCTATATCACTTTTCACTTCAGATGCACTGGATACGAATCACCTGTGGCACTGGCCATACAAACTTCTGTAACTGTTGAACTAGCACAACTCCTAGAAGCAGAAAAAAATTACTGGTTTTTACTAATTTGTTTGATTGTTTTTCTAACTCTTGGTTCTTTTTTCTTTTCTATGCACCACTTGGATATTCATACTTAACTTTCAATGGTTTCATTTTCAGTAATTATTGTACCATATTGTCTATACTCTCTGTCTCTCTAGTATAATTTACTCAATTAGAACACAGAAAAATATGTAAACAAAATTGAATTAAAACCTGTTCAAATAAAGTTTGAAAAATTTCGCACTGACCACACAACTGATATTAACTTCCCACAAACAGAGATCATTTGAAACTGAGTAAAGTTGACTGTTGAATAATTGTTACTATACAAACATCATATTGGTTATTGACAAAATTTGAAGAAAAACCTATTCCATTCCACTGTTGTCAAATTAATGTATAACAAAGGATAAATGTTCTCAAAAAATGTGTATAAAACCATCTCAGGTACACTACACATCAAGAAAATACAGGTTGTTTTAGTGGGATGTCCCAATTTTTAATTAGATCTAGTCATTGACTAAATAACACAAAATAAACATACCCAAGTATAAATGAGAGGTTATCTCTGGGAGAAATAACAAGTTACAAGATGTGCTGGAAGTGTCCTCCCTCCTCCTGGAGACACATTCCTGGAGCTGTTTACTATTGTGAAACCCAGACATACCATTATAAATCAACCAGTCAAAGGAAAAATGTTTAACCTTTCCAAGGGTGTTAATTCCATCAGCATAGGTTGTCACAAAAGTTTTATCATGAAAGTTTTTGAAAGCCAATATGATCGGCTATTGCGCTCAGTGGGGTGGACTTTCAAAGCTGATCTGCTCATATCTGACATTTTAAGGGCTGGCAGCTGCTCTACCATGTGGCACTAAGAAGGTTAAAACATCAAATAAGCTGACCACTGTGGGGCACAGGATGTGTAGCAGAAGTTATATTGCTATAGGTAATTATCTTTTATCCTCTATAATGGCCCTGAATTGCTTGAATCATACGAAAGCAACAATCATCTTAGTGATTCTTTGACTTCCACAATATTATGGGGATGGTAAAGGGCATCATTAATCTTCTGTGATTCAGTCATTCATGAAGAAAGATGCAACAACTATTCTTATTAAGGGTGCTATTTCTCCTGTATATAGTGAACATTACCTGGCCACATATCCAAAAAACTATGAGCAATATTGCAAGGCTTGACATTAAGTTTCAAAGCCTTGCATGCTGTTGTATAAACTTTATACTATATCACAAATCATTCTCCTAGCAAAAGTAAGAGTTCGCATAACCGAAGTGTTAAAGTACAAAATTTATATCTGCACTTATCAACACTTCAACAAATACATTTGGGATGTAATTCAGTGTCTTCCCAAGAGTAATAAAGTAGATCAGATACTATGATGCATTTTGGATTCTTTATTCAAATGGTAAACATCTCTAAAACACTGATGTAGTGAGTTGATTGAGGACAAATATTACATCATGTACACATATAGTTACCAGGACAAAGCTTTGGAAGTATATTTGCCTAAAAACTTTATTCCACAGCTCTGCTAGTGTTCAATATTTATAATTACCCATTACAAAAAATGTGCCAATACTCTTAAATAACCCTCTGGTAACTTTGATAGTTTTTTTAAAGCTATATATAGCACTCATATTACATTTTCATTGTTGATCAGCTTAATTAGTATGCTTTTATGACAGTTGATGTTAAGAGTAGGATTTTTCTTGAATATTAACTTGATCATTTACACTAAAATTTTACTAGGTTATTAAGCTTCATGCATGCTCCATTAATGATTTAAGCTCACCAAAGATGCATATATTTTACAATTTATGGTTTACTTTATCTTTTTATAGAAAAAAGAATAGAGATACTAAAGCTTGACTTTAAACCAGAGAAATGCTTGGATATTTTACCTTAAAGTATTATTTAAGGACTGTTCTTATTTATAATTTGCTTTTACCAGATTTCTGCATAGGTGCCTTGTTGTTTCTAAGTATTTTACTTATCTATGTATTGTTCATTTAATTCTCACCATTTGCATTCAAGTACATAAAATCTAACCCATAATACTTGGACTGGCATAAACTGACTGTTTCATGGTTACCATCTTTGCAGCATCTTGTCTTTCTACAATGAAATTGCTAACTTTGAGAGGATGGTGTAATATACATATACTAATTCATGTAATAAGGACATCATATAAATTTACTATCATTTATTATAATAGACAACCCAAAGTATTCACAATTGCTTTAAAAAATTAAGTATATAAGAATGAACTAGCATCATCAGTGTAATATTTAACTTTACCTAAACTCATGAGACCTTACTTATTTTACAATTAAGGTAAATAATTTACAGGCACCTATAATTTCAAACTAGCATTTTATGATTTCAGCTGCGCATCAAGTTTGTCAAGGATGCAGAAGGAATGAATAATTTAATAAACATTTTGTCAACAGGGAGCTTTCAAATTCAGAGAGCAACATTAATACTTCTGAGTGTAAGTAATATACTTTTATATAAAACCAAAATAGGTTGGAGAAATATTGCATCCATGTGTAAACTAGCAACATGAAGGTATACAACTAAACCTACTTAAACTACTTAAACTTTAAAAACCTTCATTAATAAATGAATAAATGTGCAAAGCTGTACAGTGGCTTCCAATTAATTATTTTTCTAATATAATGCAAACCTTTATGCTTTTAGAAACCTAAAATGTAAATACAATAACTCCTGTGTATCTTAAGTTAATATTGAAGCCCAACATTGCCCCTAGGGCAAATGATTGATACTTCTCTGATGATTCATGTGTTCAAGCAATTTCTCCTATGTGCAAAAACATGTATTTATTTAAAAAATCAAAATCAATTCTTGCATGTAATAATAGGTTTTTTGGTATATTGCAAATACAGATTTCTTTTCTAAATACTAAAACTTTGTATTCATTGTCTCATGAATGTTTGGGTTATATATTTTAATAAAAATAAGCTTAATATCTTAAAAGTTAATAATTTTCTGCACATAGAAAGTAGGTATTGAACAATTCCAATCTAGTCACATATAAGATATTTCATCTCTTTCAAAAATAAATTACATGGAAACCTTTACATATAAAACTATTAACTTTCTCAATTTAAAACTGAGTTTAATAACACTTCACTTGCTCCATTTACCTTATATTATTAACAGGTACATGTTTTGCAGGCAGTTGTAGGCATAGTTAGCTAGCTTTCACTGATGGATCCAAACTGGTATTTACGTGAGGTAGCTCAGGGGTGGGTTTTAGGAACTTGAAGGTTAGAATATCCAGAGCTACCTCACCTGAACAGCTCTTTACATCTGGCAGTTGGTGCTATCTGACAATGTGGGCACCTGCTTACAAAACATGTACAAGTTAATACTAGGTAATTGGAGCAAGTGAAGTGTTGTTAAATTCAATTTTAAATTTTATAACTTCACAATGCATTGTTTTGAATATAATGAATATTATATTGTAAAGAACTTAATTTCTTATTTAAAATAAAGTGAATACAGAAGAACAGAATACAGAATAATTAAGAACTGTGACAATTATGAAACTTAGCAATTTTACAAAATAGAAATGGTATTTCAGTACCCCTGCTGGAATGTTGGTAGTGAACACTTCAAAAAATATTTCACCAATAAATACTCAACCTGCAGCATAAAGGTGATTGATACCCTTTTTGACACTATATAGAAAGTAAGTGAACTGGATTATAAACTGGAAAAATAGAAACAGGTTGAAAAATTCAATGCTAGAGCCTGGAATTTGAACCATGGCCTAACATGCACTGCTGTAACCAACTAAGTGATTATGGCAACAAGCTAGAATGATAATGAATTCCTTAACTGCATTACATTTTTTCCTGGTAAACCATACATTTTGGTTGAGAACACTTGTGGTTTACTGGGAAAAATGAAAGTCGGTTGGGGAATTTAATGCTGTACTACCATGTTGCCTTTGTAGTTCAATTAGTTGGAGCAGCTGCACGGTAAGCCAAAGATCTGTTGTTCAAATGCTGGCTACAGCATTGAATTTGTAGTCTGATTCTACATTTCCAACTTAATACTACATACTGTATCTGTTATTTATCACTGATTATGAACTGTTGAATATTCTGAATCTAAAGTATACTCTAGTAGTGTGGTTCCAGGTGCCATATTTTTATGTTTCCAAAACTAGAATAAATCTCATTTTCAACAGCTAAAACTGTACAAGCATTTATTTCCCAACTAAGAGTTTTACTTCTTTCCTATATTACAATTATCACCGAAAGGTTGATAATTACAGTCATTTACTTTATTGAAGTCCTTCAAATGCATATACTTGGAATCCAATATTGGGTTATGGTTCTGATACAGACATTTTGGAACACACTGGTTTGATTTTTGACTCACAAGAAGTAGTTCTCATATCCCAAAGTAGTCCAGGTGAAAACTGAAGCTTCCATCTGGAAGATAAATTAGCTGCTGTGTGTATGTCTGTTACCGTAGGATCATCAATGTTTCTTCCTGGTCATATAGAGGGTAGATTTTCCCTCAGTGAACTGATTTTCAGTTCATTATATGGGTACGTTAGGGTAATATGAGAGCATACGTCTGAAATGAGCACATTCCATATATCGGAGTTCAGTGATCTGAGCAAACAGCGCCTGTATTGAGTGTTTACCTAACTGTATAACATGCCTTAGATGAGCATTTGCCCTGGAGATAGTTCATCTGTGCATAGGAGGACATACAAGATCTGGTAAGTACCACTTCTCTATTGCTATTTTATTAACTCATGTTTGAAAACATATAATGACTAGATTAATATATTAATGGTCTTGGAATATGCATAATATGATAGCCATATGAGTGTATTTTAGTGTGTGTTTATGGTTAACTTCAAAAATTGCAGGATTGCTAGATGGCAGTATAATGTACTTGACCTCCTCGGCAAAGATGAGCAGAGATGCTCATGCTAGTCTGACATGTGGATCTAGTTGTCAATGGGGATCCCGATTTCCTCATTCTAATGCTACACCTAGAGCATCAAATGAACTTTAATTATAAAACAATTTACTAGCTTTAAAAAAATCCTAGCTTAAACAAATTTTTATGTAGTCCATCTATTACATTTTAATTAATTAGGAGAAAAATAGTAATGTGCGTGAAATAAATTGTTTCCTATATATGTATTGAATTCCTACATAGCTAAGATGGTGAGCATTCATAGCATGTAACTTGGGTACAAGTTTCTGGAGATTACTAATTTTTCTTCTAATTTTGTAGATGTTTTATTTAAACTTTTAACATTAGCCAAATTATTTCAGTGTGTTATTTCAGTAATAACTGCTTAGAACAATTTAATTATTATGCTGTTATTCATTTCTGTTGTGGATGTGGAGTAATAAACGTAAATATGGGGACTGGTCTGTACAGTCTATGACAGAAGCAGTCAAATGTATGCAGGAAGGGGGAAGCCAGAAGAAAGCTTCTCAGTTATTTTGTGTTCCTTAGCAAACCTTACTAACACATCTTGAACTATTCAAGAATGGTGGTAGTATTGTTAGACCACTAGGCAGGAAATCTGTACTGAGTGACAAGCAAGAAAAGGAACTGGTCAATATTTTGCTTCATATGGAGGCAAGACTTTATGGTCTAACTCATTCAGTACTATGTGTATTAGTATTGTGAGGTAAATTCGATTAGGCATCCATTTAATAAAGAAAAATTAAGAACCTGCCGAGATTGGTTCAAAGGATTTCTTAATCAGCATCCTATCCTGGCCATAAGGCATTCACAAGGCACTTCAATTGAGAGAGCCCAAGGTTTCAATAGGGCTAAAGTTGATCTCTTCTATGAAAATTTACACAGTGTTTTGTGTGATGAGAGTGGTAAAATACTGATTCCTCCAAACCAGATATACAACTGCAATGAATCTGGTTGTATGGTTGTGCATAAACCTCTACACATCATTTTGCAGAAAGGTAAAAGGACTGTCAGAGCTTTAACTAGTGCAGAGAAGGGGAAGAATGTTTCAATTTTAGTATGCACAAATCCTGCTGGCCATTATATACCACCCCTGTTTCTGTTTCCTTGAGCTAGAATGAAGCCTGAGCTCTTGGACAAGGCACCTGTTGGAAGTATTGGCATAGCAACGAAAACAGGATGGTTCTCATGTGAGCCTTTTGCAGTATGGTTTGACCAATTTTTAGAAAAAGTACAGCCAAAAAATAAAGCAGCACCCATGTTTGTAATCCTCAATGGGCACAAGAGCCATACCAGAAACCTGAAAGTTGTATTGAAAGCTAGAGAAAACAATATGAACATCATTTGCTTATTTACATTGTACACACAAATTTCAGTCAATGTCATTATCTTCAGTGGCATCAATCATCATTATGACAAAGAAATACAAACGTGGATTTTAAATAACCAAGATAGAGTGGTTACTGAAAGTGATATTCCTGAATTTTTGCAGCAGTGTATTCCAAAGGTGCATCACTGAAGAATGCTGCATTAGGGTTCAAGAAAGCAGACATTTAACCCTTTAATAGGAACATTTTTAGTGACAGTGATTTTCTTGATGCAGAAGTGTCTCACAGAGCTTGTTCTGATTTCTACAGGGCTGGAGACATAATTGATGATTCTGAACCACTGTCCTACTTTGGAATTGGTATCACAAATAATTCAGAATTCCAAAGCACCTCTAAAACCCAAGATCCCCAGTCTCCAATTCAAGTCCAGATTACTGATAATCCTGGTCTCTCATCTGAAGATAAAGTTCCCCATTCTCCAATTCATATCCTGATTACTGATAATCCTGGTCCTTCCTCTGAAAACGAAGATCCCCAATCTCCAATTCATGACCTCATTACTGAAAACCCAGGTCCCTCTTCTGAAGATAAGTATCCCCAGTCTCCAATTCATGACCTGATTACTGATAACACAGGTCCCTCTTCAATTCCATCTCATGTTCTCCAATCCCCTTCATCTGGCCAGGTTCCTGCTCTTTCAGGTATTGTAGCTTTCCCAACTTCCTCTGATTCTTCACCTGTTAGCCTAAACACTTCCTTTCACGATTTAATTCAAATACCTAAAAAGGAAACAAAAGAAGGACAAAATGTCAGAAAGAGGAAAGTTCAACATTCATTTCTGGTGACAGGAACACCACACAAAATTGTACTGGAAGAAGTGGAAAGGAAGGAAGAAAGAAAGGAAAAGAAGAAAGAAGAGCAGCTGCTAAAATCAAAGAAAACGTTGAATTTTAAAACAAAAAACATTTCCACAGGGACCATTGTGAAAAAACAAAAAGAATCCAAGAAGGCAAAGGTTACCAAAGCAGCAATTATTAATCATAAAGCCTTCCCTGCAGCGATCTGCATTCAAACGTGCTGAAGAATGAGTTTGTTGTCAGTCATGTGGGAAATGGGCTCAGAAGAACTGCAGTAACTTCAGTGAAGTTAAAAGACATTTGTTTGCGAATTTTATGCATCTAATTAGTAAAGACATTTTAAAGCAATGTACTTAAACATGATTATTGATAATTTGTATAAATAAATATTTTTTAATATTGATTCACACTTATATAAGTAACTCTGACTTCCTATTCAGTACATTTTATGTGCTCAATTTGCCCAGATGTACCAGGTAATATGAGCATGTCAGGCTATTATGAGCACTCCTTTTTTTGGTTGGACTTTAAGACTAAATTGTTGAAAGTACACCAAAACATGTCTCTTAGACATTAAACAATAGCCATAAACAATTAATCAATTTTTTGTCTACTTTGTTTTTAGACTAGCGCAGGTCTTCCTTAAAGTGCTCATAATACCCTGATATACCATACTTTAAGAGGAAGTCATGATTGATTACATTTACATTAAATGGATATCTTGGCTTTGCCATTCTCATTCTTGACACGCATTCTGAAAGAAGATTAATGGATGGTTTAAAGAGGTGTTTGATAATTGATTGGACAATGCCAACTTCCAGCATTGTCAGACCTTTTTCTAACAATAACTTCAGTTTTCATTCATACCTTCTCAAAAATGTCATTCAGTCTACTTGACAGAACTTTATTTCCATTTTGGTAATACCAGTCATAAACAGAGTGGTCCGAAAGTTTCTCACCCCTACTGCAGCTTTTGCAATCAGCATCATTTTTGGTAATTGAAATACACGTGCTTTCTTGTTGTTATGTTGTTATTAATGTTGGCAACACTTGTCAAGGCAGCTGGGAGAACAGTTCTCATTTGCAAAGTGCTTGTAACAAGAATTTTATTGAATATAAAATCCTATGACACATGGTTAGTTTAAACCAAAAGTTTCTTACTGGGTTGAGAAACTTACTTCCATTGTACAGATCTCAAAGCGCATTGTTTGATCTTTGCTTACAGCAATAGTATTACCAAGGGTTAATTATCAATTATTGCATATGTCACCCTCACAGTGAGAGCATGTAAAGTCTAAAATTCAATGTCTTTATCAGTCTGCCATGTCAATAAAGGAAATCAGTCAAACTTTGAAAGTTGTAACAGGCAAAATGGAAAGGTTGACTATGGTGATTAAAACACAAGGTACTGTACACAAAAAAAGAACTCTTACCCACTACGAGTATGGTCTTCGAACCTAAAGAAAAAGAATTAAGCAGTGGAGGCTTTGTAAAAATATTCACTGAGATCGCATATCTGACAAAGAGTTGAAATATGTGGAGGCTTTGTAAAAATATTCACTGAGATCGCATATCTGACAAAAAGTTGAAATACACACAGACACATACACACTCATACACACAGCAAACAATGTGAGACAAGGAATGGAATAAAAAGAAGGGAAAAAGGAAGGGAAAACACTGGGGAGGAGGAAGTGGCAATGCAGAGACACCAAAAAAAATTAAATAGCTATCACATAAAAAAATGAAATATATTGAATGTGAAAACTTTTCAGGGCTGAAATAGGGGGGGGGGGAATGAAATTTTGCTATGCCAAAGAAATAATCACTATGCCACACTTTAAAATAATTTAGAATCTCTGGTGTAACGGTCAGTTACTGAGCCGAAATGTGTTGCGTACACGTGGTATGCCTTCCCTTAAAAAGAAATTGAATCACATCACTGTGATCCTACATGAAAATAAAATCACAGTACAAATTCAGATAGACATATAAACCCTTAACACATTCACATGTAAAAAAAAACCTACCTGAAATCACAAATATAACCACCACGTGCGCACACAAAAAAAATTTAACACTCATGTGCTACAAGCACACAAAATTTTCTCTTCACAGCAATGTGATAATGTTTGCAACACAAATATTATTTTATACCCAGCAACAAACCAACAAAAATGTTATCTCACACACGGCGCCTCCAACAAAAATGTTATATACCGGGGTGAGCCAAAAGGTTTTGCAGCCAGATGTTCAATTTAGTTATCCTGGCATAAACATTGGCAGACATAGGCTCAGAGGCAGCAAGAGGAGCAGGAATTTAGCTGTACAAATTTAAAGCAGGCATGGGATATTCATAACAAATACACTTAAATTCACATTTAACACATTACCTGTGGTTTATTAAAATTGACATGGTACCACTACATCCTTCACAACAGATTACAGGACAAACATTGGAGGAAAATGCTCCACACTCACACAAAAACACGCATACAACCACTCGCCTTGAAGACACACACATGACTCATTCTACTAGTCAACTAGAACAGAGAGGCTAGTCCCTCTACTTGCCCTCACCGCCCCCCCTGACTAGGAGGTGGGGAGGGAAATGCCGCGCTGGACATGAATTCAAACTCACAAACGAAATAATTACATATTTCATGAATGTCATGCTACAAAGCAATAATGTGTCTGACACAACAATGCACACACATACGCTACATCATTTTGAAAATCCAAAGGAATAGTTACAACATAAACATGAATGCAGAATACATATAAAATTATTAAAAATAGGTTAAACCGTGTAATCTTCACATGAAGAAGTCAATGCACATTTTCTCACCCCAATTCTACCTAAAAATGCCATTCAATACTTCCCACACTACTTATCTGCTAGCTATGTTGTCTACACAAAAATGAACAATTAAAATTGAACATTTGTAGAAGTGCACTCAGCAGTATTACATCACAAGTTTCATTTCATTCTGAAATCATTTCCATTCAAGAACATCTTTTTTATTTATAGATATTAGAAGAATATTCTGTAACATAATGCATATATGATTGCTGGACATTTTCACTTGCATATACTGAAATAAGGTGGTTATCAATTAAAAAGTTATAAAGCTTTTTAAAGAAATTAGGTAAATATTTGCAAACCTTATAAGTTGACATTATGGTTTCAAGCACAGCTACATATAAAGGAAAAGAGCATTCCCAACACAGGTAGCTGAATGTAGTTCAGGCATGGTCTCATGAATAGCAGTTGGCAGTTCATATCCCATTGAGCTTCTTCCCTAAGTAAGGGTTTTACCATATTTTCCTCAGTACTCATAACTGATGAATGCCCAGGAGGTACACTAAACATAGTCCTGGAACATTTCCTTCATAAAATAACCCTTCTCAATTATCATTTCATGTATCATCAGCATTCACTGCCTGTGGTGCTGTATGCAGTAAGATCAGACATTAAACATTACTGCTATAACTACTATCACTAACTCATGCATTATTTTGGTTTCTTGCAGGTGTTTCTTGGTGAAGAAAAGTCAGTACCACCCATTTTGCAGCTAAACGAGCACTTACTCAAGGAAACACTCAAGACTCTCGAAAAGAAGAAAATTGATGTTCCACTGCTTTATAGTCTATGATAATTGCATAATTGAGCTGTATTATGGAAGCGGCAAAACTATTCTCAAAGAAAATACTTAAATGTAATTAAATTTGATGTAAAATTAGTTAAACATTTAAAATCCAAAGACTCCTTTAAATTAATGTTTGGTTTACCATATGTATAAAATATGTAAAATTAGTAAAAAGAGGCATAATGCAGAAAAGCTGCAACCGGGACTGCTCCTTGATTAAGTTAACTAAATGGCTTCACCTTTACCCACTCTGGAAATTGCAACCCAATTAAAATGTACAAAATTGAGAATAAGCATTTAATATGTTTAACACTACAGCCGCAATAAAGTATTTTAACCTTACTGCTATAATTATCACAACAAAAATATTTTACTAATAGAAATCATTTTGAAATTGCCGCTTCCGTATTTTAAATACAACTTTGTTTTTCATTTTGGCAACCCATTAAATTCTGTTTATAACAAACTTTGGTCTTTAAAGAAACAATTGTAAACATTTGAAAAAATTGTACTGATATTGTACTCCTTAATTCTACTAGCTATTCTTCAGAATAAACAAATTGAGAAAAGTGTTTTTAAAAGCTTTAATACTCCTAGCTACTTCAGGCATTTGGTACCCAAAGTCACATGGAATTTCAGAACAAGCAAAGAATCAAACTGAAGGCTATTTATGAATGTCATAAAACAAATATCACATGTACACCTTAGAACAAACTACAGTGGCCTCTCTTCCTGGAACGAAACTCAGCTGCATAGGGTTAGGAAATAGTACATGCAGCACGCGATAGTATGAGGTAAGACTATTATTTAAAAAATGAGGTTTTTCGTTTGTTAATTATTAATTAATTGAGAAATGAGTTACACTTATTCTGCTTACTTAGAAACATGTTGTCACTTGCTGTTTCCAACATCATCAAATATCAACAGCCAGTGAAAACATGCTCCTGGTAAGTAAATAGAATAAGTGAAGCAAAAGAACATTAAGTGTGACTCATTTCTGAATTAATTAATATTTGGAAGCTGCTTCACTGTGACCAATCCATATCTTTTATTGTTAATTCTGTGTAGTTGTTTAAAACAGTACACTGTGAAATGTTGAACAATGTTAACTAATAATAACATTTTTGTTTATCATGTGCCATATAACTAGCTATAAATAACAATTATTATCATACATAAATGAACTGTAAAAGTGTGGTTAAGGAAAAGCCCAGAAACAAAAATATTTTCAGTATTACAAGTCTCCTTTAAGGTATGATATCCTGGAATAACATGGAATGCTTTGGAGATTTATCCCAAAGTACATGAATCAAATGAGAAAGTTTAATGTATGTACGCTCAGTTATCTTGCCACATTTGATTAGGGGTGGAGTGATATTACGTAAAACCAAAGATCTCCGCATTCAATCACAGCCATGGCACTGAATTTTTCAAATTTGTTTCAATGTTTCAGCCTTAGCCTAAACATAGGAAATGTGAAACAACAATTATGAGATTTAAATGGACCATAACAGTGTCAGAAGTTATTAAATGTGTAAAATTGCAAGATATGAGACCTTGGGGGACTATCTAGATACATAAATTAAATACGAAAGTTTAATGAAAGTTAAACATAGGAAATGTGAAACAACAATTATGAGATTTAAATGGACCATAACAGTGTCAGAAGTTATTAAATGTGTAAAATTGCAAGATATGAGACCTTGGGGGACTATCTAGATACATAAATTAAATACGAAAGTTTAATGTGTATTTGGGTATTCATAATGGTAGCTCAGGAAAGACTTATGATCCATATTACAAGTCCTGTCCTTTGCATTGAATATTTCAAAGTGAGTTCAGCGCTTCATACACCTAAGTTGTATAATCCTTATTACCTCAATCTTTAATGTGTAAATGAAATACAAAAATTACTGTTCTTATGTGATATATTCTCCTTAAAGCTGGTAGTCTGTCATATTAAGGTAGCTAGCTCGTCCGCAGAAAAAATTTTGGGGAGGGTTTTGAACAATTAGATCTAAACTTAACAGTACCCCACACAATTACCATGTACCTACTCCGTAGTATATAGACGTTACATAGATAAGAAAATTACTTGGAGAAATTATATAGACAAGAAAAACTCACCAGAATCAGGATATTCCATCTTACAGCACAAAACATGTAGACTGCTTCAAAAACCAGAATGTATGGTCACCTTACTTATGTAAAATGATGATATTAGTTTCACTTTTTCTTGTAAATGTGCTACTAGCAATAGACCTACTGTTATCTATCAACATTTTCCCATATTGGTTTGCTATGAATTTAAATAAATAACACTGTCAGAAGTTTCAGGGGGGGGGGTTGAACCCTAGAAACCCTCCCTCTAAATACGGCCCTGTAAGGCAGGCAGTAAAAGTGCACCACCAGCATTTTTCCTTGGGATATCTTCAAGATACAATAGACCATGCCACTATTCCTCATAACCACTTTGGTAAGACCCCTTTCAGAGTTCTGGAAATGATGGACAACAATAATTTCTTTATCTGCATAGAGTAATACATCCGTAAGGATTGTTCTCTTGGAAATCCCAGCTTGCGATAATATGCGTTTTTATTATGACTGGTAGTTTGAATATACTGATGAGCGTTCTTGTGCAGGTTGCAAACCTGTTCCATAAGGTCCTCATTGTTCTGCAATATGCAGCTTTTTTCTGAACATCAGGCTGCATGTTAGCTTTCTGGCAAACATAAAGCTTGGTAATATCAACTTGGTGCTGTCATGTGTTTGCAATCTTCAAAATAGGAGGAAGAGTGGCACCCTGATAACCCAGTGCTGTTAGTGGCTGACCATAACTTTCCTCAGATGTTTTTTTGGGGATTTAACATACCCCTCTACTATCATGTCAGACTGCAGAATTAGATGTGTAATTCAGGTTCTTGTTTACCTCAACCAGTTTGTGTAGGAGCTGGGAGCATAGGTGCAGAGCTGACCATTGCTAATGTTGACAACTGTTTAATGAAGAGCAGAGCAGGGTGTTATCCTCTTGTAGAACCAGAGTTCTATGTTTTTGGCTATGAATATTCTTTTTGCATGCAATTTAGAATGTACATGGCCTTAAATACAAGTAGAAGTGTAATGATAACTTTTGTATTTAGCAACTCATCATTATTTTGCCACTGCCTTTTTTTTTAATAAATTTTTAATTTGTTTGTAACAACAGCAAGAACAAACAATGACAAGGATAACGGTGATGATGATTATGATGATGTTATATAATATTAATCGCTATAGCTGGTTTTACTTCTTCCAGGTAGGTAGCTTGTATAGCTGTCATTCATATGACTCTCAACACCTCTTTACTCTTCTGGATAAACAAGTTTCTTACTGTAGCTATCAAGGAGAGATTTTAGTTGATCACACTATTACACAACTCTCAAGCTTAGCAGCTGTTGTGGCAAGAGCTTGTAATGTTATTTTCTTAATTTAGTACAGCAGCAATATCTGCATACCAAAATATTCTAAAGAAGTAAGAAATTATTTATATTTGTATAGCAATATTAATACTACAAAGTACATTATTAGTACTTTAAAACTGCAATCATAAGATATTTTGAGTTTATACTCTCAGAGGTAACAATTTTTATGTCTGTCAGGTTTCTTTTCAGTTATTGAAACCCCATGTCAGTCATTATCATTTTGAGTAAATATGTTTAAAAGCAGTGTCAGCAACTGTCTCACACTAAACATTTATTCTTGGGTGAGCAAGAGTAAACCAAAGCATTGCTATAATTCTGAAGCTTCAACAACTGCCATAGCAGTTTTGAAGAACAGTATGTCTAAAAAGGCTGCAGCTTCAGGATATGGATTCCATTGATTATTCTTATTTTCTTACGGAGCGATAAATATGTAAAACTGGACATTGTCCACCACCAATTTTCAGCAAAAATGACAAGAAGGTGCTAGTCAAGTGAGAATTGCAGTTTCTAGCAAAGCTGAAATTTGTTAAAATTCTTTATAAACTGGTTTATAAATTAACAGCTACAGAGAACTAACATTACATTCACTCACTAAAACCACTCGTTTCTGGCAAATAAATCTATATAGCTCTTTAACAGATGGATTACAGACTGCTCCTAGAAGGTTATTTCCTTGCAGAATAGAAGATGCTATGCAGAAAGCGTTCAAGAATTCTTAAATCAGATTCCATGTCATCCAAGTGCTTGGGGGGAAAATGATTTTACAAAATGGTTTCCTGAAATGGAAAATTACATACTTAAAAGCAGGTAGCTTTTAAAAGCGAAGGATTCTATGAATAATCTTGACAATCCATCATGTGTTACTAATGCAAATGAGACAAACTTTTAGCTTTATCCAAGATAAAATAATTTCTGGCAATAAGCGTATATGAAGTTCATCAAGATTTAGTCAAGTCATTCATTATTTCTCTGTTTACCTTCTCTGCTTGCAGGAAAATCCACTGCACCTTTGATTATTTATCCCTATAATGCACTTCAAAACGAAATATTGAGTTCACGAGTAGGGTGGAGATATTAATAATAAATGGGTGAAATCACTTATTTTTTTAAATATATTTGGAATGCATTTTGCCTATATTTTATGATCAACAACATAAGATTCTTGGTGATTCTGTTTGTGATTTGATATAAAGCACACCTCACATACATCTGAATGAGCACAGTTCAGAATTAAAGATTTCCAATTGCCTTATATCCAAATTCAACAAGATTCCTGCAGCCAGCTGATATGTTTGCTCTCTATCCTCTTAAGTATGGATGGAAATCAACTGTGTGAGAATGATGAAGAATACATCCATCACAAGCATTGACAAAGGAAGCATTTGTAACTATATCAGAAAATGTAGTTCAGATACATATCAAGCCTGGAGGGCTACAGAATGGTTTCAGAGCCTGCAGTCTGTAACCTTGGGATAGCAATGTTATTGATTATTGAAAATGTTTGGGAGATAATAAGAAATCAAAGGAGATCAATTAATTGCCATAGATGTCAACGGAGAGAGAGCTCCTAAACCTGTGCTTACAGTCACCAGATTCAAGGTAATTACTGATGAAAATCTGCAACTGAAATTTGAATCTCAAAGCCAAAATGCAAATGTCTTGAGAGAATGAAGAGTAGCAAATGTTATATAGAATGTGGACTGAGCTAAAAATAAATCATGTGAATTATACAAGAGGTAGATTCAGGCGGAGGAAGATATAAAACACAAAGCAGAATCTAATACATGAAGAAGAGGGCATTAGTACAGACTAAAGTGATACTGCACATGCTAAAGAGAGAATAAATGAGGCAGATTCAAAACAAATTGGTATAAAGAATGATTTAGTCAATAAGACTATAGCAACACAAACTCATCAAAATCAATTATCATTGCAAGATACTATTGTATGGTCTAACACACCTAAGAGAAAGAGAAAACTGAGTACTGAAAGAATGTCTTCTGTACTTACATGGACAACAAATGAGAGGAATTTCAAAATCTAAAACAAGAAACGTAGTTTACATTAAAAAAGGAAAAGTTAAAAAAAACAAGAAAAGAAACTAAAGTAAATGAAAGGAGAAAAATCAGACATAAAAATATACGAAAAACTATATGAACCTGTTCAACAAAAGCAATGAATAGCAAATTTAAGAATGGCACCAAAAATAGGCTTAAGCTAGTTATGAGGCAGCATTTTGCTGATGAAACCATAAGCAAAACAACAAGAATAATGAAGAAAAATGAAGAAGTACAATACTGTGAAGAAAATATTATAGAAAACTTTTTCAAACGTGCTGCAAATATAAAGAATGATGGTAAAGAATGTGACTTCTCCAAAAAATAATTTCATGACAGGTGTTGATTAATTTCAACAGTAACATCAATTTCAACAGTTTGCATTCATTGTGGACACTTCACAAAATTAATGAATGCTATTCTCAGCAATCACATATAATGCTCCTTCACTTCCATTTTGAGCATTCTAGTAAGCATTAACTATCCAGTATGCTATAAGAAAATGATAAATGTGTGCAATTTATTTTAATGTAGCTTATTCCTGGGTTTTAATTGCAAGGTGTATGTGTAATACTTTGATGTCAACAACTTTTTGAAAAGTGTCAGTATCTGTAAATACCTGTCAATAAGTATGCCTCTTTCAATTTTGCTTTCATAAAAAATAACTTAGTTGAACTTGAATAACAGACCCAATAGTACATTTAATGACCTAAGGAAAAAGTAAGGAAAAGTAACAGTACTGGTGAGACATGGCAAATAGGTGCTTAAAGGGACAATAACTATACATTTTACCAACCTTCAATTCTGCTGCTAGTCGTTCTGCTTGATTCTATATTTTTAGTCCTATGTACGGTCACTAAATGCATAAATGTAGTGAGCTTCAGCTTACCTTCATTTAATTATCTCATGCTGCTGACATTCATTTCAGCCTCACAATCACTGCTGTTTCATTAGTGAATAACCCCAAAAAAATTCAATTATAGGGTTGGAAAGATAGAATCAGATGACTTAAGAATTCAATGTCATAGACATCAGTCATTTGATTCTACCTTTCCAAACTTAATAATAATAATAATAATAATAATAATAATAATAATAATAATAATAATAATAATAATAATAATAATAATAATAATAATAATAATAAAGTACTTATTTGTCATTTAGTAATTACATTAATTACAATAGACTTCATCAAGATAATAAAGAAATAGATTCGAAATATACAAAATAGCTATACAAATATAAATTTACAGTGTATTTTTGTTCATAAAAATCGTGTAAACAATAAAAAGGATTTTCTGCTAACCATTTACATAATCTGTTTTTAAATATTTGAATTTTCAAGTTCACTATTTATTGAGGAAGTGCATTAAAAAGCTTTATTCCAGTTGCTTTATAATATTTAAATGTTTCCAAAATGTGAAATCAAACACAGTGAAGCAATGGATAAAAGACACTTAGGGCGGCGTGCACCATGATGGAGTAAATTACTTCGGAAGTAACTTTTACTAAAGAAATCCCCACTACGGAAGTAGGTTGCTACGGGAGCAATTTTCTCCGAAAGTAACGGAAAACTCAATTACAATTTACTCTTCTAGTTACGACTACGGAAGTAAGAGCTCATTATTCCCGGGGGTATTGTTTTGTTTGCGCGATTTACTTGCTGCGATCATGAATAAGATCATGTGCGATAGCAAAAGGGGAGAAACTCAGCGAAAGAGATAAATGTTTGTTGGTAGAGATAAAATCCATTTAAACAATGAGTGTAGGTAAAAATCGTGTTATAAAGATGCTGGAAGAGAAATACTGGAAAGTCGTGGTTGACGAGTTTAATAATTCGATCGACGGGAAACGTGCTGAAGAGCAGCTTAAAATTCTGGAAACAATGTTTCAAATCTTCATTTTGTTTCGGAGATCACTTGCGTGAATTTGGATAAATACCTTTCCGGTTTCGGAAAAGTTCACCATATTCACGGATGGGCACAAAATAGTAACATGCATGCAGTCAATTCCACATACAATGTGTGGGAAATCTGTAAAAGTGAAGAAGAATTGCCTTTTTTATTTTCTTTACACTTGTGTGTAGGTACCTTGCTCTTAACCTCAAAAGCGTTCTAACAACGCAATGAAATACACGACCAGCAGACTCGTGATGAAAGTTTATTTATAAGATCGCCTGTAATACCGGAGTTACGATGAAATTTACTTAACGTGACATGGAAAAGCTAGTAAACTAAACGTATAATTGGCATACACTTAACGAAATGGGAATGACTCTTGATTGATTGTTGTTTTGTTACTTGAAGTTAGTGCCGATTGGTTCTAATTACCATGTGAAATCAAACTTGTAACGGGAAGGAAAAGTTTGACATTGCCAAACTTTTAAGTAACATCGCGTTATGACAACTTTAAATATTTCCGTTTAATACAGTCTAAGACTGTCACATTACGTTAAATTCATCGTAACGCCGGCTCAAGCATCTGAAATATTCCTGTACGAAACACTCATAGGACGCATAACAATAATTGCAGTTTGAATTATAGAACTGAATTTGTGTCTGAGTTTTGTTGAAATGTTCTCCCAGTGGCGTCGAAAGGCGTGTATAGGATTCTCTCCTAATACCGAAATGTTCATTGAACTTTCTCTGTATAAGTATCATATGGTTCTCGCATACCACTATCGCATTACCTTTGTTTTTTCCGCCGAGATCATCAATGTAACCTAAGTAATCGCTGTTTTCTTCATCGAGATCATCAATGTAATCTAAGTAATCCATTATTAACACGTCAAAAATATCTTCCTCCAAATACGATACGGTATTCCAGTTCAATCGACAGGTTAGTTACTCCATTCAGGTCGAAAGAGTAAATTCTAACCTATATTTGTGCTCTATTTAATTCCGTTGTAACATTCTACATGACGGTGCTCTCCGACATTTACTTCTGCGGTAATTTATTCTGGGAGTATCTGATAGGAGTAAAATTCTTTGAAAGTAGTTTACTGTCGTATGGAAGTCGCCGAGTGTTGCCTTGAATAGTAGTTTACTACAAAAGTGGGACTTACTCCAGCGCCCTTAATAAAGTGGAGTAAACTTGGACACTCTTACTAGCTTCACTCACCTGACTATGCAGAATATGTATTGTGAGCATGAGCTCAGATCAACAGCTGCCTGTTGACTGCCGGACCAACTATCACCAGAGGACACCTCAGGCTTTCAACTAAACGACTTGAGTGTTGATCTGGCTGTCAACAGGCAGCTGTTGATGTGAGCTCATGCTCACAATACATATTCTGCATAAATAGTTGAGCGAAGCTAGTAAGAGTATTCAGGTATTATATAGATTCTCTTTCATATTGACTAACACATCATAAATACACAAATTTACTACTGCAGGAATTACCAAAGTAACGAATAATGGTTTACAGCATTCAGCTTTGCATCAGTTTGTCAATATTCTAACAATCTTTTTCTGAATTTTCAATATTTCTGCTATCCTTGGGTTACCACCCGTAGTATTAATCCATATTTAAAAATACTCTGAAAGAATGAAAAACAAGGCATTAAAACAAAGCTTTTTATACTACTTCTTTAAACTTTGGTAACATGAATACTACTGGTGACATTTTTCTGCATATGTGGTTATTGTGAGGATTCGAGCATAGTTGTTTATCTATGATTGCACCAAGAGGTTTAAGTGCTTCACTTGTATTATCTGTAGATTCATAATTTTTTAAAGTAGAAAGAATATTCCATGTTTTACTTTCATTCATGTAAAAACCATTACTTTTAAACCTCAGTTGAGATTTTTCAGCATTGTTCTACACACTGTTTGTATGGGAGAATAATTAATTACAAGTTCAATTACAATTTGCTATATTACTTCCTAGGGATGTAGTTCAACAGGAAATAGTGCCAGAACTCCATCTTGTAAAGCATAACAGATCCAAAGTTTAAATGATGATGGTTATTATTATTATTATTATTATTATTATTATTATTATTATTATTATTATTATTATTATTATTATTATTATTATTGCCACTACTACTACTGCTGTTATTGTTGTTAGCATCAATATCACCACCATCATCATGTTGGGATGAAGGGAGTTCGGATGTGGGAGTACTGAGATTCAGAGTTCGGGTCTCTGTGTAAAATGCAATGAATATTTTCTCCCTCTTTGCCTATCTTCCTCCTGCACCAGTTGTAAATCCTGAGGTGAGCGTGGATGCCTCCTTCCCAGTTACAGTATTCCTAATCAGATGAATGTAATTGGACACTATTCCCTTTCACATTCCTGCTTTTATTATACACTTCAACTTGTTTACCCCTGCCAAACACACACACTACTTCATCCCCCTATCATGCCTATCTCCAATCCCCTCACAAGCTAAAGATGCTTGAGCTCTTCCTTATTTGATTCTATGGTTTTAAATGTTGATGTCACTGTAGTCCTTTATTCACCTACATCGGCTTAAATTTCTAGATGCCCTTTACTTGACAATTATTCCTAATTATTCATGAAGTTTTCACGACGTACCAATGCATTCATAAGTATTGACAACTTGTTTTGAGTTTCTCTTGCATTTGGAACTTGTCAGCATCTTTTTAATGCATTTTTCTTCTGTTCCCTACTGTTACCATGGTACATTAGCTTAAGTCCATTGGCTCAACGGGCTTTACGAGCATACTTCTAAACTTTTAGATACCCAACAACTTTGGCTTTCTCGATGTTCCGGAACATTTTCCAAGTTTTTAGCAAAGAAGCTTATGCACCTATATTGAATGGACTTTTCTTCTGTTTTCTACAATATATTGTCTGCCCCCTTATAAGGTCAACTGTACTGGTTCACTTATGAAGGCAACACCATGCTGCATTCTCCACTGTCTTTGTACTTTCCAATGCTTTCCTTCCTTACATTTAAAAAAGCACATACACTTT
Organism: Deroplatys truncata; assembly: GCA_030765065.1. Taxonomy (NCBI): domain Eukaryota; kingdom Metazoa; phylum Arthropoda; class Insecta; order Mantodea; family Mantidae; genus Deroplatys; species Deroplatys truncata. The sequence continues at coordinate 195,290,327 of CM060990.1, forward strand.
AATAATTAACATGACATATCAGTCATCACCATCATCATGTTGTTCTTGCTAATTAGTATCAAATTTACGTAGTGCAATTACTGAATTCTCTCATTTGAATAATTTTAATTGTATCACTATAACCTGCATTGATAGCCATTAAGACATTGCTTAAATTTAAATTATAATAAAAACAATACATTGCACATCCCTTATAAAGATTTTTTTCCCAGAATTCCTGATCTGGAAATTTTGTCCTACTGTCTTCGCAGTATATTGCGTGGCAATAATGTTAGACGAATATTTCTTTTCAAGCTGGTCCAGAAATGACAGGACAAAGATCCTTGCATGTACCTGCTTTTGGTGGAATTGAGGTTTGATGGTGACTTTTCAAGGGTTAAGAATTCCAATTGAATCCTGGAAAATCGAACAAAGACATAATAATTTACTTTTACAAAACAAAAAGTACAATAACTGCCAGCTACTATTTTGGTTGGAACATGGTATTCATTAAAATTCTCATTTGGATAAATTTTTCCTTCATTATAATGGATTAACCATTTTGGATTCTTTAAAAAACTTAAGTACCTTGGCAGTGCCCCAGGTTGCCCTGGCTCTACTGCCCTCTCCCCTCTTGCTTTTCTTCTGTGTGAGTTAGCCGTTGAACCATAATTCCAGTTGGAGTTTTCATACACATTGAAATGAAACTTTCCACTTCTCTACATTAACTGAATTAATTATATTGCATCCACTGTAAGCGTTTCTACTTTACTTGCAGCTAACGTTACCTTTTTCTCTGTTATCCTTCTCTTTATAATGTGCCATGTGTATTCTATAGGATTGAAATCATAGTGATAGAACATATGTCTCACCATTTGGTGTCCATGTGGGTGCAATAATTGTTTATTTTGGATATGAGGTGTGTTCAAAAAGTATCGAACCTTTGGTCGGCAAAACTACACTTACCGATTTTGAAGTCCAAAACGCTAATCCCCTTCAAAGTAGTCTCCTTGGTGATACACACACTTCTCCCAGTGCTCCCGCCATTGTTGGAAACACTTCTGGAACGCAGTTTTTGGAATGGTCAGTAGCCGAGCCGTGGCATTCCGCACGAAGTCTCCTGTAAGTTTCTCACCAATATCGAATTGACATAACCTAGTGGATCTTATCTATAGGTGTGTAATTAATATTAAACTGTAACCCAATTTTTCTAATAATTTTCGCTTTTGGATGAATAACTGATACTAACTTATATAATGGGCTACCCTGAACCCAACCATCACATTTTTAATGGTGGTTAAACATGGCTGTAATATGGCACTCAAGCTTTTTAGTAGGACCTACTGTTAATCGCATCAGCAAATATATAATCTATATACGACAGCTTTGTTTAATGCTGACAGGAAACGGTCCCTCGTTCCTTTTCTCCTGTACTCTACAGTTATTATATGAGCTCTGTGTGAGTGAGATTTTGCTCAATTACTACAAGTACCATGGTGACCCAAATTTGTAAATTTTCCAGGAGACGTGCCTCAGCTTTAAATAAATTTAGTGACAAACCTACTGTCCTTTAACAGATGAATTTTTCAAATTCAGTTATGACACTAACCAGTTAAAAGCTGTGGCTGCCCGTGCCTTAAATAGTAGGTGAAGGACTGCAGAATTTAACAAACCATGATAGTCAAATTTAAACATAATAATTTAGCTAAATATTACTTATCATGTGAGACTCACTTATTCTATTTCTTGTATGTTAAGTCAATTCTCCAATATTAGAGAGCAGTAAAGTTATCCGTGATGTCCTAAAATGGCCCATTCCTTATAAGTTTACACAAAAGTTCATTCTGGATAGAGATGCTCGCTAATGATGTCAGTCTGCCTTGTGATATACTGTTTCTAGTTACAGATTTAATTACTTTCAAACACTAAAAAAATGTCCACTCATGCACTTGTGGATGGAATTGTTAAAACTAAAGCAAATAGCTTGCATGATTCCTCAAATACATCCTTATTTTCCTGGCACCATTTGAAATACTCCACTGTAGTAACAGACGTATATCCTCATCAGCATTCAGTTCATTCTGCAAATGGTCAGTTCTTTGAAATATCCTTGAATAATATCGCTATAATTTTCAAGAGGCGAAACAGGAAAATCTTTAGCGTAATTTTTAATTGAAATGTCACAAGTGATGTCCAGTGATCTCTTTTACGAAGCTTCAAAAAGGAATGTCTGTCAAAGAAAATATGTCATTGAACACTACGGCTAGAAGAGTGAATTCGGAACTATTTATTTCATTCAAAAATCCCTTAATGAGCTGAATTGATATTTTATGAGACTGCTTGTTACTCATAATACTCTCAAACACTTGTTTCAGTTCCTCCCAATCTTCTACAATTACTTTGAGTTGTTTTGAGTTAGAACACCACCTAGTTTTTGCTAGGTCTGTGTCATATGTCCAGCTATGTCTAAAAGTTTAAGGCATATATCAAGCTGAAAATGAATCTAGTAGCGTGTTCTTTTTGATGAAGGGTGAAAAAATTAAGAAATCCTACTGATTCTTGCCAAAAATATGCGACATTTTGAAATGCAATCTAAACTATGTTGAAGCACCAAGTTTAGCCGATTAGCTAAGCAATGCACAAAAACAAATTGAGGTACTTTGACTTTAATTTTCTACTGACGAACATTTAACTGACCTGCCATTACACTTGCCCCATCATAACATTGAGCCACTAATTTGTTCTCATATGAAAACTCAGACAATATCCATCCAGAAGATTAAAGAGTCTCAGAAATTTTATCAGCACTAACATCACAGAGCCCTATACAATGCTCAAAAACACTTACCTCAAAATTCACACATCTTATTATGATAAGACACTGATTTTTTACTTATATTTGTGCTATCATCAACTGCATTAGCAAAAAGCTACTATTACGAATGTAATTTTTACATGATCTTGTATGCACCTATTCAGATATGCAGGTTATGACTTTATTTTGAATTGTCTTGGAGTACCCACTGAAAACACTATTAATTTTCGAACAGTGATTTTGAATTTCCAATGAACACCTCGATATTAATAAAGGAAGCAGTTCCCTGAAATTTCCAAGATTTATTAAACATACACCTTCCAGTGCTTAAAGTGGCCTTACAGGATGCCCCGGTATGCAGCATATATGAGTAATCACAGAGGGATGGCGGCAATTTTAAGAGAAACAATAATCAGTTAGTGAAAGCTAATTCCATAATGAAATAGAACATATATACTAGGCTATGTAAAGAAGAGGTATTAAAATACAATAATTAACCACTTATCATGCAACTTTATGAACAGAAAATTATTTATATCTTATAAGTTTATGTAAAGCCCAAGACACTTGCAATTAACGTTGTTATCTCAACTCACAAGAACGACCACTGCTTCATATATGAATTGTCTTCCTTTATTTCAAGTCTTGGACACATTGTACAGTCCGCGCTGCGTCTCTCCTATAGCAACTATGACTTGCCATAAGGTTTAGGTTTAAACATAGTGACAGGCAATCCAATTAAAAACACAAACACTAGACTGGAAACTATAGTAATTTTATGTGAGTTTCGAAGATCAGACATTATTATGCTCATTTTATTAAAACCACGTTCACAATCGGCACAGCTTACTGGTATGTTGTATATAGCAGTGAAACGCTTCTTTAATTTCTCACTTACAACCCCCTTTCCTGTTGCCCTGTATAGAACAAAATCTCTTTAAATATCCTGGGAATTGAATCCAAATCTAGAAGCGAATTTTTGTACTTTTCCGTCACCTTGCACACTAAAAACTGAGTCAGTTAGTCGAATTAACTGCTAGTTTGCATCGTCTTCATTCACCATTCTCATTTTCATATTGTTTACAATGCTCTGTATAAAGTGACCTCTGTTCACAGATGGAAAGCTAGCCTTACTGTTAATTTTCACACTTTTGAAATCCCCAACTCGATACATTTAATAACTTTTGCCTCACCGACACATGATAAAGATTTGAAACTATCAATTCTGTTTAAATGCAGTTCTAAATTTTCACATGCATGTATAATGGTACAATGACGCATTTGTAGTACTTCTGACAGATGTTTCAATTCAAGCGGAACATCATGTAATAAGTCCTAATAGTTTGATAAATTATCATAACTCAATTTGTTAGCCAATCCTTCAAACTGATTCCACTCTTTACTGTTGCGGCAATATTTTTAGATTCAGCATTACAGTGTGCATATAAAGCAGAATAAGAGGACCACACCGAGTCCACAAACGAAAAGAGGAACCCACCTCACGTCTATATCATGACCACTTTTTTAAAGTTCACTTGTTATAGCCTGTGCACACTTTACAAGCTGATTCCAGTTTTTTTGGAGAGACGCTGTACAAGTTACACAATTTGTTGACAAATATGCAGAAATAATTTACGCCACCATCCACGGTTTGTAACGCATCAATCGCGCAAGTTATTGGTGACTAAGGCAGTGCCACAATACGATTTTAGAAAACTTTTTTTGTAATTGTGGTCCTACTCCAGATTTCTTCCCACATCATAAAAGCACTTGCACCGCGCTTGTGAAGCTAACCATATAATTTCGAAGATAATTTCCATCAAACCCATTCCTTCTGAGACATTCCAGGAAGAAGTTGAACATGGTATCTACTCTTTGATCTGAAGGTTCCACTAATTCTAAAAGTAATGTATATATGTCATTGTCATCGCGTGTTTCATAAATTTTGTTACCATCATCATCTACATCAATTGGGATACGTGCACGTGTATAAATATTCAAAACATCTTTATTATTTACTGCAGTTAACTCATCGATTATAATAACCACCATTGATCTATCACTAATAATTTTCCTTATAATTCTAAGTTTCATTTCTTCACTTATATGCGATATAATGTCAGAACACACAGCATTGCTATGCAAAATTCTGTCATATCAAGCCTGTTGGTAACTTGAAGACCTATTAAATGTGCATGGTCCACAAATGGTCTATCTGGTTTTGCAGTATTGTATGCTGTACTAAAAATGCAGCATGTTGTTCCAGAATTGCACTTATCTTCATTGTTTAAAAGTTTTCCAGAAGTTGTTTTTCAACCTCCAATAATATTCTTTCTGCTGTACAATGAAATGCATTTTCTTATGTTCGAGTATTTTCTTTCGTGAGGATTGCTGCTGGCTTTCTGTAGTAAACCCGTAACATTTTATAGTACCCGAAATCCACTGTTGTGACAAAAACACGCCGAAACTTGAATAAAGTTTTAAGTTTTTTACTTTACGTCAAGTTAAACAGCCAGGATTATTAGAAATGGCTAACCAGTCGTGTTGTTCTTTAAACACAGCAAGTTGGTCTTGATTTCAACACGATGGGAAACGGTTTTACTCAACTATAACTTTTTTATAACTTTTTAATGTAGGCCTACCGTCCACGGCATCACTCGAACTCGAAGTTGTACATGTCAATAATTCTGTCTAAGGAACACCTGTATTATGTTTTTTCGTATCACTGGCTATATTAAAGTAAGTTTTTATTCACTGCTGACCACACTTCATTATAAGGAACAATATATCTTATCACAATACTGTTACACAAACGCTAGTCAAATATACGCCTGTCATTAAACTGTTTTAATAAACGATTTTAACTAGCCAGAGAGCCTTTCGAATTGCATTAAAGCAGGTATCATAGTTACATTTGCCATTGTTACGTATACGTTTTAAAAAAATGAATAAAATAATAATTAATCAGTAGACGAAACATTCTGTTGAGCTATGAGTATTAAATGTATGATTCAAATTTCTTAAATTTATCAAATTACTAATTATTCATTTCAAATATATGACTCTTATTCCAAGCATTCTTATTGCGTTAGTAAGTTATCAGGTTTCTGTCGGACTAGGACAAAATGACAAGTGCGTTCAGGGTGACGGATGTGGAGAGGGAAGAAATCGTTTTGTTATACCTGGGACAAACAAACAGCGCTGCTATATATATATATATATATATATATATATATATATATATATATATACATGAAAATAGTATTCATTGTTGAAAAAACAAACAAACAGAATTTTTACTCTTGAAGCTTAAACTAAATCCTTAATGACGATCTGGATGACAGTAAAGGAATAAGACAAAGCGTTAGCAGGTTCTATAAATGGTGTGCCATATCGGTACGTTTCCTAGCTTCTGGATGCTTACCCGGTTTATACCGTCCCACCTTAAGCATTGACACTTTCGTCATGGCCCCTAAATCCAAGTTCTTACTTAAATATAGCAGAGCATCTATAACCAACTGTAAAAATAGTGTATTCATACGAACATTTTCGTTGAATTGAGCCATAAATAGCCTTGCATTTTCCTGTAGAGCGTCAGAAATTGTATTTCTCTTGTTTAAACAAAGTATTCAATTGCATTTTGCATTTCGGGTATTCATGCTTACTTTGAGCTCACGTAGTGTTCTTAAAATCCGAAAAACCTACGTTATTCCAGACATTATTATTATTATTATTATTATTATTATTATTATTATTATTATTATTATTATTATTATTATTATTATTATTATTATTATTATTAAAAAGTAAGTAGGGCGAACAAAATAATCTTTCTACATTTGGAGCTACTGCATGACTAAGGAAATTCGTAAAACCAAAATGTTCCAAATTTAACATTATAGCATTTCCCTTTGTTTTCCTTTTTTATACAATGATTCAATGGCGTGGCAGGTCTTCCGAAGGTTAACATGTGTTTCCTAACCTCGTCTTTCCACCTGGAGAAGCTATCTGAAGTATATTACAAACTATGTCATTAAAGACATTTCGCAAACACAAAGGATAATATCCACAATACATTGTAACAATAACGAAAGCATGACTCTTGAGTGTGGTGTTGGTGTATCCCTCCCCCTGGCACCTAAACCCGTAAGCAAGCATGATTCACAGTTAGTTGAGAAGGACGTGATAGGATCCCTATCTGAGCACTTACAGGTTTAAAATCGCAAGCAGAAAAAATGTTTATGACACCTTGTCGTAACAACCATGTAAAATACAAGAAGAGGCAGGGTCTGGCGGCCAGTGTCTCTTGACATTCAATAGCAAGGAGTGGCGGCTGGTGAACAAAATAATGTGTGTGCTTCAGTACCATACAATGTGTACATCAACTTTCTAGTTCAGCAGTGCCCTTTGCTTTATGATAAAGTCTTTTAGTAAAGTTGTCACTTCAGAAAATGAATCTTGCAGGCTCTTAGAGATGATGTATTGCAAAAATTGCAAAGCCCCATCAATACTTCTAAGTCAGACTTCGCATATAGAACGCTGCTCTGCGTCTTTAGCATTTTATTGTTCAGTATTTTATGTGTCTACAGCACTTTGGAGTTCTCGGGAAACCAATTTTAAAAAAAGCTATCAAATAATTTACAGTTTAACAGCTTTGCTGCATCGGGCATTGTAGTATTTTAGACTCAAGGACTGGAAACGTCTAGCTTCCTCAATAATGCGATCGCACACTTCCTTGGCTTATAGTCGTCGTCCGTGTTGTAGTGGTTACCATGCTAGCCTCTAGTTCCCGAGGTCTTGGATTCAAACCCGGCCGAGGGCGATGGATTTTTTCGGGCGTAAAAATCCCTAGCACTGCTTCGTTCGGAAGGAAAGCAAAGTCGGTGGTCCCGTGTTGTAGATTTGCGGCACGTAAAAGAACCTCAAGCCTGATAAAGAGCCCTCTAAGCAAAATTACCGGTATTTCACTCCCAATATAGAATGGGACGCTAAGGACCACAGCAGTTAAAGAGCGTTCATAAATAAAACTCAATTTGATTTTAATTTTTGCTTCTATTTTCAGAGAATCCACCTTCTGAAGTTTGCTCGTTAATTCAGATGGAAATATAAATATACTGCCGGCTGCATCTCGAATATCCTACACACTGAATGAATGAATGAATGAATGGAGACACGGCATTTTCCGCTCTAATTGCCTCAGTTGATCTCTATTGCAGCTGATTTTAAAGTATATCAACATGAGGCATTACTCTGTGAAACAATTTCAACCAAGAAAAGAATTTTCTATGTTTTAAATGACACCGAAATCCATTTGCTTACAGACAAGCCTTATCATGAGAAGAGTTTTCTAAATCACAAAAGCACTGTAGCAATTCTTCCTGGTTTTCATAAACTACATTAATAGTTCTGGACCTAAAATCCCACCAAGTTGCAAAACCAGAGTCTAGTGTGGCTAAACGCTGTGGTGATCCTGAGAAAAAGATAGGAGAAGCTGACAGGTAAAGAAAAAATATTCTGGCAGATTTATTCTGTGAAGCTGCACATTCCTACACTAAATTCAAATGATATGCATAGCAGTGAATATAATGCGCATTTGGAAACTAAGATTAGACTTTGGCTTGTACTCCACCAACTGCACCACTCATTACCGAGGTTTCATCTTAAGCTTATGCAATGAGCTTACGAGATTTGTCTCTCAATAATTCATTAAGAATTTTTAGAATGCTTTCAGAAATTGCTTCTGCATTTTGTTCCTCTGGTTTATAAAAAAACCAAACATTTTTCTCGTATCTAAACACTAGTACCAGCTGTGACTGACTGAGACATCATTGGTTTCATCTGCTATAATAGCCACAAAGTCATCTTCTTTCATTTCCTCCGTAATCACCTCAAGACAAACTTCTAACATACAATCCAGGAGTTCGTTCTGGATGATTTTGGAGGTCCCTTTGAAAATATGGTTTAAGTCCATAGGTTTCTTCATATACTATCAATATTTCTCACTAAAACAATCAATCTTAAGAATACCCAGGAATTTTGGAAGAGACAGTCTCATATCATCTTAAAGCAAGCTTAAACGCACCACAAAGCTTTAACAACACATACCTGTCATCCCCGCAAACTTGATGATTATGCTTCAGCTTCGCTTCTTGATAAACACGGCTAAACTGAGTCACTCACAAAATTTATATTGTTTAAAGTACTTAAATCTAGAATATTGTTTAAATACTTTACATTTTGTTTGTGTTTGTTAATAAGAACATTAATGTCTTAGATCTGTCAGTCCCGACGTACTCCAAGAATCACTGTTTCCAAAGAGCAAGCATGGAAAACAGAAAAGAGCGGTTCTTTATTCGCATCCACATGGCATGTTCATAGATTTTGGGGTTAAACTGCCTGATATAGGAATTATTTCCCCCTTCTTTTGCAGATTACGCTGTGTTAAGTTGGAGCTTGCCTCACTAGCTGCATCACTTAAAATTTTTCTTCTAGGGTCCTTCTAGAGAAAGGATAATTCACCAAGCTGCTCAAAGAAGTCATGTTGCGCACACAACAGCAGTAGATATTACTGTTGGACATAACCTGGGTTTTTGAGTTGAACGGAGTATTTTCCGGTTATTTGTTGTTACGGTACTAACTATTAGGGTTACATCTGCTCCATATGTGCATTCTCCGGAGAGCTTTATATCTCTGAGTTACGTTGCTGTAATGCAATATCTACATATTTCCGCTGGTATCAAGCACGACAGCAAAGATAACCGCATGAACATCACATAGATGGCGGTAGTTATACTACAGCCAGCAGCAGGTATGCTTTTGTGCTCCAGTCGACGTGAGCAAAATTCTAGGTAAATGTAACCAATCAGAGGAGAGATTTCAAGCAGCACATCGGTGTGTCACATGCGTAGATGGTCTGCACTTCCGCCAACGGACTGAAGATCTACGTAACACTTAACGCGTCACCGATAACGTATATGTGAGGAATGCATCTCCTTTGCACATGAGTAACCACTATGACGCGGTATATATGAAATCGGTTAAAATTGTGAAAGTGAAAGGAAATAAGCAATAATAATGGAATATATGCTTAAAACGTGATGGGGCACTATTTTCACAAAAATAACCACTGTGCTGTAGCACTGTAGTACCTATTGACGAGGGCGATGGATTTTTTCGGGGGTAAATATCCTTAGCATGATTTCCTTCGGAAGGGAAGTAAAGTCTGTGGTCCCGTGTCGTAGATTTACGGCACGTAAACAAACCTCAATCCTAATAAAGAGATCTCTGAGCAAACTTTCCGGTCTTTCACGCCCAATATAGAATGGAACGCTAAGAACCACAGCAGTTAAGGAGCGTCCATAAATAAAACTCAATTCAATTCATATTGAAGAGACGCACCTGGTAGCAAGCAAGTGAATGGGAATGAAAGGATGAATCAATTTTATTTGTACATCTTTCTATACACAAACCTTTTTTACAATATTTAACTTGTAAACTAACTTAACGTATGTACAAATTTTCTGGCCAGAAATATTCTGCCGTACTGCTCATCTTGCCTGGCATCTTGGCCTTATGGCTCAACTGAGCAGCCCTTTGCTACCCTTAATCACCTATGATCCATCCTCTCCCTCCTCCGTTTGCCCTTCTACCTTTCTTTATTTCCCTTACTTTTCTAATCCATTTCTCCTTTACTTTCCTTAAAAACTGCCCCATATTCTTACTTTCTTTTCTTTTTTTTCCTGTCAACATTTTAATTGCCACTGCTTTCCAACTATTTTTCTGATTTTCCTCCCATACTTTCTGTCTTCGTTCCACTAATTCTTTACATTCTGTCATATCATGCTCTATGCTTGCACTGCCCCCGCATAGTTCACAAATTCCGCTTTTTTTGCCTCTTAACCCTCTCACATACATTGAACCTGTTCTCACTCATGCAAATGTTTCTTTTTCCACTCCATGTACTCTTCTCTTCTCCATTCCCTTTGGACTAAGTTATAAAACCCAAGTGGCTTTTTATTTTCTAAGCTTCCCCAGATCTCTTGTCTATTTCCTCCACTACGTTTTTTACTGTTATCCAGAAGACGTTGCTTTTTATTTCTCCTGCTCTCCAAAAATCTCACATTCCCATCTTATTCATAATTTTTTCTACACCTGCCTACCAGCTAATTTTATTTTTCGTGCTCTTTTATTGGTCCATGCACTTCCCTAAAATTTCCCTGTCATCTTTTAACAAACATGTAAAATTTTTCAATATCCCTTCCAATATCAGTCCTTATCTTGTTGTTCTTCCTAACTCCACTAACGGTGCCTCCTCTGGTGCTGATCTTGGTAACCCCAATAGTTCTTTACAAATAATTCTGTAGCTCTGATCTGTTTTTTGCTTAAATCAGATTTCCCCAAATTTCAACTGCATATTGCTCCTACCAATGCCTCATACATAGCAGAGAGAGTGGCTAGAGAGAGATACAGCACACACTCTCTCTGTCGAGTATCGTTTACCAGCCTCTCGCCTGAGAATGCACGGTCTTGTAAAGCAGTGCAGATGCAGAGAAAAAACAATGCAGCAGCTCAATCAGTGCAAACAACTAGATTGAGAATTTTCGAATAAATACTAACTGCATGATTCATTAATGTTTAAGCGCAAAGAATGTGAAAGGCCCTTTAACTCTCTTCACCCCAAAAGTCGCCACTAGTCAAAAGTAAATTTTGGGTAAACTCACACCATACCAATAACTCCAAATTGAGATTGTGGCAACCGTCATTAGGTTGGTTAACCTGAGATAAGCAGCAAAAGTCGTTTTAAGCGTTTGTCTTTAGTCTTGCGAGTTTTGCATTTCAGTTTGTTGATGTGGAAATAAATTTGTGAGGAAGGATTATATTTCGCAGTTTTCATTCACGAATCACACCAGAGCCCCCACAATTGGCGAACTTCGGGGACAAAACAATTTAAAAGCCTGTGTTCTACCCTGCATAATTGTTCTTTAAAAACAACGAAAGAATCGCCAGCACCGCTTAACGACGAAAAGTTTCACTTAGCCAAGGTTTCAGCCAAAATTCCTCCGTTTTGGAGAAATTGGCCCGACCTAAGTTTCAACGAGTTGAAGCACAATTAAACATCGCAGCAATTACTCAAGACCAAACTAAGTTTAGCTACGTAATTGGAAACCTGGATTGCTACATAATGGAGGATGTGAGTGACATCATAGCTTACCCTCCTGGCCAAAACAGAGTTTCCGTATTAAAAGAAAAGCTATCTCCATTTTACTGACAGTGAGGAACACCAGTAACGTACGCTGCTAAATGAAGCTGGGAGATCAAAAGCCATTCTCAACTTTTACGACAAATGAAATATTTGAAGCGTAACAAAATTAAAGACAAAGTATTAAAATCTCTGTGGTTCCAACGCCTCCCTTTGTCAGTTCAAGTGGTACTCGCAGTCAGTAGTGAAAATCTAGACAAGTTAGCCACAATGGCTGATAACATAATTGAGGTTACTGCTCTTCAGAACCTAAATTCAATTAATACAGTCATCATGGATGCTAACCGAAACACTAGTAATTTGTCACTGCTTAGTGAAGCTTTAGAAGCATTTACTTCACTTTTGGGAAAGTAAAATCTTCTCCCCAACGCGGACGATAAGCTAGTCGCAGTCGACAAAATCATAAGCGTAACAAAAGCAGATCCTCAACCCCGTCTGACACTGTTTATTGCTGGCATCATCATTAAATCGGGGACAAAACCAAAATACGTCGTTCCCCATGCACGTACATTCCGAAAAGCTAGACGTTCAATCATCACAAATGGTGGTATGTGAGAAAGGGAAGTCATCACAGATAAATTAACAAAGGTTAGATATCTGATTGATATAGGAGCTGACGTATCAATTTTGCCAGCAACCCTTAAAGACAAACAGAATGGTCCTGGAAATTTCACGCTCTCCACTGCAAACGATGCTCTATTGCCTACATATGTGAACGATTACTTAAGCTCCAACTAGGTCTTAGACGCAACTACCATTGACCATTTGTTTTTAACAACAGTTAGTCATTTTATCATAGGAGCAGATATACTGAAATTCTACAACCCTCTAATTGACCTCAGGCAAAAAAGGCTAGTAAATGTGGACATACTTATGGGTACCTACCTGCGTTTCACATACCAGGTCTGGAATGTCACTTCACTGCATTGACAACACAAATGAATTTATGGAGATGCTTCAAGAGTTTCCGCATATAACGCGGCCACCCGTATTTCCAAAGGAGTATTTAGCACACTAGACAACTCATGCGATCGAAACCGCTGCACTTCCAGTTCGATGCCGTTTTCAACGGTTATCTCTGGAGAAGGTGCAACCCGCGAAAGAAGAATTTCAGGTGAAGATGAACCAAGGAAGTTGCAGACCATCGAAATCCAATTGGTCAAGCCCGCTTCTCCTGACTAAAAAAAGGACGGCAGTTGGAGGCCATGCTGAGATTATCGAAATTTAAACGCAGCAACTAAATCAGACAGGTATCCAAAATCTCTTATACATGATCTCTATCATTCGCTAGCTAATAAAAATATTTTTCCAAGCTTGATTTAGTGCGTGCATTCAACCAAATAGCAGCAGCACTACAAGATATAGAAAATACTGTTATAATCAGTCCCTTTGCGTTATTCGAATTCCTAATAATGACCTTCGGATTAACAAACGTAGCACAAACGTTTCAGCGGTTCATGGATGAAGTTTTAGGAGACCTATCGTTTGCATTCACCTATCTTGACGATGTCCCTGTTGCCTCATCTTCAGCTGAAGAACATAAACAGAACTTAAGGATACTTTTTTCCTGACTTCGAGATTATGGTATCTCGATCAACCTAGCGAAAGATGCATTTGGTGAATCCACCATGGATTTTTTGGGGATTCCGAAATTCTTATCAAGGAAGAGTTCCACTTTGAAGTGGTATATATTTGTTATTAGTTGGTAGTTGGAAGATGCTTCATGTTTATATGCCCCATGTATGGAAGCCAACTACCATCTCGTTTAATACTCTTACAAATTGAATTTATATATTGAGAATTACTTTGCTCAATAATCCCATTTTCTAACATGCTATTTATCAGTTTTCTAGCTTTGTCCCTAAGACTTATAGGTAAATTGTCATACTTATGCCTTTATGTTGGCATATCCTCTACCTGAAATGTATGCTGATATACGTTACATCTGCCTGGGATATTACTAAATACTGAACTATTGTTCATCAAAACATCATGAAGGATTTGTTTTTGTGATTTCGTAATGTTATAAGCTTCTTCACAATTGTGTAGTATTTCTTCATTTCTCTTCTCTTCCCAGTTGTTGTCTATCTCGCTCGCACGGTCGTCTTTTGTTCGGGTTGTAAATTTCTCTACTTTCTGTGGCATTTCTACTAGCTGTTGAAAATATGGCGTGGTGTTCCCTTCATATTTTGTGACTACCTGCTTTATCTGACTGCTTTCATTGGTTTCTGTTATTTGCACAAAAAGCTCTTGGTCACAAAGATTTTTCTCATCCTTTGTGATCTCAATCACAGAAAATTTCTCCTTTATAAATGGTACCTTTATTTCTCTATCATCTTTTGTCATTTTTAACTCTTCATGTTTAAAATCTATACGTGCTTCATATTCATGTAACATGTCACATCCTATAATTATGTCACAAATCAGATGGTTTACAATTAGAAACATAACCTCAAAATTCACTCCGCCGATAAGTATGTTAAGTAGAGCTTGTGTTTTTATGACTTGTGTCGTTCTTCCGATTGCAACACGACAAACTAAATTACTAGTGGGAAGAGCCATAATTTTTTTACCTTCATTTATCAAATTTATATAAAATTTCTGCGAACAAATTGAAGCTGACGAACCAGAATCTATAGTTGCAATGATCTCTTTCTTCGCGATTTCCATCCTAACATGAGGTGACTCGAAATTTTCCCCCTTATCTTTCGTTGCTGCAATCTTCTTACAGGGTGTGCGTGTAGGCATATTATTTGTATTGGTAATCGATACTGAATTATTAAAGACGTCCTGAGAACCTACTGCACAGGAGTCTATTAACAGTTTTCCTGGTTACTTCCATGTTCACGTACGGGACTGCCATTCCTAACCGGCGCTAAATCTATCTCATTTTCGCTGCCATTGTTTTGAGTTCCCCTTCCTCGAGTTCGAAATCCTCGATTTCTGAAATTATGTCCTCTTGCCACGTAATTTTCTTGCAGTTCCTCTGATCTTTCCCGGTTAGTGTTTTCCCTCCAGTGAGTGAAATTTCCCCTTTGTCTAATGTACCGCCTTCCTTGATTTTGCCCTCTTTCCGGCAATCTTTCTGTCCTCACGTAATATATTTGTTCCTGTCGACCTGGTCTCCCATCTATCCTCGGTCTTTCAAATTTTGGAACGTATGATTGGTACCGTTGCCTGGTATTATTCTCATGACGTCTGTCTTGTCCTCTACTTTGGTGATAATAACTACCTTGGTAATTTCGTCTATCTCGCACATCTAAAAATCTATGCTCCCACTCTCGAGATATATCTTCTTCCTGTTGTTCCAAAGCTGTCATTAATTCTGTCATTTCATAGATACTACGTGGTTTTGCAATTAATAAATAGTTTTGTATCCTTAAAGGATAATGCCTTGTGAGCAAACTCACAAAATCTTCCTCATTGATTGGAGGTGACAAGTTCCTAACCTGACTTGCATGTTTCAGTAAGTAATCAGTCATTGATATTCCCTCTCGTGGATCAAATTGACCATGACTAAGCATTGCCCGTATTCTGTGATGTACCGTAACATTCCAAAATCTGTTCATGAATAGCCTCTTAAAGGATTCATATGAAATTTCACCCCCTGATAACATTTGTAACCAATCTAAAGTTTTCTGGTCCAAACATCTTTTGACAACTATCATTTTCAATGCTTCCGGTATCTTTTTAATTTGAAAATATTCTGACAAGTCTGCAATAAACTGTACTGGACTGGAGTTTTCATTAAATTTTGGAAGTGGAAAATCACTTAAGATATGATTATAATTTTGCAAATCCCCTACTCCCATATTTAAATTCTCTAGTGTTACTTGTGCACTCTGAGTTTCAGCATGAGCTATAGATGAAGCCGCCGCATCACTCACATTATTAGTTATACCTGAGGAACTACCTCTATCATTATTCTGTACATCAGATACATTAACATCACATATATTTACCCTTGAATTCAATTCTAAATTATTTACAGTACCTTGCAGACTTTCTATTGTCTGTTCCATTTTTTTATTATTCTCATTGAACAGCTTGGTGCTTGTTAATTTCAGAAGTTAGTTTTTGATTCAAACCTATAGACAAAATTTTAACTTCTTCAGACAATTTATTTCTTTGTGTTTCTGACTCCTTCTGTATTTCAGATATCTTCCCTCTGAAATTAACTTGCACCTGAATTAGATCTGCATTTGTAGCCTCCATCATCTCTCTAAGCTCACTTGAAATGCTATTCATTCGGCTACCTAACTCTGTACATTTTACATCAACATGTTCAATTTTATTATTAACCTCACTTTTGGTTAGATATTTCCCTGCTCATGTCTGACATTTTCTTTGAAACCTTCCCTATCTCATTTGCTATCATTTTCTGATTTTCATTTCTCATTCTTATCATATTCCTATCTAGCTCCTTAAATTTCTTTTCAATTTCTTCCCTGTTTTGTTCAAAGCTCTTACCAATATCTTCCCTTAATTCCCTATTATTCTTTTCCATATTTTGAGTTAGTTTTTCTAATTTCTCATTATTCTTACTAATATCTTCCTTGTTTTTTTTAAACCCTTATTTAATATTTCACCAAAATTTCTCATCATTTCCATCATCATAACAGCATCAAAATTAACATTTCCTGCTATTCTATTCTGACTTTCTTCACTAACATTTCCTCCCTCAAATTCTACATTGTTTGAGCTATTTTCTGTAACCTGTATTGAATTACAGCTAACTGTTACATTATCTCCCTCCATAATTGTTTCTTCCGTATTATTAGTAGATATTGTTTTCTTAATCCTACCACTTCTCAGCAACATTAAATTTCTCACAAATTTTTTTAGGATAAAAAATTTTTGCAAAATTCTAAGCTTTGTGATGCTGTCTGTTGATGTTGCTTTGATGTCCAGCATCCTGCCCCTCTCTCCTAGATGTATATATCGCCTCTGCGTCCTACTACGATGAATCTGCGTCGTCTCGCTGTTTTGGTGTTGTGGTTGAATTCCCCTGTTGCCTTCTATTCTCATAATTATGATGTCCACTCATCCGCGTCGTAGGTCGTTCTTGTAGTTGTTTCTAGAATCTCGTCTTGTAGTTCATTTCATTGCTCCATTCGCTCCACGTCCTGGTTCCTTCGCCCCTTCCTGGTTATTTTCGCTCCTTCCTGGTTAATTCGCCCCTTCTTGGTTAGTTCGCCCCACGTTCTGAGTGCCAATTTGAAGTGGTATATATTTGTTATTAGTTGGTAATTGGAAGATGCTTCATGTTTATATGTCCCATGTATGGAAGCCAATTTGTCGCAGTCACTTCGTGTTATCTTATTGCTGGGCGCCTGTTATTGTTTTATTATTTTGCATTTTGGGTTCATTGTGCTCCGGCTAGCTATTATTATTATTCAGTCGAGCAAATCTCTTAAACAGGGTGTGTAAGCGGAAAGGATTTTGTTACTCAAAGATAATACTGGTAAAAGAATTTGTTTTTACACTTTTATTACCGCCACAATTAAGTTCACATATTGATTCGTGATACACGCCAAACTGAAAATGTTATATTTTCTAATATCACTATAATCACTTATTTACTGCACATTATTAATTCTCGTATCACATTTATAACAAACTTTAAGACGCGAGAGATTCTGTAGAATTGCGACGTGTACTTTATGTATGCTTCCGTTAAACTACGCGACGTGTAACCCGCGAACGATTCTGATGAACTAATTGTGCGACGTATAACGCGTGAATGCTTCTGTTGGACTGACGAAATCTGCCTCTGACTTTAGCTTTTTATACACCCACACCCCGATATGCCTAAAGATTATAACCGAGCTGCTATTGGTTAATAAAACGCGCCAACATTAGCGTCTATTTCTATATCCAATCAAAAATTACGAAAACATATGCTCTAGGGAAAATATTCCCGTTATTCCTAAGAAAAGTGCGCCAATCTGACGTCATTTGTTTGTCTCTTCTAATTAATATTCAACTCACCCCCTCGCACATTGTTATCCGCTCCTATTGTCAGTTTCAGTGAGGCCGTGTAAACTTATTTCCTAACAATGCTTATAATTAACAAACATCTCAAATCAATGTCATACAATAATGCTTATTTACACTACAATCACTCTGGGTTTTACATTATTGTGATACAAATTACTGCCACAACTTCCAGGGTGTGTGAAAGCTCTCGTAGAAGTTAAGCCACTAAAGATATTTCGATATTTCAAATGTTGTGCCGGTTCACAGGCGCAATAAACTACTAGGGAAGGGAGAGGTGTTAGGCAATCAATTGAAGGAATGTATGATTTAATTAAAACATTAACCTCAGAAGTAAAAGAACTGGGAAAATCTCTAACTTGGCACACAAAAAATTAGATGATAACAAAGAAATAGTGAACAACCAGGAACAAATTATTAGCAACTGAATGCAAATAATTGATGATTTGAAAACGGAAAACGTTAACTTGAAAAAAAAAGCAGATTCTGAGTTATCAATTCGATTAGTGGATTCAGAACAATATGCAAGTGTAAACATGGTTGAAATTCATGGAGTGCCGCTGAAACAGTCTGAAAATGATGTTACAGTAATTAAAGAAATTGGGCACGCACTGTAGGTGGGAATTAAAGATGAAGATATTGATGTTTGTCATCGTTTACCAACTCGAGCTGAAGCACAGATTCCTCCCTTAATAGTAAAGTTTACCAGGAGATGCTTTAAGGAGAAAATTCGGCGTAAAAGGAGAGTGAAAAGAAACTTCAGTACTTTAGATTTGGTTTACACTTATAATAATCCTGTATATATAATGAGAGCTTATGTTTGGAGAGAAGGAAGGTATTTGCTAAAGTAAGAGAATTAAAAAAGTAAAGAACATCAAATGCTTATGGACTCAAAACGGTAAAATATTCACAAGAAGGGATGATCAAACTGTGGTGATTCAAATAAATAGTGTAGATGATTTTGATAAACATTAGAAGCGTATTTTAAAATGGGTTCGTCTAATGGGCTTATCATTTATTACCAAAATGTTCGTGGTTTACGAAGTAAGACACAAATGTTGTACATTAATGTATTGTCAAATAACTATGATGTTACTTGCTTAAATGAAACGTGGCTCAATGATGGGAAATTTAATTCAGAACTTCTTTATAATAGATCCATTATTTATAGAAAATGTAGATGTAATGTAATAGGCAATACAAAACGTGGTGATGGAGTGTTAATAGCTATCAAAAGGACGTAGTGTTCTCAAAGGTTGTTATTTTTAGAATGCAATATACCATCACTATGGGTAATACTTATATATAACAATAGGAAATATTTTTAAATACAGTATATATTCCTCCAAATAGTAGTATACAATGCTATAACGATTTTCTTAATACAGTGGAGGTTCTTGGAGATTTTAATATTTCTGAAATAATTGACATTCCTTTTCAGTTAAGTAATGGTTCCAATTAGACCAAAGAGCTACAAATATATATATTTGTTTAATCCCAAAATGCTTAATATTGTAAAATATGTTAGTGTTAAAACTTTGGGCTTAGTAATTTCTAATATTGATAGTAACAATATTCAGATCGATACTCTGATACCCAAAATCTTCATCATCCTGTGCTGCATATATTAATCCGATGTTATATAACCATCATTAAAGAAATATTTAATATACATTTAAATTAAAAGGCAGACCTTTTAAAACTGTAATACTTATTAGAAATTGTGAGTGGAATGATTAGTGTACTTCTATGGATTTAAATATTGCAGTTGATTCTTTGTATAGTAAACTATTTTGTAATTAATGAGTGTGTTCGAAAAGTAAAATAGCATAAACAAAATTACCCTCCTTGGTTTAATAGCTAAATAATCCAAAATATAAAATTAAAAGAAGCATTTAGACATAAAAACATCTATCTGAATATTGGCTAAAAAGGTATAAAGAATTAAGACAGAAAGTGAAGAAGGATATTAAAGAAGCGTTCGACGTTTATTTGGCATCAACGGAAGCCGAAATAACTGGTAATAGTAGAAAATTTTGGACATTTATAAAGGCCAAAAGAAAACAGAATATACATGAATCTGTAATGGTGTATCAAAGTGAAACACCACAGAATATCGCTAATGGTTTAACTGATTGCTTTAGATCGGTGTATTTATCAACACTTTCCAGGTATAATATTCAATCAGATAATACTGCTTCTACAACCTCCAACACATTTCATATCAAAGAAATTACTTATGAGGATATCAGAACTGCCGTAAGAATGCTGAAACCTAAAAAATCGTCTGCACCTGATGGCATTTCACCTTACATATTTAAAGGTTGTCAATATATTTTGATGCATCCATTGTATATATTTTATAACCTCATTCTTAAGGAAAATGTTTTCCCGGATAAGTGGAAGTTAACCAAGGTTACCACAATCTTCAAATCCCGTGACCTAAAATGATTACATATTATAGACTAGTGGCCATTTTATCTATTCCAGCGAAAATATTTGAAAGCATAGTTTATAAATATATATTCCGACATGTTGAAAATTACTCAGCATGGATTTATGCCCATTAGATCTCTTCTGACTAATATGCGCAATTTTGTCCACTACGTGTCAGGTGAATTAGATAACAGGTCTCAAGTCGTTGTTATTTATACAGATTTTCAAAAACCTTTTGATAAAGTTGATCATGATAAATGAATAAATAAATTACTGTCATATGGTTTTCAAAACCCATGACATCTCTTATCACCTATCAAGGGTCGATGTCACAGGTTGTTAAGTATAAAAACAGTACATTATACAGTTTTGAAGTTTTCTCTGGAGTACCACAAGGCGCAAATTTAAGTCCACTATTATTTATTTTATTAATTAACGATATATCATTACATGTTCATTCTAATATTTTACTGTTTGCATACGATCTAAAAATCGTTAGCACTATAAAACCTGTCTCCGATTGTGTCGAACTTCAAAATGATTTCATTGCCTTAAACAAATGGAGTGAAGTGAACAATTTCCTTTTAACATATTAAAATCCCAGGTTATGTTTTTTCCAGACCCAAGAGCAATGTTGATTTTATTTACACTGTAGATGAAATAAAATTACAACTAGTCGAAACAAAAAATTATCTTGGAGTAATTTTCAATAAAGATTTATCATTCGCAAAATATATTAATACTATTGTTAGTGTAGCACATAAAAATCTGCGACTTATTATTCGTAAGTCATCTCATTTCAATGATTCAAGAATTTTTTCATATTGTACAATTCATTTGTGAGACCCAAGCTTGAATATGCAGCTATTATATGGAGTCCTTATAATGATAAATATGTTAAACTTATTGAAATAATTCAACGTTAATTTCTTAAGTATGTATTACTCAAAAATTTCGGTTTTACCTAGTCTTATCTAATCATATATCTTATTACACATTACTTCAATTATTTCAGTTTGAAAGCTTATCTCATAATAGGAATCGTCATTTGTTACTTTTCCATTACAAATTATTAAATAATAAGGTAGAGATTCAAACCTAAGACAATTAATATATTTTTATGTTCCCATTATCACACCAAACCGTTTTCGTAATATCTTTTTTATTCCAAGAGTCAACACTGATGCACATAAATATTCTCCTATGCTAAGAATGCAATCTTTATATAATAAATTGCATTACTCAACTATTGATATATTCAATATAAATCACAACAATTTCGCTTTATCCTGTGATCATTTACCAAAAATTATACATTGACTAATTTATCGTGTGCCAAATTACCAATTTTCTAATTTTTGTGTTATGTTGTGTAATTTGTGTTATTTGTTTTGTTTTATTTTGTAAGTTTTTGTCATGTTCGATTGATTGTATTTTGTGCTTATTTTTTCGTTGAGTTGTAATTGTAAGAATATTGTATTTAATTAAGTGAACACTGTAATTGGGGAAACCTGTAATGTTCAAAAATAAAATAAACAAATAAATGAGTATGTGTGTAGCTAGCCTTGCATGTGCGTTGCATGCGAGCGCGTCAATGGTTAATTGCTGGGATTATTCATGAAACCTGAACAATACCAGTTAGAGTTAATGCGTTAATGTTGAGGATGTTTAATTGTTTACTTTCCCATTGTTGTAAGTATATGCAGTGGGTGCTTGCTCGTCTTGACATTTATAGACTCAACTTAAGCTAAAGAGTTAGTGTACTATTATTCTACTAAGTTTGGAGCTTAAGTGTGTTTAATGTAATGGTAATGTAAAATGTTAATGTACTATTATGCGCTGTTGCTTCCTGTGACAGTCTTTGCAGGTGATCCCTGCCCGTCACTAGTGTACCGGCGCCCGTCGTTCTGAATCCGGCTCTTTGTACTTTATCAGGCTCGTTGTCCATGTAGTTGCCGATCTCGTCTGAGTGACCATTCCATAATGCAGCCACCGTCTTCCATGTCGATCACGGTGGGAGGCCCTTTCTCCCAGGCCGCCTAAGAAGTGGTTGAGGACTTAAGGGCTCTGCAACTGGCTATGTTAGGAACAAAGGGTAATAAGCAGAGTTTAATGGTGGAATTCAGCGAGTAGTAGTCCTGTGTCAGTGTCCTTTTTAATTGGAGGAGATTGTCGAGGAGGTGTTGTATTTCTTCGTCGTGATCTTGAGATAACGTTCGGTCGAATAATGACAGGGGTCTGCTGTGTTTGTTATTTTCTGTTTCGTAGTACCCTAATGCTTTTTTTAGTGGGTTGTGATGAGACTAGCTTTTCGTACATATCGTGTGTAATTGTTTCAATGAATTCTTCACTGTGTGCATCTTAAGCTCGTCATGTAGTAAATCACATGGAGCTACCTAAGGTACTTTGGCTATCATGCGCAATACTTCGTTTTGAAAGGTTTGTAATCATTTGATGTATGTTTTCCGGCATATCCGCATACTGGTGCAGCATAGGTGAAGATTGAGCGTATCAGTGTGTTGTATAGCGCGAGTCCCATTTTGGTGTTTAATTGGTAGTCCATGATGATGACCGGGTAGAGGTTGCCTAATTGGGCATTGGCTTCTCCCCATATTTATAGCATGTACTTTTTCCACGTTAGTCATTTATTCTTTTTTATTCCTAGCCAGGTTACCGTGTCTTTCCACCCAATGTTTTCACGAAATATGGTAAGCAGCAGTAACTGGTGTTTGGAAAATCTATGGCTATTACTTTTGTGAATATTATCGCTTGTGTTTTTTGATGCACAAACTTAAATGCGTAAATTTGTAAGCCAATCCTCTAGATTATTGAGGACGGTTTGTAATCTTCTGCGATTGAACTCGGTTTTGCCTACTTGTGTCATTATTGCTGTATCGTAAGCATATACGTATAAGTTTGTGTTTACGGTTTTTGGGGTGTTGTTTATGTATATGCTAAATAGAGTCGGCCCAAGTAAACTGCCTTGTGGTACTCCTGCTTTGATTGGGGGTTCGGTTGCGAGATGATGACCGTTCACTTTCGATTGGAATTTCTGGCTGTTTAAATAGTTCGCTATATTAGCGAGTCCTGTATGTTTAGTGTTTTGAGTTTCTTCAGTAGACCAACGTGCCATACTTTGTCGAATACTCATTCGACGTCGAGGAAAAGTGCGCTAGTCTTTTATATTAAAAAGTTGGCGATGCTTACAGTTGCTCTGATTAATTGTGGGGTTATTGAACATTTGGCTCGGAGTTCAAAAGTGTTCTGAAATTAGTATATTTTGCTTAATTAATTGGGTATTGAGACGTTTAAGTATTACTCTTTCGAGAAGTTTTCCTAGTGTGCTCAGTAGATTAATTAGCCTGTAGCTGTGCTGAAGAAGTTTCCCCTTTTGGGGAAGTGAACCACAGTGGCCAGTTCCACCTGTACGGACAGTGCCCGCTTGTTAGCACATAGTTGAATATTTTAGAGAGTCTGCATTCTACGGCAGATGCATGAGGGCTACTGTGGGGATATTGTCTGGCCCTGGGGCGTTTCTCCTTGGGAGATGCCTAATTAGCCATTGCATTTCGCTTGGGCTGGTTTTCCGCACTAATTTATGGTTTACCTGTTCCTTATAGTTGTCAGTTTCGGTCCCCGTTTCTGCCAGAGACGGAACGGAGTGGCATTCGGTGTAAGTGTTTGTTGTAGCGCGTCTGCTGGTGTATCCGATTTTTGTTGATCTGTTGAAGCGATTGTTTGATTGTAGTGTAGAGGTGGCATTTGTGTTTTGTCGTGTGTTAGGCAGCGAGTTATTCTCCACACAGCATCCGTTTCGTAGTTGAGTTTCTCTAGTGTATACTGACATTGTTGGGAGATAAAGGTCGTTGTTCTTTCCTTTACTAGCGCATTTTAGTATCTAAAACATTCTAGTTCCGCGATGTGCCGCAATTTCTGCCTTTTTCGTCTAGCTCGATTTCTTTCTTATGCTAGCATGTGTATATATTGTGGCAGTTGAGAAGGTTTGTCGCGAATAATTTTACGGTACCGCTGCGATAGTTGCGGTTTCGATAGCTTGTTTGAGTTTTATAACTGCCACTTGCATGTTTTTGATCGTGCTTATTTGCATTGTTTTCGTTTTCGTTTACGGTCCTTGCAAACTTTTCCTAGTCCCATTTGTTGTACTTCCGTCGGTGGACTGGTGGGTATTGGGCTGCTGAGCTCTCTAATGTAATTAATAGCGGTAAATGGTCAGCGGACAATTCGTTCTTTACGTAGGTTAATTCTGCAAGTTAGGTTGCTAGTGATTGCTAAGTCCAGAATTTCTGGCCGTTTATATCTGCTAAAAGAGTGTACGTATGTTCCGTTTGAATGTGTATTATGTAATCTGTGTGGTTTTCTAAGTTTAGTAGGGCCGTGCCTTCGTGTTTGGTCTCGTTGCAATCCCAAATTTGGTGCTTCACATTTAGATCGCCTGCTGTTATTGCTCTCTTGTTTAAATGCATGAGTGCGTTTATGTCTGCTGTGTTTAACACATCTGGTGGGGTATATGTCGCCGTCATTAGTACACGATTATTATCTACTGTGACGTAAATACCAGTTGCTTCTAGTGTTCTGAATTGTGGTTGTGGTGCTAGTTCATAAGCTATGCTTTTCTTAATTATTATGATAGTCTCATCCCGCGCTAGTTTCTATCGTTTCGGTGTGTGATGTATCCTTGTATGTTGAATCAATTTTTGTCAATAAGGTGGTTTTCGGTGATTACTGCTATATGTGTGTGTGGTTTGTGCGAGAAAGCCTTTTAGTTTAGTCTTTTGTCTTCGCAGTCCACGTGCATTCCACGCTATGAGGTTGTGAATGGCTTTGTTGTTCGTAGGAAGCTCGGAAAGGTGAAGGTTCGGAAGAAATCTCGGTAATTGGCAGGGATGGCTCGGGTGTCCGGTTACTCTAATGATGCCAGCATCTGAAAGATCTGCAGGCATGTCTCCTTAAGGTCCTGATTCTCCCATCCTGTAGCCTGGGTCCTGCGGTACATGTTGCGCTGATGCTCCAGACGTGGATATGCGAGAGTCTCCTGTCACGTAGCTCTGTCCCTTGTTGGATGACGTAGTCCACATGGTGGTTGGCTTGGCCTCTGGTCCTGGGCCCACTCCCTGGCAGTCCTCCAGCACGTATGTCAGCACCCAACGGACGCGGGCGACACCCGCGTCGGAGCGTCACCTTGCACACGATGCCCACTCGTTCCTTTGCCCGAACACTCACCGGCCCCCTGGAGGTTACGCACCACAGCAACTTTTCTCTCGTACGCGGGGCACGCCCGGTACCTAGCCCCGTGGCACAAACCCAGACACAGGGCGCACTACCTCTAGGATGGCGGTACAATGCCTGTTCTAAGTCTTGGGCACCCGTGCACTTGGAGCACACAACTGCGCCCGTAGTGCATCTCGTCTCGGTGTGTCGGAGCTTCAGGCATCGGATGCACTACAAGGGGATGACCGGCCGTTAGTACAGCTCCACCTTCACACGAAAGTGGCACATGTACTCGATCAGCCATATCGATCCACGTCATCATCCATCGCCAGGCCCAACAGGTAAAATGGAACAGGTGTTCGGGCTCGGTCGTTTCGCCTGAGTTGCACAACGCGCAGCCCTGAAACGTGTGCGGCATTCAACTCATCTTTAATGTCCTCCTCCGCGCCGTCATAGTTAATGTGCTTCACCACAGTAGGGAAGGTCTGGTTAACGATCCTAGTTGTGACCTGGAGGTGGAGACTACGCTCCCGCAGAAAGCTAGTCAGTTGCGCGTAGTCGCCCAGTAAGCTCAGCATTTTTTCTAATGGAGGAGAAAATGTCGTAAGGCACTTATGTCCAGACAGGAGTCGGGACAGGGAGCGTGAGACTCACCAAGTTGGCCCATGCATACTAAGAACTCCTCTACCGGTTTGGACGTAGAATTTTGAAAGGAAGTACGTGGGAAAGATAGTGCAGTTCCACATACCACCCGCATCAGTCGACAAAAGACATTAAGCTGCCGCAGCGATCGGCGGGAGCGGTGTAATGTACGTTCCTAGGCTACAGCCATGACAAATTGCACTGACTTAAGTCTAGAGGTCGGAAGGTGGAAATAAAGAAGGAGGTGAAGGTGATAAAATAAGGTTGTGGTTATTTCGACTGTAGTTGCCGTCGTCGCTTCTCCCTCTCTTGGACCACGGCTCGACACTTCAGAAGTAAGTGCTTGTGCTCCTCAGGGATCTCTAATAGTGGATGTAGCTGCTGATGTGATCAGTGGTGAAGCTGATGAGACGTCGTTTCTAAGTCCTTGAAGTTTCTCTCCAGGTGCTGCAGTCTGGTAGTGAAGCTGTCAAAATTTTCGCTAGATCGGCGGCAAAGGATTGTTCCTAAATGGTGCTGCGGAGATTGCTGCCTGCAGGTCCCGAAGCTTCTCGGTGATCAGGTCGGCTATTATTTCTTCCAAAGCTGCTAGCCGGGCACCGAAGTTCAGGAACTCGGCGATGAGGTCCTGAATGGCGTCCCGAACCGCTGCTCCTTTCAATGGCGCTGTTGAAATATCCCGGTGAGTCGGCATGGCGGTCGTTAGAGCTGGCGGCTTCAGCCGTGCCTTCCTACGAGGATGCAGGGGGCAGAATGTCTGACCGGTGAAGTGTGACGTTTCTCCACACGTAGCGTAGTAGCAGCATCGGCGGCGGAGGTCATGTTGCTGGCACGCAGATGTGATGCGTGAAGCGCCACAGCAGTGGCACTTCGGCTCTGCTGCGCAGGTAAAGCTCAGCCCCTAAAGGATCCCATATTTATAAGTGAGGCACAGTCCTCTCAGTAAACAAGACATTTAGATCTAAGTTTCTTGTGTAATCCTGTTCAAAGTTAACACGATTATTTTAAATATTTTTAGGTTTTAAAAAGACAAATTTTACATTCAACATAATTATTCTTTATTATCTATATGTTTTCTCGTGTTTATATACTTCAATCCAATTCTGCATTGAATTTGGGAATGAAATGATGATAAAATGTCTAAAACTCAGGTATTTCACTAACATGTCAATGCCTTTTTAACGATATATATCGCGATCGGAGGTACAAGCAGTTAATTCGACTCTATAAACTTTACATAAAAAACTGGTTTTTGTATATCGTTAATTTTAAACGTCTACGCATCTATTAACCCATTTCATGTTACATAAGCCCAGCGGAACAGAAATGTCTGACTATATCAGACACGTTAAAACTGGTCTCATAACTACCTATATGTGACATCACATTCAAATAGAGACGAGCTCTCTCACACCCAATTCGACAGAAGCATCCATTATAAGGCTGCAACCACCACCATCAACACCACCAATACTACCACCATCATTACAATCAAATGCATTGGTGATAACCATAAGTATAAAACAAATGAAAGTGTTAAAAGTAACAACTGCAACAACCTGTCAACATAGCGTACACTACAGTAATCTTAATACCATCACTATCACCGCAGTACTCTAGAAGTAGCTACTTAAAAAGTAACGTTGACCATTTTCCCCCTTATTTAATTCAATTCATTCGTATGTTCTGTTACTTCATGTTGTTATTCTTTTTTCATTTCTTCTTTCCACTTTTTCTTCATTCTCCATAGAATCAGTACACAATATAGGATTCCATAGATGATGAATACTCAATTTTGTAGAAAACCATTAAATTTCTCTCCAATTCTATGCAAAGCAGTTTTTCACTAGTTATAAAAATTGTAAAGTTCTACAATCGAACCGAATAAGGTTTTTCAATAAAAGTATTTAGCAATACAGTTTTATTCTCCTCAATGATAGCTACCATTTAAGCTTTGTTCCACCAGTCCAAGTTCAATAGTTTTGAAAATATCTGAAATGGAAACTTCGGGACTCGATGCAACATGCAAATAACCAATATGTTTGGGCAATGTGGCACGCCACCCCCCTTAGGGAGAATTTGAGTGTGTTTCTCCTGAGAACATTAACTTAGAATCGCTAAAAGAAGATAATCATCTCGGGCATATCTTAAAAGTCGACGTCGAATATCCTACAGAGCTCCGTGATATACATGATGATTTACCTTTGCTACTAGAGTGCATGACGCCTAAGGAGTCGTCTACAAAGATGCTAATTCTTCATCTCCGGAAGACGTACGAGACGTATTCCAAAACTAAGTTCCGTTTGGTCATAATAACAACATCGCTCAAGAGACAAGGTTTTTATTGACAGTAATATGTGCCTACAAATATACTTTACTCTTGCACATAATCGCCGTTCACATCAACACACTTGCTACAATGCTGCACCAGCTTATTTAAACCCTCGGCATAGAAGTCTGCCGCCTGGGACTTGAACCAGTTGGAAGCGCTCGTTCATCGTCGGTTTGAAGTCGTTCACCCAGCTACCGTTTCAAACGCAAGAAGAGGAAATAGTAGCTTGGTGCCAGGTCGGAACTGTACGGAGGGTGGCCAAAGAGTTCCCAACGAAACTGTTGAATCTTCTCTCTGGTTTGGGCAGCGGTGTGCGGCTATGCGTTGTCATGCAGGAGGATATTGCCAGACGCCAGTTTCCCGCGGCGTCGATTTTGGATCGCACGTCTCAGTTTGGTAAGTGTTGCACAGTATACGTCAGCTGTAATTGTTGACCAATCGTCCATAAAATCAATCAAAAGGTTGCTCTTTTCGTCCCAAAACACAGTAGCCATCATTTTGCGATTCGTGTACGGCGATTGCTTACAGTTTTTGGTTTGGGTGAATCGGAACGGCGCCACTGCATGGATTGTTGTTTCGATTCTGTGTTGGTGTACGCTATCCATGTCTCGTAGCCCGTAACAATGTGGGAAAACAAACCATCTCCATCTTGTCTATAGCGCTCCAAAAACTGTCATGCACTACTACACATTCGTTGCTCTTTGTGCTGACGGGTGAGCAATTTTGGCACCCACCACGCACAAATTTTCGGATATCCAAGCTGCTCAGTGACAATCTGTAAAGTCAGGTTTGAGCAACATTTGGGAATTCATCAGCCAGACCACTAATCGTCAAACGCCGATCACTTCTAAGTTTTGGTTCACTTGCTCGACGATGTCTTCGGTCCAATACTGGGCTTACCACTCTGCTGTTCAAGGTGCACATTTGTGCGGCCATTTTGAAATTCTCGACACCAGTGTCGATCCTTTTTGTCACTCATTATGTCCGGTCTATACACGAGGCATAACTCAGGATGGATGTCCGCAACTGACGATCCTTTTGCCAGCAAAATCTAATCACACCGCGCACTTCACAACTGGCGGTATCTACGATTGTCTCGGCTATTGCGATCTGCTCTAACCGACAGGCAAACGCCTACTGCGTCACACCAGCACTGCGGTAAGGTTCCTCAGGAGTCGGTAGACAGCACTGCAGACGTAAAATGTCATTCAAGCCTACAATCCGTTAAATGTTGTTCATCGAACTTTGGTTTTGGAATACATATCATAGTAGTACATGACATGACTTTGAAACAAGCTCTTAGTGGTGGACTACGTCTGAGGAAGATCCATCATGTGCTAGAATGTCGACATACAGAGGTTAAAGCCTCACCTCGAATTTTATTACAGGTTGCGAGAACAGGCTGCAAATGATTTCGAGAAGGATTTCTACAAACATTTAAACAATGCAATGTTTGGGAGAACCATGGAGAACCTACGTAATCGAGGGATTTTCGACTAGTTGGGTACGAGAAAAGCTTGGAAAAGTGTAATGCTAAAAGTACACTCATCGGCAAAGGCATATTTGGCCCTAGTCTAGCTGTTGTACATATGGCCTCGTAACGGAATGCGTTCAACAAGCCTATATACTTCGGGATGAGTGGGTTGTAGATCTCTGAGACATTAATTTTCCGCTATGCTTATGTGTTGCTGTTATATTATGGAGCTGAAAATCTGAAGCTTATGTATATGGATACAGATTCCTTCATTCGTCAACTCCAACTAGATAAGTATACCAGGACAAGCTGTGTTTTCTTGAGCACCTAGATATAGCTGATTACTCTGCAAGCCATTTATGTCGCTCTACACAAAGTAAAAAGTGTTAAGAAAATTTAAAGATGAGGCTAATGGTAAAATCATACACAGCTTTGTCGGACTACGACCTAAAATGCATGTACAGGATATCCGTGTCTCTGTGATAAGGAATGATTAAAGGTATGAAACATTGTGCCATTAAGCAGTTCATCACATATGTTAGCTATGCAGACTTCCTTAAAACCAATGAAATAGTAAGAACGCCGATGACTTTGATCCTGTCACGACAGCATATTCTTACGTCAGTACAAGGGAATAAAATTACGTCGACTCCTTACGATGATTAGGGTCATTGCAGAGGACAAAATATCCACATATGCTTATGTTATTGTAATTACAGCATTGTGAGCCCTGCATAAGAGAAAGTGTTACATACCTTAATATGTTGGTTTTCTCCATGAGCCTGCTTACAGAAAATTGAGGCTTACTCAGCTATCACCACATATACTCAGTATAAATATGATGAAGAAATAATAATAATAATAATAATAATAATTATAATAATAATAATAATAATGGAAATGGGAGGCGGTAACTCTGCCACTAGGTGTAACTTTCAATGCTCGTCTCAGTCCCAGATTAAAGGTCTCAAAATGCAGAGCAGACGATTGCAGGGGTGGTCCAGTTTAGGTTATAATGCTTGGTACCAGGTTAGAATGGTATCAGATTACTTTAGACAATGGCTGAATAGAAGAGATTATTTGAGGATGGTCTAGTCTAGGTTAGGTTAAGTTAGGTTTCTCGGTGAAAGGTTAGGGTAGATGTTGGCAGGATAGAATGGATCATAAGGGATGGTCTAGTTTTGACTAGAATGGTTTGTTGTCAAGTTAGAATGGTATCAGATTAGGTTAGACGCTGAATGGATAGATTAGATGAGAGAGGATGACCTATGCTAGGTTAGGATTGCATTCTGATTATCTAAGTTCTGAAGGATGATTTAACTTAGGTTGTCTTAGCAATGTGTTGCTTACGTTTGGTCATAGCTTGGTCACGTTGAGCTCACGTTTTTAAGTTTTGGATTTGCTTTGTGAAGTTTTGGCCACGTTTTGTCATTTTAGGTTACATGTGGTCATGTTTTGTCACGTTGGTCACTTTTGGTCACTTTTGGTTACGTTTTGCTACATTATTGTGCTGTTCGGGCTAGAATGGCTTCTATGAGGTTAGATGTTGAGAGGATAGAATAGATGATGCGGGGATGGTTTAAGGCAATTTAGGCTGGGATAGGTTAAGTTAGGCTGTTCGTTGTGAGGTTAGGTTAGATGATGGTAGGATATGAAAGGATATTCTACGTCTGGATATTTGGTGTGAGATTAGGTTAGACGATGGTAGGGTAGAATAGATGATAAGGGTTAGTCTAGCTTAGGTTAGAAATGTCGATATCAGGTTACGTTAGGTTAGTTTTGGGTAGCTCAGGTTAGGTTCCGGCGTTCGGTGCAAGATTAGGGTAGACAATGATAGGATGGAATATGCCTTAGAAAGAATACAAATCGTACACAGCTTATCTCTCCACGTCTCAGACGCCAACAGCTCAACATAAGAGGTGTTCAAAGGATTTAGAAAAGGACTTTAAAAGTACATGAAAAGTACTGTAACATTAGACAAAATGCTTATAAAGAACTTAAAACGAGTGAAAATGCCTCTAATACTGTAAAAGGATTGAAAAACAGCGAAAATACCGTAAACTGCTTGTGAAACTTACGAAATCACTGTAAAACCCTAGAGAAATACCTGTAAAACGAAAATGATCATGAAAACAATAGGAAACTACTATGAAACTTAAGAAATTCCTATCTAAATATATTAGAATGGCTTCAAAGCAATGAAAATGTCCATAAAAGTGTCCTAATACCAATTGTAGTGCTCAAAATACCTCTACTAGCATTCGAAATATATATTCTTACGACTGAAATGGCATCAAAGTGTGCAAAATGGTCGTAAAAGTACCTTTCCTCCCTAAAATACTCTCTCCAGTGCCGTAAATACCTTCGAAATGGTCCAAAATACCTGGAAAACTGTAAAAATGGCATGGAACAGCATAAATACGTTCAAAATATACCGAAACGTCTTAAAATTCTGTACAAATACCTGAAAATGCCTGTTACAGTTTCCAAAATACCTTCAAAGTGCTTGAAATACCTATAAAGTTACTCAAAATACCGTCAAACTATCTCGAAATGCTGCAGCCAGTGTTCCCAAATGTGCTAAAAGCCTATACGAATACCCGAAAATACCTGCACCAGTAGCTAAAATGTCTTAGACATGCCTGCAAAAACTGCTCTAAAAGACTGGAGAATGCTCGAAATCACTGTAAAACATCAGAGTACAAGAAACTCATAGCAAATATGCATGTAAATTGAGCAATACGACCAAAAAACGGTATAAATTACTGTAAAACACCAGCAAATCGCTGTAAAACGAAAGAAATGTGTCTAGCTTAGGTCTACATTGGGTGAAGCCTAGGTTAGGTTAGGTGATGAGAATAGCGTGGATGATCGAAGGACGATCTAACTTAGGATAGATGAGATCAGTAGAGGAGGGTTTCGTTTAAGATCGATCTAGATACATTCGCAATAGAAAGCTCTTAGGTTATACATCGTACAACATTTTCGACAACGAATGTGGGTGCGCGTATAGCCCTACCCCTCCATCTCCAAAGAACGCTAAATTGTTGTCCAGAACCACTCTCGAACTCCTTCTACCCCTGTCCTCCCTAGTACCCCTCTTCGCTTGTCCTATATCTCCCATATAAGCTCATTTTCTATCCTTTAACCCCAGCCCAGCCTAACTTCTTTTCTCGTTTTCCCTATCTCTTTCCATATAAACGCAATTTGGTGGCCTCGATCTGTCTTGTATAACCTACTAGCCATTATGGTTATAATTAAATTAAAAGTTATAAACTTTATTCTGTAACATATAACCATCATACTCGAGCTATCAATATTTTACTTAATTTTCACCTACCTATGGTAGGTAGAGGAATAATTGTATTCTCTTTAAAAAGTCGATATCAGATTTCACAGTAAACGCACTATTGAATCAGGGTTTAAGCTAGAAAATAAAACAGTGTCGCAAAAGTTCACAAATCAAAATTTACATTTGTGTAATATATGATAAGGTTCCGAAAAAATCTGCTAGTAGAATATTTTATGAATTATACTATAATGAGGGTTTTAAAAGTGAAATATGTGTATATTAAATTGAAGCCTACAGTAATCTACTAAATGAAATTTAATTATTTTTTAAAATTAACTTTTACAAATATAGATCTACATATTCCATATCATATCTACAGTAAACTGTCACTATGAATTTGCATATTTTTCATTACATTATATTATATCACGTTAGAATACGTCGGATTTTATGTATATTCCACACACTGAATGCCTTTTAAAATTAAAAGTCATTGCAAAATGGCCCTTCAATATTAATTATCAGAAGTTTGCTAACTCTTTCTACAGAATGGAATTTCTGATTTCTGTTTTTATATTGTTCATGCAAAAAAAACCCTCGCTCACAGTCAACTGTATGCAGGGAAATAGTAGCGCCATATTCTACAATTAAATCCATAAGAACGAATTGTTCACTCATCTTATTAACACAAATGAGCTCTACCACCTATTTGAAATTCATTCCATTGCATCTACTGTTCAACACCTCCTTAAATAATGCAATTCCAGTAACAGATCACTTAAATTCATACATGTGGCAGAATTAATTTGTGCATATGTTTCTGTAATTTCCTTATAGGTACACTCGCCATTATTTCTGTAGTTTTTAGGATACATTATATTAAACACTCCAATCCTATTTAATCCCCTAGTCTCTCATTTAAATTTATAAGCAAATTATCTAAGAATGTGCAAATGGTGGACTTAATAATACGTCTATGCTGCAGTGAATCTTGTATTATGTTTCCACGAAACTCGAAATCACCTTCTTGAAATTCTGGAAGTACTTTATCAAGAAAAGAACTGTAATTTGGACCAGGTTTCAATTTAAGCTCCTTGAGCCCTTTTATGCATGAGTTCACGCGAATTTGCATGCACTGTGAGTAGGTAAATATAGAGAGATCGAGCACAGTTTTTTGCGTTTATATGGGAAAGGATAGGGAAAACGAGGCTAGATGGGGCAGTTCAAGGAGGAAAATGCGTTTATATGGGCGAGATACGGAATACCAGGGCTGATGCTAGGCTAGTCAGATACTAAAGGAGGGATATACGTTTATATGGAAGAGATAGTAGAGAGGTGTTAGGCTAGACAAAGGCTGTGGAGTAGAGTATGGTTTATATGAAAGGTATAGGAATACGAGGACGGGTGTTAGGCTAGACAGAGATTGTGGAGTAGAGTGCGGTTTATATGAGAGGTATAGGAAAACGAAGAGAGGTATTAGGCTAGACACAGGCTGAGAGTAGAGTATGCGTTTATATGTATGAGAGGTATAGGAGCAGGAGGAGAGGTGCTAGGCTAGACAGGGGTTGAGTAGAGTATGGGTTATATGAGAGAGGTAGGGAACAGGAGGAGAGGTGTTAGGCTAGACAGAGGTTTAGGAGTAGAGTATGGTTTATATGAGAAATATAGGAAAACGAGGCGAGGTGTTAGGCTAGACAGAGGTCGAGGAGTAGAGTATGGCTTATATGAGAGTAATAGGAAAACGCGGAGAGCTATTAGCTTAGGAGAATTGAGTATGTGTTTATAAGGAGAGATGAGAAAACGGAAAGAGATCCTATGCTAGGATAGACAGGTGTTAAAGTTAGGTTAGATAGCAAACCAAGGAGTGATACTCAGCTAGAGAAGGGCAGGAGGGAATGCGCTTTATGAGAGGTAGGGGATACGGGGAGTGGTGTTAGGCTAGACAGAGGAAGAGGAGTAGAGTATGGTTTATATGAGAGGTATAGGGAAACGAGGAGAGTCGGTAGGCTAGACAGATAGTGAAGCAGTAGGAATACGGACTTATATACAGGAGTGATAGGGAATAGGAGGGGAGGGGCTAGACTTTGAAAGCGACTTTAGACGTGAACTTAGTGGTAAACTGTTTCATGCTAATGTTAGAACCCTAATTCTAGACATGCCCATCACGTAACCCATTCAGGGAAAAGGTGGCTGCTCAGGGAAAAAAGTGACCCACAAAGGGAAAACGTTGACCTGCAAAGGGAAAAACGTGACCAGCAAAGGGAAAAACGTGACCAGCAAAGGGAAAAAGGTGACCAGCAAATAGAAAAAGGTGACCAGCAAAGGGAAAAAAGGTGAGCAGCAACGGGAAAAAGGCGAGCAGCAAAGGGAAAAATGTGACCAGCAAAGGGAAAAAGGTGGCCAGTAAAGGGAAAAATGTGACCAGCAACGGGAAAAAGGTGACCAGCAAAGGGAAATAGACGAGCAGCAAAGGGAAAAAGGTGACCAGCAAAGGGGAAAAAGGTGACCAGCAACGGGGAAAACGTTACCAGCAAAGGGAAAAAGGTGACCAGCAAACGGAAAAATGTGACCAGCAAAGGGAAAAACGTGACCAGCAAAGGGAAAAACGTGACCAGCAAAGGGAAAAACGTTACCAGCAAAGGGAAAAAGGTGACCAGCAAAGGGAAAAATGTGACCAGCAACGGGAAAAAAGGTGACCAGCAAAGGGAAAAAAGGTGTCCAGCAAAGGGAAAAATGGGACCAGCAAAGGGAAAAAGGTGCCCAGCAAAGGGAAAAGCTAACCCACTAACACTAGCAGGTAAGTAATTCAGTTAGTATCACAGGGTAGGACAGATCCTGGGAAGCGAATATAGCATAGTTCCGTATGAGATTACAGGTAATTCAGAGAGTATCGAAGGTATTTAGGATAATTCAAGTAACATAGCTGTTTAGAGTCACTCAGCTAGTATCACAAGAGGCTAGTTTCCAGGGGCAGGACGTATCATAGATGCATATTTTTCACAGGCAATTCAGCTAGTATCGGAGGGCATTTAAGCTAATTCAGCTGGTATTACAAGAGGCGGACTGCATCATAGCAGTGTATGATTTCACAGGTAATTCAGTTAGTATCGTAGGTATTTAGGCTAACTCATCTAGTATCACAGGAGGATAGATTCCAGGGGTTGGGTATAGCATAGTTTCGTATTTCACAGGTAACTCAGCTAGTATCGTAGGTATTTAGCATAATTCAAGCGTCATAGGTGTTTAGAGTAATTAAGCTAGCATTACAGGAGGGTAGGTTCCAGGGTTGGTTATAACGTAGTTTCGTATTTTACAGATAGTTCAGGTAATATCGTAAGTATTTGGGTAATCAGCATAGTTTCACAGATACTCGTGACAATTTAGATCAGAGATTTGTATCACAGCTATTTAAGGTAAATGCAGGTGATTCAGGTTGTATCAAGGGTATTTGAGTCATTTTAACAGGTAATTCATCTAGTATCATTGATATTTAAGGCAAACCAGATAGTATCACAGGTGCTCGTGCTAATTTAGAACAGGAATTCGTATCAGAGCTAGTTAAGGTAATTTCACATGATTCGGGTAGTATCACAGGTATTTAAGTTATTTTAACAGGTAATTCAACTAGTATCACAGTTATTCATGGTAATATAGAGAGTAATTAGATTATAAACATTTCTCATCCAACGTAACAACAATTAATATACTTTTTCTAAATCTTACAAGCTTATTATATGTTAAACACTTATTGTACGATGCAGAGAGGGATAAACTGCATATTGGTTCACAAATTGAAAAGCTTTGCGTCAACATACCTTTATTTTTTAGTTCATTGTAGATGTCTCTCCCCTTTTATCTAGGCTTGAGACTAGCACTAGGATTGCTCCTAATGGCAGGGTTACCACCTTCCCTTCCATCTTCTTCTTTCTTCATCAGACGTCTGCTAGTTGCATACACAGCGCACGGATAAACTTCATTTTTAAGATTGTAGACTCACGAGAAAATCTTCATCTTCGACTTACATTCTCTTAAGCACTGCTTGTAATACTATAATGTCCATACGCATAGGTAGTTATTCCATCCTCAGCAATAATTCTTTTATCATCAAAGGGATTCAATGTAAATTTATTCACTTGCACTGTGGTAACAGCATGCTTTCGTGATAGGATTAGATTCATGGGCGTTCTGATGATGTCACAGGTTTTAAGACAGTCTGTATAGCTGCCAAACGAAATGTACTGCTTAAGCGCTACGTTTTATACCTTTAATCTTTTTTATCATTGATCCTTGAATATCTAAGGCATACATCTTAGGACGTAGTCCAACAAAGCGTAGGATGATTTTGCTATTAGCCTCATCTTTAAATTTTCCCAATACCTTCTTGTTCTGAGTAGAGTAACATATATGGTTGGCAGGGTAATCAGCTGTATCGAGATGCTCAAGAAAACGTAGCTTGTCCTGGTACACATCTTCAGTTGTAACACGATGAATGAACGAATCATTGTCCATATACATAAGCTTCAGGTTTTCAGCTCCATAATAAGGCTACAGCACGTCGTAATGATAGTGATACATTAATGTCTTGGAGATGTCCAACACACTCATACCAATGTATATAGGCTTGTTTAATACAATCTGACGAGAGGCCATATGTACAGCAGCTACAGTGATAGCAGCAATAGATCCTGCAGCTACAGAAACATCACCCGCAGCCTGCACAATAGCTGTAACAGAAGCAAATACAATAGCTACCGTAGCAGATACAGCAGCTGTACGACAATAGATGTAACAGATCTTACAACTGTAGCAACATCTGCTACAATAACAGCAGCGACAAACACCAGTTACATAACAGCTGGAGGTGCAGCAGCTAATCCAGCAGCTATAGATTTAGCACTTTTAGCAACAGCAAGCATCACAGCAAAGATATTCCAGCTGTAGCTTCACCCACCACAGCAACAGCAGTCATCACTCCAGCTGTAACACCAAATACGAGAGCTGAAGTAGTAGATACAACACTGTAACATCAGCTACAGCAATAACAGTATCAGATCAGGTAGCTGTAACAGCATTAGACATAGTCAGCACAATACCTATAGCAGAAGCAAATACAGCAGCTATCGTGGCAGATACAGAGACTGTACAACAATAGCTGTAACAGACCCCACAGCTGTAGTAGCATCTGCTATAACAATAGCAGTAGCCGTTGCATTACATAACAACTGCAGCAGCAGCTAGAGATTTAGCAGTGTTAGCAATAGCAAGCATCACAGCAATGATATTCCAGCTGTAGATTCCCCTACCACAGCAACAGCAGTCATCACAAAAACATCAACAGTAAATACGACAGATGTAGTAGCAGATACAGCATCTATAGCAACAGCAGCTACAACGATAGCAGCAATAGATCCTGCAGCTGTAGCAGCATTAGACACAATCAGCACAATAGCTGTAGCAAAAGCAAATACAATTACTATCGTAGCAGATACAGCAGCTGTACAACAATAGATGTAACAGATCCTACAGCTGTAGCAACATCTGATACAATAATAGCAGCGACAACAACCGGTTATATTACAGCTGTAGCAGCAGCAGCTAATCCATTTTTTGTTCAAATGTAGCAGCTTTATCAGTTAAATCATTGCTTCATTAAACAAGGATTGTAAGGGTAGACGTCTCTTCCCTTTATATAGGCCTGAGACTAACACTAGTATTTGCTCCTAATGACAATGGTTACCGCCTCCCTTTCCATCTTCTCCTTTCTTCACCATTTGTCTGCTATGTGAATACACAGCACATGAGTAAACTTTAATCTTTTAACATTGTAGACTCGCGGAGATCATCAAAGGGATTCAATGTAATTTTATTCACTTGCACAGTAGTAGCAGCGTGCTTTCATGATAAGATTAGATTCATAGGTGTTCTGATGATTTCACAGGTTTTAAGACAATCAGTATAACTCTCAAATGTAAAGTACTGCTTAATAGCACTACGTTTATACCCTTAATCTTTTTTATCATTGAGCCGTGGATATCTAAGGCATACATCTTAGCTCGTAGTCCGACAAAGCGCTGGATGATTTTACCATTAGCCTCATCTTTAGATTTCTCAAGCACTTTGTTTAGAGCTGAATAGCATATATAGTTGACAGGGTAATCAGCTGTATCCAGATGCTCAAGTAAACGTAACTTGTCCTGGTACACATCTTCAGTCATCACACGATGAATGAACGAATCAGTGTCCATATACATGAGCTTCAGGTTTTCAGATCCATAATATGGCAGCAACACATCATAATGGTAGTGGTACATTAATGTCTTGGAGATATCCAACACACTCATACCGATGTATATAGGCTTGTTGAACACGATCTGACGAGAGGCCATATGCACAGCAGCTAGATTGACGGCATATATTGTTCGATCGATAAACGTAGGCTTGACGATCAGCTTCTCTAGAGTCTTCTAATTTATCACCAGTCGTATATGCATACGATCAGGCAGATTCTTTATAGTTTTTCCAAACATGACGTTGTTAAAGAGCTGTAGACGTCCTTCTCGAAATCATTTGCAGCTTATTGTAGTAGCCTGTTGTTAACTTCCACATAAGGTTTTAACCACTGTGACTGTTGGAATTGCAGCACACATTGGATTTTTTTAGTCGTAACCCATGATTAAGAGCTTGCTTCAAAGTCATGTAATGTACTACATACTTCTTTCGAGGTCCAAGACGAGGCATCAGTTTCTTTGTATATGATTTCAATGGTTTCGTACACTCAGGCAGGAAAGGTAGATCGTTAAGTTCTATAGGATGCTCGATGTCTATGACGTCACACCCAGAGACAGGATGTCTGGCAGTATCAAACACGTTTAAACTCGTCTCGTAACTAGCTATATATGCTGGCACACCAACAAGAGAAGTATTCCCACACGCTCATTCAGACCGACGTTTCCATTCAAAGCCTACCACCACCACCACCTATTGTACCAAGGTTAATTCCAGCTGTATTATCACAATACTTAAAGTAAAAGCTTAAAAGGTAACGTAAAAGATTTTCCCCTTTGGTTACTTAAATGCATGTATATACTACATTATTTCATGTTTTCATTCCCTTTTCAATTCTTCTTTTCCATCTTCCCACTGAAAGACCATTACATTTCACTACAATCACGAGAAAAGCAATTTTTCCAGAGTTACAGAGATTCTAAGCTTCTAGAATCGAACCCGGTAATACTTTTAATAAATGTATTTTAGCTTTCCAGCATCAGCATCTACCATTTAATCTTTACTCGAACCTGATAGGATTCATAGGCTTGAAGATATATGAAATCACCCCTCGGGACTCGATCTAAGTACTTTAAAGTACTTTTTATAATGATGACGATATTTAGGGACTAGGTACTCTGTTTATGGTTTACTTGACTGTCTATTTAAGTTAGATTACGAGTTATTAAGTTTATAAGTAAATTTCATTAAATCGGTATTCGAACCCAGAACACCAGGAACAAAATAATTTATAATATTAGCTTGACATGTTAAACAAAGCTGCATGCAGTTACATCATCGATCTAAGTGATATATTCTAGTGTACAGAGGAAAATTAAGGAACTCATTAAAAGATGGGGAACCGAACCAAGCACAACTGATTG
The DNA here is from genome assembly GCA_030765065.1 of Deroplatys truncata. Classification (NCBI taxonomy): domain Eukaryota; kingdom Metazoa; phylum Arthropoda; class Insecta; order Mantodea; family Mantidae; genus Deroplatys; species Deroplatys truncata. The sequence goes on from CM060990.1 coordinate 195,331,431, forward strand.
ACAATTATATACAGCATTAATTACCTATTATAAGAGCTATCAATCATGCTTTGGTTCATCCCTCTTCCTCTCTTAGTTTCCGAGATAATGAAGATTTAAAATTAAGGATCGAACCCAGGACGTCGTATCTAATTGCACATCCACAAGATACTACCTAACAACATAAACGTAAAAAAGTTTATTTGGCGTCTTTATCTTAATTGGTTTAGGAGTTATTAAATTTATAATTAAATTACATTTTATCGGTATTCGAACCCAGAACACCAGAAACAAAATTATTTACAATATGAGTTTGATATGTTAAAAAGAGCTGTATGCAGTTACAGCATAAATCTAAGTGTTATATTCTAGAGTATAGAGAAAAATTAAGGAAGTCACTGAAAGATCGGGATTCGAACTAGGGACAACTGATTGAAAATTATATACAGTATTAATTACACATTATAACAGCTATCAAATATGCTTTGGTCCATCCCTCTACCTTTCTTAGTTTCCGAGATAACGGCGATTTAAAAATTAAAGATCCAACCCAGGACACCAGGTACCCAAATATACATTCACAAGAAACTATCTAATGATGTAAATGTAATGAAGTTTATTTGACGTCTTTATCTTAATTAGGCTCTGAGTTATTAGAAGATGAATTTGTAATCCCTCCGAGGATTCGAACCCAGGCATCCCGGCCAACTCAAATTAATATCTCAAGGACGCGGCGCGTTCCAAGGAATTGATTACTTTTTATCCCATTGTTCTCTCTCTTTTCATTCAGGAGATATAAGCGATTAATCAGTAGTAGGGAAATGGGGGGCTAATTAGTGGGGATGGGGCTAATTAGCATATTAATTGCATTCCATGCATATTAAGTGCGCAGAATGCCCATTTCCCTACTACTGATTAATCGCTTATATCTCCTGAATGAAAAGAGATAGAACAATTAGATAAAAAGTAATCAATTCCTTGGAACGCGCCGCGTCCTTGAGATATTAATTTGAGTTGGCCGGGATGCCTGGGTTCGAATCCTAGGAGGGATTACAAATTCATCTTCTAATAACTCAGAGATTAATTAAGATAAAGACGTCAAATAAACTTCATTACATTTACATCATTAGGTAGTTTCTTGTGAATGTATATTTGGGTACCTGTTGTCCTGGGTTGGATCTTTAATTTTTAAATCGCCGTTATCTCGGAAACTAAGAAAGGTAGAGGGATGGTCCAAAGCATATTTGATAGCTGTTATAATGTGTAATTAATACTGTATATAATTTTCAATCAGTTGTCCCTAGTTCGAATCCCGATCTTTCAGTGACTTCCTTAATTTTTCTCTATACTCTAGAATATAACACTTAGATTTATGCTGTAACTGCATACAGCTCTTTTTAACATATCAAACTCATATTGTAAATAATTATGTTTCTGGTGTTCTGGGTTCGAATACCGATAAAATGTAATTTAATTATAAATTTAATAACTCCTAAACCAATTAAGATAAAGACGCCAAATAAACTTTTTTACGTTTATGTTGTTAGGTAGTATCTTGTGGATGTGTAATTAGATACGACGTCCTGGGTTCGATCCTTAATTTTAAATCTTCATTATCTCGGAAACTAAGAGAGGAAGAGGGATGAACCAAAGCATGATTGATAGCTCTTATAATAGGTAATTAATGCTGTATATAATTGTCAATCAGTTGTGCTTGGTTCGATTCCCCATCTTTTAATGATTTCCTTAATTTTCCTCTGTACACTAGAATATATTACTTAGATCGATGATGTAACTACATGCAGCTTTGTTTAACATGTCAAGCTAATATTATAAATTATTTTGTTCCTGGTGTTCTGGGTTCGAATACCGATTTAATGAAATTTACTTATAAATTTAATAACTCGTAATCTAACTTAAATAGACAGTCAAGTAAACCGTAAACAGAGTACCTAGTCCCTAAATATCGTCATCATTATAAAAAGTACTTTAAAGTACTTAGATCGAATCCCGAGGGGTGATTTCACATATCTTCAAGCCTATGAATCCTATCAGGTTCGAGTAAAGATTAAATGGTAGATGCTGATGCTGGGAAGCTAAAATACATTTATTAAAAGTATTACCGGGTTCGATTCTAGAAGCTTAGAATCTCTGTAACTCTGGAAAAATTGCTTTTCTCGTGATTGTAGTGAAATGTAATGGTCTTTCTGTGGGAAGATGGAAAAGAAGAATTGAAAAGGGAATGAAACATGAAATAATGTAGTATATACATGCATTTAAGTAACCAAAGGGGAAAATCTTTTACGTTACCTTTTAAGCTTTTACTTTAAGTATTGTGATAATACAGCTGGAATTAACCTTGGTACAATAGGTGGTGGTGGTGGTAGGCTTTGAATGGAAACGTCGGTCTGAATGAGCGTGTGGGAATACTTCTCTTGTTGGTGTGCCAGCATATATAGCTAGTTACGAGACGAGTTTAAACGTGTTTGATACTGCCAGACATCCTGTCTCTGGGTGTGACGTCATAGACATCGAGCATCCTATAGAACTTAACGATCTACCTTTCCTGCCTGAGTGTACGAAACCATTGAAATCATATATAAAGAAACTGATGCCTCGTCTTGGACCTCGAAAGAAGTATGTAGTACATTACATGGCTTTGAAGCAAGCTCTTAATCATGGGTTACGACTAAAAAAATCCAACGTGTGCTGCAATTCCAACAGTCACAGTGGTTAAAACCTTATGTGGAAGTTAACAACAGGCTACTACAATAAGCTGCAAATGATTTCGAGAAGGACGTCTACAGCTCTTTAACAACGTCATGTTTGGAAAAACTATAAAGAATCTGCCTGATCGTATGCATATACGACTGGTGATAAATTAGAAGACTCTAGAGAAGCTGATCGTCAAGCCTACGTTTATCGATCGAACAATATATGCCGTCAATCTAGCTGCTGTGCATATGGCCTCTCGTCAGATCGTGTTCAACAAGCCTATATACATCGGTATGAGTGTGTTGGATATCTCCAAGACATTAATGTACCACTATCATTATGATGTGTTGCTGCCATATTATGGATCTGAAAACCTGAAGCTCATGTATATGGACACTGATTCGTTCATTCATCGTGTGATGACTGAAGATGTGCACCAGGACAAGTTACGTTTACTTGAGCATCTGGATACAGCTGATTACCCTGTCAACTATATATGCTATTCAGCTCTAAACAAAGTGCTTGGGAAATCTAAAGATGAGGCTAATAATAAAATCTTCCAGCGCTTTGTCGGACTACGAGCTAAGATGTATGCCTTAGATATCCACGGCTCAATGATAAAAAAGATTAAGGGTATAAACGTAGTGCTATTAAGCAGTACTTTACATTTGAGAGTTATACTGATTGTCTTAAAACCTGTGAAATCATCAGAACACCTATGAATCTAATCTTATCATGAAAGCACGCTGCTACTACTGTGCAAGTGAATAAAATTACATTGAATCCCTTTGATGATCTCCGCGAGTCTACAATGTTAAAAGATTAAAGTTTACTCATGTGCTGTGTATTCACATAGCAGACAAATGGTGAAGAAAGGAGAAGATGGAAAGGGAGGCGGTAACCATTGTCATTAGGAGCAAATACTAGTGTTAGTCTCAGGCCTATATAAAGGGAAGAGACGTCTACCCTTACAATCCTTGTTTAATGAAGCAATGATTTAACTGATAAAGCTGCTACATTTGAACAAAAAATGGATTAGCTGCTGCTGCTACAGCTGTAATATAACCGGTTGTTGTCGCTGCTATTATTGTATCAGATGTTGCTACAGCTGTAGGATCTGTTACATCTATTGTTGTACAGCTGCTGTATCTGCTACGATAGTAATTGTATTTGCTTTTGCTACAGCTATTGTGCTGATTGTGTCTAATGCTGCTACAGCTGCAGGATCTATTGCTGCTATCGTTGTAGCTGCTGTTGCTATAGATGCTGTATCTGCTACTACATCTGTCGTATTTACTGTTGATGTTTTTGTGATGACTGCTGTTGCTGTGGTAGGGGAATCTACAGCTGGAATATCATTGCTGTGATGCTTGCTATTGCTAACAGTGCTAAATCTCTAGCTGCTGCTGCAGTTGTTATGTAATGCAACGGCTACTGCTATTGTTATAGCAGATGCTACTACAGCTGTGGGGTCTGTTACAGCTATTGTTGTACAGTCTCTGTATCTGCTACGATAGCTGCTGTATTTGCTTCTGCTATAGGTATTGTGCTGACTATGTCTAATGCTGTTACAGCTACCTGATCTGATACTGTTATTGCTGTAGCTGATGTTACAGTGTTGTATCTACTACTTCAGCTCTCGTATTTGATGTTACAGCTGGAGTGATGACTGCTGTTGCTGTGGTGGGTGAAGCTACAGCTGGAATATCTTTGCTGTGATGCTTGCTATTGCTAAGAGTGCTAAATCTATAGCTGCTGGATTAGCTGCTGCACCTCCAGCTGTTATGTAACTGGTGTTTGTCGCTGCTGTTATTGTAGCAGATGTTGCTACAGTTGTAAGATCTGTTACATCTATTGTCGTACAGCTGCTGTATCTGCTACGGTAGCTATTGTATTTGCTTCTGTTACAGCTATTGTCCAGGCTGCGGGTAATGTTTCTGTAGCTGCAGGATCTATTGCTGCTATCACTGTAGCTGCTGTACATATGGCCTCTCGTCAGATTGTATTAAACAAGCCTATATACATTGGTATGAGTGTGTTGGACATCTCCAAGACATTAATGTATCACTATCATTACGACGTGCTGTTGCCTTATTATGGAGCTGAAAACCTGAAGCTTATGTATATGGACAATGATTCGTTCATTCATCGTGTTACAACTGAAGATGTGTACCAGGACAAGCTACGTTTTCTTGAGCATCTCGATACAGCTGATTACCCTGCCAACCATATATGTTACTCTACTCAGAACAAGAAGGTATTGGGAAAATTTAAAGATGAGGCTAATAGCAAAATCATCCTACGCTTTGTTGGACTACGTCCTAAGATGTATGCCTTAGATATTTAAGGCTCAATGATAAAAAAGATTAAAGGTATAAAACGTAGCGCTTAAGCAGTACATTTCGTTTGGCAGCTATATAGACTGTCTTAAAACCTGTGAAATCATCAGAACACCTATGAATCTAATCCTATCGCGAAAGCATGCTGTTACCACAGTGCAAGTGAATAAAATTGCATTGAATCCCTTTGATGATAAAAGAATTATTGCTGAGGATGAAATAACTACCTATGCGTATGGACATTACGCCATTACAAACAGTGCTTAAGAGAATGTAAGTTGAAGATGAAGATTTTCTCGTGAGTCTACAATCTTAAAAAATGAAGTTTATCCGTGTGCTGTATATGCAACTAGCAGACGCCTGATGAAGAAAGAAGAAGATGGAAGGGAGGTGGTAACCCTGCCATTAGGAGCAATCCTAGTGCTAGTCTCAAGCCTAGATAATAGGGGAGAGACATCTACAATGAACTAAAAAATAAAGGTATGTTGACGCAAAGCTTTTCAATTTGTGAACCAATATGCAGTTTATCCCTCTCTGCATCGTACAATAAGTGTTTAACATATAATAAGTTTGTAAGATTTAGAAAAAAGTATATAAATTGTTGTTACGTTGGATGAGAAATGTTTATAATCTAATTACTCTCTATATTACCATGAGTAACTGTGATACTAGTTGAATTACCTGTTAAAATAACTTAAATACCTGTGATACTATCCGAATCATGTGAAATTACCGTAACTAGCTCTGATACGAATTCCTGTTCTAAATTAGCACGAGCACCTGTGATACTATCTGGTTTGCCTTAAATATCAATGATACTAGATGAATTACCTGTTAAAATGACTCAAATACCCTTGATACAACCTGAATCACCTGCATTTACCTTAAATAGCTGTGATACAAATCTCTCATCTAAATTATCACGAGTATCTGTGAAACTATGCTGATTACCCAAATACTTACGATATTACATGAACTATCTGTAAAATACGAAACTACGTTATAACCAACCCTGGAACCTACCCTCCTGTAATGCTAGCTTAATTACTCTAAACACCTATGACGCTTGAATTATGCTAAATACCTACGATACTAGCTGAGTTACCTGTGAAATACGAAACTATGCTATACCCAACCCCTGGAATCTATCCTCCTGTGATACTAGATGAGTTAGCCTAAATACCTACGATACTAACTGAATTACCTGTGAAATCATACACTGCTATGATGCAGTCCGCCTCTTGTAATACCAGCTGAATTAGCTTAAATGCCCTCCGATACTAGCTGAATTGCCTGTGAAAAATATGCATCTATGATACGTCCTGCCCCTGGAAACTAGCCTCTTGTGATACCAGCTAAGTGACTCTAAACAGCTATGTTACTTGAATTATCCTAAATACCTTCGATACTCTCTGAATTACCTGTAACATCATACGGAACTATGCTATATTCGCTTCCCAGGATCTGTCCTACCCTGTGATACTAACTGAATTACTTACCTGCTAGTGTTAGTGGGTTAGCTTTTCCCTTTGCTGGGCACCTTTTTCCCTTTGCTGGTCCCATTTTTCCCTTTGCTGGACACCTTTTTTCCCTTTGCTGGTCACCTTTTTTCCCGTTGCTGGTCACATTTTTCCCTTTGCTGGTCACCTTTTTCCCTTTGCTGGTAACGTTTTTCCCTTTGCTGGTCACGTTTTTCCCTTTGCTGGTCACGTTTTTCCCTTTGCTGGTCACATTTTTCCGTTTGCTGGTCACCTTTTTCCCTTTGCTGGTAACGTTTTTCCCGTTGCTGGTCACCTTTTTCCCCTTTGCTGGTCACCTTTTTCCCTTTGCTGCTCGTCTATTTCCCTTTGCTGGTCACCTTTTTCCCGTTGCTGGTCACATTTTTCCCTTTACTGGCCACCTTTTTCCCTTTGCTGGTCACATTTTTCCGTTTGCTGCTCGCCTTTTTCCCTTTGCTGGTCACGTTTTTCCCTTTGCTGGTCACCTTTTCCCTTTGCTGGTCACGTTTTTCCCTTTGCTGGTCACGTTTTTCCCTTTGCAGGTCAACGTTTTCCCTTTGTGGGTCACTTTTTTCCCTGAGCAGCCACCTTTTCCCTGAATGGGTTACGTGATGGGCATGTCTAGAATTAGGGTTCTAACATTAGCATGAAACAGTTTACCACTAAGTTCACGTCTAAAGTCGCTTTCAAAGTCTAGCCCCTCCCCTCCTATTCCCTATCTCTCCTGTATATAAGTCCATATTCCTACTGCTTCACTATCTGTCTAGCCTACCGACTCTCCTCGTTTCCCTATACCTCTCATATAAACCATACTCTACTCCTCTACCTCTGTCTAGCCTAACACCACTCCCCGTATCCCCTACCTCTCATAAAGCGCATTCCCTCCTGCCCTTCTCTAGCTGAGTATCACTCCTTGGTTTGCTATCTAACCTAACTTTAACACCTGTCTATCCTAGCATAGGATCTCTTTCCGTTTTCTCATCTCTCCTTATAAACACATACTCAATTCTCCTAAGCTAATAGCTCTCCGCGTTTTCCTATACCTTTCATATAAGCCATACTCTACTCCTCGACCTCTGTCTAGCCTAACACCTCGCCTCGTTTTCCTATATTTCTCATATAAACCATACTCTACTCCTAAACCTCTGTCTAGCCTAACACCTCTCCTCCTGTTCCCTACCTCTCTCATATAACCCATACTCTACTCAACCTCTGTCTAGCCTAGCACCTCTCCTCCTGCTCCTATACCTCTCATACATATAAACGCATACTCTACTCTCAGCCTGTGTCTAGCCTAATACCTCTCTTCGTTTTCCTATACCTCTCATATAAACCGCACTCTACTCCACAATCTCTGTTTAGCCTAACACCCGTCCTCGTTTTCCTATACCTTTCATATAAACCATACTCTACTCCACAGCCTTTGTCCAGCCTAACACCTCTCTACTATCTCTTCCATTTAAACGTATTTCCCTCCTTTAGCATCTGACTAGCCTAGCATCAGCCCTGGTATTCCGTATCTCGCCCATATAAACGCATTTTCCTCCTTGAACCGCCCCATCTAGCCTCGTTTTCCCTATCCTTTCCCATATAAACGCAAAAAACTGTGCTCGATCTCTCTATATTTACCTACTACTGTGGAACATAAATTTGACTTTTGAAAAGTCAAACACAATTTGTTAACAAGAAACGTGATATCTTTCATGTGACCAAAAAGTTTAGACACTTTACATTTTTTAGTAAGCCAGCAGCTACTGGTGTTTTATCTTTCCCTAACACAGATACCAAAGAATTCCAATTCACATATTGTGAATTTACCGCCTCTCCCAATGAGAGCCAGCGAATGAAAAAGTTAATACAAACATTTTCCTTGCCTCATTAAGTATTTCTTGCATATCTTTTAGTGCTTTGGAATTCCTTGGTGACTGTTCAGAGAAGCTATATATTGTGTTTAGAATACCTTGAAACTTCACAAGGTCCTGCTGCTTGACTGACTGCTAGAGGTAACCGATGGGCCACGCAATGCACAGATAGTATATAGAGGTAATTGTTTTTAAAAAGAGTTACCACCTCAGATCGAGCTACAGTCATAAGGAATGCAGCAATAGTAGAAACTGAGGTGCACCTACTTTTAGCAATGCAATGTCTTCCAAAGTTCCTACAACACGTGAATATACAGGGTGGACAATTTAAGTTGAGACTGCATAATATCTCCAAAACTAAGCATTGTACACGATTTGACAACACGATATTCTGAATGTAAAAGAAAAATAAAGTAAATTTAGTAGTCACGGATTTACTGGTATCTAGCTTAGAAACAGAAGTAAGATGTACCTGTAATATTTGGAATCAAAATTATTTATTAACCCGGGAATAATTTAAAACTGCATTAACAAAGTAATTAGGTCGACATTTACAATCAGATGCATTTGAACGGGAGCATTATTTTTCAGGAGAACTTAATTTGAATTAGATATAAATAATGATTTTATAAATTATTATTTGCGTTGCTGTCTATATTAAAACATTGTTTTAAGCTGTTAAATTGTTGTGAATTTTAATACTACAGCCTACCTGAAGATGACGCCAAACAGTTCTTTTTTGCGTTCTGGCACAAACTACACATAAACAATGGAATTTCTCCAGAACACAGCACTTTGCAACACTTATATAACACTTTCCACTAACTGTTTATTCAGTTAACCTATTTTAGTATCAGGTTTTGTTTCCTTTGTATGTCCATTTTTAGTTTCACTGGGACTAGCACTTCGTTCCCTTTTCTTTCTTAAAACAAATTCATCCATCACTTCTTAAAGAGCACACACATACACATTTTACATTTGACAAGAATGGGTGAACCATCCTAGCAGGGAGGGAAATTGCCATATCGTTTGTTTCTGCGACAGATTGCTACGGCTTGTTGAAGGGTTGTGTTTATAGCCTCTTACAAATAAGCAGCATATCGTTTGTTTCTGTCGCAGAATGTTGTTGCATTTTTGCGAATGCTGTTTTAAAGTTCGTCGCATTCTTCGACCTAGAGTAGCAACAACCGACTGTAACTTAAACCCTCATTTGAAGGTTACTTGAACCTCCCCCTACAAAAAGAAGCATTTCTAAACAAAAGCGCTGAGGGTGTGCGTTTGAACGGCATAACTCGCAAACAAAAGGGTGTATAAGACCAGCATCTTCCAAGAATGTGGTTTTTCGTGAAACCCGTCACACCCGAATCTATCCTTTACATAGGAAATTGTTGGTTTTTCTTAATTTTTTTAAAAGGGCTCAAAAATGGTCGTATGATGAGATAATACAATGTAGAACAAAATGTGTATGTTGCATTTCCTGGGAAAAGCAGGTGAGGTCCTGTTCATTCTGGCTGAACTTTGTGTAACTGGTAAAGCGTAAGAGACAGACAAAACGTACTACAAGAAAACCACAGAACTCGTTGAAATGCCCAATTTGTGTGTTTATGAAGGTTTTTGTGGAATCAATCGTTTCAGAGATATATGCTGCTTGTGATTGGACATTTTCACTGCTGTGTATTACTTGTGTAAAACGTTTTCGCAAGTGCTTAGTAACCAGTTTGTTGTTTCTCGTGATATCGCGCAAAGACATTTAATCTAATTTCAAAGCCACGCAGCATAGCAATGTAGATACATTTATCTTTTACTTTACAAAAGTTTATTCCCCCGTGTTTTTAAATAAGCATTTGAATAAAGTTTACACAGTATGTTATACTTATTGATTAGTTTGTATTGATTTCTAGGTATCATAAATAACATAATGTGGATAGAAGAATAGCAGTTTATATGATTCCTATACTACAGAATAACATGATTTTGTGATGGGTAGAGTAGACACGTGAGTGTACCACATCGGAAAAAACAAATTGAATTTTAGTTATGGACGCTCTTTAACTACCGTGTTTCTTAGCGTCCCATTCTATACTGGACGTGAAAGTTTGGAAATGTTGCTCAGAGGCCTATTTATCAGGCTTGAGGTTCTTTTATGTGCCGTAAATCTACGACAAGGGACCACCGTCTTTACTTCCTTCCCGAAGGAAGCCATATAAGTATTTTTACAACCGAAAAAATCCTTCGTCCTCCACCGGGTTTGAACCCGCGACCTCCGGAACTAGAAGCTAACATAGTACCCTAAACCACTGAGGAGACATAGCACATCGGATGTTTTATTTTGCACCCCCTAAAAACTCCCATGAAAAATAGGGTAGTTAAATTATATTCGAACCCACTCGCGGCCTCTCTCTACTGCGTTAAACAGTCGGAGTCGCCGGGGAAATTACGACGGTAGAGGCGGACTAAAATCTTTACACCTTATAATAGATACTGGAAATGTTGACCTTCTGCTTTCAAACAGGCAACACTCGTGTAAATCTTCTCGCTCACTCTACGAAGCTCAGTAGCAGGAATTCTTGTGATAAACGCCTCATTATGACCAGAAAATAGGAGTGTGGTGTGCGATGAGTGTTAGAAGAATAATAGGGCCCATATTCTTTAATGAAACAATAAATGCAGAGCGATATCAGAGGCTAATTCTGAGTACATTTTGTAATCGTTTGAAAGAAGTAGAGAAATCGTATGGTTGGTTCCAGCAAGATTCTGCAACAGCACATACGGCTGCCGAATCATTACATGCAATAAGAGAGGTGTTTGATGACATAATAATTAGTGTTGATTTGTGGCTCCCTTGTTCTCCTGACCTAACGAGTTGTGATTTTTATTTATGGGGTTCTTTAAAAGACAAAGTGTATCGTTCCAATCCTCGCACACTACAGGAACTTAGAGAAAAGATTGTGCAAGAAATCACAAGAATTCCTGCTGCTGAGCTTCGGAGAGTGAGCGAGAATATTTACACGAGATATGCTCCCTGTTTGAGAGCAGAAGGTTAACATTTCCAGCATCTATTTATAAGGTAAGGATTTTACGCCGCCTCTGCCGGCGTAATTTCCCCGGTGGCTGCCGGCTGTCTCGCGCAGTAGAGAGGGGCCGCGAGTGGGGCCGAATAAAATTTAACTACCCTATACATGTTAGCATCAATTATTCACAGTAAATCCAAAAATATTAGAAAATATTGAAAACAGTTTTATATTAATTTCACGCCTGTAGAGTTGAACTACCAAATTACATCAATTCGATTCTGGAGAGAATCTTACACGAGCTGGTAATGACGTAAACTCCCACTATTTCGGAACACTCCTATTTAGTTAGACGAATTTTCGTTAGGTGGAACTTCCGAGCATTAAACATTCTCTGGCGCGTCACCTGACTTTTAATGTTGCTTAGGTTGGCCACAATGGTCCCCCTTCCGTTGCAATTTTCAGGGGGGCAAAGAAAGACTGAATTTATTTTAAGTTATCAAAATTAATAAAACGCCATGGAGCCACAATTACCAGCAATAAACAAGGTGAGTATTTACAAGTAGGTAAAGTATTTTTGCTATCAAACTGAAATAATACAAGCTTTAATGTGCTGGTACATATATACATATATGTGAGCAGCTGCAATTGGAACAAAGGGTACGCACATTTTATGTATTGCATTCATCAGTGCAAATATGCTTACTGTAAATTAGGAATGCATTGCTTTAGGGAAAATATGGAATCACTGAAGTATGGAGGTGTAGAGAACAAAGGAAAAGTTAATAATTTCGGTAAACGCTGCATTAAATAATGTAGTACAGAAACACATTCCATTTGCATTCCAACAATACCAGCCAATAAACAACGACGCTATGTAACATATTAAAGTACAGGCTTGTCTAAATTCTATTCAGTAACATTAAATGCATAATTATTAAAGTACATCGTTTCCCTTTGCCTATATATTGTTTGTTGGTGGCATGTACCTTCGGCAAAATGCCACTAGATGTGTTAAATGAATTTTCCAAATACTTATAATTAAGTTCTCGCAAAGTAATATACAGAGTGTTCTATGATTCTCCTACTGAAGAAGGTACTAGATTGATGTTTTTATTTTAAAACGGAAAAGTGCAAGACAGAGGCACATAAGGCAAATTACCCAAACAAAATCCAGCAATGTCGCTGCCATGCTCTCCCTAAACTGCGTAAGAAGCTATTTGCTTCAAAATGACGTGTTGGGGAGATTTTCCCATTGTACCAAGGCCGAGTTGATGGATGCAAATACACGATAACGAATTAATGTGTTCCAGTTTGCGTAAAATGAAAATCGCATGGCCCCCTTTTACCTCTGCATTTTAATTGGTGCTTAATAACTATTAAACCACGACCTCGCGCAATCCGCAATAGGTAAATAACGTTAAAATGTAAATACATTTCGCAACGGGGATTAAGCTTAGGCCAATGCATGTGCCACATAACTATTAAATCATAACCTCGCATATTTCCGCAATACATGAATAATCTTAAAATATGAATACGTTTCGTAATATACGTTTATTTAATTCGTGGAGTTTCGTGTGCTAGTGATTGACGAACGGTATGCTTAAAAATCCCATATTTCTAAAATTAATTTTGACAAATCATTGGAAATTAAAAGGGAATTGCAAATGCTCGATAACTAATTCATAGCATGCCACCTTTTACCTCTGCATTTTAATTGCATGCTTAATCTCGTGACTTCATCTACCCTAGTATCCGTTCCAGTTCCACTTTCGGTCCTTTCTGCAAACACAACCTCCATTCATATGTTACTTGTGTTCCCTTAGCGAATTCTGACTTACATTCCTTCTCGCCAGCCTCCATATATTCTTCGCCACTTCTGAAAAGCTGGTCTCATTTAGCGAGGTGGCGTAGTAAAGGGAGAGCTTGGCAGCGACATTACGCATACAAAATCCAACCTTCTAGTAATTTTAAGAAACCAAATGAAACGGAAAAATGGCTTCACGCTCAACAAGATGGCGATTTACTGTAGATCTTCCACATTTATTGTGCATTTCCTGATTATAAGGTATAGATTTTGACTTGTGTATCTGCATATATGCAATATAAGGGCTTAGATCTTCGAAGAATTGTCTGTGAAACTTTTATAGCATTGGATAATATGCATTAAGCTACTCTTAAATAGGAGCTGAAGTAAAATTTATCTAATCTAGTTGAAAATAATATTTAAATCTTCGTCCATACATTTTTATCTGCTGTTCAGTATAATAACTAAACTATGTGACTAGTAAGATGGCACCAACGATTCATTACTGTTGGTTTTTTAAATGGCAAAAATAACCTAACTGAAAGAGACAATGCATTAACCTACATATACATTTGAATAGATTATATACCTTCTTCAACCATTCCCTTAACATTTAGGAAGGGGATTCCTCTCTTAGAATTAACTTGTAGTATAAGCTGTTATACTACATGGGTAGGTTTGAATGTAGACATGGACACCCAGCCTAAGAATAACAGGAATTACACTTTCTTCTGTGGGTTTAAAGATGTTATTGAGCAATATCTTGACCTTTCTGCTGAATTAAAATGAAGTGAAGCAAAATACCAAGCTCATCATCGTTAGTCTGCGACTGTATGCAGCATAAATGTAGGTATTTTGGAAGCACATGGCTGTTCAATGTATAAGCATTACAAGCTTTGCCTACTTGTATATAAAAGGTAGGTGGTAATTGTAAGTATTACTGATATCTGCTCATTAATAACATCTTTGATAGATGTTTCCTTCCTTTAATCTTTAGCACTGTACTCTGGATACATTTATTAATTTTGCTCCTAACAATTTTTCAGTTGATATTTAAGAGATTACTGCATATATTGTCAAAAAACCTTTATGCACCAGGAGCTTTAGTAAAAGAGTAATTGTAAGTACATATGCCAGAAGAAACAAAAGTCATAGCAGTGGTGTGATTCTTAATTCCTTATTGAGTAACAAATACAAATTGAGAGGCAGGGGATGGCTGTCAAATTTGCAAACCCAGGTAGTCATGTAGGTTTAACACTGTCTAAAATAGTTTATTTTCCCATATGCAATATAAATTTCAATTATAATGAGAACACAGTACAGACCTCTGTCAAGCTGTTCAAATAAATTCTCTTGTTCAAGATAAAAAGTGTTTACAGTACTAACTTAGCTGTTTAACATTTCTATTTGCTATAAAACTATACAAGGGACCAAGGTGTGTCTACTTAATGAACCTCTCAAGCATATGAATAATGTACCATAGATGTTAAGTTATATTTACTGCCACAGGAAAGGCTTTTTCTAAAGTTCACAATGTTCTAGTTCTAAACATTTTCATATATCTACAACGCAATATCCTAAATGCAAAGACTTGGCACACATATAAAGACCCAGTTGGTCAGCCAGTAATTTATGCAATATAATGGCCAGTAAGCCACCAAATGATAAGATGACAGTGGGTGGTATGGTGGTATTTAGGTTGCCTTTAGGTTGCCAAGAAGGGGGGGAAGTGCATAGGGGCCCTGTGTCCCAGATTAAAATTAAATAAATTACACCTTTTTCTTGCAAATATGTTTTTCTCAAAAAAAGAACAATACAATGCAATTGCATTACAACCAACATTAATTATTTTAATATTACCACTTGACAACTAATGAGAACACATTATTTGATATAAAATGCAGCAGAGAGCCAAATATCATTTACCCCACGTTAGCTGGGCTTGCTGTTTTAACCACCCTGCACCCCTGCCATAATGCTTAGACTCTTCCAAACAGCCAAACCAAATCAGCATTGTCAGTTGTAATAATATACCATTCCATTGTTGTTCGGGTACTGTTGTGTTAACAGCCTTTAAATCTTTTGTCAGCACATTTATTTCATTATCATCCTGAATATCATTAATTAGTGTTACTGTTAAAATGAATAAAAAACAATGAGGAGCTATAACCGCAAGTCAGGAGCCAAAAAGCATAAGGAAAGAAGCAAAAGATTGAAAAGTATTCAGAAAGGGAGCAGAACAATGTTTGAAATTGACTAAAGGTTAGCGTCGATAATGAAGGTACAGAAAATGAATTAATCCCAAGCTTGTCTGCTCGAGCTAAAAAAGAAGAAGAAATATCATGTTCAGGGGGGAGAGGTGATTGTGGTTATACAAAACACATTTCTGAGGACAGCAATGTTGCATTGGAACAAGCAGGCAGTAGTAAAAATGAGGTACGTTCTAAAAAATATGATTATGAAAGTGAAGTTCAGAACTATGAGTCACGGCAAGCGACATGCAACCTTGGAAAATTAAAAAGTGGTGGCCCAAGTGTAAGTGTTATTGAAGATATTGCTTGTAGAGGTCCCCCTGTTATGTCTAATAACCTTCCAAATGATGGTACTATGGCGTTTTCAAAAAGAGTAATGTTTTCAAAACCAAAGAATGGAGAATGTGCTCCTAGAGACTGTTTAGTGTGTAGTGAAACAAATCAATCAGTATATTGTTTTCCTTGAAGATTATTTTGTCACAACTCTAAATACCATAAGTCTCTTTTGGTTAATGACAAAGGCTGGAGAGAAATTCTTGGCATAAACTGTATAATTAAATGCCAGTTCATGAAATGAGTGCTAATCACAAAAAATGCCATATTGAATGGAAAGGATTAGAAAGAGAACTTCACCTTGGAAGTGAATTCAATGTCAATTGAATTCTGAAATTGTATCTATAGTTAAATATTAGAGGGATTCATTTCAAAGAATTCTGTGTGTTACCTTATTTCTTAGTGAGAGGGGTCTAGCATTTTGGGGTTTTTCCAAGAAAATAGGATCATTGAACAATGGAAACTTCCTTGGATTTATTGAGTTGCTCACTCAATATGATCCACTGATAAGAGAACATGTATCAAAAGTTCATGAATCTCAACAAGAAGGCAAGAATTTCAAGCAAATTGCCTTTCAGCAGATTCCGAAAACAAGTTCATCAAGGCTTCGGCAACTAGGTTCTTCATACTCTTACTCTCAGAAAGAGGGAAATCAAAGAATTTGGCAATACTACCCCAGATACATTGCATAGTGAGCAAATGATTCAATTTTAAGATATGTTCTAGACTGTGATTCCGCATATAAAGTGATGGAGAGTTTTTAAGTTTAAAAAATGGAAGGGACATTGGCAATTAAATAAGAAGGATTAAATAAGCACAAAATTCCTTTAAAAGATTGCAGGGGCAGAGATACGACAATGAAGTATATATGACTGGTGCATGCAATCGTAATTCCAATACATTTCCCATATTTTCCAAATTTGGTGCATGCAGTCTAAATTTGGTGACTGCTCTGAAGATGTGACTACTTTTTTGGTAATGGTTCTTTTTTGAAAAGCCCTCAGAGATGGGAGATACTGGTGAAGAAAATAGGTTATTCCTTGCATCGCTTATCAAAAACAAAATGGTCAGCTCATGTTGACAGTGTTAAATTCATTCACTCATTCATTATCTGTTTACCATCCTCTTAAGTAGGACTTACAAGCGGGTGCCTGGGGTCAGAGGCCCGTCAAGGAGCAGACACTCATGGATCAGACAGAATATCCAGGATGGGTGATCAGCCCAATGCCTGGTATTGGATGAAGGAAGTAGATGAAACGAAATGTTGGTGAAATGGATGAAAGGAAAGATGATGATGGAGCAGTTGGTGGAATGAATGGCGGGGGAAACCGGAGAAAACCCGCCCAGATGCTGCTTCGTCCACCACAAATCCCACATGCAGGTCCCTGGGATTGAACCCGGGCCGCCTCGGTGGGAGGCGAGTGGTCTAACCACTCGGCCACGGCGCCACCCTTGACAGTGTTAATCCTTTTGCTAAACACCTGTCACTCATTAACCATGCATTAAATCAATGTGAACATTTAAATCTCTCAGATAATTGCAAAACAGAATTGATAGGAATACAGCGATACCTTAAATCATTTAAATGGACTTTGATGGCAATTATCTGGTTTAAGATTCTCTCAGCAATTGATATTTGCAACAAATTCCTACAAGCTCGTGATGCAACTCTTGATGTAGAGGTTGATAATATTTGTGATCTGATCCAGGATCTGAAACTACTTTGAGAGAAGTGGGAGCACTTATTAAATGAAGCAAAAATAGTGCCCACATCTTTAGCAAGTGACCTTTCTGCAGAGCTTCTGAAGATGAGAATTAAAAAAAAGGAAAACTTTTTTTGATGAAAGAAATGAAGATGTTTCAGAATTTTGTGCGAGCAAATGAGAAAGTAATGAAGAAAATGGGAATTCAGAGTAAATGTGTTTTATAAAATAATTGACTCTGTTGTTTGTGGACTTACTAATCATTTCACAGTGGTGAATAAGTTAAATGACAGATTTAAGTGTTTATGGTAGTATCCAGACATTGAATAAACAGGAAATTAAAAATATGAGTTTTGCTTTGCATGAAAAATATTATGAAGATATTAAAAGGGAGATCAATGATGAGCTAAAATAATAAATTCAATCATCTAATTTAGGCCAGGTACATTAAAACCTTTGAAAGTTCTGAACCGTCTTAGAGAATTAAAACCTGAAAATTTATTTCCAAATATTTGTATAGCCATTAGAATATTCTGTACAATTCCTGTGACAGTTGTTGATGCTGAAAGATCCTTCAGCAAAATGAAGGAAATAAGAAGTGTATTCAGATCAACAATGGGTCAGGAAAGACTGAGAAACCTTGGTCTACTTACAATGGAAAGTGACCTTGCTAGGTTTTTAAATTATGACATAATTGATGATTTTAGATCAATGAAGGCAAGGTGAGTTGTTTGTTGAAATTTATCTGCAAGTTACAATTTAGCTGTTTATGAGCAGTATGTCATAAGTTTAGTGTTAAATCTATTATGTTAATGTGAAGTTTAATAATGTTACCTAATTTTAGTATGTACTGCCAATTAAAATTAACACTTACAGACTTGTATAGCTTTTCTCTAGATTCTCAAACCATTTATGTATACTTTGCAAAATTTGTTTTATGAAATAAATACAATAAAAGTTTCTGCAAAATAAAATATGTATGTTTTAATGAGTGATTATGCCAGATTTTTTCTCAGAATGTCATTATTGTGTTCAGAATAGCTGACAACGGTGTGTAATGATAAGTTTGTATAGGGGGGCCTGAGCGTAATTTTACATAGGGGCCCAAAAATCCTGTCGGTGGCCCTGGTGGTATTAGTGGCTATTATGATCATGATGATGAGTAGTAGGATGAGGGTGGGTTGGGGGAACTGAAAAAGTTGAAGATGCAGCTGAAAACTTATTCCAAACAATGCAGCATGAACAATGAACCAAAACTGCCCGCCGATAGCAGCAATTTGTTGTTGCTATGTTGATAATCAGCTCTAGAGGAGCTTTGGAGAAAATTTGTGTTAATTTCAAGCCTTATAGGATTACTTTAAAAGGAAAACTCAAAATATATAAGATTTATGGAAACCGAGACTTAATGAACAAGGACAAAGTTTTACCGGGTATTGCAGTGCATTTAATTAAACTTTGGTGATCTGAAAACTAAACTAGAATATCCAAAAGAATTTAACACAGTTATTGTGTTACATATATAACTATTACAGAGTAATGACAAAACTCTGCATTATGATGACATGTCATATTTTTATTGTGCATCATAGACATTGCTAAGTTGCACATGAATCTTTATGGGTGTCAGATAAGAAAATTCATATTTATTTGGTAATTTTTATGTCATATGGTTATAATATTCACATTTTACATTAAGGATGACTTTTCAAACATCAGAAGTTCACTATTTAATTGAGAAATAACAGTAACTTTGTACATCCTTTGCTCACATACTTGGGAAAAAAATCACTTTCCTATCTAATGGTAAGTTCAGAAAGGGTTGCTTGTGGGTGGAGGGGTAGCTATTGTCATGGGATCAGGTATTATAGTTATGAATTCATGTTCCAAATAAGGGATGAGACATTCATGTTCCAAATAAGGGATGAGACAGGCCAGTTTATCCTTTTGTGTGTTAATGAGTGTGCACAATCAGGCTACTATTGCCTTTAGCCTTATGTTGTGTCATAGGCTGTGAATTCATCCTCATTCACTATGAATTTTGTATAATCTGAGAACTCAAAGGATTAATGCTACATTATTTAATACCTACTTCAAGAACAATTTTCTTTTCAGATACTTCAAACAAGAACATGAAACAAATACATATTTTTAATTGATTTCTAAATTACCTTATCATAATTCTTATACCTACTTTTTCTGCTTGTATAGCAGTTGTACCCACGTATAAAGGAATTTTTAACTTTCTGTGCATTAATTTTAATAAATTAAATAAATCTCAGTTTTTAGCTAACTTTTGTAATCATTATGGCACTTTTCTAAACTTTAGACTCATTTTATAGATCATTTTTCAACACTTTTAGGTCATCAAAATCTGGGCCCCAGTAATGTCATTTAGGGCTCATTAATATGGAACAAAAGTAGCACTCAAATGTTAGTAGATCAATTTGGTTATCAGTTTAAAATTTACACTCATTTCAGTCAAAGATGTCAAACAAAATTTTGGAGTGGAATTTCAAATGGAGCACATACAAATTTCTCACCATTAAAACAAATGGATTATACATTCATATACTACATTTGCTAATGTTTATGGTTATTAAATGTAGAAGGGAGCTTTCAGTATTAGCATAGGTAATTCATGATATCACCTCTATTAAATTCATAAGACTGAGACTTACTTTGATATTTCAAGCTTCTTTTAAGCACTTAAATCACACATACATTTTCCCATAATTTGTATCTTCACTGAGATTACATGGACTTGTCCTACTTATTAATCCTAAATTATTAATGTTAATCTATCAACCAACCAACCATAGCTCTGTGGCTTTTTCAGAATCAGCACTGCGAAAACTCTAGAATTTACCTTCTTAGTTTACTCAAAATATTAGCTTATAAGCTGCTTGAAGCCAAACTCAGGATCTAAGGTTTAGTTCTTGTTACTCTGTCTATTAATGGCAACAATATATTTGTTTTACTTCTCTAGTGAAGTTGCTGTCCATAAGGACAAAGTGTAATAAATAGAAATAAAGTTGGACAGTATGGAATAGTAATATAGTAACATTATGCATATAAAATATATATGATAAAAGCAATAGAACAAATTTGGAACATTTCAAGAACTGTTATATATAAAATTGAACAGAATATTACCTTATTTAAGTTGGGTATATAAATGGATTCTCTGAATATGGTTGGTATTTAATGGCAAAGTGCTGCCAGGAATGAAATTCTTCCAAAAAGTAAAGAGCTGTTTAGTCATAAACCCTCTTGCAGATAATCAATACAATTACTTCTATAGAAGCAAGTTCTATTGCTCTGGGTAGTAGGGTACTGTGAGCTTGCAGTTTTTCTATTTTTCTTGATGGGCATCTTCAGGTTGCTGTTCACCAGTTTCAAATCTGAGTCGGACTGATTATGTATTCCTTTTTGTTGGTTTTTGAAAGCTATCAGTTCAGTCCTATGTGTACTTCTATCTTTGGAAAAGCCATAACTTCTTTGTATGCCATGAATCCTGTATTATGCAGAGCTTGAACTATAGTTGTTCATTTGTCTTGCATTTTAGTACTTCAATGTGAGAACAGGAACCAAGGACATGAGGTAGGATTTCTATTCCATTGCAGCAATATTGATAATGGTTATTGTCCATGGTTCTGCCTGGTGTGGCATGTACAGCTGTAACTTGCCATATCATTTTAATTGCTTCATTCCATTCAGTTGAAGAGAGTTCGTTTGATTGCTCATTGATCTGTTGGTTGGTGGATGGTCCTTAAGATGAATAATTCCCTTTCTTTTGTATGGGAGACTAAGGCACTTTTTAAATTGAACATCTCTTAATCTGTTTCTTATCTTCCTGGAGTATATTTACTGCTTTTCCTATTCATTGCTGCTTCATCAGAATAGTTGAAGTTCACATTAGCAATGTGAACTCTCTGAAAGAACATCTCCTAGATATAAAATCTATTCTCACCTTTTCATATGTACTTTAAGTAAAGCTTTGCAACTCCAAGCAAGGATGCAAGTATATTTCCCCATATTCTGAGTATCGATAAAATTTGGTGTTTTATCACCCTGGAATAATGTTTAGGTATTGCAGTAGCATTGTTAAGATCTTCATTACATGCATATTCAAACGAAAACAGGCCCCTTGTACTGTGTGATACCTACCCACGAATTCGCTTAGATACAAAACAGCTTGTACTGTATCGCAACTAATTTTTCATGTTAATTTAGGTTCATTCTGCAAAATCCCTTACTGTTTTAAGTGGGGTGTTACAGAGTGCTTAGTTCCCTTCATATACACAACCATGCTAACTCTATGATTATTTTGTATAAATCTCGATTTTATGAAGTTCATGAAGAAATGTGCCTTAGTAGTCACTCCTATCAGTTTTCCATTGGGAAGTGTTTTCTGAATTTTAAACAGGAATTTGTATCTAAAGTTGCAGTATATAATGACTCTTAGCCATAAATAATTTAATTTGTAATCAGAGTTTAAAATGTTCCTGTAGTCCTATATTGCTTAGTACAGTTAAGATTTTATGCAACTTAATTTTAATCAGATAAATTATAATTGCTACAATTTGTTCCAATTTACCTATATAATTGTTTCTCTTTTTTTTAAGGTTTTGTATCTTTTTTATTTTTATTAAATGGTTTACATTATAACCTGAATTCCCTTATTTATTAATTAAATTACATTCTACAGTGGTAACTTTAAGCACCTTAAGTAGAGATTACTTAAACCCATCTCAATTATACACAATTTATAGAAGCCTTTAAATTTGACTTATTAAATGGCAATTGTGTTTCTATTATATCATACATGAACATATTTTAATGCAATTTAAAAAGGTATTTTTCATTTTCATTGATATTAATCTTGCGGTATCACAACCATTCATTTGCATTTATCTCACTAAAGTTTCGTTTGGCAGTTCTTGTTCACTAAGTAGGTTTCGTTTATTTCATTTATTTATGTGCATTTCACTGTTTCAATTTATGACAACCTTTTTAATAAACCCTATATATGCAAATATTTTTCTCCCATGCACACAGTTCATTTTGAGGTAGAAAATTTTCTGCAAATATAAATATAGGATTATTGTGATTAGCAATTTCTTTCCAAATGAAAAAAAAAAGAATTATATAATCCTTTATGGTTTCACAATTTAGCTTACTAAGGTCTGATCACTAAATTACTATATTAATTAAGTGTAATTAACTTTATGCAGGGTGGTAGGATTTGGAACACTACACACACACACACACACACACACACATATATATATATATATATATATATATCTCAGTTACAGGGTAAGATCTCCTGGATTAAGTTATCTTTCACAGTTTTCAAGACATTAATGGTCTCTAATAAAAGCAAATTGCCACTTCATACATGCAAGTTACATTTGTGAAAGATCGGCATGCATGATTTACAGCATGCTTACACTCTGCAATGGCAGTGTTCCAAGCATAATGTTGCCAATGGCATTCCCTTGTAGAGCAGATAAAATTAATTCAAATTTAACATTAATTTCTGGTGAAATTGGTTTTAATATCGCTTACATACTTTCCTTTGAATTATAAGAAATTCCAATGTCATTTTTACTTATAATAAAACCAAAATAAAATTTTGATTAGCATGTAGCATACTGTTTGGTATGTGAAGCATTTTTAATTAACAGTGAGTTCTGCATGACCATAGAGTGGATTAATTCTCCCAATTGATGAGATAGTATTCTAATTTCCACATGTCTGCACTATACTGGATTCCTATTGTCATGAGTGGGCATTTGATAAAACAAAACTAATACCAACTATTTTTACATAACACATAAAATTGAGTAAATAACATACAATTAATATCTCAGAAATAAACATGGATACTTAAAAAAAATTATTACATAATTTTTATCTATATTTAAGGCCTACTATCTGAAATATAAAAAGTATATAACAAGGTAATTAAGGAGGCAGAAAGGTTACACAATGATAGCACAATCTATGGAGCAGTTAATAAATCTAAGTCATTGTGGGAAATAATCAGGGGTTAAATTAAAACTGGGACAAGTTTAATAAGTAACTAATGTATCATAAGCAATGGTAAAAACATAAGCCCTCCTGAAGATATATCCGAATTATTCAACAACTTTTATACAAGTGTTGCTGAAAAAGTGCTAAAAAGAATTCATTGGTAAGATCAGCTAAACTAAACATAAATATAATGAAAATACTCTCTTTTTAATGCCAGTAATGACCGAGGAAATCAAAACAGTAATAAAAACATTCAAAAAGAAAAGGTTGGGAGTAATTGATGGATATTCCAATTATATTGTTAAAACATGTGCCTTGTATCTAATAGAGTCACTATACTATTTAACAAGTCTTTCGCTAACAAGTGGACTATTCCCTGAGAGGCTAAAACAAGTGAAAGTGAAACCTATCTACAAGAAAGGTAGCAAAGATAAGGTTGAAAATTACAGACCGATATCAGCAATATCCACCTTTGCAAACATTTTTGAACAGATTATGTATAGCAGATCAATAAACTTTCTGAATAGGTTCAAAATAATAAATGATAATCAAAATGATTTTCAGAAAAACAAATTAATTAATTCTGCATTAATCAATTTTATTGAACAAGTTTATGGTGCATTAGGCAATAAAGAATTAGGACTAGGTTTATTCTTAAATCTAACAAAAGCATTTGACATAGTAGATCATCTGTTACTACTTGAAAAATTATTTGCATATGGCGTAAGAGGACTAGCATCAAACTGGTTTAAGTCATATCTTGAAAATAGAAGGCAGTCTGTAGAAATTGAGTATTTCGATAGTAAAACCAATGAAATTAAAAAAAAGTGGTCTGACTTAAAAAATATAAAATGTGGTGTACCTCAAGGAACTGGTCTCGGGCCACTGTTATTTATACTGTGCATAAAAGATTTGGCAGACAATGTAAATAGCCTGATGAATGTGCATGTAACACTTTTTGCAGATGAAATAAGCATTTTTATAACAGGAGCAAATAATCATAGTACTAATCATCATATATACAACATTCTAGAGTATATTAAAAATAATTTAATGCAAATTTGTTACTTTTAAATAAAGAGAAAACAGCAGCTTTAAGCTTCCATAATAAACCTAATAAGAATGCTATATATCCAAAAATTAAAATGGGGCAAGACGAGATAAAGTATGTAAGAACGAACAAATTTTTGGGTTTGGTAGTGGATAAAAATTTAAGTTGGGAAATGCATATATACAGCCTGACTAAAAGACTCAGTAAGATGTGCTTCTTAGTAAGCTCAGTCATATTTATGTCCAGTGTACCTATTCTTAGGGTAGTTTATTTTGCATACTTTCATAATTTACTATTATATGGCATAATCTTCTGAGGAAATTCTAAAAACAGCATTAAGGCCTTCAGGATGCAAAAGAAAGTAATAAGAATTATGGATGATATCTGTAATACAGCTAGCTGCAAGCCATATTTTAA
Source organism: Deroplatys truncata (assembly GCA_030765065.1). Classification (NCBI taxonomy): domain Eukaryota; kingdom Metazoa; phylum Arthropoda; class Insecta; order Mantodea; family Mantidae; genus Deroplatys; species Deroplatys truncata. Next base: position 195,356,441 of record CM060990.1, read on the forward strand.
AAAATATAAAATTTTGCCTTTTCCATGCATGTTTATATGTGAAACAGTAAACTGTACAAAACAAAACTTAAATTCTTTTAAAACAAATGCTGAAGTTAATTCACGTGATACAAGAGCAAAAAACAATTTATTTGCAAACTCACACAGAACCAAACTCTATGAAAATAGCTTCACATATGCTAGTCTATACTTATATAACAAACTCCCTCAGCATATAAGGGATATTGAATCCCAGCAAAAATTTAAAAAGGCTTTATTTATTTTCTTAATGGAATATAGGTTTTATAGTGTAGATGAATTCCTACATCATGAAGTAGGTACCTAGTGTAAAATGTTAATTTGTAAATGATTCTTTATAACTCAAATCTGTATAGTCTTTCATGTATCTTGTTATTATTTTCCTTTGTATTTTAAAATTTTGTTGAATCTTATATATCTGCATTTGTAATTATTTGTGTATCGTGGTATATTTTCTTTGTATTTTAAACTGACATGTCCTATAACATATGTGTTATGTTTCTATGGATGAAATAAATACAATACAATATGAGACTGCCAAGATGTTAAGCAGTTCACATAAAAAGCTGTGGATATTCAACAGCTGCTTTGATTTAAATGCATTCATTAAGGCAACAGATCAGTGAGAAAGACAGCAAATTGTAAAATACCACGTTTGGTCTTTTCTACGTGATATAGCTATTTTTATCTAGTGCAAAGTTCATCCAATCATCTGATAGGTAACTCTTACCATGGGTTCAGCATTATGAACTACAAATTGGAAATTATTTTTCAATGCATCAAGCTTTTAGACATCTGTCAACACTTAAAATGCTCCTAATGACCCAGGTTATAGTTTTTACTATGACACTTGCAGCTAGACTCTCCAAAATATACTAAACTGAAAACCTACTAGTTTATATTTGTTATAAGATGCATCCCAGCTTTCACTGAGCTTATATGTTCAAATATTTATGTACAACTTTTTGTATACTAAGAAACCATGAAACAAAAGCAAAATATAAAATAACATTTCCCTTGTGTAACCAGCGACATAGCATCAGAGGAGACAGGGTATACAGTATATAGTGTATTGTCTGAAGTATCCTATTTAGCAAACGTAGTTTTAATTATTTATCTTATAGCTTTTTTTAAATATAACCATAAAGAAGCATTTGCATTCTTTTTGTGCGATATAGATTAGATTAGATTAGATTAGATTGTATTCTGTGAGTTCACTAGCAGCCATAAAGACTTGTGAACATAGAACATGTCAAGGAAATGTACAAAAATTATATATAAACATAAATATTACATAGAATATGGAACATTTGAAATAAAATACAAATACTATATGCGTGTTAAGGAAATGTACAATAAAGTTACATATATACATAAATATTACATAGTATACAGAACATTTAAAATAAAATAAGGACATATTATATACAAAATGAAACAAATCAAGTGTAATTTATTACAGAGTTGTATACCTCCTTACTGTTATAAGGTTAACATACGTATAGGCAAGAACAGTTATTTTAACATTCACTAAGATTTTACCTTTGTTAGTCTGATCATTTTGTTCTATTTGATGTGTAATGCATAGCATTTACTGTCAGTTCTTAATATACATAGATTTAAATAGCTTCATTAATTCTAGAGCAGATATCAAATATGACTGGCAATTGTCATTAATATTTACTAATACTACTTACAGAGCTATATAAGTAGTATCAGTAGGATAATTTGTCATTAAGATAATCTTGTACAGAATAATATGCTTTTGAGCATAGGTACTCTTTAACAGCAGTTTTAAAGACATTGAAGTTGTCAACTTTTCTCTTAAGATCATTAGGGAGAGTATTAAATATTTTTATGGTCTCATAATATACACCTTTCTGGAAGCAAGAAAGCTTTGTACTGGGACGATGGATGTTACCCTTTTGTCTAGTGTTTATCTCATGAATTTCCATGTTTGTAATAAATGTGGTTCGATTGCATACATAGAATTTTAAGATTGAAAATATATACATGCAAGGTAGGGTTAATAACTTTAGTCTTCTAAAAAGATGTTTGCAAGAGTGTCTGCTATGAGTGCTGGAAATGATTCTTATAACCTTCTTTTGCATGAGGAATATTCGTTGACTTTCTACCGAATTTCCCCAAAATAATATTCCATATTCAATGATAGAGTTAAAATATGCATAGTGTACTAATTTAAGTGTATCTATAGAACTGACATTTACCAATGCTCGGATAGCATAACATGCAGAACTGAGTTTGGGTATGATATACCTAATGTGAACTTTCCAATCTAAATATCTGTCTACTTGGAGGCCCAGAAATTTAATGTTGTCTATTTGTTCTAGTGTCATGTCACTAATCCCAATTTCTATTGGTGTGTGTAGTGATGGATGGGTTATAAATTTAACAACTTTTGTTTTGTCTAAATTTACAGATAATTTGTTAGCTTTAAACCAGTGTGACATACAGTTCAAAACATAATTCAATTTAATTACACACTCATTCAAGTTTTTACTAGTCACCAGAACTCTCGTGTCATCAGCAAACAGAATTATACTTGCAATATCCTTTATATAAAGTGATAGGTCATTTATATAGATCAAGAATAATAAAGGTCCTAGGACTGAACCTTGGGGCACTCCATGTGTTACTGTTTTCCATTTTGATGTCTGTTTTCCAAATTCAATATCATTGACAACTTCAACACTTTGTTTTCTTTCATTTAGATATGATACCAACCAACTTAGAGTTTCATTTTTTAGTCCATAGAATTTCAATTTTGCTATCAGAATATCATGATTAACACAGTCAAATGCCTTTGCTAAGTCACAAAAAATCCCACCTACATGCATTTTTTTGTTTAATGCAGTTAACACTTCATGAGTAAGTTTATAAGTTGCATTATTGGTCGACATTCCTTTTCTGAACCCGAACTGATCCCTGACAAGTATGTTGTTACATTCAAGGTATTTATAAAGTCTATTAAACATCACCTTTTCAAGAACCTTTGAGAAAATTGGCAAGAGAGATATTGGTCTATAATTTGAAACATTATTGCGTTTGCCTTTTTTGAAAAGTGGTTTAACAATGGAAAATTTCATTCTGTCAGGGAAAATTCCTGACCTTAGTGACTCATTGCACAAATAACTAAGGGGAGTGGAAATTTGAGATGAGCATGATTTTAAGACTTTTATTGTTATTTCATCATAACCAGAAGAGTTTTTTGTTTTGAAAGAGTTAATAATTTTGTTTATTTCAGAAGGTGTTGTCAGGCTAACTTTAAATTCAGGCACTTCATTAGTGAAATTTGATCTTAGAAATTCCAAAGCTGCCTCTTTACTTCCAAAATTAATACTAATTTTGTTTGTTACATCCAAAAAGAATTTGTTAAATATTTCTGCAACTTCATGAGGTTTACTAATTTCTTGATTATCAATGTTTAGTGTTATTAAGTCATTTTGTAATGAGGATTTACCGGCTTCTCTTTTTATTATATTCCAAGTAAGAATTCATTAATGAGAATGTTGTATCTTATTTAATAATTGTCATTCTTTTAAACCATACATACATAACTATTGCAAAAAGCTCCTAAGTGCAGTGCTCTCCTTCACACTGCGGCTACCACACAGTGGCTTGCACGCCAACCACTGCAGCTTGGACTCTTGACAAAAGTTATAATATCCCTGCAACTGCCCCATGTTCTAAGAGTTACAATTACAATGATAATAAACGTAAACCTTATCATAAGAGGTGTTAGAAATGCCATCCTTCTCTATCTGTATATTTCAGACATATTCTGAGAAAATTTTTATTTACTTTCAAGAGTTCAATATCCAAAATTGAATGAATTTCTCACCTGACATTTTCTTTTAGTTTTTCCGATATATGGGTTGGTTGCACATACTTTTTTATTTTCCCAAGTTCCCCCATAGATAAAAATTACATACAGTTAAATCAGCTGTTCATATGCACCATAATTCTTTACTGATTAGTGATTACCTTATCTTCAAAATTTTCCTGGATTAAATTTAATGACTCATCAGCTGTATGCATGGTAGCAATGTCTTGTTGGAAAAATCTAGACTGATATTCAACGTTGGTCAGCTGTTCCAAAAATGGTGTAAATCATTCCTCTATCTTTCTGCAATTATTGTTTGTTCAAGGAATATAGGTCCTATTATTCTGTATGCACTTATCAAACATCATGCGAGGGAATCGTGTATGTAAAATGGTTTCTCTGTGCTCCAACATCCGTTATTTTATGACAAAACATAGCTATATAAATGAAACCATGAATTCACTGACAATAAATAAATTGTTAGTGAAGAATATTAATTGTGGGTCAATTACACTAGCTCGAAAATCCAATTACAGAAATTTACCCCAATCTGATGATCACATGAAAAATAAGGTTTGTGCATCGTATAAATTAAAAGAAAACATCAAATTAGAAATTCACTTAAATTTGAATATTGAACTCTAGAGTGTGAATGAGAATTTCCTGAGGAGATGCCAGAAATATACAGATAGAAAAGGACATTTCCCACATCGCTTATGATAAGGTATGTGCTTATTATCATTTTAATTGTAACTGTAAATATGAAAATGTGAGACAGTTGTGGGGATATTTTAACTGTTTCGGTGGGAGTCAGGCTGACTGGCAGGCGAGTTACCATGTAGTGGCCATGGTGTAAAGGAAAATCACTGTATATCAATATAATACGATCCATTCATTTTATTATTAAATACATTTTGTAATGTTCATAAAATTTTATTTTGAAATGTTATTCATAATTCCATCAGGTTTAGTTCAAAATTTACATTACTGCTCACTTATTAAAAGTAATATTATAATAGCAATACAAAAATGAAGCTTTAGTAGAATACAGAATGCAACATTTTTAAAAATCCAGGATAGTTTTGGAAACCTCTTCTTCTGGTATTTTCTTACAGTCATACACATTGTTTATTTATGCAAATATGCAACTCCTTCATTTTGCCTAATGTAACAGTAGAGGTAAGAACATTTCTATTATTGTAATTCTGATTCTTTTAATAACATTTGAGGCCGTCAAGTACAAAACTTGTCTTATCCAAAAATTAAAAAAATTGAGTTAGAATTGGGATTTAATACTTCTTGCAGTTCTCTACAAACTGGTAACTTTGGATTTGAATAAAACTCATCTAATACACCTTTAAGAGAGCCTGGAAAACCGCTGTTCAATGCAAAACTCTTCAAATTCATGGTGGCGGTTGAAGCAGAACTCGCCTAAACCAACTTTCTATTCAGAGCAAAACTTGCCTTATACAATATTAAGAAATATAGCAGTTTCGCTTCTCCGTTTCCCTACATTGGCAATCCTGTGCAATTCCAACTGTTTTTAATTTAGATTTGACTAGTGTAAGGTGCAGACGTGTTATTATGGAGTCCTCTGATATCTTGAAGTTGGTGGAAAGGGTAGAAGTAGGAAACGGGCATCCCATGAATGAAAACGTGAAAGAGAGAAAAGGGAAAGGTATGTATGCTTGAATTACAATTAAGTAGTATTCTTCTATTGTTGACAGATATGACTCACATATGAATAAACTGTGTTTACAATGCGGTCTCAATTATTAAAGGTATTCAGCAACCCTCGCCCCATGCTTGCCTGCTATCACAACAGCAAGTTATTCCAATGCAGTAACTTGACACAGGCCATAAGGAAATTCCACGAAGCCTTCTGCAGCTGCAGTTCTAAAATTAAACAAGACTATGTTATACTGACCTACTGTTCAACTGATATACCTAAATGGCAGCGTGCAGTCAAAGACGATTTCAGAAAGGTTTTACAACAAAGTATCATGTGAAATGTGTACAACATCTGCCAGTTCAGGTGTGTCAGAAAACTTTTCTGGACACTTTACAAATATCAAAAGACAGAGTACAAAAGGAACCTGGAAACTGGAGTGCCGCCAAATGAATTCCGAGGTGGAGACAGAGTGTCATAAAAAATAGTAATAAGAGAGAATCTGTAATTAAATTAATACAGAAGTTTGAAGTACTTGACATTCATTATTGTAGGAGCAAAACATCAAGACGGCAATATTTACCAAGGGAATTAAGCATTAATAAAATGAGACGTATGTATAATGCAGAAGCATCTAATTCATTTAAAGTGTCTAAGAGTTCCTTTCGCAATATTTTAATGCAAAATTTAATATAGGCTTCAAAAGCACTGTTTCTGATGTATGCTCACTTTGTCTTTCTTGTGACGAGAAAATAAAATTGGAAACAGACAAAACTAAACGTTCTGATTTTCTGATAGCTAAACGAATACATAAAGTTAGAGCTAAGGCATATTTTGATCTCCTGAAAGAAGATGATAAAGTAGGAACATTTTCATTTGACCATCAGAAAAATATGGTACTATCATAAAGTACAGGTTTAACCAGCATACTACAAAAGGCAGTTATACACGTATAACTTCTCCATTGTGCAGGGTCCATTTAAGGCAACACTGACAAATCAGAATCTTTGTAATTCTGTTTGGACAGAAAATGAATGTCCTAAAGGTTCAAAGAAAATTGTCTCAGCAGTATACGTTCAACTGTGCAAATCTGATTTTTCTGGAGTTAAGACAGTAAAGCTATTTGCAGATGCCTGCTGTGGACAAAATAAAAACACCAGTATGATAGGCATGTATAATAAATGGCTTGCTATTCAAGCACCACAGAATGTGCAGGTGATAGAAATGATCTTTCCTATACCTGGCCATTCATTCATCCCTCCGGATCATTTTTTCGGGCTAATAGAGAAAGAAGTAAGAATGAGAAACACTATCAGTAGGGCCTGAAGAATATTTTGAAATGTATAAAAATCATGGAAAAGTAATTAGGCTAGGGACAGATGTATCTGTACAAGATTGGAAGTATGCTGCAGAGGAAACATTGAGGTTACCAGGATCCTGGCATTTTAAATTAAAGGCATCTAAACATATTATTTCACAACGTTTTAGCTCAAGCAAAGTTATAGTGAGAGGTGAGGCAAATTATCGAGCCAATTTGTGTGTAGGCAAGATCGTTCTGAAGCAAAGCAAAGGAAAGGAATTTAGATGTGTGTGTAAAAGTAAAGGAGGAAAAAGTTAAAGATGTGAAAGATTTATTAAAAAAACATTTGGTGATAACTGGAAGGAAAATAAAAGCCTATATTTTATAAGAATTTAATTTTTAAAAACAATATTGTCAATGACGATAAAGAAGTAGATGCTGTTTGTGAGATTTTCTTGGATAGTGAGGAAGGACAACTTGGAATTTGATATGTTTGTTTTTGAACATTAATTATTAGTATTACAATTTAAACATAATATGTAAATGTTACAAGTTAAAGATGTATGTGATATGAAAACTGATCAATTTTAGTGAGCAAACTATGAAAGGAGTGATTCATTGATGTCCTTATGCGAAATTGGTGAAAATAATTGTGAAAATTTAGTTTTTTTTTTAGCTAAAATGAAATCAGAAATGGTTACAATCATAAAAATATTGCAAGAAGTCATTTATTAAAATTGTTAATCACAAATGTTGACAAGTAAATGTGAAAACGTTTGCACTTAATTGTAATTTAGTATTGTGTTTCCACCACAACTCGCCAAATCCATACTGTTATGTGCAAAACTCGCCTTATCCAAAATTAAATTTTGATTTGCCGCCATATTATTTGAGAATGAATTTCAAGAGAATACATACATCTTTAAGGGTCCAGTCTGGACATTATTACATCAAGAGAATTTTCAAATGTTCTGCTTTTTGCCTAATTTTATTTTTTCAGGTTTTCTGAAAATTCGTTTTACCTGGATAAGGCGAGTTTTACACTTGACGGCCTCATTTAATTGTTTCCCTACTATTTTTCAATCCTTCACTGTGTTGTCTCCTTAACATCTGCTTGATTATAGCTATTGTAAATATACAACTATGCAAATTTTGTATAGTGTTATTCTCTAGATTTCATATATCTCTAGCTCTATTACTGTTAATTTTCAGATTATTTTATAAAAATTCTTATCAAGAAGTATTCTTTATTGGTTTGCTTAACTTCATTTAATACTAGTTTTTATCTATGATAAGCCATTGATAAATTTTGTTTCATGACAAAGTGCTCTCACTGACTTCTTAAAGGATTCAGAAGAAAGAGCTTTAGCATTATTAGAAAGTCTATTAAATAAATTGAGTGAAGCTGTCCCAAAAGAATTATGAATTTTACTACACTTACATCTATTAATGTAAAAATTATAACTACTTCTCATGAACCTCAGAACATAATATATATTTATGCACATTTTTCTTAACAAATAAGAGGTACTCAAACACAAACAATGAAGTCAAATTTAAAATACCAATAAATAATGGTTTACAATGAGTTGTGGGGTGCACCACACAAAATCTGATGGTTTCTTCTGAAATAAAGGTATTTTCCAGGTAAAGCATGATCACCACAATGTAAAATACTATAAATTAAATATCGGGTTAGCAATTTGGCGGGATCAGTTTTACAGCTGACGAGGCTGGTTGCTGTGTTGGTGGTGTGGGTAACAGGAAGTCCATGTAAATATAATGTGGTTTGTCACATAAGCTATTTATAACATACATAATCTAAACACTAAAGTAAATTACTCACATATATTAAGCAAGGAGATGTTGGAATTGCCTTCCTTCATTATTCAAGCATTTCTGGCACCTGCTTAGGAAATTGCTTATTACACTCTGCAGTACTCTCTGAGAAAGCAGCAATTTTTTGACATATGTTATTCTTAAGTTCATCTAAAATGTGTGCATTGATATAGTAAACCTGCTTTAATGCCCTCTCATTCCCCTGATTTAACTGCCTTTGATTTTTATTTCTGGGGGCATTAAAAGAAAAAATTTATAAAACAAATTCACTCACTTTAGATGAATTGAGTAGTGTCATTTCAAAAAGTATTAAATCCCCTAACAATCGAAATTTAGTTTGATGCACTTTTCTACTCTTAAGTAAGTGTTCTACAGTACTAATGATCAAAACTGATGTATTTCATATTCATTCCTATCTTTTTTCCTTATTGAAGTTGAAGTGTTGGAGCAAATTGTATTCTTTTCACAAAACTGATCAGTTCAAAACATATTAAGTTTCAGTGTGAATTTCTGATGTTAGTAAGCCTGCCCGATACTGCAAAACTTTGTTTCTATTCTGTTAGTGTACTTATCTGCACATTGATTGTTAGTTCATTCTGTATGTGCGCTGGATGTTAAAATGGAAGGTTCTGGTCCTGTCGGTGAAAGATCAAGGGAAGTAGGAAAAGAGTTCAAGGAAAAACAAAACATAAATCTGATAGAGAAACAAGGTTAGTTAAATGCAGTGTTAAGATTATTAATATTAATACCTGCACTTTTAATTTGTCATTCAGAGCATCTTTCATTATGGCAACAATTAAATTTTTGTACCTCATAATTTATAAGCCTCTACATTGCAATACTCTTTATAGGTATGTAAACTCGGATCCACATTTAACAAATTTTAAAGTCCCATGCCATCATAAGGAAGGATGATAGAAATTAGCACTATTCCAGCATACTTTTTGATGAAAGCAAGGGAATTGGTATATAGCGTACCAAACAAATTAGACTAATTTGTTCGACTGAGCTGTATGATAACAGTATCTTCTCCAAAGAAACTGAAACCAGGAAAAGTTCTGAAAAGTGATAGAGCGAGAAACAGTATTGTTGTAAAATATGAGGTTTGTACTTGTTAGTTAACATATTCCTATTCTTTTTCTAAACATTGTTTTAGCCTGTTTTCCTTTAATATCAGGCTTAGTAAAAGTAATAACTAACTTGAGAGTTTTAGCAAATAAAAATATTAATGTTTTATTAACTTTGAAAACGGCATATTTTAGAAAACTCTATACTTATTTATTTCTTTATCTTGAATAAATTCAATAATTAATTTTCAGGTGAAAATGGAAGATCAAGCACAGCCTGTGTGTACCTAATTTTCCAAGAAATTGTTTGGCATAGGACAAATGAAGCTTAATAATATTGCAAAATGGTTAAAGGCAGGTGAAGGTATAAGAGATAAAAGAGGAGGGAACCATAAAAGTGAACACTATGCAGAGAAAAAGAAAAAAGTAATTGAATTCATTGCAAAATTAGAAGCAAAGGAGTCTCATTATAATCGAAATAATAGCCAATGACTTTACTTGTCTGCTGACTTAAGTATCAGCAGATTATTCAAAATCTATAACTTAGGTGTTTCTAAAAACCTGAAAGTAAAAAAGTGGTACTTTCAAAACATTTTGTGCACAAAATTCAATATTGGTTTTGGATCAGCAGCAACTGGTGTATGTAGTTACTGTAGCCACATGACTTTTCAAATTAAAAATATAGAAGACACATCTGTAAAGAACTGTCACCTGGCTGAACTGGGTGTACACAAAGCAAGATATAAAGCATTTTACAAACTGATGAAAGAAAGTCCTCCTGGAACAGTCTCACATTGCTTTGATCTTCAGCAGGTGCAACCATTGCCAAAGCTGGCTATTGGCGAGACATACCATTCCAGTCAATTAGCATTCTACTCTTTGTGCATTACTGATATCACTACAACTTCTCCAGTATTCTTCACATGGAACGAGACTGAAGCAGGAAGGGAAGCACATGAGGTTGCATCAGGAGTACTGACATTTTTAGGAGAGGTAGATTTTGATGACAGCACCACATGTATCAGGTTCTGCGATGGATGCAGAGGGCAGAATAAAAATACCCACACTGTCCAAGCTCTTGCCTTCTGGCTTCAGCGCAAAGCACCTTTGCATATTCGTAAAATTATAATGCACTTTCCAGCTAGGGGGCACTCTTTCCTACCAGCTGTCAACCTGAAGAGCTGTACCTGATGTAAAGAAGTCTGATGTAGAAACCCTTCTCAAAATATGATTTGGAGATAACTGGCAAAGGGTAGACGCTCTACAGTTCTGCGTTTCTGCTTTCAACATTGATGTTGCACCTGATGGCTGTGCTCAGGATGCTGAAGCATGTGACTGTCTGCATGAAGAAAGTGGTTTAGGGAGATGTGAGACAACATAACATCCAGTGTGTTCTCAATTCTATTCAGTGTTCACTTGCTGTTATTATTTTCTTATTTCAGATCCTCGTAGTTTGTGTCTTAATTGTAATATATTGTTTCATACTATAATTTGAGCATGATTAAAAACTGATAACTATAGCAATGGAACATACACTGAGGTAGAATGTCACTTCAAAATGCTTTTAAATCTCATAGATGGATAAAAATGTATTCAATGAAATTAAATGGCTATTAATTTTCTCATTATTGGAACAAAATGTATTTAATTCCAATGTGCTGTTTCAAAACGTATTCAGTGGAATCTTGAATTTAAAATCACTTAGGAATAAGCTGGTAAACCTATTTAAAATTTCATATGATTTAGTTACAATTGTTTATACAAATATTTATGCACCACGTTTTTTGTGAAACACTGCATATTTTTCAAGAAAAATGTTTTTAATGTTTCCTGCAAAATTAGGAAAGGGGGACTTAATACGTTTTGAAATGATGCTCCTCAATTTAAAAATAACAATGGTCAAGAAATTGTTGCCATATCTCAGAAAAAACTACAGATTGTAACGGGCAATTTCCTAAGCAGGTGGCAGAAGTTCTTGAACAGTGAAGGGAGGCACTTCCAACATGTGCTTGCTTGTTATATGTAATTAATTTACTTTTCTTTTTAAGTGTTTATGTTGTGTGTGTTAGAAACTACTTACGTGACAAACTATACCATATTTACTGTGAGCTTCCTGTCACCTGCAGCATCAACACAGCAACCAGCCTCACTGGCCAGGTGCATACTGCAAAATGGTCCCTCCAGGGATTGTTCACGCCATAGCTATGAATGTATCCATAATAAACGGATAATAAAACAGTAAGAGATGCATAATTTATTAAAACTCTTACCATAAATAAATCTATGCTTATTTTATTAACAATGTAAGTAATAAACTGACTGTCCAAACCAGGCTCAAAGTGCATGCCAAGAAGCTTAGAGAAGATTGCAGCTGCAGAGACAGGGGAACTATATTAAAAGTGAAATCAACTGTTTTGTCTGCATTAAGGACAGACCATTATACTCACACCATTTGCAGTTTTATCATTAAGTACATTAAATTTCACATGCAATCTTGCATCGGAGTTGACATAAATGTTTACTGCCAAGTAATCTACATACAAATAAGTTTCTAGACAGCTATCTTGTATGATATGAGGGAAGTCAGTATGATAAATAATAAAGAAATAATGAACCAATTCAGAACCCTGAGGGACATCATGCTTTACCAGTTCAAAATCAGAATATTTACCATTTATATAAGCAGACTGATATCTATTACAAATGTAGGATTTAGCAAAGTTCACAATGTTATTATTAAAGAAATAATGTTTTAATTTGCTCAACAGCATTTCATGTGACAGAGTTTCAAATGATTTTGGTAAGTCAAAAAGTTGACTATGAACTACATCACTTCTATCAAGACATTGAAAGCATCTTGTCATAAATGAGATTACAGCATTGTGCTACAAGAAGACCTAAAGCCAAATTAGCAATTTGTGAAAAGTATATTTTCTTCAAAGTAGTATGTAATTTGCTTATTTAAAAGAATTTAAAAAAAACCATTGAAGTAATTGGTAAAATACTAATTGACCTTTAGTTAGAACATTTAGATGTATCTCCCTTTGTATAAATAGGAATTAATTTAGCATCTTAAGAGTGTCTGAAAATTTTAGATTTATGGCACGTAAAAGAACCTCAAGCCTGGTAAAAGGCCTCTGAGCAAAATTACCATTCTTTCATGCTTAATTTAGAATGGGATGCTAAGGACCACAGCAGTAAAAGAGCATCCATAAATAAATAAATAAATAAATAAATAAATAAATAAATAAATAAAAATAATAATAAAAAAAACCCTCTCCATTAGGAGGAAATTTTGTGTAATTTTGTTCAACTGGTAAGCAATAAGAAATGGACAAAAGCATACTAAAGAATCAATATATGTCTTTTAATTCATACAATATATTTAAAATAATTTCATTTTTGGCATCAGCCACTTGCAAGATTTTTGTTATTGGTTTGACTTTTTCAATGCTGCCATTTCAGTTTTTGAAGTACTGCCAAACTTAAATTATTTCTCACACTTATAGGAAGAGCATGGAATTTCATAGTATAAAGCAATAAATTTTTATACATTTGAATATCACTTTCAAATTTTTATCCTTCAAAATATATAATTAAACTATTTATTCAAATGTTTGTCTTGAAATACGTAGAAGAATAAAGTTTTGCAAGAATAATTTGTAGAAGGTTAATAAAAATATACACTAGTGGGTAGAGAAAGTCATGTGAATGTAACACATCAGAGTTTATTTTTTATATAAAAACAGAAGCCTTTTCCAAACATTTAGTATGTATCATTCATTATATACTAGAACATTAAACCATAATCATATTACATTCTGTTGAACTAACAATAGCTGCAGCAGCATCACACACAGTAGAGCTTGTTTATATAACAGCTTACATGATCATAAAGAGCACGGTTATGCCAGTTTTAAAATATTATTAAGTAAAGTATTGTTAGATTATATATCATATACCATTCAAGAATTTAAAGATAAAAATCTGTAAGTTCAAATAGAAGCTTCATATCATTGTATGCCATATTTATTCTTGATATTTATCCATATACATTGAATGTTAGTCTTAGGTATTAATATACATGATGAAACCATTGTTTATAAATAACTTTTATAGTGAATAAGGTTAGTTGTCTGACTGAGCAATCCACTGACCCGCTGACCATAGCTCTAATAATTGTGATTGTAATATTATATTTCATTAAGTAAATAGTACTCTTCTTTGCTAACAGCATGTAATGTGTTATATTAAGAATTACATTTAATATAACAAATTAGGTCAATAGAAGTACACTTTTTTATTGTTCTATTTACTCTCTGGGTTTAACTGCAATGGTAATATCAGCAGACTTTTACCTTTGGAACATATTATTGCCTATTGCCAGTGGTGTTAACTTGTATACGGTTGTCATTGTATTTCTGGTATATTTTGGATTTTATACGTACATCACACACACACACACACACACACACACACACACACACACACACACACACACACATTCAAACTCTTATTCATACCCCCAGACTTTGGGAAGGATAGGAAATAATCTTGGCTAGAGAAAACTTCCCACCCCCACAGCCAGGAATCGAACTTGGAACCCCTCGCACAGCAGGTACACATTTTAATCATAAAAAATCCATAGGAATCCAACCTTTGTTATAATATAAGTTATATTTCTTCCCTGTCAGCCTGAGAAAGGTATATTTAAAATAAGCAGTTTTTACAAATTTGAATTTAAGGAATTTTTCAAAGCCACAATCATTTTCATGCTACAAATGAAAATCTTTGACTCTAACATTGTTTAAGAGTGCAATGAAATAAAAACAAGTGACATTCAAATAATATACTGAAGTATTCGCTCAAAAATAATTTCAGCAAATAGGCAAAAGAAGAAAACAATTTTATATAGATTTTTCATATTTTTTTACAATTATGAACATGCCAGGCATTGGCTATTAGTGGAGCTAGGAACTTTAGGTGAAAAATATTGGTCAAAAAGGTGCTTAGTTTAGTTGAAAAAAGGTGCAAATTTAAAATGTAGATATTCATTACAAAAGGTATCAAAGCTGATGCATAACAAATGATGACACAAAATTCACTTATGTATAAAAATGCCTGCCTAAAATGTCACAGAACACAATGTTATTAAACTCATTTGTCCAGAAAACTATTGAAACAGAAAATGTTCAATATTTCAATGGTTTTTTCAGTTAGGCTGCACGTTTGTTTATTAAATACGTTTATGCAGTAAAGGAACGTTCCACATCAACAGACACAAGTGGGGCATATTTTGTTTGTAGTCGGTAATGCAGATCCTTGTTTGTTTCAGCATCAGAATTTTTGGCTAACCTCTGCTCCAGCTTTCACTTCCAAATACCCTTCAATGCTTCCTTCATGTCCAACAGAATAGCTCATTGAACACTGTTCCTCCAGTTTTGAAGTAGCAGTTCCCAGGCAAATGTATCCATGCACAGTTCATCTTGCAATTCCTGTTGACCTGTTAGTGCTTTGCCCTATTTAATAGCTGAGAAATCTTGATTTGTCAAAGCATCCAATAAATTGCATATAGTCTTAAAATGCTTATAAATAAATAGTGCAGCCTTTAACCAAGTATTCCATCTAGTATAAATGGGGAAGGTGGAAGATGTTGAAACTACAGGACGTCCTGTAGTTTCAACATACTTTTGTATCCTAGGCAGTTTATTGAGGTGCAAATTAATTTAAAGGGTTTTACTTTGCAGGAATGTGCTGAAATGGAAGTAAAGTGATATCACCGTAGTATCTGTAAATCCTAATAAAACATTCATTAAGGAAATTTGTCCATTTAGTTTATACATCAATCATTAATTTTTATAGAAAACACAACATAGAAAAGGAGCAAAAACGAGAAGAGTGCAAAAAGATGCTGAAAATGAAAAAAAAGTGCAAAAAGTGCTAATATTTGGACAAAAGCGCAAAAAGGTGTCACCAAAACATAGCTATGAGTGTTTACTTCATGTTTTCTTTGCAAGAAAATCAATTTGGACATTTTAATAGTAAAAAAAGATTAACGTGCAAGACCTAAAATTCCCAGCTTTAGTTATTATTTGGAGCATTATAAGCTTCTGCATAAAAAACTGAATGCATCCTACACTAATATGACAAAATACCTTTTTGAGTATAGAATCCATTCACTCCTGTTACTTCCAGGAGATAGTTGGCCAGTTATCAAACAGAACGATAATGAAATTTATAGGATAGAACAATGATGTGTCCAAGAAAATACATGTGAAATATAACATTTCACAACTGTCTGTCACTGCTGATACAGTAATGGTAGGCTGGAACAGATGCTACCTATAACCTTTGCAACCAGCTATTCAAAGCAGCTATGTTTACAATACCAGTATGTTTGTAGCTACTCAAAAGTGGCATATGTGCAAGAGAAATGTAATGTGTGCTATTTGTTTGTGTCAATTTGAGATTGTTTTATTCTTATGCGGCAGATAATGTATGATATGGTAACATAGACAACATGATGCAAAAATGTTTCAAACTGAAACACCCAAAACTACCACAAAAATGGTGCAACATTTGACAGTATAAAATGGCACATGGAGTATATACCTTATTCAGCATCATGATAATATATTATGAGACGACAATGGCAGGCAGCTGGTTCTCATTAGTGTTTGTCACAAGAAACTATGCATTTATTCATTAATTTGGACATCATTTTGCTGTATTGGAAATGCTTCCGGTGCCACCATTGTATACTTCTGGTGTGAGAATCAGTTGGAATAGGTCATTGTTTATGAATAATTCAGATTACCATATACATAACACTAGGAGTTTTAAAAATATACATCTAAATCATCACCGCTTCACTCAGAGCTTAGATTTTAATCCTCACAAAGTAACCATTTTATATAATAAAATATAGTAAAAAATCTAAATACTAAGAATTTTAAAAAAGCTGTAAAACATATTCTATTAAAATAATACCTCAGACAACAGATGAAGTTTTAGCCAGGAACATTAGTTAATAATCTAGGTAATGATTTCATTTGTAAAATATCTGCTGGAATTACGAAAAAGGAAAATATGTAAATCAAATTGCTTTTTGACTTATAACTATTTACTTATATTTATTATGTAATTTAATTATTAATTATATTCTTTGATGAAGCTGTGAATATTGTATATTCTTATGGTGAATAAAACTACTACCACTTCCACTACCGCTACCGCTAACGCTACTACTACTACTACTACTACTACTACTACTACTACTACTACTACTACTACTACTACTACTACTACTACTACTACTACTACTACCACTACCACTAACACTAACACTACCACTACCACTACCCCTACCGCTACCGCTACTACTACTACTACTACTACTACTACTACTACTACTACTAATACCACCGCCACTACCGCTACTACTACTACTACTACTACTAGTACTACTACTGCTACTACTACTACTGCTACTGATACTGCTACTGCTACTGCCATTTTAGAGCCATGAAGTCAAATGAATTGTGTACTTGATGTACAATTTTGTACTCTTATATGCTGATATCTTCCTTATGACCAGGGTTAGGATTTTTAGGTGAGCACCTTTTTTCTTTGGGTAAGTTAAAGCTGTGCGGAAAGATAGCACAGTGTGAAATTTTGTTTCTAGTTGTAAAAAGAGGTATTTTTTCTTGTACCTTTTTCCCTTTTTTGGGACCTTTACCCCTTTTTGGCACCTTTATCCCATTTTCCCCCAACCCTTCCCATAATCCCCTTTTTCCCCCTTTTTATTTTACGTTTCATTCCAATTTATTCTTTAACCTTCAATTAACATCTCCTCAGCTTGCTGTGTATGTGTGAATAGTAAGCCTACCTCTTTCAGTAAATGCCGCGCGGCAATTGAAAGCACACCCGCAACAATGCAAAATAATTGTGTGTTCGACCAAAACCTCTTTGTCTTGCATTACCGCTATAAAGTAGCCCACAATAATGCAATTGACAATGAGTGATTCTATCCCACCAGAATCAGTAGCCTGCTGTTCATGAATGTGAGCATGTTACTGTGAGAGACGTAATCTGTTTGCATGAAGGCAAAGGCTGGGCACACAGAGACGGCAGTAACCTCACCCGCGCAGTTCTGAGAATTATTGAGACTGGGTTCTGCTCAAAACTACTAGAAATCGCCGAGACTGAAGTTCCAGCATGAATGAAAACATTCTGATAATTGTCATGCTGTTATAAGAGAATGTGGACTGCGAATGGGCGCAAGAGTGAGTTGTGTGACAGTCGCATTGTGTTAGCAAGTGAACTAGCATTGGCTCTCCAAACGAGTGTACTAGTACTAGATTTTACCATGCCAAAGGTGTCCAGTGCTCG
This sequence comes from Deroplatys truncata, assembly GCA_030765065.1. Lineage (NCBI taxonomy): Eukaryota > Metazoa > Arthropoda > Insecta > Mantodea > Mantidae > Deroplatys > Deroplatys truncata. The sequence goes on from CM060990.1 coordinate 195,374,569, forward strand.
ATTTATTGTTCTGGCTGAGGAATTCAAACAAGATTTCATAGACACTGATGGAAGTGTTATGGATGTACTATTTGTGATTCAGGAATTTTGTTAGATGAAAAACATCAGCGAAATCACATCAAACAACACATTTCCAGCTCTAAGCATCAAATGAACAAGACTCTTCAAGCAAACAAATCACGGCAACCTCTATTACGAAATGTGTTTCAACAGAGTTCTTAAAAAGCCAAAATTTGAGGAAATTAAACATTGATTTGTGTGCAGCTCTTACACAAACAGGAATTCCACTCATTAACGTGAACCATCCAGCCTTCAAGGGATTTCTTGAAAAATACACAATGATGTCAATGGCCGATGAGAGTACTTTAAGAAAAAACTACATGGAGCCTGTTTACCAAGAAACCATAGAAAGAATCAAGGAAAAAGTGTCTGATTGCAATGTAGGAATCATTGTGGATGAAAGCATAGATTCAATGGAACGTTATGTTTTGAACATTTTAGCTTTTCCCTTAGCAGGGGAGAAAGTTAAACCCATGTTAAAAATGTATGAGCTGCAGAAAGCCAATGCCAGTACAGTAATGCAATCCAGTATGAACTTCTGCCAAAAACTCTGGCCTACTGGTATCGAGTTTGAAAAACTTCTTCTTGTGGTTATGGACCAGGCTCCATACATGGTTTCAGCTGTTAACCAATTGAAACCTTTATTTCCTAACTTGAAGCATGTGACATGCTTGGCTCATGCCCTCCACAGGGTTTGTGAATCCATAAGGAGCGAATACGACATCACAAATCAATTCATCTCTGCCCTGAAAAAGATTCTACTGACAGCTCCGAGCCATATTGTTTACTACAGGCAAATCACTGGCCTGCCTCTTCCAAATTTCCCGGTCATTACTCACTGGGGATCTTGGATTGACTGTGCTGCTATGTTGTGTGAGAATTTTAACAAAATTAAAGAGTTTGTGCTTTCTTTGGATCCATCCGATGCAGGTGCAATTTCCAAGGCACAGCAGCTTCTGTTACCAGAGAAAATACATAACTTGCAGACAGAACTATATTGTGTCCATAGTTACAAGTACCTGCCTACAGCTATTAAACGATTGGAAGAAGAAGGTGTGGAAAAGGAAAAACAATGGGATATTTTTACTTCCTTGAGGGAGCAGTTAGATGGCTTTGCCAAAGACAAACTCGAATCTAGTCTTCAGAAGAATCCAGACATTGAGGAATTCGCCACATCTGTAGAGTTGCCATTCTGAGTGAATACAAGGTTTGCCCCACTGGTTTCTGTGGATGTTGAAAGAAGCTTTAGCATCTACAAAGACATTCTATCTCCTAACAGAAACAGACTTACTTTTAAAAATGTGGAGATGCTTAATGTCTTGAAGTACAACAGCGTCATGTTTTTGCTTCTTTTGATGAGTGATAATTTGATGTACTTGTTTGTAGTTCAATAAATTAGAATACAGGAAAGAGAAATCGTTGAATAAATTAAGGGAATGCACAACTGAAATTAGCCCAAAATCTAAAAAAATCTAAAAAAAGAAAAAATTATGTTCCGAAAAATATCTCCATTGGTTGTAGTTTTAGAATCCACTGTTTTTGACCTAGCAAATGCTTCAGGATCGTTACGAGACATTTTAAATACCCTTGTGCATTTGGTTGCTAGCTGTTCATATTTTTAAAACTTGATTTTAAGGCGTTTCTTATTTTCAGCATTTCTGCATATTCAAAATGTTCCACACGATGTAGTTTTCATCCATTCATATTGACATTTTTTATGATTATTTCAAAAACTCAAGTAAATAAAACTGTCGTATAATTTTTCTGTATAATGAATAGTTTTTGTGCTACTAATTTTTGAAGATAACAATGTATACAAAAAAATGCAAACACAAAACTGCAAAACTTTTTTTCCTCTTAAACTAAGAAGGGCAGAAAAAAAGTTATGTGACAGATTTGTAGTTCCTTTACATAGAAGCAACATAACATTTTTGTTTTGTTTTGAAAAATGCATCATGTTTTGCATTTTGCATATACCCATAATTTTATATTTTGAAAATTAAGAACTTAAAAACTAATTAAGATTTTGGATTGAAATTCACAAAACTATTTTATCTGAAGAAGGCTGACATGTGGTTAAAATTTCAGCCCAATTGAATGGATAGTTTAGATAATAGCAATTTCAGTTGTGCATTCCCTTAAATAAATCAGTACCTTATTGTCCCGTTTTTCACCTTATTTGAGCACCTTTTCCCTTTCTTTTTTCATCTGAAATTTGCATCTAAAAATCCTAACCCTGCTTATAACACTATTGTATGCCTTATAATGAAACTACTTCACATTATGCTATACATATGAATGGATGAAAACAAGAGCAACTTAAGTGTCATTAATTTAATTCTTAACAAGGCAAAGAAAAAGAATCTTCTCTTTCTCTATTCAGTTAATTTTACATTGCTACAGCGTTATGCTGTCAAATTGAGCTTACTGTATAAACATATGTATTTTTCTTGAAACTGATTATTTAATGATAGAAGAGGTCCTTAAGTAGTTTTGTTCCAAATTGCATTATGTGTACATATCATCTTATGGTTGTATAGATTGTGGGACTCATTGTACTTATGCTTAAGATGTTTGGCCAAACATTCTCAACACTCTTATTTTATTAAATAGTTATCTGAATGGAAAACTTGTGTTGCCAGGTAAGAAATACTAAGGATTACAGTTAATAAATGAACACAGTTTGATATGAAGGGCCTAGTTCCATAAGGGCTTAAGGTATAACACTATGGATAATTCTGAGTAATGATGATGTATATATTTGTGAAAGGCAAATATGTACTTGTCACATTTATGAAAATTTTCACATACTGACGTGTTAATGTCACAGAACAATGAACTGAATAACATTGCAGCTGATCATTGTTTATGTGACAACTGTGCAAGAATGAATGACACAAAAGCCAATGACAAGAAAACTGTAATATCATTAGATACCATTAAATGCTGATTTATGATATTAAAATGAATTGTTTTAATAAAAGTTTAATACAGATTTATTCTTTTGCAGGCCTAAAAATAACATAACTAATCAGTTATTTTAGCGCAATTACGTACAATGCATGCAAAAATTCTGTATATCCCCACATTAAATTCAAACTGACGTGAGTAATCATGCTGTGTTTTTGTTGCTGAGGTTGGTAAATATTCTTCTGTTATTTCTTGCTAATTTAAACTGTTGAGTGTTTTCAGTTTCCATTATTGTCACTAAGAATTGTGTGATTGTGGATTGTTAATAGAAGGTAAGATATTGAAGGAATGGTAGACACAAGTGATTATACAATTGAGGAATGCTTAGTGGCTGCCATGTGAGTCCAGATCATCAAAATAAAGGAAAGTCAATAAAAAATATTAAGGAGAATTTCATTCTCTGGCTTGAGAAGGCAGCATTGACAAAGAGCACCTTGTTGACATGGGAAAAGAAAGCTATTATGACAGGCAGTGTTCACAATGGACCAAGAAGTGGAAGACCATCCACCAGGCAGGAACTTTGAATGTTCCAGCTCCTCTTCCATGATCACCAAGGAGCCCTGATTTTGCAACACCAGATAATGCACTATGGGATTACATCAAGGAGTAGGCGCAGAAGCACCGGTATTCAACAAATAAAGCCCTGGAAGATGTGGTGCATGAAGCTTTCCAGGCTATGACCCCAAGAATGTTGCTCAAAATGAGCAAGAGAACATCAATGTGCATTCAGCTATGCAGAGACCACAGAGGGACATATACAGTTGTTTTTTATTCCTAAAATGTAAGGAAAAACCTTAAGAAAGTAATAAATGTGTCTATGGACTTTAATATCATGTCAATCTGAATTTAATGTAAGGGTATATATGTAGAATTTGTATGCACCTTATCAATAAATCAAAGTTACAACTTGACAGTCACTCATTTTATCTCATTTTAGGACAGTGCTTAGGATACAATGGCAGGAACTGCTGACCTTTGGAGGTTGCTTTGTTGGGTATTAAATTAACCCTGGTTTTAAAGATAGTGTATACTGGTCATTTACTGTTGCTCCAGTAGAAATTTCAATACAGCATTTTGCTGCAATGTAACTGCTAGTGGTGACTTTCTATTTATATTAAATGGTACAGTTTGGAAAAACTGGTTATGTTCTGCATGCCAACCAACAATGTGTTGCTACATTGCAATATACCTGGCAGATGAGAATAAAAAGAATTTCAAAGTAATACAAACAAATAGCAACACATTCCTTACATTTCTCATATCCATATGTCACTTTTAAGTAACTAAAAACATTATAGTGATGTAAACAGTATGTTTGGGTAGTTGGTGGCATAGATTATAGATGACTCCCATAACCATATGAGAAGCTACAGACAGTTATAAAGCATAATACCTCATATGCTTCTGGATCCATCATCATTGTCATTGCCATTTTTTATGGCAAATCTTCAAACCTCCCTTATCAGTTTTATTACATTTCACAGTACATTCCCAACAAACTGCATGTAGATTAAGTAAGTTTCTTTCATATAGCATTAGTTATGTCCATATTTAGTTACAGAATGAATGGACTAGCTTGTGCAAGGAGTTTGAGGACTTGTCAAGCAACTTAGCATCGGTGGATGATGAGAAACCAAGTGATACAGTATGTATTGTCATTTTGTAATTTCTGTTGGTTAGTTGTTATACCTTACTTTGTTGGTATCTTAAGCTAGATTTATTTACAAATGTAAGGTATACATTTTAAATTATAATTAGCTTAAAGTTAATGTTGCATTAAGGCAAAAAAGTTTATCAAAATGGCAACAAATTGTTCCAAACTTGTCTCTGGCAAAACATTAAAAGCAAATTTGAACCAACAATTGAAACAAAGACATGTTAATATGCTCCATTGATGGAACACCTATCATATGTAGCTACAGCTATGGGTTATACTCTTGTTATCACCAGCAGATAGATCTCTCACTCTCTTGCTGTTTCAATTAAACCTTGAAAGGATATAAAGTTATTAAAATAATGTATAAATGCTTTTGTAGTTTAAGCATAGCTAAAAGACATCTCCATTAACAATATTTTACCAAAATATTGATGTATTCAAAAACACAATATTGGTTTCACATCTGAATGTAAATACCCAGGTAACACCTACCTCATATCTTAAAGAGTATCATAGATACTAGCCTTAAATATTTCATTTCTGGTTCGATAGCAATAATAGGACAGTTTGTAGTATAGACAAAAGCATGTGAAAGAAGGTGCCAATATTGTGTTAAGAACATAATCAAAATCAATGTTTAAAACACAATCAAAATTTGTATAAATGATTTGCAGAATACTGCTAAACAGAAGTTTGATTTAAAATAGAGACAGTTGAAGGTTGTTACACTACATCACTAAAATGTTCTTACTTGAACGCATTTCAGGAGAACGGTTTGTTCCCATCGTCAGCATGTTTTCAACTGATTTTGTCGGTTATTATCTGGGGAATGTGTGTGGCTAGTGGTGTACTCTGGTGCTGGGCTGATGAACCTCCAAAGGCTGCTGGGTGGCGGTAGTTTGAAATTCATTAGGTGATTGTGGTTTTTGTTGTCTGAGTAAAGTAGTCATTTGTTGGATGTATTTGTGCCTTTCAAACTTTTTTATCTTCATATCTATTGCTTTTTTCTGGTATCCATTCATGGTGGCTATGTGGATAATGTGTTGATATTCTTTCTGGTATTCCTTTTCTCCAACGGTATTTAATACTAACCTGTTTGTAATACTATTTAAAATTGCATGTTTGTGGCTTATAGGATTGTAGCCATTGTCTTTAATATAATTTTCTGTATGAGTTGGTTTCCTGTAAATGCCAAATGTTAGTTTGTTGTATGCATTATTTCTGATGATCTTGATGTCTAGGTAAGGTAATTGGCCATTTTATTCTTTTTCTATTGTGAATTTTATAGATCTTTTTTGCAAATTCAATAATTTCAAAGCATCTTCTGAAAGTTTTTTTGGAACAATAGCAAAAATATTATCTACGTCCCTATATCAGGTTTTGAATAGATGAGGAAAAGATTTAGTAATATGGCACTCAAAATGGCTCATATATAGTTCTGCTAAAAATGGTGAAAGGGGGTTTCCCATAGTTAGGCCTGTGGTTTGTTTAAACATTTTGTTATGGAATGAAAAGAAATTCTGGTCCAGAAATAATTTTGTTAGTTTTAAGTAATCTTCTGTTTGTGCTCAAGGTGTGCCATTGTTTAATATCCAAGTTTCTAGGAGTGGTAATCGTTCTTCTTTGGGTATGCTTGGGAAGGGTGCAGTGACATCAAATGATACCATCATGTCTGTAGGTGATATATTTATATCTGAAAAGTGACTGGTTAATTATAATGAATTTTTTATACTTAGACTTTTGAACACAGGCATGGATTGAAGGTATTTGAAAGGCATTTTGCTAGTTTATATATGGGAGAGTTTATGTTGTTCACTATGGGCCTCACTTTTTTGCTGTGTTTGTGTATTTTTGGTAGTGCATATAACCTAGGTATCGTGGGAAAATCTGGTTTAATTCTGGATTTTTCGGCTTTTGTTAATGTTTTGGTTTCTATCAATGTATTTTGGAGTGACTTGGTGCATTATTTTAATGGATTTTTGTTGATTTCTATGTACTCTGCGCTATGTGGTAATTGCATAACCCTAGTTTCATAATCTTCTTGGTCTAATATCACTAATGTGTTTCCTTTGTCTGCTTTGGTGTATACTACAGGCATTGACTTCAGAGATTTGATACTTTTTTGATGTGGTATGTAGTGATATTTTTGGGCTTGTATCTGGTACAATATTGGTTCACACTGTGATTTTATTATTCTTTTATCATTATCTGTTAGGTGATTGGAGGTTATTTCGATATCAGCAATGAAGTTTTCTGTATCTTTGGTGAACTTTATACAGGTTTTTAGGCCATTGTTCAAGACAGATAACTCAGTGCTGGTGAATGATTCTTTTAAGAGGTTAACTACATATTGGCCTGTTGTGGGTTCATTGTTCTGGTTTTGTTTATATGTTGCCATCCGTTTTTTGGTTATGTCTAGGGTATTTTTTCTGGTGTTTCAGGGAGGTTTTTTGTTTGAATATTAGGTTGTTTAGCTTGTTTTTAGTTTCACTTTTTTCGCACTTATTTTCTTGCTTAGTATTGTAAGGAAATTTTATCGTAAATTTTCCCATAAGGGAAAACCTTAAGGGAAAACTGGCAAAATCAATTGAAAACATGCTGACGATGGAAGCAAAGTGTTCTCCCGAAACGCCTTCAAGTAAGAACATTTTAGTGATGTAGTGTAACAACCTTCAACTCTCTCCATTTTAAATTATGACACATCACTGTTACTATCTTCTCAGTCTTCAAAATTAATTAAGAAGTTTGATTGTTTAGCTGTTCATATTCAACATTGGCAAATGATTGTAATACTGATATAAAGAAAAAGCAGGTGTATTTTAAAGAACTTTATCAAAAAAATTTAATTCATTCTCTTTGATCATAAAAATTACAAGTACATAGCTAAAGGAAAATCTTTTTCACCATTAAGAACATGTAGCATTATAGAGTCTAAACTCAGTTTTCCAAATACAAACCAAAAGCATTACAAAATAGTTATAAACAGATTATTTGCAGTCATGTAGCAACAGTCAATTTGGGTTGCATAGTGATGGTCAGGCATCTTTCGTTCTATTATACTCAGCATAGATAAATGCAGTAATTGTGAAGACAGGAGAGTAACAGGCAATGCAACTGCAACATGGATTTATCTTGAAGTACTAATGAGACTCTAGAATAGGATTATTGACTATTGTTGTAATGTTCTGAATAATCTGATGCTATTTAAAGCTGATTCACAAGCCAAACCCAGTAGAGATCACAATGAAATTGTGAAACCAAAAAGATAAAGGAGCTTTATTATTTAAAATCCTTGTAAATAGTTTTCTTTTTAATTTTGTTTAACACAGTGTTAAAACCTAAAATTCTTTTAGTGAATTGGCACATTTGGCATAGAGGAGCAGAATAAGATGGAGGAATATTTGCCAGGAACCTGAGTGTAATAGAACAGAGTGAATCAGAAAAAAATGAAGTAGGAGCTGAAAAGAGGGATGACAGCAAAGATGAATGAACAACTTACTGTGATGATGAAGATGAAACAATAACTATCTGGCATGGAAGACATGGTAACCAGCATAAAGAGCGATCTAAGGGACATCCTTGAGCATGCTGAGATGAATGAGAAGCAAGAAAATAGCAACATCCAAGTGAATGAATGTGCTTGATGTAGAAGTGGCTGGCAGAAAACTCAAAGATCTGAAGAAAGAAACATTAGGACACACAACAAATGCAATGACATGCATAAACCTTCTGAAATATGAGAGGGATGTATACTCCTAAAGCCTTCTACAACAGTTCTCCATTGACACTGTGTGCTCAAGTAAGAAGCCACATTACTATTCAGGGGAGGGGGCTATAGATACACTTATCAGTAGCAGCGGGGACTAAAGATGTTTAACAGGCATCTAAGAAATATTTAGGGAACAACAGCTTGGCTGCAGCTTTCTGCAGGAAACTTACCTTGAGGCCACACCAGCTATTTCCAACACTTCACCCTTGCATTACAATAGCTACAGCATAAGACTTTTTAGACCTTCCAGCAGCTTTTGTGCCTCTAGAGGGTGCATACTTCCTCGATGATGGGATGATGGTTACCAATATAAGATAGAGCCTGATGCTAGGTGAACATAAGAACATTCCCACCACATCATTCTCCATGGTGTAGTGGTTACCATGCTAGCCTCTAGTTCTCGAGGTCACAGGTTCAAACCTAGCAGAGGGCGATGGATTTTCTTTTTTGGATGTAAAAGTTCTTAGCATAGCTTCCTTTGGAAGGGAAGTAAAGCCAGTGCTCCCATGTCATGGATTTACTGCACATAAAAGAACCTCAAGCCTGATAAAGAGACCTCCGACAAAATTTCCGGTCTTTCACGCCCAATGTAGAATGGGATGCTAAGGACCGCAGCGGTTAAAGAGCATCCATAAATAAAAAAAAAACAAAAAAATCCCCACAACTTCAAGAATGAAGAATATCCGCAGTGAAACAGAGAGAGAGAGAAACCACTACAGAAAACTGAAGGGTATGTGTTGGACTGAATTGATCCAAATCACCTGTTGAGACTGTTCAGCTGCACTGACTAACAACTGGAGGAAATAATGTGGGCTGGCTTGATGATAAGGAATGCTGTTGCAGTCATTAGGCTTATCTTGCGGGCCCTGAGTAGGGTAGATAATGCATTATTTGTGGACATCTGAGTATGTTAATGGAGACCTGGGCAGCCGTAAACTGTAATGAATTCTTAAGTGGTGAATAGCATGCAGTCAAAGAATCAGACCCGGCATTAGCAGCTTCTGAAGCATCGTCCATAGCCTTGGCATTGGGGAAAGAGGCCCTGCTTAGTGGTTCTGGTGCAAGACAAGGTTTTACCTGCAAGAAGCGATATCGTAGTGAAATTGAAATTTGAAGGTCGGCATTTTAGGAAACTTGTGTTGGACCAGTAAGTATCCTACATGGAACTTGAGTTGTTAGAGCACAGTTGTCGTCCCAAGGGACAGTGCAATTGCATATGTTATATCCTTCTGACACTGATCAAGACATCCAGGCCAGAAAAGAACTGGGAAAATTATAATTTGCAATGAACCTGTCATACTGCATTGTATTGCAAAGTCCGGAGCGGAGGCAAAAACTGGATAATGACTGAGTTAAATTAGATGGCATGACTGCAGGGGCAGAAGGCAATTTAACCACATTGCAGCTGAAAAGTGGGTATTTGGCATCTGGCAATATAATACCAGGTGGATTTCCATTAAGGGGATGATGATTACGTATGCATTTACCTCGTGATGCACAAAACTTACACTGACAATGCTTGACCCAGTTACCTAATTGCATCCTGCTTGCAAAATAGATAGAGGTGTTAACATGCTAGAGGATTGGAGACCTAGGAGAATTATTGATGATTGTAACAGTCCTTGATCCTTATCAGCAGCAGAGAGCTATGCTTCTACAGGGATTACAGGAAGCTGAATGTTGTCACATAAAAGGACCATTAACCCTTATGCTGGCTTGATGACATCCTGGAAGCTTCTGCTTTTGTCCAACAGTTCTCAAACTTAGACATGAATTTAGGATTCTGGGTCTATACACCTGAAACACGGAAAACACTACACATTCTGTGGAGTCAGCCTGAAGCTCAGCATCACAAAATCAACAAATTAGACCACGTAATTTTGCCATTGGTGATGACCAAGGTTCCAAAAAATGTATGTGTGCAAGGAAGATCATACAAGGATGTCAACAAGAGATTTACAAATTCACAGGTATTATCAGCTGCACAGATATTATCACCTTTTCACCATTTCATCAGGAGCTGTTACAACATTGCAAAGCCACTGATCTGACTGGCAAACGATTACCAATCATACTATTGGAGTGCAGAAATTGATGGAGCATTCCAAGCATTGCAATTAACCTGTATGTTGATTTTGGCATACACCAAAGCCCATTGCCATCAATCTCAATGTGAACACTGATGACTGTGATAGTGCTATTGTAGTTGAGCTGGCCCAGGTAGAAGGTTGGTAGTAGTGAGTGGTCCTTTAGTTTTAAAAACACTATAGAAGAATTACTGTATACCCAGTATGAGCCCCTTGCACCAGTAAAGATACTCAGCACCTCCATTTGTACCTTTACAGTCAGCTATTTCACCCTTGGACTGACAATTATTTCACTCTCAGGTAATTCTTTATCTTGAAGAACCTGGAAGACCAGAATCTGAGAGTCTTTTGAGAACATTAACTGCAAGAGTAGAATTTTACATCAGAACATTGGAAAAGAAAGAGCTACTCTAGTATGGATGTTTCATGCAGGTAATCTCCCTAGAGGAGCTCGGCCATTACACTCAGCATGGTAACAAATACGGCGATGGCAAAGTTATGTGTATGATTTTGGTTGTTCTTGCAGATGACTGGAATAGTACATATTTGAGGAGCAGTTAGTGGATGTTGTCTTGTAGTCATCAAGGCAGTAATCAAAGTAGGAATTACAACTGGAAGACACTGGACCAAGCGCTATGGCACAAATGGAATTCTTGGAAGGTTAAGAATAGGTACTGTTGAGATTGTGTGATTTTACTAATTAAAATCAGAGAAAGCAGCTGATCCTTCCTCAGAGTAAGCTTAATGCAGTCCTGGTGGAGATGATAATGGGAATATCTGGAGGATAACTTCACCTAACCAAACCATAACCTCCAGCAACTATATTACTGTTTAGGCTATTATCAGGCTCTGAAAGATGATGATGCCAATGAGGTGAGGACTTGAGTAGTCACAGACCACAGATACACCAGGATTACATCCAGCAATATAATGTTGGAACAGAATTTGAACACGTGATTGACGTTGTATGCTTTTTTTGTGAATGACAATGGAATCCAGTACAATTGGATGAGAATGGACTACTCCACCAACTGTTTTGTTGTATGTGTCATTCTTTAACATGAAGCCAAAATGATGTGGGCTCCTATAACAAGAACATCTGCCTATTCTGGGTGATGCAAGAACTCCATACATTTACCAGTGCACAAACATTCAAATAGAGCAAGTAAGAACTGCAGTTGCAGGGGGTAGAGAAAACTTGCACCGCACCTCTTCACCAATAATCTGAGAGAATACATTAAGACATTTTGGGATCATGTTAGGAAGTTTGTTTGTACCTAGCAACCAACAGCACTAGGATGTGAGGGTGAGCTTTTCTTCATGACCTTCACATCATCAACACACAACACAGCCAGATTGACAACAGCAAGTTTACTTTTCAGCAAGGAGATAAGCACACATTTGAAGCTGATGTTTGGATTTCCAGTAGGTGCATTATAACCAGTAATAGAATGCATTGAGAATCTCATGGACCATTTCTTGACCCATCGGTGCTTACAGATGATGAGAAATCACAACATGATGACCTAATATGAGCATTAATTCAAGAGCCAGGTTTGCAGGAGGATGACTTGATGTGGCTGTATCACATCATCCATTACAAAGGAATGCCTTAAGATACTCTACTACAGAGTAGAAAGTCTTTTCAAACGGGTACTCATGAAGATATATTTTTATTTTATCTATGGACATAGCTGTTGTATACAATTTGGAAGATTACACCTTTACACCTAAAGTAGATTTTTATAAAGTGAAGCTTTATGACTAATTACAGATAACACAGGTCTGCAAATTTAATTTCTTTTTCTGTGGTTAGGGCTAAACAGGTCTTTAAATATAATTTTGGTATGCTGAATTCAAATCTGCTTTCCATTTTTTCGTATCACATACTTTTTTTTGGCATGCAGAAAGGAAGTATGTAATATTTGTGTTTATTTCTAGTTTTTAAGTACAATTTAAAGTGCATGAAATCATGCAAACTAAGAAACAATCTCAATTCTACAGATGCAACAGTTTATATTGAACTATGAAATTTCAAAAAACATACCTTATGATTTTAATTTCTCCTCCATTTTGTTGAACGCGAATGCTGAGTTGACTTGCGTTTGTGGTCCTGATGAGGGTTGTCTGTAATTAAACACCAACAGTAGTTGACTATCTTGGAGGCATCCCATTGACCCTGGTACCTTGTTTCCATCTCCTTTATGTCGTGGCAGAATCTTTTTCCTGTTCACTTAGTGCACTCAAGTTTTCAGGAAAGACTTCAAGTTACGAATGCAGAAAATGCAATTTTAAGCTCATATTGCATCTAAGTGCCTTTAAATTTTTGAGCATGGTTTTAACAATATACTCATATTGGTCATCTTTAATATTACCTAAAAGCTTGTTTATACCTTCACTGAATGAGTCCCAAGGTTGAAGCTCTATGTATGTCATGATAGTTTTAATATGAACCTTCTTCATGAGTTTGCAAATCTGTGGGCCGTCAAAAATGCCTTCTTTCACTTTTGATTCAGACAACATTGGAAATTTATGAATAAGATGTTGGAAACATGGACCACATTTGCACAAGGTTTGATAAATTGCTTCATTATCCCTAATTTGATACATAACGGGGGTAGCAAAACCTTTTGTGAGTCAATCAGTCAGAAATTTATTACATTTTTTTGTCTCTGGCACTAATCTTTTCTTTGTTGGCTAATTAGTTTCACCCCAGTGTCTTTCTCTGGCTCTAGGGTCCCATTCACACAAAACTCATGGCACTGCCATATACCCTGCTTGTTAGCCCGGTAAAATACAGCACACTTTATGCTTGCAGCACTAGTACCACTTGTGTTCATTATATTTAATTTTTTCTAGGACACTATACAAATTTTGGTGCGTTTCTTTAAGGGATGTAGAGTGAGCTGTTGGAAATGAAGCAAACATGTTGTTATTGTGCAGCAGAACACCTCTCAGACTTCTCTTGCCTGTGTCAATAAATAGACTCCATTCTTTTGCTTTGTAAGCTGTTCCAAGATGACCTATCAAATTAGGGTATTTCAACTATACACTAGTTCCCCTTCCTTTACAAAATATTTCTGGAACTCTTCTTCTTGATATCTGTACAAGCAGAAAGTTGTTCCAGGTCCTAAAAGATTGTTTTCTTTCAGCCTTGAATCTAAAAGTTTGCTTTTTCTTTGGTAACACCGAAATCACATACTAAATCAATTAATTCTGACTCAAAGTATTTGTAGTGTCATCTTTTAAGTCTGAGGACCAATTTAAATCATCTTCTACACTCAAAGTATCAATACTACTCCCTGGTAATACCGTAGGTGGTGATGTAACAGGAACATCAGGTTCATGAGGCACAGGCCTAATTATTGATGCAAAGCTTGGATATATAATGCCTGCTTTGTTTTTCCTTTTGAATCCAGAAATATTACACAGACAAAAATAACAGGTCATTAAAATGATTTAGTTGTTTGTGCCATACCATAGGAACACCAAAGGGCATAGGTGAATGAACTCCTTTGTACAACTATCTTAGATTTTCTATAATACTTTTACACACAATATGAGGAGCAAACTTCTTAATTAATTTTGAAGATTAAAGCTTGTAAAAAAAAAAACTTTTTTTGTCTTGATCTCCTAATTTAATTTTAGAATAGGCCAGATACAAACCCTTGATAAATGTGGCAATGTTTCTTTTCTACTGCTTCATCACATAACAGAAATTGTTAGGATTGTTCACACAGCCCCTCCTAGATATAACATTCAAACTTGCCATTTTTTTTTCCACAAATAAAATTCACAACACAATACGGCTTTAGAAGAGGTTTAAAACTGTGCTGAGAATTCCAAGATAGATTCCTGTTGATATCTTGGGCAATAAATATTTGAGATAGGCTCAACGTTACCTGTAAACTGAGATAGACAGTGGTACATGACGTCATATGATTTAGCATGTTTACCTATTCTAATCAACCATGCTGTAAGTCGGATATGCAGTGCTGTCAATACTAGCATACTGAGCTTTCAATTTTGTGTTGAAACAGAATTGTTAAAAATCTGTATATGATATGCAAAAGCTATTATTATTTTCAAAATCAGTACATCCAATTTGACCATTATGATGTAAAATATTCCGTGCCACAAAATCTTCGCAGGCCTATGCAATTGTGAATTACTTCTTATATTGTAATCATAAATCAATGAGTTGGTCATTGGACATTGTGATGATCATGTTGGGGTCAATTTAAATTGAGCCTAATTGTAGGTTCCCATTTAAAAATATTAAATTGACCCTAAAATGACCATCATAACATCCGCCAAAGAAAACATGACTAATGGCATTTACTTTCCTCCATAATATTAAGCAACTTTTATTCAAGACATTTCTTTCTACAACACTTAGTTTTGGAGATAATGTACAGTCTCATCTTAAATGGTCCACCTTGTATAAAAATTGCAATTAAAAGAGGACCTAAAAGAGAATCTTGTGGAATGGCACATTACACTTCTTTGTTCCCGAAAAGGAATTCTGTAACAGCTAGCTTTTTAAATCTAGGAAGTCAATTCTGAATGTCTGTTTTCATTGTTTTAGATAGGAATGAAACCAATTTTGAACATTTCAATCAAATTCCATATGAAAACAGTTTAAAATGTTTACTAAACTAGAAGCTTTTGGTAACTGAAGACATAAATGTACAAGAACTTTTATTGATGTCGAGATTACTAAAACTTTCCTTTAACATTTTTATTAGTGGAGTTTCTGATAATTTGTGTTTACATAATCCAAGATTTGTTGATATTAATATATTGTTTTTGTCAATAAAATGGTCGTTTCATTTGAGCTTAATCTTTCAAAATATTTTAGAGCAATTGGGAGAAGTGAAATTGGTTGATAGTTTTTTACTTCATTCTTTAAGTACTTTCTATAAAGTGGCCTTCATCTTTAAAATATCAAATAATTCAGGGACTATTGCTGCGGTAAATTAAAGGATTTCTAAATAGGCGGGAGTGAGTAAGCTTACAGTGATGAATTCTAAGACAAGATAGAACTCCCTGGTTTCATTCTCAGATTTTCCAGAGAGGTTTGTGAGTACTTGTGGAGCCGCAATGGACATCATAGAGCTTGGGGCTCAGTGCTAGTCATTCTGTCTTCCAGTTTTCTATAAGCCGACTTTTAGTGTATGTTATAAGGTCTTGATGGTGATAGTGTTATGGGGTCACTAGGAGGATGTCTGGTGGCTTCTTTAGCAGCCTTGTCAGCTTTCTCATTTCCTTAAACGTCATTATGAGAAGGCATCCATGTTAGGATCACATGCTTTCCAGATTTGCGGATTTTTGTATAAGTAAAGAGAATATCCTGTATGATAGGGTCGGTTGTGATTATTATTTTGGGTAGCTTGTAGCACACTCAAGGTGTCGGTGAAGATGAAAAATTTAGTTTCTGTGCTTGCATTATGTATTCCAGGACTTTCTTGATAGCAAAATATTCACAGGCAAATATTGTAAAATGGAGCAGAAGAGCATACAGCAAAGCATGATCAAGATAGACTAGAGAACAACCATGGCCATCAGAAGTACCTGATCCATCAGTGTAGATTTGAACAGAGTCAGAATTAGTCTCTCTTATCACACTGAACATAGTCTGAGGATGAATGTAGATGTCTGGGGTGTTGACGCTGTACAGAGTTGGGTGTTAATTACAGGATGTTGAGGATGCCACAGTGCTGTCTCAGTTATTTATGACTGAGGCTAGGTAACAGGGATTTTGAAGTCTATTTAATTACAGTATCATGAGATGTGGTGATGGAAGAAACCGTATTATTTCTTATGTTGTGTTAACTTGTGTGAGAAATCAGATATATATCTTGGATACAGTCAGTCCTAGGTGCAGTCTTTATGGTATATGACAGCCTCAGAATCTTTTGACAGACACATAAGGAGGATGGCTCATTTGTTCTAATTGAAGCCTTGAGATTGGGCTTGTAGGAAATGCTCCTAGAGCAAGGCAGAGTGCAATGGACTGGATAACATACAAGTTTTAAGAACTGTAATAGAGGCAGAACTGTACTCAGTAGCTTATTAATCTGGCTTAAAGCGGACGATGGCTCTAAAGGCATTTAGTATTATAGTTAGATCTGTACCCCAGTTTTTTGCTGTCAGGATTTTCAGCATATTAAGTTGTTTTATGCACTCATTTCTCAGAATTTTAAGTTGAAGTATTCAGGAAAGTGTGCTATCAAAGTTTACTCCTAATATTTTCACTGTAGTAATGTACTCAGTTGGTTTCCGTTAAAGTGGAGGTCCAAGTTCTTTGTAGGAAGTCTGTTCCTGTAAAAGGTAATACATTTTGTTTTTGAAGTGGAAAATTTAAGCCCAGTAATTCACCAATTGTTTCATTGGACTTTGAAGTATTTCTTGTGCACACAAAATATTCTTATTCATGCAGTATATACTTAAGCCATCAGCAAACAAAGAGCTGATGGCTCTTTGAAGGTGCTCATGTGGATGTTGTTTCTCTGGGGAGAAGATCCACATGACCACCAGAGTTCCAGCCAGTTGACAACTTCTTGATAATACCTTCAAGTGAAGGCGAAACGCGTTGAGAATAAATTCAAGTTATGTGAAGTATAGAGTGTTTTAGTCAACTCAATGTGTATATTTTTTTTAATTATTACATTACTTCACAGTGTTAATTCCAATTAGTTTTTCAAATTACTATTTATTCCATTAATTCTATTCCCAGCTGCAGAGGAAGGAATGTTATAATTTAAAGAAGATACATAGAATATCCATATCCAAATATGCATTTTTTTAATTAACTTGTGAGCTTGAGCACGAAGCTTTTGGAAAGTTATTTTCTTTTCCAAGGACAGGTGTCTTTTAAAACATTAGAACCCTTTGTGCTTGTTTTTATGGCAGCTTTACAGCTGTCATTCTACCATGGAATAGCTTTAAGATGCCATTGTATGTTAGTTTTTGGAATACTTGCTTCTGCAGATGACATCACTAGGTCAATCAGTTCTGAAACAATGTTATCAATTTCTTCATTATTGCTGCTCTTGATAGCTAGTAATTGTTTAATGGTCTCAAAAAGTGTTTTTGATATAGTGGCCAATCAGCTTTGTTGAAATTTTATTTTGGGAATGAAAAGTAGGAAGCAGTTGGACTATCTATGGACATTTTTAGGGAAGAGATCACTTCTTTGTGGAGAGGAGTACACTGACCAGTCTATCTTGGGTGCTATTGCAGGACTTGAATTAATCAAGTCTATACTACCAAAGGATCCTGTTGCTGTGTTACAGTAAGATGTAGAGAATTCAAATAATTAAGTCTTTTAAACAATGAGTTTCTCTATCACCTTGCCTCTAACATTTATTGTTGTGCTTTCTTTTTATGTTTATTTTTTGGGAGGAATTGCAGCATTGGAGCAATTACAATTACTTTTTCAATAAATTCTTTACATACACTACATACTTTATTTTTGATTATATACATTTTCCCATGATTATTTTTAGTACATAATTAAGTTAAATGTTTCACATTTATGTCATTTATGCTCCTTACTATTTTTGTACATATCTGTGGGAGTCAAGCGTTTATCAAATATGGGAGTTTATGTTTTAAATTCACCAAATTGCCAAAATAATCTGAGAATGTGGTTTCCAACACAGCTGTTTTAAAATGAAATAGGTATTTAGGATCATTTTAATTATCACAATTTTGGTCTGTTTTAGTTCCTGATTGGCTTATTACATACTGAATACAGATTGTACATATGCAACAGGTTTTCCAAGTGTTTTTCTCATTAATACTTTCTTTTAGAAAGTCTACAAGATGTATTGATTTTACCTTGAAGCTTGGACATTTTATAATAAATCAATGATGGCATCTAATTTCTTAATAAAAGTTTGAAAACCACTACCCGGGCTACTATAAGTATAAATTAACACTAATTTATAATTTGCTAATTTGAATATGTAAGTTTCATAATGCTGTTCATTGTTTAAGTCTTTAAATGTTGATACATGCTTAATTTTAATTAAAGAGTTTACAAAGATATGCAAGCTACCATTCTTCATGCTTTTTCCTACAGAATGTACTTGCTAAGGAAAAGCTAATTACACTGCAGATGCCTATTTCCTCTTTGGTTAATCAATGCTCAATGACATTAACCCTAAGCACAGACATGGATTTTTGTAGCACTAATACAGGCATGTGATCAGAGAAACTCTGCTATAAAGATAGGTAGAGCTTATATTTAAAAACTGTTTTTATAATTTTCAAAACATTATTTGATTTACAACATTCATTGTGATAGTTTATAAACACAATATTTATATGCAACAGTTATATTCAATAATATTTCAAATGTACATCCTACCATTTCAAACAATTTTTGAACGAACCTTTCTCATATTTTTCCTATATAGATAAAAATATATTCTCAGAAAGCATTTTGTTTTCTTTATTAATAAAAGTGGCAACATAATATACTAAAACATATTTTGAATATAAGGATCAAGACCTTTTTTCTATCTAACATGGGTCTGATTCAGACCTGTACATCAGTACAAACTGGAAATGAACATTTCAAACAAATTGGTTTGCTACAAAGAAAACACTGATAAGCCGTTTTGGTCTTCTTTGCTGGAAGACATGACCGACAAATCATCATGGGATTCAATTTGGTGGGATATTATCTTTGGGTGCACAGATTCTGTTAAAAGAGTGATAAGAAAACCTAAGATTATTTGATTCTCAAATTAATTTGTAAAGTCAACCCTTCTAATTTGACAACTCTTACTTCTGTGAATATTTAATACTCTCCTTATCATCTGCTTTGTGTCTGAGTATACCTGGCACATGGTGAGACATCTTTGTAATTGTGGCATAACCAAAGCTTGGGCAATCATCTTCATGAAGTCAAATCTGCTATATCATGAAAATCTTTGTACAGTCCATGCAGAAATAATTGTTTAACATTTACTATGACAATCATTCTATACAAAATAGCCATTGTCCATCTTCTTGTCTTCCTTCTAACTCCATAATTCTTGCATTTTTCATCAAAAGTATCAACTCCACCTTTGTTAGATTGTAGTACTCTACTATTTTTGGTTTTCCAGTTATTTCATCAGTACATGGAGTCAGTGCATGAAAGAAGTCAAAGTTGTAGCAGATTTGTTCTCTGCACATTTGGCAGCAATGTTAAATTCTTGGTAAATTCATAAACAGCCTTAGTAGGTACTCTGGACTTGTTTGGCAAGAATTCTCTGGTACTTCCCATTTTATTTTATTTTTTTTTCAGTGTCACTATGTATGTCAATGACTTTTGTTTTAGTTTTTCAACCAGAGGGATAGAACTGCTTGAGCTGATTTTGATAAACTTTGTTCTTCTCTAGAAAGTATGAGTCCATCAGTGTCTTTATCTAAATAAACATATGCATTATACAGATAGTGATTGCAAGCATCAGTCATACACTTTAATTTCAACTCATATTTGTTGGACTATTTGGTAATATACATCATAAAATGACAACATCCTTGGAACCCAACTAATATTTCATCTATATATAAATTATCCCCTGGGTTGTATAGCACTTAGTGGTGGATAAGCTTCTGGGAAATGCTTGATAACACTGCTGCAGGATCACTTAATTTACGTTCAGCTTGATCATTTGGATTATCATACTGAATTACTGCCAAAAGAACTAAAAATCTATTTAGGTAATTTATCACTGCACGAAAAATGTCCTTTCTGGTTCCCTCAGTAGTAAAAAGGGATTTCACATCCTTGTTATTTGATTTGAATATGCCTGAATATAGTAACAAGCCATGATATGCTCTGAATTAAGTGACATCAGCAACATATGAGTCTCATGTTCTACCATTATATTTTGATACGTGCCATAGGCTGTAACTTTAAATTTAACCATTTAACAATTTCAAGCATGATATGCTCTGAATTAAGTGAAATCAGCAACATATGAGTCTCATGTTCTACGATTATATTTTGATAGATTACATAGGCTGTAACTTTAAATTTATCCATTTAACAATTTCAAGCAGGTTGTGAGTAAAAAGTAAATTCCACACCTCAAATGGATAAGGGCCAGGAGGCAACTCCTCCACCATTGGCTTCAGAGAAGGGAGTTTCATAATGATATTATGTTTGAGAGTCCTTGTATTCTATTTATAGAACTCTTTAGCAATCCACTTATAGCACCTTTGTTTCCCATAGAATGCCTTATTATTAGAAAATGTTTCAGATGATATCTCTTCTTCAAAAGAACTATGTTCTGCATCACTAAGAACTTGCTGATATTCCATATCACATCCAAAACTACTCTCACCCTGATTATGGAACTATGACAATATTACTATGACAATATTATTTCCTCAAAGTTACAATCACTTGCACGTACAGAAGCCGACCTTAGACATGTATTACTTACCATTGTTACAGCCACTAACATAGGCATGCAGTTGACTGCTTCAAAATGTTGAGAGTTCTATAAATCTCACCAGCTGAGTGCTAATACTGAATTAATTGATCCAAACAGTAAACAAATAAGAGAAGCAAAAGTAATGAGACCAACAATCATGCCACATAATGGCATGGAATTCAGATTGTTACTCTTAATTTTTGTATGGTCCCTCTGTTTGTATGTCTGTACTTATGGGTTAAATGCATCTATATTGATTAGATGATTACAATGTTCTCTTTTAGAACTTCAAATTCATTTATTTAATTTCTAAGACTTTGAATATTTAAATGGAAAATTCTTAACATATTTGTAGCTTCAATCCTTAGCAAAACAACAGTTGGAAACCAATTTTCATCATTTGTCCTTTTAGTTGGTTTCCATGACTCTGCTGTTTGCAAATGTGCTTAACACATGATATTGCTTTCCCTAGCATGTATGAGGTTTTCTGGTGTTTAAATGAAGCCATCATGACACAGTCATTTCTGAATTATTTGTTACATTAAAGAACACATTGCTTAATTGGCTACATACCAAGAAGATGCTTTCATTTGTATCAATTATGTGCCTTTCATCTTCATTTCTTCTGTTTAAAATACTATCTATTATAGGATATAGGGTATGCAATGGAGGGGGACACTCATTCACTGTGATCTATGTGAAATCAATTGTGGCTACCATCTTCTGAATGCGAGCCTTACAAGTTTCCGTGGAGCCTTTTCACTCTGTATGCTATCTATTACTATATATGCATTTGGAAATTTCAGTTATGCTGAAAAAATGATATAGTGATGATGATGATAAACCTCCCCTGTTCATTGAATAATATTGCTGATTACCTTACATGGATTACAACTATCTTGACATGTTTGGGATTATGAAAAGAGTTCAAATTATTTTGAATGTAGTTCAAATTATAAAGGCATTATACTGTACAATAAACTTCTTTAAGAAGTAAAGTCAATAACAAATTTTATTATATGTTTAATGAAAAAACTATGTAAATAATTAGGTATTTAACTGATGAGGCATTTTATTTGAGTACTGAATTATATAGCTAAATGATGTACTTCTGCTGTTTGTAATGCATATAAACACCTATAATTGAAATTCTATAGACAAAGTGTAATAGGTTTCTGTAACCTCAACAGCCAAGAAATGCATTCAATTAAGTTTAATTCAGTTGAAATTGTTAACTTTCTCAATTTTCCTTCTTAGGTGAAATGATTTAATCCCTCTATATACCTTTAGATTAGATTAGATTAGATTAGATTGTATTCTGTGAGTTCACTAGCGGCCGTAAAGGCTTGTGAACATAGAACATGTCAAGGAAATGTACAAAAATTACATATAAACATAAATATTACACAGAATATGGAACATTTGAAATAAAATAGACACATACTATATGCATGTCAAGGAAATGCACAATAAAGTTACATATATACATAAATATTACATAGTATACAGAACATTTAAAATAAAATAAAGACATATTATATACAAAATGAAGCAAAACAAGTGTAATTTTGTACAGAATTGAATACCTCCTTACTGTTATAAGGTTAACATACGTATAGGCAAGAACAGTTATTTTAACATTCACTAGGATTTTACCTTTGTTCGTCTGATCATTTTGTTCTATTTGATTTGTAATGCATAGCATTTACTGTCAGTTCTTAATATACATACATTTAAATAGCTTCATTAATTCTAGAGCAGGCATCAAATATGACTGGCAATTGTCATTAATATTTACTAATACTACTTACAGAGCTGTATAAGTATTATCATCAGGATAATTTGTCATTCAGATAATCTTGTACAGAATAATATGCTTTTGAGCATAGGTACTCTTTAACAGCAGTTTTAAAGACATTGAAATTGTCAACTTTTCTCTTAAGATCATTAGGGAGAGTATTAAATATTTTTATGGTCTCGTAATATACACCTTTCTGGAAGCAAGAAAGCTTTGCACTGGGATGATGGATGTTACCCTTTTGTCTAGTGTTTATCTCATGAATTTTCATGTTTGTAATGAATGTGGCTTGATTGCTAACATAGAATTTTAAGATTGAAAATATATACATGCAAGGTAGGGTTAATATCTTCAGTTTTCTAAAAAGATGTTTGCAAGAGTGTCTGCTATGAGTGCTGGAAATGATTCTTATAACCTTCTTTTGCATGAGGAATATTCGTTTACTTTCTACTGAATTTCCCCAAAATTTATTCCATATTCAATGATAGAGTTAAAATATGCATAGTATACTAATTTAAGTGTATCTATAGAACTGACATTTACCAATGCTCGGATAGCATAACATGCAGAACTGAGTTTGGGTATGATATATGTAATGTGAACTTTCCAATCTAAATATCTGTCTACTTGGAGGCCCAGAAATTTAATGTTGTCTATTTGTTCTAGTGACATGTCGTTAATCCCAATTTCTATTGGAGTGTGTAGTGATCGATGGATTAAAAATTTAACAACTTTTGTTTCGTCTAGATTTACAGATAATTTGTTAGCTTTAAACCAGTGTGACATACAGTTCAAAACATAATTCAATTTAATTACACACTCATTCAAGTTTTTACTTGTCACCAGAACACTCGTGTCATCAGCAAACAGAATTATACTTGCAATATCCTTTATATAAAATGATAGGTCATTTATATAGATCAAGAATAGTAAAGGTCCTTGGACTGAACCTTGGGGCACTCCATGTGTTACTGTTTTCCATTTTGATGTATGTTTTCCAAATTCAATATCATTGACAACTTCAACACTTTGTTTTCTTTCATTTAGATATGATACGAACCAACTTAGACTTTCATTTTTTAGTCCATAGAATTTCAATTTTTCTATCAGAATATCATGATTAACACAGTCAAATGCCTTTGCTAAGTCACAAAAAATCCCACCTACATGCATTTTTTTGTTTAATGCAGTTAACACTTCATAAGTAAGTTTATAAGTTGCATTATTGATCGACATTCCTTTTCTGAACCCGAACTGATCTCTGGCAAGTATGTTGTTACATTCAAGGTATTTATAAAGTCTATTAAACATCACCTTTTCAAGAACTTTTGGGAGAATTGGCAAGAGAGATATTGGTCTATAATTTGAAACATTATGGCGTTCGCCTTTTTTGAAAAGCGGTTTAACAATGGAAAATTTCATTCTGTCATGGAAAATTCCTGACCTTAGTGACTCATTGCACAAATAACTAAGGGGAGTGGAAATTTGAGATGAGCATGATTTTAAGACTTTTATTGTTATTTCATCATAACCAGAAGAGTGTTTTGTTTTGAAGGAGTTAATAATTTTGTTTATTTCAGAAGGCGTTGTCAGGTTAACTTTGAATTCAAGCACTTCATTAGTGAAATTTGATCTTAGAAATTCCAAAGCTGCCTCTTTACTTCCAAAATTAATACTCATTTTGTTTGTTACATCCAAAAAGAATTTGTTAAATATTTCTGCAACTTCATGAGGTTTACTAATTTCTTGATTATCAATGTTTAATGTTATTAAGTCATTTTGTAATGAGGATTTACCCGCTTCTCTTTTTATTATATTCCAAGTAGTTTTTATTTTATTGTCAGAGAGTTGAATCTGTTTATTGTAATGCAATATTCTAGCTGCTTTTATTACCTTCTTTAGAAGCTTACAATATTTTTTGAAGTAGTGTTTTAAATCTATATTATTACTAATTCTTACTTGCTCATATAATTCTCTTTTACGTCTACATGACGTCCTAATTCCTAAAGTGATCCAGGCATTCTCTCTTTTGAAGTTAGATATTTTGTTTAACTTGACTGGGAAGCAAGCGTCGAAGTGGGTTTTTAAACACTGAAGAAAGATGTTATATTTATTATTGGTTCCATTCGTTTGGTAAGTTTGATTCCATGATTCAAGTTTAAGTATTTTGCTAAACTCACTCAGAGTATTTTCATTTATTTCCCTAGATTTCTGATAAGTATATTTAGGTTTGGATTTTAAATTTTACTTTTTAATGTGTAGAACTTGTGCATCGTGATCCGACAGGCCATTAGATTTTGATGAGACATTGCAAAAATTAATGCTATCTGAGTTTACAAATATATTATCTATAGCTGTAGAGGAGCTGTTTTGGATTCTTGTTGGAAAGTTTACTGTATGTCATATGGTATGTTGTAAGTAAAGTGCTGAGTTGTTCCCTTTGAGGACTAGGTTTCAAATAATCAACATTTATATCACCACATATGATTAATTCTCTTTTTGGTGTGAATAAAAATTTTAGAAGATGTTCAAGTTGCTTTCTGAATATTTCAAAATTGCCTAAGGGAGATCGATAAAGGGCTACTATAGTTAAATTCAATTTACCTTCATTTAGCTGAACTGCACAGAGTTCAAGGTTTTGTTCACTACAAAACTTGGATAAATCCAAAACTTTATAAGTCATATCATTTCTGACATATATACAAACCCCACCTTTATGTAAGATTTTTCTTGAAAACTCTGCTGCTAAAGAGTACCCATGCAGTAAAATTGGCTGAAAATCCTGTTGTGTCAAGTGGTGTTCGGATAAACATAAAATGTATGGCAGTGGGTTTTCAGTATTAAGACTAATAGTAAGTTCATCTACTTTGTTTCTTAAACCTCTTATATTCTGATGAAATACAAACAGGCAGTTTTTATTTTTATTATTATCATCATTACTATTGATGTCAGAAGCATTATTTTTATAGTTACTTGTAGATACAGAGGTATTTGGGATGGTTATCTCAATTTGCTTTAAGTGTCGATGATTATGTTGACTATGGGACATACTTAACCTAAAAAGGACCTCCTACTAGTGACAACAGGAATTTTACCCTTGATTCTGTCAGCAATAAGAAGAGAAAGCTTCTCTTTGCCTCTAGAATTTAGGTGTAGGCCATGAGAGGTAAAACCCTCCCTGCCTATACCGTCGACATCTATCATACACATGTGAGATGCAGCAGGACTTAACAAGGCACGCTCAAGTCTCAGATTCATATCCCTCACCCTCCAATGAAGCTGAGGCTTGTCATGCCTATGTAAAAGTCCCACTACCTTCACATTAGTATGGCTGCTGGTCTCACTGATGTCACACATGTTACATATGTTGTACTGTCTATTTGCACATTTTAAATTAGTGACTCACCTAACACCACAGTAGTTTTGTCAAGTGGATGTTTCTGAAGGTTATGATTTATATCTGTTTATTCTCATAAGGGAGTTAGCCGGGGTTCTGGTATTCTGAGATGCACATTTCATATGGTCTTGCTCTCCTTCTGGTGATAGTGAGTTATAACATATCTATTGTAAGAGTTTATGTCTGGCCTCTGATTTCACAACTGATGTTTTAGGACATCAATTTTGCTGTTTCTTCTATGGTGAAAAACTGGTATTGAGGGTTAAGGATGGAGAACACATGTCTGACAAAATAAATATTTTACAGGGTAGCCAAAAATCTTCACAAATTCTGAATAAATGATCCTCAGAAACTGATTTTCAACAGTTAGACAAATTATTTTATTGATTTTAGATTGCAGATTTTCATTTTGACATATATTATTCATTTACACTTTTATAGGAAAGGATTTCTTCTTAAAATTGTTAGTTATGAAATATTCTTATTATATTGATTAGGCTTTTATTAAATCTTAAGTTCAATGTTGCATTGAATTTTGTTATACTTTGCATGATACTCATACAGATAATTTTCATTTTAACCAAACTAATTTAGTAGAACACTTTAATAAAGAACACAGAGAAACACCAAAATAAAAAGAATGCTAGAAAAAAGTCAATCAGTGTATCAATATGGCATAGATTGCCATATATAAGGTGATAGTCTTTTGGAATATCATTGTTTAGTTTAGTTGTTGAGATGGTGCCATTTGCTCTTCTGAATTTAAAGTGGTTCCTTGTATAAAGCTGATGAACCTTATAAAGAGACTACAGAATATCAAGGTAAGGGCCTTAAAATCTAGCCTGATATGAATCAGTTCTGGAGGTTCACAGTTGATTTCTGTAATTTCAAACTGTAGTATCTCCTACTTTAAGATCTGTCATATTTACTTATACTTCATCAAAAACTGCACTGTAAAATTCTTCACAAAATCATGAATCAATATATGTTTCACATGGAAATGGTGTTTTCCTTGATTGCTTTGTTATTCTTCCATAGTCATGTAGCAAGTAAATTGATGGAGTTTTTATTTTCCCTTCTATGGTGGCATGAACACAGTCACACTCCACTTGGCTAAAGCATTTTTTAAACAATTTATGGTAAACTGTATTCTTTTTATGAATAGCTTTTGATATAACAGAGATGCAGAGCTCAAACTAACATCCATCACTATTAACAACAATGGATATTGCTGATTACTGGAATTTTTCTGTCTGACAGTCTAGTTGACATTTGTAAATGTGGATGCTGTCAGTCCTGCCTCATTTCAATTTCAATTTATTTTATTAACTATTATCAGCACTGATTTAGTGCTCTGGATAGAAGTTATGTATACAAATTAAAACATCATGTTAAAATCAGCATCAAAGTATTCATCAATATTATAAAACAAGTTTAAAACAAGTCACTTGTTCATTACATTCTAAATCTAAGGAGACTACAGAATGGGCAACTAAAGGTAATCTGTTGAACATGTCAATAGCTAAATAATAATACCATTCATTACTCTTAGTCACTGTAACATCTGGCTGGAGAAGAAAATAATTATAATGTGTTCAATACTGATGAATCTGGTGTCTGCTATTGGCAACTTCAAGAGAGGTTTTTATCTTGTACAAACTGTTTAAAATATTATTAATAACAGTCAATATGCTTTCCTGAACAAATATTGGCTTACAATAGGCATCATATACTGAGTATGCTAGTATACAAAATGCCTTTTTCTGTAAAGCTAATATTTTGTCAACTCCGGTCTCATTAGCCCAGATATGAATACCATTAATCAATGTACTATGAAAAAACATAATATGTTTGCTTTAAATAAATTTTGGATATGACTGATTTCAGTTGACGCAGCAAACATAGCACACATGACAATCTGGTACAAACATGGTTAATATGAGTTGACGAATTAAGCTGCTAATCCAAAAATATGCCAAATAGTACTGAAAGTGCAACCCCTTGCTGTTGTTCATTTTTCAAGATAAATAGTATTTTTTGGGTCTTGCCTTCATTTAATTTGAAACCATTAGTTTCAAACCATGTAATAATTTCTTTATAAGCATTATTCATCATTAGATTAGTATCACAAAAATATGACCCACAAACAAAAAGTGAGGTATCATCAGCAAATAGTATTGATCTGCTTCTTATATTTGACAGAAAATCATTCATCATTATTAAAACTAGCAGTGGTCCCATTGAGGAACCTTGAGGTACACCACAGTTTACTTTAGCAGTTTCAGAGTACTTTCAATTGATTTTAACAGTTTGTGTTCGATTTGGTAAATATGGTTTAAAAAATCCAATTACTTGCCTTTAGTACCATAGAACTGTAGTTTAGCAACAATAATGTCTTGACTTACTTTCTCAAATGCTTTAGACAAGTCATAGAATACAGTAAACGTACTTTGATCATTTTCAAAACCATTCATAACAGACTGCAACCAGCAATTCTACTGCATCCAATGTAGACAGGCCTTTTTTAAAACCATATTGTTCAGACAAGAATAATGAATTTGTTTCCATATAATCGTATAATTGAGTTCTCATCAAAATTTCAATTATTTATAATTAGTCATTCTCAGAAAATATTAACATTGCTACATGTGTGCTTAGCTCATATACTGCATAATTATGGCAGGCAAGTTTTTTTTGTAGTAGTAGTACAGAGCACTGCCTTTTAAATATGGACACTCTGTAACAACTTGGAGTCCTACTGTTAACACATGGGTTTTAAAATCTCTTGTGTCTTCTTTGTTTCTCCTTTTATTTCCTGGTATAGTCCTTTTGTATATGTTCTTTCATGTCTTTCATCAGTGTTCTCCATTCTTGTACTCACACCTTATATTTACATTGATCTTTCCTTTGAGTATACAAGCTCACATTCATCTGGTTCATTATGAAGTTGAATGTAAACTGACTAATTAATCTCTGATTCTCTTCACATTTATTCCTTTATTGCCTATTTAGGTCACTGATCAATCCTGGTGTATGCTCCAGATAGACATTTCAGTAACTTTTCTGTAGTTTTGGGAAGGAAGTTTTAAAACAATTGAAGTTTTTTATTACAAATGGTCTGTCTGATATCCTTGGAGAATCCACCTTGTCTTTTCTCTCTCTGGTAGTTTTTAAGCTTACAGCTGTGCTGCAAACTGAAGATTTTACCCAGTGATGAAGACTCCAGTCTTTAAGATCTAGGGTGGAGAGAAACATCCTTTTGCAGACAATGTATTTTGTTCTTAGTTTCAATCAATATGCATAGGTTCCACTCTGCCTTGATTTGCCTTCAGTAGTCTTCTGCCATGTGGTTGTCAGTAAGGCAAGAGAAGCTACATACAGTTTCTGTTCGTCCCAGTTCATATCTCTACAAAATACCTCAAATATTGTATTTCAGTCTTCTTCAGATATCTATGAACATTGGTGAACTTTAGGTTTTAAGGCAAGGAATCTGTGAAAATCATAAATAAATCTGCAGATTTCATCTGATTACTTTGGAATTTTTACTATATACTCAGAATATAAAATATATTGTTGTTGGATCTGCAAAATCAGCTATGTGATGTAAATGTAGTTTTACAGGAGACAGAAAAAACTTAGCAAAATATTATTTGTCAACATATCTGCATATCATGATATAGTTTTATTCTTATTTGCCAGTAGTATATACCCCACGGGAGCCAGACACCGCCAAATCAAGGTCATGGCGTCAAAGAGAGGTATTCCCCCGTCCTTGAGGGAATTCCCTCGACGCAATGAAACCTTGGCTTGGTCGGAGCTACCTCCCGTGGGGCATATTTTTTTTCTTTATTTAAATTTTTTTACATGTATAATAAATGATAAAAAACACATGTGTTTGTATAAAAAATTAACAACAATAATATTGAATATATTATAATTTTTTATTTAAATTGCTTTTTCTTTATATGTATGATATAAGCTATAATAATACAATATAAGATTTTAAAAAAACATGTGTTAGTATAAAATTTTAATAACAATAATATTGGATATAGTATAATTAGTTTTATTAACATTAATTCTTTTATGCATAAATTATTTACTATATTGTATATAAAAGCAAAATACTTTTTTTATTATTGTTCTGTATCTAAAAAAATAATTTTTATAATTGTTGTGCACAAAGACGAATATATTCCACACTCGTCTCTCCCTTCTTCTTTTTCTTCTTCTGGCTTGTTATAATTTTCATAGATGAGTTTAGCAATGGAATTGTCTCTATCAATTTCTTCTTTTAGATTACGAGTATTAACCTCAAAATGTAGATGAGAAAAGTTTTTGTCTATTTTTTGATTTAATTTTGGAATAAAGAGGGCACCCACTAGCACACTTTCGTAGTTGTTCTCCTGCAGTACGTTGTATATACCATGACGTGTCACCAGTTGATCAAGGCAGCAGCGGTTGTTGGATGATACTGTCACTCGTGCATCTTCTGCAGTCGTATCCAATCTACAAAGTTTAAAATGTATATTAATTACATCTGTTTTTTTTGTATCATTGCATGTATATTCCTTGTTTATTGTAATTTCTACTGTTTTAATATTTCCAGATTGTGTGATGTTGGTTGACAATGTTTTAAATGTATTTTCTTGATAGAATCCACACGCATTAACATTATCGTTACAATCAAAATTTAATCTTGTAAATATGTTGTTTCCTAGATCGATAGGTTCCGAAATGATGATAGACATCTTACCAAGTGACAAAATATTAAGGAAGTGTCTTTTTTTATACGGGTTCTGAATCTGTTTTTTTTGCGCATGTGCTACATGAAGTACATGAACAAGTAAAGTATCGTATTTTTATGCACCATAGTAAGCAATTAAGAAAACATTGTAATATAAAAATAAATACATAAGTTAAAATTATATTGTCATAGTTCATGATTATATATATATACTGCTTACCTTTTTATGAAGTGTAGTCCTTTTATATTCTATTTTTAATTTTTTTGTAGACTTCATCATTTTTCGATTGGAATGCTGCTTTAATGCTTTTTTATAAATACAAAATCATCCTCTTCGGTGTATGATATATAATAATTTTTGGATTTATTTATTTGTGCTATTTGAGCTGGAGATATATCTTCAAAATTATTATTTAAAAACATATCACGACCATTTAACTTTATTATCATTCTTCTGCCATATTTTGTATTTACCATTCTTGCTTCCTGTATTAAATACTGTTGGCCTCTTATTAACTCGTCTGCAGTTAAAGGTTTTGTAGATTTGCCGCGCTTGTTGAGATCGGCAATAAATCCCAACTCTTCTACGGGGTTCATATCGCTGCTGATGTTTGTTGTTGACTGGTGGTGGCTAGCGATGACTATGATAGATATGCGAGTATCGGCACCTTCTTTTTATACTTCAGAGTCACGTTTTGCAATACACGTGACCAGTTGTTTGTGAAGGAAGTAAAATATTTCGTAATAGTTTCTAGGTGTGACGCAAATCATGTATTCAGTAAAGCGTGAGTAAGACATATTGCTTGTATCATCTGACGATTCTAATGTATCTTTTATGTAATTAATATATGCCATTATAAGATTTTTTATTTCTTTAGAATCTTTAGATTTATGATAAAATATGTCATTTACAATAGGATAAAGTTTTGCTAAATTTATCCATTCTTCTTCAATTAGAGATAAGGATATCTGTTCATCTCCCTGATATTGTCTTAAAATTATATTTTGTGTACCAAATACATATTTTATATCCAAATGTAATTCATCTGTTAAATTACATTTCCATTTGAAATTTTCTTTTTTGGATCCTGTATCAACACAATTAATACAGTGAATTAAGCTTTTCCAATCATTTAAGTTATGTAATATTATTCCGCGATGTTCACCACATTTGGAAATAGTAATGCGTAAATCATAAGGAAATTCTGGAGAAAATCCTATGCATAAAATCTTCTTTTGTCCATGATCTAAAAAGTATATGTTACTTCTTAAACCGATAAGTGATGTCTCGTTGTTTTCGTTGTGATTTTTTAATAGTGATCTATTGTTCTCATTTTCAGTAATTTTCTGCTTTTTAGTTTCTGAAGACCTATAAAAAATAAAAAAAATATAGGTAAAACATCTATATTTTTTTAAAAAAATCAGATAAAAAAATATATGGCTATAATGTATAAAACGTTCTACTTACATGTTTTCTAGTATGTCTTTTCTTGAGAGAGAGAGCGTAGTCCTTTTTCGTCATCAACACTTTTTATACTGAAGAGATGCATTCTAAAACAGATCATTAATATATACATCATAAATGGTAGATTCGAAGGTGATTGGTTCGTGGTTCAAATCTGAGGAAAGATGTGATACATTGGGTTTTGGATCACACGGATATACGTTGCGTTTATCAACAATATGCGAATACCACATAGCAAGATTTATTACATTTCGTTGAGAACAATTAAGAACAGGCATTTTATGACAAGCATACATACACGGATTAGTATTAAATGTAGTAAAGAATTCGTGATGTACATCGATTTCATCAATATTTATTACAGTACGTTTGGTAATTGCGCGAAGAAATTTAGCTTTTTCCTCTCCTTTTGTAAATACTACAGTAAATTTATCTACGCATCTATTTAAAATTAATGGAAACAAATCATATTTTACATCTCCGTCGTGCCATTTTAATCCGTGAACTTTAGCAGTAATTTTGTCATTGGTAGATTTAATTATTTCATCCAATATATGCCGTTCATAAGGAGGAAGAAATATCCATGTCTGTACCTCGTGATTTGAACCACATATAGAAAGTTCTTTTACTATATATTTACGGTCATTGTCAATTAAAAAATTAAAATATATGAATCCAGCTCCTGACGACATGTTTCTATTTTGAAAATTAAAAATAAAATGAATATAATATAAAACTTACTCACCTTTTATTGGCTTACATATTTGATATTTTTCTTTTTTTCTTTCTTTGCAAGAAGTACGAGAAAAGCATATAACCTTACTGATTACGTTGTCATTATATTTAAAATCTTTTATTTTAAATTTAGAAAAAAAAAATTTTCTTGGTAAGTTACAACATCTATGAATGAGATATCCAATTACATAATGCCCACAAGTAGAACTATAAGAACTTTGCAATCGACGTTTGTTATAAATCCAATTTCTTGTGCCGCATTGATATTGCAAGAAATTTAAAATGTTTGAATAAAAAGGAGCAAATCCGAAACTGTCAAAATATTCTCCTATACCCGATTTTGATATAAAAATTCCAACCCAATGTTGTCCTGGCATGTTGCTGGGATCTGTATTTATTACTAATGCAGTGGGAAATTGTAATATTTGATTTCTAGGAATTTGATCCCTTGCAAATACTCCTATAAAATATGGTTTTGTATAAGGATTATTGGATAATAATTTATGTATTTGTTGAGTGTTCATGATGATATATGTATAGATCTATTAATATCTATTTCCAATAGTTTTTGATATTCTGAACATACTAGCATAGTAACAGGTTCTGATAAAGCTTTTTTAAATCCTACGTTTACGGTAACATTTCCGTGTTGTAGTCCAGAAATATATGATTCGTTTGCGCTCATGTCTGCTGTTAAATCGAAAGTTAAAATTGTATATCCACTTTCATAACAAGACCTAGAAATAGAATGTCCTCGATCATCGCAATGAATACCCAATCCGTCTTGTAAAGTTTGAAAGCATTGTAAATATAGTCCATTTGTAAAATCTGGAGTTAGCGGTTGTAATGGATTAGGTTGTCCATTTACAAATAATTGAAAAAAGTTCAGGTCAAAGTGTTGAAAGTTGTATGGATTCAGCGAAACATCGCCACTATATGCTTGATTTGTAACAAAAGCTATTATAACTCTGCGAGGTACTTTGCCTACAAAAATATCGTTTATAGTTTTACTCTGGGTTCCTCTCGGAATATTAAAAGGTTGTAGATCTACTCCTGTAAGGTGATATTTTGCATTATTTTTACCTAGTGCTTCTTGATGCGCTAACAGTACAGTAGGAGATGGATATATACGTTTTAAAGATAACTTAGCAGATGTAAAAATAGTTTTTCCCAATTTTTCTCCAACGAGATGAAATTCAGGAGTTGAAGGTGTAAGTTTTACAGTTACGGAAACGTTATTGAGTAAATATTTTTCTTGATTACATATCTCGGTGGATAAACAACCCATTATTTCAAATTCTTTACTACCTTTTGTATAATTATAGCGCCATTGTATAGCATTATTTTGATCGAAATTATTCATCTTGCCTGCTGTATCTTTTTTCCAAAGCGACCCTTCTAAATGTGTATTCATGGCATCATTAGAGTAGTTTAATAGTTTTTCAAAATATGTTTTATAAGGATAACCTGGTTGAGGTTGAGTTACTGTAACATTATTTAAAATAATCTCTACTTGTTGAAAAAGTGAATTTAAAGAATTATTAACAAGTGTCACCTTGTCTGTAGCTTCTAAGTTTAGACCAGTTTCGTTTACTATTTTACAACGCAAACGTAATAGTACATATGTGAGATCTAAGTACGTATCAGCATTTCCAGTATAGTGAAAAATTAAAGGTGAATTATGAGATATGGCATTTTGAGGATCGAGCTCAATAATGTTATAATTTTCAATGCCTGTTTGTATGGGTTGTTCATCAAAAATGTTAAATGCTGAATGCATGTATATATTAGACATTATATATTTTTTATGAAAATATATCTTTTTTTCTATTTCTTTTTTTGCTGTTTTTACGTTGAGGATTAACTTTCGAATGAGTTTGTTTTTTTCTTTTTCGAGTTTTTATTCCAGAACCAAACATAGAATCTAAAGATTGATCTGCTTTTTTCTTTAAATTACCTGTTCCTTCTTTTAATCTTGTGTTAAGTGATTGTTTAAATTTTTTTCCAGATGTTGCTACATCTGTTAGAACGTTAGCTCCTAGATTTAGTGCCTCTTTACCAACAGCTTTTGCTGCACTTTTAAAAAGTGGAGATACAAATCTCCATAATCCTCCAAGTGCACCAAAAAGTCCGTGTCCTCTTTGAAAACGCTTTCCTCTGTATAATACAAAATTTGGATCTTCCGCGCTTCCTTTTCCACTTTGATTTAAAAAGTATTTAGCAAGTTCGTGATGATTCATGTTTTTTAGGTTT
The DNA here is from genome assembly GCA_030765065.1 of Deroplatys truncata. Classification (NCBI taxonomy): domain Eukaryota; kingdom Metazoa; phylum Arthropoda; class Insecta; order Mantodea; family Mantidae; genus Deroplatys; species Deroplatys truncata. The sequence continues at coordinate 195,409,949 of CM060990.1, forward strand.
AAAAGAAAGTACAACGGCTGAAGAAAATCCGTCGACAAATGGTAAAAATTCTCCTACACCCGTTCTTAAATCTATTTTTATAATGTTAAAATCGTGTTGAAGTAAAGGTACCCAATTTTGAGGAAAAAATGCTTTTTCAATTGCTAAATGCTTATTATCGATGTTTAATTCTACTGTCGTACTTTCGATAATTTGAGCAAACGTATCGCTAACCATTTGTGGATCGATTAAGTTACAATAAACAAACATTTCATAAGGAAAAGTTAAATACGAATTCATTGGATATGATGCACGTGTACTCTTTGCAACATTGGTACCAAATTTAAACCCTAGTTGTCTATTTAAATCGGGTGACAAAAATAAGTTGCGAATAAAATGTTTATTTGTTTTTGGTTTTGTTTCATCCGATTGTATCGTTGTTGCTTCATTCTTTATTACAGGTTGCGAGGATGAAGCATTTTCTTCTCCGGTCGATTGTATTGCTGCTTCACCTTGTTCAGTATTTCGTCTCTTTTGTTTAGATTTACCAGGTTTTGTAGAAGCTTCGTCATTATTTTTTTCTACTGCATCGGAATTAACACTGACAAAACCTGTATTTGAATTATATTTAAAAAATGTTTTAACAAATGCATTTTTTTCTAAAGTACGATTAATTTCATTCAATAGCATTATGTTATCAGTGATTGTAGATTCCCCCAAATCGTACCGAAAATTATACGTGCTAATTCCAGTATCCGTTACATGAACTCGATCTCCTTTTATGAAATTTCCACTTTTTGTTATATTTTTAAACATTCCGGGATATCTTATTTTGGTTAATGCTACCTCCCATTCACCTAATAAAACTATTCGTTGGGGTAGCATGTTACAAAAACTAGATGTTGTATTATTTTTAAAGTGATCCATAGATCCATTACTAGTAAGTGTAACGGAAAAAGGTTCTCTTTTTATCATTGTGATATTAAATTCGATTGTTTTATCCAAGAATTAAATTTTGTAGGATATCCTTTCCACTTCACTAACACTTCTTTACTGTCACCTTTACCTCTTTTGTCTAAAATTTTATCTATCTTAAAGATCGATTGAGGTTGTACTTTTTGTATTTCTTCCGTGTAAAAAATTCCGTCTAAATCTTCTCCAGATAAATCTTCTAGCTTATACACAACGGGGATTCCATGTATTACTTCTCTAATTTTAAAAATTTCATCAGTCCAATTTTGTTCATATCCTTTATCAAATTTCATTTTTATTTTAGAAATGCGAACGTGATCACCAATTTTATATTTTTGTGGCTTATAAACTTTATATTTACGTAAATTTTTTCCGTACAAAGTGTCATAAACCAGTGAAATATTGCTTTCATTTACTTCGATAGGGGCCATTTTTATGGATCTATGATATGAATTATTATACGATTTTATTAATTTGGGTAATATGTCAGTATATTTATAGGTATTTTTGTATGTAAAGTATTTCCACATTTTTTCTTTGAGTGTTCTGTTAAATCGTTCTATAACGCTTGCTTTTACATTATTTTTTGTAAGATAATGAGTAATTTCGTAATTTTTTAAAAATGATTGAAACTGTTTATTAGTAAATTCTGTACCTTTATCAGTTTGTAAAATTTTAGGAATACGTTTATATTTGTTAAATATTTCTTTGAAAGCTCTAACTATCTCTGTTCCAGATTTAGAAATTAGAGGAATCGCCCATGCGTATTTAGAAAAAACATCAATTATAGTTAATATATATATATACGGTTTATTATATTCTTTAATATTATTTAACACATTTAAGTCGCTTTCCCATAAATCGTCAATATTTGTCACATGATAATGTTTAGTTGGAAAACGTTTTCTGGCATATTTATGAAAAGTATAACTGTCTTGTCCTTGTAAATATTTATTAATTTTGTGTCTAGAAATGCCAGTTGCCTTGTAAAGTTTGTTAACTGTACCAAGTCCTGCATAATGATCCAATTTAAAATAATATTTATCAAGTGCTTTTTTATCTTTTTGTGTTAAAGTGTCTCCCATTTTTTCCTAATAGAACGCAAGTTGTATGGTTTATATCTTATATTAGAAATCGGTTCTGTTTTTATTTTTGTTTCTACTGACTTTTTTTTAATTTTTTTATTTCGAGATTTTTTAACTTTTGTTTTAGGTTTTGCTGTTTCCCAATCACTTTCAAAATCAGGATTTTTTCCTTCCTCCTCTTGTTTATTAGACTCTTTCCATAATTCTTTTTCCGATTGAATGTAAGGTTCACGCAGCTTTGACACAATATCGTGATAATTTATTAATTTATATTTAAGAAGTTTCCATTTATCATCGGGCGATATGGACTGTTTTTGTATACCTTCTATATCTCTGGTTAAAGTTTCTAAAGTTTTATCGATAATATTTATTTTTTTTAAACTTTCTGGCTGCGGATGCAACAACATAATTTGTTTTCCGTACTTCATTTTTTTTTCTTTAAGTAAACTTAGATACTAGAGCACTTCCTAATGCACCTAATACCGGCAATATAAATGACGGAAGAAAACCTCCTTTCTGTATTAAAATACTCTTTTTCTTTTTTAAAGAAGTTTTTTTATTTATTAATTTTCTCCACAATTTTTTATGTTTTTTTAATCTATTTTTACATTTATCAGAAATTAATACTTTTCCGTTACATACGTTTAGTGCACATTCGGAAATAGCTTTTATAAATTCTGGACTTGCTTCTTTTAAAATTTTTTTACGTAATTTCGGATTTGCTTTACTGAGAACAGTAAGATTGCCACACTGCCTTGCAACTGTGGGTGAAGATAGTTTACAGACTTTTTTAAAAACTTTTGGAGATAATCTAGGTGACATTTCGGTATATTATTTAGAAACAAAAGATGATAATATTTCGTCAGGTAATATTCCTGTTCTGTAGCGATATTTATCGGGGGTATATTGCGTACAGTCTAGTATTAAATATCCGTGCGGCTTTTCTGTAACTTTTTCAAATGCCTCTAATAAAAATTTAGATCTTCTCGGTTCAAGTTGTTGAAATAATCTATCCAACTGTAGTTTATCTCTATTGTTTTTAAACACTACAATATAATTAGAATTAAGAGACATGGTTCTAAATTTTTTACCCTGTGGAAAGATATTTTGTAATATATAAATTATTCCAAAATTTTTATGATGCGAATCTTTGGTAAAAAAGTTTGATACATTATTACCATCTGCTTCGTACATTAGATCATCCAATACTACTAAATCTCCGTTTCTAACTGATTCTAGTTCGGGTACTCCTTCATGCATACGTACATTAAATGTACAATTATTAAATTCTTTTTCAGTGGGAAAAGAAGGTGGATATTCAGAAGGATGACACCACAAGCATCTTTTTATAGGTTGATTAAATACTTTATCTGAATTTTTAAGCAAATTTTTAACAAAAGTAGATTTTCCACTGCGTGATGGCCCTGTAACTTGTATTGTACTAGGAAATTTAAATTTTGTAATATCTGAATCTACTACCTCGGAACGTTCAAAAGGTATATCGTTTTCTACGTCGTTGTAAGATATATCTTTCATTTCTACATCTTTACCAGGATTAACTTTTTTAAACTTTTTATAATTTTCATCTATAATTTCCCCCTGAGATAAATCCTTCATTTCTATATCTTTACCAGGATTAATCTTTTTAAATTTTTTTTTCAAATTTTCATCAACAATTTCTTCTTGATTAAAATCCCTCATTTCAATATCCTTACCAGAATTAACATTTTTAATTATTTTTTTTAAGTTTTCATCAACTACTTCGCTTTGATTAAAATCCTTTATTTCTATATCATTATCAGATATATTTTTTTTAATTTTTTTTTTATTTTGCAAATCATTTTTTAATTTTATTTCATTATTATTTACATTATAAAGTCCCTTTCTCTTCAAGTTTCTGTATATTTTATTATTATTATTTTCATTTACATTATGTATTTTTAAATTCGAATTAGAATATGTATTTAGCTTATGCTTTAAGCTTTCTTCATTTCTAGTATTTTCTTTTCTTTCAATTTTATGATTTAAAGCTAAACTTTGTTGTAAGGTTGGATTAAAAAGTACATTAACGTTTTTTTTTAATTCTTTCATATTTAATGAATTGTCATTTATATTGGATTCATAATTTTTTGTTTTTTTAAAGGGTAAAATATATTCTTCATCCTTAGTTCGCTTTTTAGCTTTATTTAATATCGGTAATTTAGCAACTTTATTAAAAAAAGAAAACTCTGAATTTGTATTTCGCTTAGTTGGTTGACTTAAAGATGATAATTTAGGAATTTTTTTAAAAAAAGAAATGTCTTGATTAGATTTACGTTTTAAAGGAAAACGTAAAGGTTGCACTTTAGATAACTCGGCTATATCATACTTCATGTTAACATCATCGTCCGAGTCTGATGACATGTTTTATACAACTAAGTGTTGCTTTAGATATTTTGTTCATTTTAACGACATAATTTTTTTTGAAAACCATAAGGTACGGTATCAAAATTTGAGGTTCTTTTGCGCTTATTAACTACTAAACGAAAAGTTTTAATAGATGGTGCAGTAACTAAAGTCCATAATGCTTTTCTTGATATTTGTGTATTACGTAATGTAATTGTCATATTATTATCATTTAAAACAATATCACTCATTTTACTTTCATTTATTTTTGATAAATTTCCAGAATTTAATGTAATTCCTTTAATTTTACATATAATTTTTGTATTTTCTCCATATTTTATTCTGAAGGCATAGCTTTTAGGTCCACTCGAAACAAATTTATCAATATATGCATCATTTCCATATTTTTCTAATTCGTTTGTCATGCATCCAAGAAAAGACCCAGTAGGTGGAATCCAATCATTCTGTTTACTTACTGCAATAATTGAATCTGTATCAAAGTATAATACACGATCATTTAATTTTTTAAGATAAGAATATAGCTCTAGACGAGCATGAGCTGTAGTGTATGCTGCAATGATAACGTTAGTGGTACGATTTAATTTAGGACTTTGCTTAACATGACTCCAAACAACATAAATTATATCATCTGTTGCTGGAAGATATGTATGAACCTCTATGCTTGGGTTGTTTAAAAGTTCGACTAAACGAGAATATTCTGTTACTAATTCGGCTGTTGGTAAATTATCTCTTTGTCCATATTTTCCCCAAAACGAATTAAGCATTAATTTACTTAATTCTCGTCTACCTGGGTTGAAATCTATAGCATCAGAATCTAAATTAATACCTTCCTTTTCCTCAAAATGTTTAATATATGTTATTTTTTTATCTTCGGTGTCACAGTGTGAAGGCCACCCCGAAGCTTCTGCTTTTATTTTTAAAAACTGATTTACATACTTTTCAAAAAGTCCACATTGTTGATTTTGTAAATCATACTGTACTATTTGGTACTCCCAAATTTCATATATTTGTATTATTTTATACCCTTCAATAATTGCTACTTTAACTTCATCTATCACCCATGTTCCATTTAGGCATCTATCTTCATCGGTATGATTACACGTGGTCTGATTTTCTAGCTTTGCACAAGAAACACATAAAGTAAAAATTAATTTGCCATTTATGCGTAAAGGTAATACAGGATGATAAAGATTGATAGGTGGTAAAATTTTACATTTAATAAGCCCACCTTTTACATGATTCAAATTCGGAAATGTATTTTCTTCAAAATAAATTTTAGGATGACCTACAGGATAGGGTTTAGTTTTGTTAACAAAAGGATATAGACTACATACATCATAGTAAAATATTTTTTCATTTTTTTGAGTTTCATGATATAACTTAATACAATTCGTTCGTCCGCCATAAAATGCATCTCTCGGTTCAAGAGGTTCAGGAATAATAGAAGAAAATTCTTTTACAAACTTTTCAAGATCTTTATCAATTTCAATCATAGCTTTAAATTCACATTCCCATAATTCCACAACATTATATTGTGCTCGTTTTATTTTATTTGTGATTCTCTCAGTTGATTCGTATCTAGAATTCATAGTTTCATAATGCGACCCGTAAATATATGACGATCTATTCTTAAAACAGTGTATACATCCATGGTAAAAACATCCATGAAAAAAGAATATAGTTTTATCGGATTCTCTATAACCATCCACCTTATGATTTAAAATTTTTACTTCTTTACCATTTAATGCATGTTGTATCGAAATTCCTTCTTTTTTTTCTAACCAGCAAAGCCAAATCAATGCTATACGAGATTGTTTATCACCCAATCGATAACCTCCTAATGGTAATATAGAAATTGTATCTTTAGGCATAAAACGTTTTCTATATACATTCATGCAAGCATTAGCAATTGTAACACATTCTCTGAAAGGATCAATATCATTTTCATTTATAAATTCTTTTCTAAACTTAGATGCACCAAAACATAATAATTGTACATCCATTCGACAGTAATTGATAAGTTCTTTCTTCATATCATATATGTAATTAGATTCTTTCTTCTCATTATACCATTTTTCAAATTCTTTTCTTTCATCTACAGACATAGACTCGGGACAATAGTATTTTTGATCAGGTATATTTCCAACATAATCTTTATTTTCCTTAGTATTAAATAAATAAGGAAAATATCCTTTTGTTTCTTGTAATTGAAACGTCTTTGAAAATCTAGACAAGGATATTGGTATAAAATTTAAGGAATCTAAAAATGTTATGTTTTTATATTTTATTCTGTATATTTTCGTACCATTTATAATTAATTCAGGAGTCCAACCCAGCGAACCCACCATATATTTCAGTAGAATATGTCCGTCATATGATTTTAAATTGTGTGCAATGACAGTTATATCTTTAAGTACTGTGCGTGGTAGTGTAATATATTCTATTAATTCACGTACAGGATCATTTTTGAATATCCACTCTTTTATACCACAGTTGTGACAAACTTTCATTTTTGTGTAAGTATCAATACATTCATTACAAGCTTGATAAAGAACGCACAAATTTGGCTCATGTTCAAATGTATCATTTTCTAAATTATACGGTTTTTCTTGAATACATTCAAAATCAATAAAAAAAAATATAAAATTTTTACTTAATAATTTGTTTTTATATGGCTGAATATAACACAAATGATTTGATGTTACATATTGATTACATATGTAACAAAAAATTTCACCACATACATGCGTTACTTTTTTCCTTTTTTTTAAATTATAAAATTTACAACAGTTATTACAAACTTTTTCTGTATCACAAACCGATATGTTATTGGAATAAAAAACACCTTTTTTTAAGTGATTTTCATAGCAGACTGTTCCCTTAAAATTGCGGTTACAGTTTTGACAATAAACAAATTCATCATCTGAACCATTGCATTGTAAATGACATTTTGAACAAATAAAATCGCAGCGATGTTTTTCTTTTTTATATTTAAATGGCGAATTACACGGTCTACAATAATATGTACATTTAAATGCTCTGTGCATATCCACAATAACATTAAAGTGACTATTGTGATATATTAGATCTATATATTTATCACTGTTTATTGTAGATTTATACAAAACTTTTTTTCCATTATGATCTCCAAACACTGTAAAAGAATATTTATTTTGTAACTTGTTTTCAAAAGTAACTATATCATTCAATGTAAAACCCATATTTTTATTTATAAGGACACACAATTTCATCGCTTGTTCTGTTTGAGCTTTCCCACATTGTTTTATTGATTTATAATTTTTGTCATTTTCAATTTTAGCAATTGCTACAGCAATTGATCTGGGTAAACATAAAAAATCATTGTTTTCTATAGCTATAATGCCTTTATTTTGTGTACATGTTCGACAATCAGTAAAGCAGTTACCTGATTGAATTTGAGTATAAACACATGTAAATTTTAGTGGTCCATGCAGAAAGAAATTGTGATTACTTTGAATAACTCTTTCTATACCATTTAAAATTGCTTCCATATTAATTTGTTCAAATCGTCTAACACTTACGTGAAAGGTTTTAGGAGGATCCTGCGAATTGGTTACAGACAAGCCAAAATAACTAGGTTTATAATGTAGCAATTCGCGGTTAGCAAACTTTAAAAACTCCTCAAATATTAAATGTATCCATACCATAGGATCAATTTCACCTCTTTCATAATCATCATCGATATCCATCGTATCTACTAATATTTCAGTTTCTGTATATCCTGAATAAAACTTATTTAAGGTTCTTTGTCTATGACTTAAAATAGTAAAAGATTCCATTGTACTCACGTATTCCGTAAGATTGTATGCTTTTTCCTTTCCTGTATTAAAAGCGTAAGCGACAAATCAATTTATATCACACGCCGTCCTTGCCGTACTCGGTGTTTCCCCCGATGCAGTAAACAAGTTACATAAACGATCTTGTCCTTCTGCACTCAGTAGTTCCCCCCGATGCGGAAAACAAGTTACGTAAACGACCTTGTCCTTCTACACTCGGTGTTTCCCCGATGCAGTAAACAAGTTACGTAAACGACCTTGTCCTTCTGCACTCGGTGTTTCCTCGATGCAGCAAACAAGTTACATAAACGACCTTGTCCTTCTGTACTCGGTGGTTCCCCAATGCAGTAAACAAGTTATATAAGTGGCCTTGTCCTTTCAGCTACACTCGGTGCTTTCCCAATGCAGTGATTTCCCCCCACCCATACGTGTAGCGTATAGTATAAAATCTAAGCTATAAGTACTGCACTTTGTACACAATGTCTTATAACCATCAAGAACACAATTGCATCTGCGATGCATGTGTAGAAGATCTGCCGTATGCACAAAACCCCGACGAGTATTTCGAGGAATTATTTAGATTAAGACAACTATACCAAGAAGAAGATTCAGTTTCAGAATCTAATAGCAGCAGCAGCCGAGAAGAAGAAGAACCAATTCCAGATTTTACCAACAACAGCAGCAGTAACAAAAATTCTAATGAAAAAGATGATGGTGTTATGATCATCTCGGACGAGGATGAAGAAACGTCTCTTCAACAATTAATCAAGGAGGAGCAAAATCCAATTCCAACATCCAACAACACACAATCTCTGTCCCAGGAAGAAGAAGAAGATGGTGATGTGATCTTCATCTCGGACGAGGATGAAACGTCTCTTCAACAATTAATCAAGGAAGAGCAAAATCCAATTCCAACATCCAGCAACAGCAACACACAATCTCTGTCCCAGGAAGAAGAAGATGGTGATGTGATCTTCATCCCGGACGAGGATAAAGAAACGTCTCTTCAACAATCAGCCAAGGAGGAGCAAAATCCAATTCCAACATCCAACAGCAGCACACAATCTCTGTCCCAGGAAGAAGAAGAAGAAAACACAAATACCCTATACTACAGCATACACGATTCTGCTGCAACAACACCTACACGTAAGTACAATTCGGCTGGTTACGATCTATATAGCCCAAAAAATGAAATTATCCCACCTTGGGATAGTATTATTATAGATACCCAAATATCAGTTAAATTTCCCCCAAACACGTGTGGATATATATGTGACAGGTCAAGTAATGCAATAAAAAATATATCTGTATTGGGAGGAGTACTAGATAGAGATTACACTGGCACAATAAACGTAATTTTATTTAATCTATCTAGTACAATTGCTACCATTACACCTAATAAAGCTATAGCACAACTTGTCATACATAAAATTGTGACACCAAAAATAAAGCTTTTTGACCATAATAAAAGCAAAAGAAATACTTTAAGAGGAAGTAAAAAATTTGGTTCAACAAATTAAAAAAATGGCAAGTTTGCAACATTTATGTGTGGATACTATAGTTAAAAAAAAAGTTGCTATAGATATTTTGGTAAACATTAATTCGGGGACATTACTTGACATGTTTTCAAAATTTGATGATTTACATTACTACAATTTGTATAAATACGAGTTTTTAGAACCAATAATAGAAAAAAATGTTAAAAACAAATCCATAGACACAATAAACTTTTCGTTTGATGTCATGGAAAAATTTAGTGATAAATTTAATTGGTTAAAAATTTCATCAATTCAAAATTTATCGGAAGATTTTATTATCTACTTTAAAGACAAGTTGGACTGGTGTTGGTTGTGTGCAACTATTAATATTACAGAGAAAGTAATAGATAGTTGCTATGATAATATGGATTGGGTGCTAACTTGTATTTATCAAAAATTATCGGAGCGAACAATGCGAAAATATTCAAATTATTTAGATTGGTCCAGTGTGACCAGATATCAAAATCTGAGTGAAGAATTTGTAACAGATTACAAAGATGAATTCCTTTGGACGGAATTGTTACTTTATAGTAATGTAAATGATCAATTTATATTAAACACATATAATATCAAATGTAGAAATTATGTCTAATGATAACTTGTATCTTTTTTAATATCTAGCAACTAATTTTTTGTTTTGTAAAACTTTTTAAAAATGATTACAAAATAAATATGTACATAGCTATTACTAAAAAACCATATATATGTACAATAATATTACTAAAAACATTATATATATACAAGTACAATTTTAATGGTGACTTTTTTTAAATAACAAAAGAAAATATATTATTGATAAAAAATAAAAAATAAATGTACACCAACTTACCTTATTTTTTTATTCAAATTATTTAGATTGGTCCAGTGTGACCAGATATCAAAATCTGAGTGAAGAATTTATAACAGATTACAAAGATGAATTCCTTTGGACGGAATTGTTACTTTATAGTAATGTAAATGATCAATTTATATTAAACACATATAATATCAAATGTAGAAATTATGTCTAATGATAACTTGTATCTTTTTTAATATCTAGCAACTAATTTTTTGTTTTGTAAAACTTTTTAAAAATGATTACAAAATAAATATGTTCATAGCTATTACTAAAAAACCATATATATGTACAATAATATTACTAAAAACATTATATATATATACAAGCACAATTTTAATGGTGACTTTTTTTAAATAACAAAAGAAAATATATTATATTATTGGAAAAAAATAAAAAATAAATATACACCAACTTACCTTATTTTTTATTTTGTAATGAATTCAAACTCATCGCCTCCTTCTACTTCTGCTCTTTCCTCTTCACTCCTCCTTCCTCCAATTTCATATTCTTTTTCTTCATCTCCTTCTAACTCATCTAGATCGTAGTTTACAAACATATCCGAATTCTCGTCTCCACCATTATTGCCAGTACAACAACCCGTATTAATTAGGGATGTAATTAATTTTTTCAATTCTTGAAACTCGTCATATATATGATATGCGTGACTCTTAATATTCCTAACCAAATCTTTATGCTTTGATAAATTATGATTTCGAACTTCCAAAATCATTTCTTAAAACTGCTATTGTTGCAGTGGCCTTTTCCAATTCGTCTTTAATTATTTTATTGTCTTTTACTAGTACATTAAATTCTCTATTTAAGGTTTTCGTCTTTTCGGTGCACTCTCTTCCAAGTCTCTGCTTTACCCTGTTAACAGCCGATTTACATTTTTCAACCGAAGCTCTCCTCAAACTTTCTACAGAAATTCGACCTGCACCTCCCGATTCGGTAAAACTAGACCCCGGAGCACATTCCGATTTTATGTTAAACGAACCCTCTGCACCCCACCTAGACACAGATCTTTTTACCCTTCCCAATATAACATTTTTATTTCCTATATTTAATTTCCATTCCCCATTTCCACACTTTCCAAAAACATATATATAATTATCCGTAAAATAAGTATTTATATCATCGATCATGCTATATACAGTAATGAATTCAGTTTCTTTCGATGTTAATTTCCAATCAAGTCCTATTCCATCTGGTAAATCAAATATATTAAGCAATTCTCTGCAATCCATCATTTCAACCCATATTAAATTATTATTGTTCGTAATCATATTCACAGAAATACTACTAAAATTACACCCCACTTGAGTACCATTATCGTGCGTAGCTGTACTCTTAACACATTCACAACTTTCATTTATTACATATCCTGTTTCGCACTGTGCATGTCCGACCGTAAAATTACCATAATACATTAACCCACATCTATTTCCCGCTTGACATTTAGTAACAGGTTTTAAGCACGTATATACATTTTTAATGCTTTTTATATCCATGGATCTAGAATTAAATTTACATACACTATCTTTTTTATATACGCACGAACAATTTGTCATCAATTCATAATCCTTGCGACACATTGTTGCATTTTGTAAATGTCCCGTGTTTCCGTCAACTTTAAATCCACATCTTCCAAAACTAATACAATTCTCATCCTCTATATTATTGCCGTAGCCGTTCGCTTCTACAAACGCCACTAATATCAATAACATGTACGCATTCATAATTTTTAAAAATAATATGTACCGCTAATAAAAACGCCAAACACGCTACAACCTTTATACATCATTCGTTCTAGTCTTAAATACTTTTTTATCACGTGACCTTTTTTAAAGTTTACGTCACTTTAAAATATTTTATAATCTATTTCCAAGTAATTAACCTATATTTCCTTATAATTAAAAACTAAATTCCAAGAATTCTTTTTTAATTTGTGTTAAAAGAAAAAGCCCCACGAGAGGTAGCTCCGACCAAGCCAAGGTTTCATTGCGTCGAGGGAATTCCCTCAAGGACGGGGGAATACCTCTCTTTGACGCCATGACCTTGATTTGGCGGTGTCTGGCTCCCGTGGGGTATATACTACTTTTGCCATTTCTAGATTATTATTATTTGAAATACGTTTTCATAGAGCTATTTGCACCAGAGTTAAGGAAATAGCCACAACATCTGACATAGCCACTTTTAATTGCACCTTTTTTCACATAGCCTATTTTGAAAGGTATGGAAATAAATTATTTCAGGAAGCATTTTATAGCTTTTGTTTATCTAGATGGCATAGCATGTCTGAATATACTAAATATACTGAAATAAAATTAAAAAATATATGAAAGCGTAACAGTAAAGCACAGCCAGTCACAAGATTTAAATCTTCCCTCTGTCAGACGTAAATTCCTTTTGATAATCACTTACTTACAAACCAATTTAAAAATCAGGATCTAAATTAACATTATAAGCATTAGTGTTCAAGTGAAATAGAGAAAATGAGGTCCAACATTTTTAGATGTCACTACAAAATAGTAGAAACAAAATAATGGTTAATTAATAAGCAGATAATTAATTTAATTTAAATTAATGATGACTGAAACTCAAGATTATTCACATTTAAGACTGTCGTAAAACAAATGGCACTCCTTATGCATGAACATTTTGAATGTCTGAAGACTTTCAAATTTAGTTTTGTCTATTTTGTGTTGCTCTTGGTAGAGGCTTATTTGATTCAACTGTCTTCTCCACTGTGGAAGTGGATGCCATTCATCCCTGTGATTTACTTTATATATAACTTTCCCTTGTTTGTATAGAAGTGCTCTTACATCTGCAACAGTCAGATCACCTACTTTCTTTCCAGGCCTAATAGAAGAGTAATTGAATGGCAGAGCTTCAGTTTTTGGAGAAAGTGTGGTTCAAGTAGTTTACAGTATAGGGGTGATCATCATTCTTCCTCATTCTTGCTGACTCCATTTTACTGACATATAAATAGGTGGGGTAAAGAGATGTTCCAGGATGGAATGCACAGTTCTGTTTCCATCATATGTCTCCTCTCTAGTATCAACTGTTCAATTTCAGTTCCCAATTGTTTGGATTTATTAGCTAAAGTGCTTGCCAAAACTTTGGTTTTGTTCTGATATGAGCAACCATCTGAAATGAGCACTATCTTCTTGTAGGAGCTGCTCTTTTCCAAAGGTTATAATTTTTGAACTCATTGGACATCACTCCCCCTTCCCTTTCATGCCACACATATAGGCAAACATCTTAAATGTTTGTCATGTAAATTGTGAAATTGCAACTTTTGGCTATAATACTGTTTTGAGACTTACAATTTTGGACACAGCAACACACTCTTTACATCCATTGTGACAATAAGGACAGCTTGTGATAAAGAAGAAATAGCATTTTCCTTGGCTTTAAGTGCATAATCCTTTTTTTCAGTATGAAATTGTATTTTTTTCCACTCAGGTTTCCTTCTTGAATGTCTCATAAATGTCACATTGATCCTTCCTTGGTTTAGAATTGATTTCTTTTCTTCTCCAAAACCTTACAAAACTCTTTGCTTTCCATGGATTTGTTGCCTGTTTCACTACACCATTCCTTGTATATTTGATGCATATTGTTTGCGGAACTAAACTTTGAATCTACATAGACTCATGAAATTGATGCCTTGCAGTAGCGGCTGAGTGTTCGGGAATTAATTTAAGCCACCTGATAACTGAATCAGATTTCAAAATTTCCTTTTTAGTTTGTAGATCTCTACTGTCTCTCTTTTTCTTTTTAGTTTAAGTGCTGTGCCTTTACTTCCTTCCCTCCTTCTAAGTATTGTTTCATGTCCACCAGGCCATTTACATAAATCTTTTTTTTTATCCCAGGTGTTTAGAGTGCAGAATTTTTCATGAATTTGTTCTGTTATATACTGTGCATCTTGACCACCTTCCTTTTGAAGGCGTCCTTTGTTTTTATGAACAAGTATTTAGCAATAGTTTCCTCTCCTGCTCAGTTGTAGTTGTACTATGGAGTCTCTTCAGTCAGAGATATATTTTTTGCTATGAATTTTTTATAAACTTCTTATTGTCCTCTCTAGTGCCTTTCTTCATTTCTGGACTATTTCTTGAATCTGCTGGAAATGTATTCTTCAATACAATCTGTGCAGAAGTACCCAGTGGCCGTGCATTTGAATTTTTATTAGTCGACTTGCCTTCACTACCTTGCTAGCAGTAAGATAATCTTTTTGGGTAGTACTTTCATCAAAAAAGCCAGAGTCTTCTACAACTGAGCTTTTGAATTCCAAAGCTGTATAAGGAATGCGTAGAATATGTTCACCCATATGTGTTACTGAAGTATTTGCCTCTATTCAATTTTTCACTGCTACATCAGAAGTGCTTAACAAAGACAGTATAATGTAGTCCTCTTGGGAAAGAGAGAAGAAATGGAAAATACTTATTATATAGTTACTAAATTAAACTTACTTTAATTTCAGTTTGTGCCAGTTAGGTGTGAATGAAAATATTTTATGCTAAAAATACAAATTTGAAGCCATGTTTTTGCTTGTCACATCATGTCTATTAGCAGCAAGAACTTTGCTATGTTTTGGGTTTGTTGTTAGTGTCAGATCAGAAATTTTTCCATGGGTGCATAACAATGCCATCTGCAAAATAATATTTAAAAATGTCTACAACAGAGGTTTAAAAGCAGGCATTTTTCACTGAATTAATAATCAAATGTGTTCAGTGATTATGTGTGCACTGTAATGCTTTTTGCTAAGTTCAATACATACATAAAACTACTTCTGTTCCTGCATCACATCTTTTAGCAACAAGATCTTCATTAAGTTGTGCTGAAAAGTTTTCCTGTATTGGATTTGTTGTTAGACCCTTATTAGGAATATTTTCCAATGGGAATATATCGACAGTATCTACAAAACAAAGTTAAAAAAAATACTACTATGTAATTCAGAAAACAGGCCCTTTCATTGAACTGGTGATAATATAACATTTTTGTGAAATTTATGTTTATGTCAGGTGTAGTAATAAAAATGAATTACCTTCTGCTGATTGTGAGATGAAATAAGTTCATACCTGAGGCTATGGTTTCCATTGGAACTTCAAACATTTTAGCCGTAAAGTCCTCATTGCTTGAAATTCAAGGGCCAGTTTCACTAAATGCTGACCTCTGCTTTTCATGTTTGAAAAGCAGCTCTTGAAAGTACAGAATAATTGCGACAGTGCTTTATTGTCATGCAGCCAGCAATATGACTATGATACAACTTCGGCTATGCACATGAAAAGTATACGTTAATGTAGGTCAAAACAAAACATGTGCTTTTTTATCACATAGCCGTTTCAAAGATGCAATTTTTGTTTTGTTCAAATGTTTTATTTTTCCAGTTTTGTTGAAACATCTGCATAAGCTTAACCTTGATTTGTTCATATTCCTTATTTCAAGTAACAAACTTAGATGACATTCTTCTCCCTGTAGTGTGCTTAGCTCAAATTCACCAAAAGGTGCAGATAGTCAGCTTGGCAGGCATAACAATAATATACTGCACACAACATTTTAACAAGCTATGTCAAACTGTTATTGAGATATTCATTTTTATTCATAATTAATCACTTTTTGATATAGTAATCTAAACTGCTACTTGGACCTTAAGGTTAACTGTATCGCTTTCAAATTTTTAATTTGACCTCAGTATATAAAGTTAAAGAAAATGTTGTGCAAGCATTTCTTAATTTTAATTAGTTTATGAGAAAAGCTTTTTGTATATGTGATTTTTAATTTTTTAGCTTTTTCAATGTGAGGTATGGAAAATAATTAATTTCTACACTGACCTATTTAACATTTCTTAATTAGAGCATAGCAATTTTTAAATGTGTAATTCTTGTAGGCATCCTGAAAATTTCAAACGAATAAGTTATAAACTGTGGTCTAATGAATACTTTGAATAGTGAAAAAATGCACGAAAAGAAGGAATTGAGAAAAATACAGTTTAAAGTTCAGTGTGGTGCATGACCTAAATAGTAAAGAATTAATTTAATACCCATATGTAGCTTTAAAATTGTTTATATTAAAAGAACTATTGTGTTACAGGAAAGTATGAAAATTATAAGTATAGTGTTGTAACCTCTTTACATATTTTAGCTAAAAACATGGCAGTAGAGCGATAGGTACCGGTATTTAAGGCATCATAAACTACACGAGGTCCGACGGGGTGAGCTCAACAAAATCCTAAATACACCTAAAGATTCCTAAAACATTGTATGGGAAGGAAGAAGGATCAAATAGCTACTGAAAATCACATGTCGGAATCCTAGATTGACAAAAATGTATTGGATATAAATGAATACAAAATGTTACCTGTTTGCCATCGGCAACATGTCGATCATATTGTGGCCATCCTACACGAGTGCTCTCTTACATGAGATAGAAGCAACTGACACTACCTTCTAACGAACCGGTTTCCCCCACTATTCTGACATCATCCAATCTCTGTTACCAACACACAAACTAGTATATACAATTTTCTCAACCAACAAACAAACATTACCCTAACCAAATGTCACATCTCCCCCTGGCCACCCAGATCGATGTCCCTGTCAAGCCAAGAAGGAATTTATCACTTACAGAAAATTACAAAGAACAGAGACAGCATAAATAAATGACATACTTTACAAAATTATCTGAATATTTTCAAAAGATGGAGCCGAAATGTCTGTCGAAGCAGTTGTAAAAGAACCTGTTAGGAAATTTATACAAAGCTAATACAAAGATGGAGTCTCGAGTGCCACTGTCGATATTCAAAGATGTCTTGTCTCATTAAGTGAAACCCCGCACACACACATTACACCTTGTTGCCACTGTCACACCCACACTACACTGTACCACATCTTGTTGTAACTGTTTGTGGGTGTAATGATCCCATCACCCACAACGACGAGGATTCAGCTGCAAAGTTGTTGTTGGTTCACGATGCTGATGACATGGGGGCTAATTGCTGGCTTGGACTGCCCCCCGAACAGTGGCTTCTTTTGCCACCTGCAGTGTAGTGAACTGGCAGTAGCTCTCTCTGGTGTATCTCTGTACAGCCTCTGGTATGGCGCTGTACTGCGGGGTCACTGCTCTGGACACTCGAGCTCCTGAATCAGCAAATTCACTATAACAGGGGTAATAACCAGGTATAATGTGTGCTCCAAAAACATCATACAGGGAAGAAGAGAAAAAATAGTATGTCATTTAAGAAAATGTAATCAAAAGATGCCACAAATTTTGCAAAAATTTAGAAACATTGAAACTTAAAACTAGGAAAAGAAAGAAAAAAATGATTACACATTTACATAAAAACTGAATTTTGCAAAGGGGTACAAGCCAAAATTTCACAAAAAATGTTTATAAATCAAAATAAAGAGACATGGAGGGGTAAGAATACAGAAATATTATGTGAATTATATTCAGAGTTTACACATAATAACAAAACAGAAATATGGTAAAACATTTGGGATCCCAATATCAAATTTGACCAGCTGGTACAACTAACAAATAAAATGAATAAGTGCACTTATCAATCATATATACATGACAATTAAATAAAATCATTCATACTGACCATGGTTCAAATAATACATAACACTCAGTGTAATAACTACCCAAAACTACTAAGAACATTGCTACATACTTCAAAAATAACCACCACATTACATGCGTCAAACTACAAATATTCATGCTTTACTTGCAATAACACAAATTTCTTCTTCACATTACTATCTTTATCCTCTTTGTTATGATCATTATTATCATAATTTCTATCTTCATCATCCACAGTAATTACTGAGAAAATTAAATATCTTCATTGACATGTCTCATTGAACTAGCTGCAAAAATCAAAGATACCTGACATAGGCATAAACTGAACAAATCACAGTGACATTTCAGGAATGACACCAATCACATAGCATTACACTGTTGCATCCACATCAACCAAATCAAAATTAAGCTGGAAAATAGATGGTATTAAAACATGTTGTATAAGATTGTATTAACACTTGTTGTATAAGATGGTATTAAAACTTGTTTTATAAGATGGTATTAAAACTTGTTGCATAAACTAAAAAAAAATTATTCTCATTGCATTCAATTCATTACATTTACTCTCTTGTGTGAACAAATCACACACGCTATACTGGGTACGTTTCAGCAACACCAATAAGCAAAATATTTCTCGACTTCTCACCACAAATTTCCAGGTACATGTTAGCCCTCCTGAAAACTCAAACATTCTCACTCCAAGGGTACATTATAGCTATCCCACCGAAGCTGACGTTACTCATCACATCTCACTACCACCATTGGGGTTACTCTTTGGCACTTCCACCGAGGCAAATCTTCCATATACTACTCACATAACCTCACATACATACACAAATTTATGCAACAACTGCTGCAAAGAAGGATCACAGCATCATAATAAAACACAAAATCAAACCAAAAAGAAATGCAACAGAACAAAGCACATCATTACCAAATTAACACTTTCACATATCATTCCTGGAAGTCAAAGGTAATTAATCACAGTACACATCATACCAATTACACTGCAGCATAACATAACCAAACAATTAATTTCCATTGCTGAAAATAAAAATCTATAATTTTCATTACACAAAATGGTGACAAAACCTTCAATTTAGCAGAGACATACATAGCACACTTTATTCCTGAAAAGCACAGCTTAATGAAGCATTAGTCAGTGAAACAAAATAAAAATTTAGCATACCTGTCTTCATTGTGAAAGTTTTAAGACGTTTGAAATACACATACCATACTTTGGTACACACCATGAGCACATACTTACAGGTCATTTTACTGTTCCTTTTCTTTTATCACTGCAACTTTCAAATTTTTTGTAATACACACTTCTTGCCAACATTAAGGCAAATATGATAATGAAAACAGCATCACAAAACGCAGAATTTACAGTCTATAAGGACCCACAGGATCATAGTAAGGGTAAATCCGTGACACATGAACACTCTGATGTTTGGTACGAGGAGCATGAGGTCGACCAGCAAGGTAGGTAACAGGAGTGATCTGTTGGATAATTTCAAAAGGTCCAAAATATCTATGTAACAACTTTGTACATTTACCTTTCTTTCTTATAGGAGTAAAAGCTTTAACTAATAGACCTGCATTATAAACCACATCTCTATGTTTTGCATCAAATGTTTCTTTCTGTTTCACTTGTTGCTTAGTAATATTAGCAACTGCAACCTCACGTGCCTTCTGAATCTCTTGTGAGGTTTGCTTCACAAAAATGTCATTAGATGTAGCTTGTAGTTGAACCTGATTAGGTAAAGAAGGCTCCCGACCATATATCAAGAAAAAGGGTGAGAATTTAGTAGACTCCTGAACACTTGAATTGTAAGAAAAGATTACATAGGGCAAAATTGAGTCCCAGTTCTTCTGCTTAGTGTCAACAAAATGGCTGAGCATCTTCAAGAGAGTTTGATTGAATCTTTCCGTTAGTCTATTACAAGCTGGATGGTAAGCACTAGTAAAATTAGAAGACACTGATAGAGATCTCAAGAATTTTGTGCCACTTCACTTAGGAAAACTGAGCCTCGATCGAACAACAAGGTAGCAGGGGCTCCATGCCTACAGACGATATTATGGAGTATAAACTTAGCAACTTGTGGAATTGTTGCTGAAGAGAGCGATGCAGACTCGACCCAGCGAGAAGCATACTCGTTCGCGACGATGATGTACTTGTGTCCAGAATTACAGCATGGAAGAGGCCCAAGCAAATCAATACCCCACCGCTTGCTTACAGAAGTAACAGGAATTGGTTGTAACAAACCTACTGGCTTTTGATTTTTAGGTCCTTTTCTGGTTTGACAGCTGGAACAGGTACGCACAAAGTGTTTAATATCTTTTTTCATCCCAATCCAATAGTATCAGGAGTGAATTTTAGCAAATGTTTTAGAAAAGCTTAAATGACCTGAAAGAGGATCATCATGACAAGATAGAATTTCATGTTTCAGTGCCTCTGGAATGACCAACAGATAGAGAGGGCCAGTGGAGCCAGCATTTTTACGGTAAAGAACACCCGATTGAAGAGTATATGTAGAAATTTGTCTCTGCATTTTAGCAGAAGCTGACTGAGGATCCTGAAGAGCATTAATAAGTTCAAGTAACACAGGATCTTGTTTCTGTTTGTCAGCAACTTCAACTGAAGACAATAAACATGTGGGAAGTTCCTCAAGCTGCTTAAGTTCGCTTTCTTTAGGTTGTAACACAGGAAATCTCGATAAAGCATCCACATCATGATGTTTCTTACCAGATTTGTAAGAAATAGAATAATCAAATTCTTGCAATTTCAAGCTCCATCATGCCAAACGACCAGTCAAATCTTTCAAATTATTCAAATAGCAAAGGGAATGATGATCAGATACAATATTAACCTTATAGCCATATACAAAACTGCGAAAGTGAGTAAGCCCAAACAAGATGGCCAACAAATCCAACTCAGGAACACTATAGTTACGTTCACATCTAGATAAAGTTCTCAAAGCATAGCCCACTGGTTTCAACACATTATCAATCTTTTGATATAAAACAGAAGCAACCTCTAGACCACTGGCATCAGAATGCAATTCAGTATATGCACCAGGAGTATAGTGAGCTAAGACAGCAGCAGAGACTAATGAGTCTTTCAACTCTTGAAACGCAGCTTGTTGATCAATTCCCCAAACAAAACTTTGATCTTTTCGAGTCAATTGGATAAGTGGTTGAGCAATATTGGCATAACCTTTGATGAATTTCCTGTAAAAATTAAACAATCCCAAAACTTTGCTTACATCTCTGACACTTTTAGGACGAGGAAAATTTTGAATGGAAATTACTTTATCAGAATCAGGAGAAATAGCATCCTTAGAGACTTCAAAGCCTAAGAGCTTAATCTTTTGCATAGCAAAGAAACACTTTTCTGGTTTAAGCTTGAATTTATGGTGATCCAGGAGTTGAAAAACAGCTTCGAGATTTTGTAACAACTCTTCAAAAGTTTTAGCAAAAACAACAATATCATCCAAACATGCAATTGCCCTTTTAAAATTTAGATCACCTAAGAAGTTGTCTGCTGTGTAACTGAAGAATCTAGGAGCATTCGCCAGCCCAAAATATAAGCGAGTGAATTGATATTGACCTTGAAAAGTAACAAAAGAAGTAAATTTCTGGCTATTGAAGCTGGCATAGGGGTAACATCTGATGATAAAACAGAATTACTCTGAACTAGTGCAACATCATAAGCTTTAGCTAAAATTGTATTAGCAAACAGTGTTTGTGGAACTGCAGTATTATTATGCACTGGTATACTTAATTCAGATGTAGAATGACACAACAATGGTGGAATTGAAAGATTTTTCTTCTGCATAATTCTAGCAGCAGGTTCAAACATAATCTCATTACTAATATCTGACAAGGGGTGAACTGTTGCATAACACGTAGATAAAGGTGGAATTTTCACATCATTCACAACTGCCACTTTAACACCAGAGTCATTACATTCTTTATCTTGCAAAGGGTTCACTGCCATATCAATAAAAGGACCATGTACCTGGTGAATTGGTATACTAAATGAATCATCCTCGGCAGAATTCAAAGTTATCAAATTTTGTGCATAGTCAATTACAACACCATGAGCATGTAAAAAGTCATTGCCTAAAATTAAATCATGAGAAAGATCTTTTACAACTAATACATCTTCCTGAAAAAGAACATCATTAATATGAAATGTCAAAGTAGTGTGGTAAGGTGCATCAAGTAACAGTGAACCTGCAGTTCGAAGCAACATCTCTATGGGTTTTAATGTAGAGAGATCAAGAATATGGGCAGCATTTACAATACTAACTGCACTTTCTGTGTCGAGTAAGATGGAAACCTCTGTCTGGGCAATACGACCAAAAACTTGTAAGATCTGACCTGTTAATGCAGACAAATCCTGTGGAGGTGCAGCTGCACTGGTGGACAGTGGTGGTGCTGCTAAGTCTCGGCGTATGAGGCTCGGCGCCAATCGTTTTTTGACTGAGGAAGGCGGCTGCGACAAAAACGAGCCAGGTGACCTCGCCTGTTGCATCTATAGCAGGTGATAGATGAGTCCCGCTGGTCCATGTCAGACGATCGTGGAAGCTGTGAAGGTCTCTGCGAAGCTGGTACAGCAGGTGGTAACTGAAACTGGTTAGCTTGGTTACATAACTGTTCCACACGAACAATCAACTGTTTCATGGAGTCGACAGGTGTGTACCCCAGAGAAGGAGCATTTGGTAATTGACCAGCAGCCGGAAAAGTAAGAACAGGAACAGATGTTGTATTAGTCATAGAAGAAGATGGTGTAAATACTGCAGCCTGAGATTGGGCAGACACTAGATGTTCTCGGTTCTGCATATAAAATTGTGCTTTTCCACTCGTCGAATTATTTGTATAGTCTCGTCAACAGTTTGAGGTTTTAATGGTAGCATTGCCTGCACATAGAGAGGTTTAAGACCTTTAAGCAGGTATTTAATTTGTTCTAACTGAGACATATTTGGATTTACTTGATCACACAGAGATAACACATCATAGATATAATTAATGACAGGTTCATCATCTAATTGCACACGTTGTCGGAGTTTCGTTTCCAAGATATCACTCTGGTTAGTCATCTGAAGAGCATTTAGAAACTGCGAAGTCAGGCAAAGCCAATCATGGCGAGGATGCCGGTGGCGAAAAGTTTGAAACCATAATGCAGCAGTATCTTTTAAGTAGCATGGAAAACATTTCACTTTCATCTCATCAGACCAACCATTAGCAGCAGCGACCATTTCAAAACTCTAAAGAAATTCATATGCTGATAACTTACTTGAATTCTCAAAGCAAGAGGGTTCAATGACCGGTCGACACACAGCTGACTGCACTGTGCTCACCGAAACAGGCGGATTAGGCATTACTGGTAACAACAGGTGTACTAGTGCTAGAAATAGATTCTACTTCACTATGCTCACTGACTGGAGCAATAACCACATCCGACTTCTGCATAGTACGTCGCTTAGCCATTGTGACAGCACAGAACAAGGATAACCTCAACCAAATGAGAAAAATATGAAAGATCAACATTACAGATTACACTAAACTAAGCACTTATATCATCACATGAATGTAACTAGAAATATCAAAACATAGCCAGCTAAGAACCAATACCAGTAATATTATAATTAAGCGCCCACGGCGAAATATTAGGGGACTACGCCAACATATGCTTACAAAGACTTGACACGCAAGCCACTTGAATACAAGTCCAAGATTTCAAAACAGAGTGTACACATGGAAGAAGAAACAATTAGCAAAGTGATGTCTTCAGCGAGGAAACCCGAACTGGAAGTTAAAAAAAAAAATTACGTCACACCTACTGTGACTAACGCTCAAATTATTCCATAAAGAGCAGAAAATGCTACACACGTAATTTATGCGTACCGGAGTACAATGCACAAATATGAATTCCTTCTTTTTTAAATAGATTCACCTGACTTTTTATATACACACGCAAATAAACGCACAGAACACGTGCTGTAAAAGATTGGCTTCACATGCTAGAATTGGTAATGAATTGTAAGACAGGCAAAGATGACGCAACACCAGCTAACACGCGGCAACTACATTATTGAAGTTGCAAACATCGTTCAATTTTCCACAATTCACAAAAACACCATGAAATTTAGAAGAACAGTGCAAACAATTTCTCATGCACACAGAGTTTACGCAATGGTAAGGGAAAAATGAAGACAGGAATTACCGACGCCACGCCAACCGCCAACAGCAAAACAATGTATAAAATTTTAAAGTGAGCCCAAAATAAAGATATTAAGACGGGACTTTTACAGGAATGCTTTTAAATGAATTGAGAACACACCACCACAATTTTCAAATATAAACACTTACCATTAAGGCCAAACTAAGGAGTTACATGTTCCAAAGAACACGTGGATGACGAAACACGCTACATTTCAGAAGAAAAAAAACTGCTACAAAATATCGCATTATACCCGGCGATTCACGCCAATTTGCCCGGTGCCTCACACCAATTTGTCGTAACCTCTTTACATATTTTAGCTAAAAACACGGGGGTAGAGCGATAGGTACCGGTATTTAAGGCATCATAAACTACACGAGGTCCGACGGGGCGAGCTCAACAAAATCCTAATTACACCTAAAGATTCCTAAAACATTGTATGGGAAGCAAGACGGATCAAATAGCTACTGAAAATCACATGTCAGAATCCTAGATTAACAAAAATGTATTGGATATAAATGGATACAAAATGTTACCGGTTTGCCATCGGCGACGCGTCGATCATGTTGTGGCTCACGAGTGCTCCCTTTCAAGAGAGAGAAGCAACTGACGCTACCTTCTAACGAACCGGTTTCCCCACTATTCTGACATCATCCGATCTCTGTTACTAACCCAACACTAGTACATACATTTCCAAACCAACAAACAAACATTACCCTAACCAATTGTCACAATACTAAAGATGCAAAAGGCATAGAATTGAAAATTTTCACATTTTTACAAATTTCACCGATGCATTGCCTTAAGCACATTTGTGATATACATGCTAGTCTCATCTTCCTGGCTTCTCACGGAGCATCTTCAGTATGTTTTTCATGTCTCCTACTATCCCAGATAGCTTTCCCCTTTTCATGAAGAATCTTATTCTTGCTTCCCTTGCAATGTTTGGAATTGCCATACCTCTCCTTTGCCTCTTTCTCTCCTTAGTCACGCCATTTCCTTCAGTATCTGAACATATACTATTTTCATTAATTGTATCACATATTTGCCCAGAATGATTTCATCATCTATTCCATTTCTATTACTTTCACTCCAAAGCAGCCAGTCAGAATTATCTATCTACCATTTCCTCTTTATCATGAAAGGTATCATATCTGTCACATTCAGTATGCCCCATCATTAGATTCACTTCTGTGTTTGTGATTTATCAACAAATTTCCCCTTGTTAACATCCGTGGTCTGCATTTGATTTTGTGAAGTAGTAGTATCACTTATATCTGCATGGGTTCAGAGAAAAGAATAGAAAAGTAACTGTGCTCCTTATAACAGGTAAATCAAGGACAATATTATCTATATCACTGAAGTTCTTCAAATACTCCAAGCAGTCTTAAATTGCAGTTGACTAGAAGAATGCAATCACCAGATGTAATAGGCAGTGTTCTTTTTACCTAAGGAAAACATTCAGAAATATTAATATGTATATAAAGAGAACAAAAATGAACTTATATAAAGAAATCCTAGTCTCTGATAAATAGCATGAAAATACGTCAGCCAATGTATCTTCAGTTTGGTGCAAACTAAACCTTCTGCTGACATCAGGTGTAGATATGTGGTGTTTGCAGTTAAATAGTTGGTTCTGAAAATATGAGTTGCCGCTTGTACTGTATTTTCTGGTCTCTGGCTGGTTTACAGATACAAGGATCTGCAGAAAATATTCATGCTATCTTTCAGATGTAATTTGAAGTAAAGATAAATTTCCATAAAAATGTCAGATTCAACATTCTTCATTGCACATAGCGGCATAATTTTTGAGGTTGGCTTCTTTGATTTCTCATTTTTCAGTTGAATTTCTGAATTTTTCTTTCCTAGGGCACCATTCACTCATTAAAGTTTCTGATTTTATTTTCTTCAATATAATTTTGAAGCAGTTTTTGAATTAGTTAGCTTTTCAGTAATGGTTTACGTGTTCTTAGTTATACAAGGAGTGTTCTATAGTAATTATACTTATATTTCCCATCATTCTTGCTCCACCATTTGGCTCATCATAACAGTTGCAATATGTAGTACTTTGGTCTACCCACAGGTGGTGGGATGACATAGAGAAGTGTAAACCCTGAAAAGTACAGTGCATTTCTCCAGACCCTGTCATTACATGAGTGGACAACATGTAACGTTATCCACAAGGTCAGTGTTGGATGACATGGTTTCTTTGGAAAGAGGGTGTAAACACTGCAGATATTCACAAACAATTGGTGGTAGTGTGTGGAGAGTATGTACCTCACGAAAAACTGTGTACAACTGGGTGGATGCCGGAAAAGTGGCCGTGCATAAGTGGAGAAAGAAATTATTTCTAGAAGGAAAGTGACTGTGACAATGCCAGTCAACATTTCAAGACAGGATCATCATATTCAGTAGAACAGATGCATCACCTTCCGGGAACAGGAGGTGGTCACAGGACTTGCCAGAATCACTCATAGTGAATTACCACATAGTGCAACTTAAGATGGGGAAGATGTCTGCCAGGTGGGTATCCAAATCCCTGAATGCAGCACAAAGACAACAGCATAAGGATGTATACAGTGATCTCCTTCAGCATACAGCCAGGATCCATGAGGCTTCATGTCCAAACTCGTGACTGGCGATAAGACTTAGCTCCACTACCATGAGCTGGAGACCAAAGACCAATCAATGCAATGGAAGCATAAAGGCAGCCCCCCACTAAAGAAGTTCTTTACAGGGCCCTCAGTAGTCAAACACATGGTCTTTTGGTCAAGGATGGAATCATCCTCATTGACAGACTGGAAGCAGGAACCACCATTAACAGCACGGCATATTTGGCAACTCTTTGGAGTTTGTGACATGCAATTCAAAAGAAATAGCCAGGAAAATGAGTAGAAAGTGTGCTCCAGCAACACAACAGTGCTCGTCCCCACACAAGTCAGTAAACCGAACTGCTATCCCTGAGATGAGATTCCAGGTGCTGCCACACCCACCATATTCTTCTGACATGGCCCCTTCTGATTACTACCTCTTTGAGGCTATGAAGAAACATCTGTGAGGGCATCATTTTACTGACCTCCAGGAACTGCAAGCAGCTGTCTTGAGGTGGGTGTAATAGACCCCAAAAGAGCAGTTCAAGGAGGGCCAAGAGACGTTGCTACATTAGTGGCACAAGTGTGTACAGCATAATGGAGAAAGTGGATACATCTGCCAAGGAATAGAGGTTCAGAGCGAATGTAAAAAAAATAAATAAGATATAAATAAATATGGAATGTGTCTCATACTATCGTAAAATAGAAAACATAATCATTACAACACCATAAGCTCTTGCTACTTTATGTTTTTGACAATAACAGCATCAACGTTTATGGATTTAAAATGCAAATATCTATCACATTTGCTACCCACATATCTATTTTTTCTGTTTTACTACACATTTTACACTCTCTGTTGTGCATAATAGCAATTTTCCTTATTATTTTCTAAGTAATTTTTTTTTTTTTTTTTTCGAGTGGAGGAGAAAATGATTTATTCACTTACCCCAGCCCCGATGGGAGTCGAGACTGAGAGTGTGGGAATCACCAATAGTCGGCATACCCACTAAAAACTCCTCCACCGGAATGAAAAATGGAAGAAGGAAGAAAGAGGAAGTCGGAGTGGTAATGTGGCCGTACCGCTGTTGCACCGGCGGATTGAGGTGATAGGTTGTTCGGCAGGCGTAGCCTAAGCCGGGTGAAGGAAGGTGCCAGGACGCAAGCATGACCGAGGCCCTACTTGCGCCCTTGGGAATTCAGGAGCGAAGGGTAAAGGAAGTCGTGGGTGGTAGTATGGCAGCAGTTCCCAGGATGCTGCCGTGTTGAGTGAAGTGTGTGACTCAGTGGTTCTTCGGGTTCCTGGCGCGACCTCTTGGTGTCGAGCCCGGCCAGTCCGTAGGAGCAGTTGTTGGTTGACGAAGCTTGCTGACTTCGCCTATGATTGCATATTCAATTTGGTTGCGGAGTGCGTTGATCATTTTGCGGGTTTCTCCATTGAGAAATGTAACTTCTCGTGCTATGTAGTTGTTGGTTTCGGTATGGAGCTCTCGAAGCCCCGCAACTGAGGCCTCAAGGGCTCCCAGTCGCGTGGGCCGGTCGTCGCTTTCCGCCTCTGTGTCATCTGGTTCGACGAGGTGGTCCTCGATGCGTGCCAGCTTGCGCTGGACCGACGCGAGGATCCCGTCATCACCCTGGAGGTCTGAGATCTGTTTGGAGAGTGCGAAGATCGCCCTGGCCGAGGTCCGCTGCTTGGCCTCCACTGCCGCTAGGCGCGTGTTGGTTGCACAGCGTAACTCAGCCAAGCGGGCGGTGACGTCTTGAAGAGTAGCCTGCATTGCAGGCAGCGTGTCTTGTATTTCTGGATGAGTTGGTTGTGAGGTTCCCCTTACACGGGGCGTCGTCGGCGGAGGCGGTTTAGTGGTAGCTGTCAGCGTAGCTGACCCAGCTGGTGGCTTGCTCCGGGGGTACAGGGGGCACTGAGCCTGCCCCGTGAAGTGCGTGTGCCCAGAGCAAGTGGCGCAGAACTTGCGGCGTCGTCGGAGATCGTGAGCGGTACAGTTTGCAGTTAGACAGCCTGCCCCGCAGTAGTGGCACCTAGGTGCGGCGTTGCATTCCTGTGCTGTGTGACCGTAGCCACAACAGCGGCGGCAGGGTACCGGACGTTCACTCCTGCTGGCCTCGATGCGCAAGCACTGCCCCAGGAGAGGCAGGCTTGACCCCAAGGCCGCCTGAGCGTCCGAGGCGGAGCCCAGATGGAGGCGAACCAGCGGTGTTGGCCCTCTGTTTGAAGAAATTCGGGAGGCCCGAATCGCAGAGCGCCAGTGCTGCCTTGCAGCATCCAGCACGAAGCGTGCTGGCAGGTCCCTCGGTACTCCATAGATGACAACACTGTGGCGGCCATCTGTCGGAGGTTGCGTCGGCGGAGACATCGGGCTCACCAAGGGTGGTAAGCCGGCGGTAGTCGGTGGCGTCGTGTAGCCCTGTGAAACAGAGCCGGAGGCAACAGGTGCAGGCGTTGCAATGCTGCGACCGGGTGAAGCAGCAGCAGAAGCGTAGCTGCGCCCGGTCGGCGGTGACGGTGAAGCAGCCTTCCCGGCGGATGCCGGTGGAGCTGCCGGCGAGTCGGCGGGGTCTGCGGCCGGAGTCGGCTGGAGAGCGCTGGGCTCCTCAGCGGTGGCCGGAGAAGCAGCAGCGGAAGCTTCAGCGGCGAGGCGTTTCCTTCTCTTCACCATTTCGGCGATCTCGTTGAGTGTAGAGATGTTGCCTCGGCGGAGTCTCGAAGCGAAGTGTAAGTAATTAAAATTATTAAGGCTTATATATGAGCCAAATACAGCAGCAATAATAGTGTGATCACATACTACAGTGTGGTCGTAAATGCAGAACATCAAAAGAACTGTGATTTTGAGAAAGTGGACTTTTGTGAAAAAGAGATCACAAAAATAATTTTTTCCGACTCATTTACAAATATTTTAGAAAAGATATCTCATAGATTCAGAACCCAAGGTAATGGAATATCACATCAAGATTTATTGCCTTTTGGAATTAACAATTTTTCACTTCACAGCTCCAAAGCAAGAAGTCATACAGTCAGTTACTGAGCGGGATGGCTCAGGTGGTTCTGTCAGTGGCCCATTTTCGGGAGGTCCTGGCAATGATCCCTGGCGACCACCCACTTTGGTCCATGGATTTTTCATAGCTTCCCCGGGTCGCCAGGCGAATGCTGGGGTGGTTTATCTTCTACTACGACTCTCTTTCCTATCATTTCCTGTATCCATCATCTTCCTTCTCATCGGGTTGTGGCTGGGTGGTGGCTTGTGCTCTGTAACGTTTTCTTCCCTGGCGTCTCTGCAGTACCGCTCAGTTAGGTCTCTCCTCAACTTAAGGCTCTGCTCTGGGGATCCTGGAGGCTATTAGTTTGTGGGCAGGGACCTTGCGGCGTCTGATGCGCTCTATCTGGAAACGTTAGGAACCCCGTTCAAACTTGCACCCATCAGCATTCAGATCTGGTCGCTATTTGGGTCTCTAGGAGTCACGTTGGAAGCCCAATGGGCAGACTGGCCTGTGTGCAGTGCTCTCCTCAGTTCCAGGGTCCCCTCCATGATACGTACCTTTACCATATAGTTAGTTATGGAATTACTAACTTTTGACTTATCAATCCTTTTAATGTTCAGCTTCAATAACATTTAGGGCAAGAAATACATAACAAAGCTAACATTTTACTCCTTCATTAGTACTCTCAAACTGATTTACAGTTCAAGTTTTGCCTGCCCCTCAATAGAAATTTTAACTTCAAGGAGTAAATATCTAAGAGAAGAAGTGAAACTTTCTCACAAGCATAAAAAATATTCATACCTATGATTATTGCATAAAGTAAAAATATTACACATAATAAGGATATTATACACCTTTTTAATATTACACCTCCAGTATGCTTGTCTTAAACTTCATTTTGCTAGAGATAACCAAGTTTTTCTGAGAATATATTCAATGGATTTTATTATCCATTTTAAGTTTTAAACAAAAATAACTAATATTTCTCAGGTATAGCACAACTGTTTTTTATTATAATTTTAATACAATGCAAAATTAATTTAAAATCTGTCCCTTAAAATGATCTATTGTCAGTCCTACATGAGAAAAGACTCTGTACAGAATATGCATTTAGTTTCCCAATAAATTTAAAAGCTTTGCAGTTGTGAAAATGAGCATAGCACAAAATGGGTTTTCATATATGTAATAAAATAGGGTAAGATGGTAGGATGATGACGGTAAGCTTTTGTATTTTTTATATCTTCATATTTTTCACCCGTTGCCTACATTAACACTTCAGAATAGCCATTATGGTTTTCTTTCCAACTATTGATTTCTAGTTTTTTTTAAATGTAAATTTGACAGCTATTTCTTTCAGTTTTTAAAATAAGTGAAATTTGTCATCTTTTATTTTAAGCACAGAAGTCACATACATATGCTTTGTGCTTTGCTTCTGCTGGAGTGAGATGGGTACAAGCAGCATGGGCACATTTATGACAGCAAGAATAATCATATCAAGTCAGATTTACCATAGGCATTGCAGATCTCACAAAGTTCTTCTCCAATGAAATCATTATCATTGTCTTCTTCCATATAGTTTACTGATATTCAGAAATCTGAAGAATCTATAAAAAGAGTTCCTTATCAAATTCCTTTTTTTCTCCCCTTAGCCCCCATTTTGGCATTCGGGTTTTCAGCTCTTTTCTTTTGGTATTTTTCTTTCTTCTTATGTTTGGCATTCTTCTCAGTCTGTTTATTTTCTAAAGCCCTTTTGACAGGGCTGCTTGTGATGTGCAATGAGGGCAGCCATTTCAACTGTTTTCTTTCTTTAGGAACAGCATTAGTTAAGGGAGGCAGAGCAAAGTAGGATGGTTCTACACATGGTGGCACAGCTGTTACAGTTTCATCAGCATTAATTCCTGGAGCATAAGATGGTCCAGCTAGGCCTACTTCAGCATCATCTGCATTACCTCCAGAGATCCAACAACTTTGGTTTCATCAACATTAACCACGGAGACATTATATGGTCTCTCTGTTGTCATCAATGGCTCAAAGCAGAATCACTGAATATTTTGGAATTCAGTGGAACTAATCCAGTTGCTTTAAAGCCTTTTATATTATAATGTATTGTAGCAACCTTATTGTAGGCCACATTAAATAACCCAGCAACATTTTAATACTTATCAATTGTCGTGGGTGTCCCATTAAGTAATCATTGCAAACCCAGTTGTAAGCAGTTTTAATTAGACCAAGGAAAGCTGTGTCCAGCAGCTGTATGTGATGACTGGTATGTGGAAAAAATCCAGTAAACTGATATGATTTTCTCTGCATAAATTGCTAGCTTTCAATGTAACATGTGATGTATGGTTATCCATTAATACAAGAAGTGAGTTTTCCTTGATAGGCCTTACATATTTTATGAAATGTTTTAACCACTGGATAAAGGTATCAGTGTTCACCCACTTGGATTCATTACACACACCAAGAGAACCAGGTGTTACATTGTTCATAAAGTGCTGCTTCATCCACTCCTTGGGGAAAATGAAGAAAGGCAATATATAATGACCAACAGTAGTGAAACAGCATACTACACTGACATTCACATCCCCTTCAGCAGATAATAATTTGATATCTCTGCAATTCTTCTTTTGGGTTCAATACACTCATATTTTTTGTGGGAATGGTGTGGAATCTTCAGTGTTTCAGTGTAGTCCAAGATGATTTTTGCAAATTGTTCCTTTGTTAAGCTGTAAGCTCTTCTGTCCAAGTCCTGAACATATTCCTTGCTGTTTAGTAGCTACTCCTCAGTGAATGTACATTGAAACCATCTGGCGCTTGTTGGCAAAGTCTATAAAATATATAAAATTTTATATAATTTTTTTAAATATAAACATTAATTATGGGCTATGGTATTTAGTTCCTAAAGGGCCAACAACTTAGACTGAGGTCTTACATCCAATATACTTACTTCTTCTGTGTATTTCTTGGCATAACGTTGCATTTAGCTTCTGACAGATTGTGCTTTTACAAAGTTGCATACCCTGCCACAACTTTCTATACCTCCTGCACAGCTAAAGTCATCGAATCCCATGGCCATTGCTGCCTATTGGTCTTGCTTTTATATTTTTTACCCATGTTGAATACTGCAAATTAAATTGAAAAGCTCATTAAAATTATTTACAAATGGTTCAGGTTAGTTGATAAGTTCGGCATCTTGTCCACCTAGTAAATTCATCAACTTGCCCAAAACTAACATTTATAATCGAAACCTAGGAATACCATTTCATTAAATTCTCTTTGCAGATTACTACATGCATTAAAGAAACAGCATAGGTTATAGTCTGAGAAAAAACTGAAACCAGGTTGGAAAAACTTACCACACATGATCCAGACACTATTTCAATGCACTGAAATATTACAATGAGCATGTGTGTAAACACAAAAGATGGTGTCTCAGGGCTAAATGATGGTGATTAACTTTAGTTGCCATTCAGCACACATAGAGCGTTACCCACTAGGAAAGCAAGTCTTTCAAGTGCTACTCTCTCGTGGCAATCTCATAAAATTAATGACTCATCATCTTAGACACCTCATCATCTTACCCTCCCTTCCCCTATTTGTTTGAGAAATATAAAAATAATAATGATAAGTGCATGTTATGCTTTCTATTGGGACACTAGTCCCAGGGAGCATCAACTGTAATTTAATTTTCAAAGATTTTGTAACATATACAAAGCATTACAATTTTTGGATACAAAGGCACTAACCACCAAAACATTTTGATTGTTTCTTTGAACAGAATTATTGGGGAGAAGGCAAATAATTTTTAATGATTCATGTAACTCTTGTCTTCTAATTTCAACATCATGTTTCCTCTTCTGGGATAGGCATTTTACATACTGCCCACTTTCTTAATATGACATAAATTGAAATATTATTTTCTTAGATTGCTTATACGGAATAAAGAAAAGCTGCCTGATGATGAGAAGAGGAAATATGAGAAAAAATACATTCAAGCACCAAATATGACTCAAGAGTTGTTATAACAAAAGGGGAGTATGACAAAGAATCATACAAAAGAAAGATGAGGCTGACATAACTGACAGGATAGGGAGTACAAAGAAAGATTTAAAGAGAAGTAAACCTAAAGTCCATGAGTTGAGGGAGGAAAATAAAAGATTGGAGTGTTTTCTGATTCCTAAGTCTATTGAAATCACTGGTTTAAGTACTCTCCTTTTACTGTAAAATTTATATTAGGTACATATAGATAGTTATTTCTTCATTAGTAAGGTTTTGCATAAAAATGAATGTGACTCAAGTTCATTAAAGAACAACATTTTATTTGATATTTGCAAATACTTATTTCTTTATATAATATACTAGAATTACAGCAATTAAAATAAAATAATCGTAGAAAAAATTAATTTGATTTCAGCTGTTGACAGCAGATTCAATAGGAGCAAATATACCCAAAGTAAGAACAAGTTGAAAATTAAAACATTATGTGTTTGATAATTCAGTATTAAGGAATGTCCATTTCAGAGTATTCATAGATAATGCAAATTAGCAGCTGTTAAGCTAAAAGTAACAAAATATAAATCACAGGAAGCTAAAAGGCTAGCTGAAGGGCTTTTATTTTGTGCATTAGACTTCTGTAGAACCTAACAAATACCTATTTCTTACAATTGAAGCTTTAATGTCATTTTTATATGCTTTCTGTTTTACTCAATGTTTAATACTGAAATTAATATTGCCTTCACAATATTTCTTTGTAATGTGGGATTCATATTTTTAGGGTACCTAACTATGTCTCATATGTGGAAAAAAGGGAAATCTTATACAATAAAATGATTCAAATATGCCAAAGTATTTTTAAGATACATACTAAAGCTTTATACAGTTATACATACATATCATCCACAAACTACCCTCAGCCCATGATGTTCTATATGAACCAAGGCAGTCATGCATTAGTATGGGACTGTTTTAGCTGGCATGCTAAGTGGTGTATTTTAATATGCTTGCTGCTCAGTCATATTAATATTGATTAGGTTTAGGGAAAGACAGACTAGCATTCAAACATCCAGAATTACAGAATAGAATGGTTGCTTTATTTCACTTCAAAACCAGGCACCAGTTGTCTAAAACAGGAACAGGATACACAGAACAAAAACCATAGGAAGTGATTAATCAAAGAGTTCCATGCAGCCAAAGAATGAAATAATGTATGCTGTAACCATGCAACAAATGTTAGGGTAGAAGATAGATGAAATGACTTAACATACCTTTACTTTTTCACTTACTCAATATTTTAAGAACGTGTTTCACAGGTCATTGTCTGCAGGCTTACAGTGTGTTAAGTAATCTTATTTATCTTCTGTTAATGTCAAATCCTTGCAAAACATTAAGCATAAATACAGTGCAATCACTTTTAATGGTGGGGCCGTGGATTGCATGTATGCATGCTCTGCACATTGTCTATTACACCAGGGTTTTTTTCATTCCACAACTCCTGCATCCTCACGAGTGATAGTAACATGCACAATGAGCACTAACTTTGTTATAAGTGGTGTTGGAAGTGGTATCCATCTGCGTGAAAACATTCCTGGCATGTTTGAATGAAATTTCCATTCACACACAAGTTCTTCTTGCATAATGTTCATAATTTCTCTTTCTATATTGCCTTTAAGTTTGTATATGGTGTGGGGATTGTTCCTATAAACTTCTTTTTAAGGTGTGACTTCAGTGTGTTTTGTTCCCTCATCTTATGTGAATTCATTTAACCTTCAAGTCTAGGAGCACAACTGCATTGTTACATCTAGCATATTTAGCTGATGCAGACAATGGTCTCTGAAGCTTGTCCTCAAAATTTTGAGTAAGTGAAGCAGTAAGTGTGTGTTAAATTATCTCATCTATCTTCTATTAATGTATCAGGCTTCATTGTGTTTAGTTTATTATCTTATGTGAAATGTTATGATCTTTAATGCAACTTCTAGTTTGTCCATATTTGTTACCTTCATTGCTGTAAAGGGAACTGTATGATTTAAATGATACTCCAAATCCCAAGAAAAGGAAGTAATTAGCCACAGTTTCAGAACATCTACAGGGGAAAAAAAAGGGAACAAAATTCCATAGCTTGGTTCATTATTAATCAACAAGAGGGTAGACACTTAAACATTATTCATGCAAAAGCTATCACATGAGAATGATACTTACAAAGTCTGTTAGAAATTTCTTGACACAAAAATTAATTAAAAGATTTTAAATCATCATAAGAAAAACTATAGGTCTTAATAATATATGTAATCTTTACCCTCAAATAAGGTGCTTTCTCATTCTTCTCCAATATGAATATTGTGCAAAGGTACTTAGACAGGAATTTTGAACTAAAAGTTGTGAAATGTGTAGCCTGTTGAATTCTGTGATGAGTAAAATTAAATCAGAAGGATGTTTTCTTCAGAACAGCAAGGTATTTTAAAAACAAAAAGTGAAGAAAAACAATGCTAACCTTAGGAAGGAAAAACGTTCTTGAAACTCCTGACCATTATCATGTTTGTTGGCTTTTCATACCAAAACGTATTGGCTATATGAAACCACCAATCAGGGTTTCCTACTATTCCAGTAGGTACCTAAGTACATATGTAAATGAACCCAAATGTTACATATATGTGCTAATGTCAATGTAAGTACCATATGCCTCTAAAGTACCATGTGCCTTTGTTTTAAGCTGCACATGTTCTCCAAGTTAACAAATTTAAAGTATTGCTTTTATTATTTTGATGTTCTTGTTTCAGGTAATACAAATGACTGAAGCAGTTATCTGCAGATTCCATGGAGCATTGGCTCCTCCTATGAATCTCCAGCAATACCAATCACTAATAAAAGTATTCTGTGAATACAACCTACCCAGCCTAATAGCTCTTCAGCTATCACATATCACTTCAGAGGTAAGCAATAAAAGTATAGTTTTATAATATTTGACAATATTTTTAAGCATTTTAATTCCTGTAAAATATTATAGCAATAAAACGCTATCAGAGGTAGGTATATAAATACATGAACTTGAAGTCATTTATTTACAGCCTGTATCTATGATTTATATTTATTAACTCTTAAATGGCTGTATGTTATGTTAAGAACACTCAGTCATACAATATAGCTGTAATATTATGTATAGGATAAAACCTATCATAGTTTGTTGTATGCGAACCTTCTACTCAATCTTAGGACATAAGTAACAATCAAACAGGTTATTGGCAAAAACGTGGTCATTCATTGCATGTTTTTCTAGAAATTGTGTAACATACCACTGCTTTTAATTACAGATTCTTTACTTCTTAAAAGAAAGCTACTGAAATACTTGATAATATAAACTAACAAAATATTTGAACCTACATACCACAAAGCTGCATAACATTTACTTTGTAATTTATTTCTGGCTAGAGAAATGAATCCTTATAAAACAGAACAAGAGAGACTTCAGAATGTTTAGCAAGAATTTTTAATTGAATCAGAACTTGACTTAGAAAGCTGTGGTACTTTCTCATCACGGGATTGACATTTGAATTATGTACATCAAACATATTAATAATGTGCATGAAAAATGCACTGATAATGCAGACATTAAAATCAAAGGTGATGGTTAAATTAATCAAGTTGTTTAAACTCTTTGCAAGAATATAAACATATTACTGTGTTTCAATACAAAAAGTGATTTAAAGGAACAAATAATGAAAGAAATTATGGATTTCAAAGCATAGGGTAAAAATGCGTATTATACAGGCGTATCTTTATTGATGTCATATATTTGGATGATGTGTTCTTGACATCAAAACCGTATAGAAATAACCTGGTTCTGAAATCATTTATTTCAGAGCTACAACACAAAATCGAAAGTTACAAAAATTGCTCGAAGTGGCTTCCTCTTGCTTTGATGCATGCAGTAAGCCTGCGTTCCATGCTCTGACATACTCTGTTGAAAATTCCTGGTGTGTTTTGTTTTTGTTCAAATCCAGTTTGGATACATCCTCTCAAAATGTCAATGTCAGGTACAGGAGTTACATAAACCAGGGACTTCAAATGTTCCCAGATGAAGAAATCCATTGGATTCAAATCAGGAGATCAAGCAGGCCATGCAATGGGTCCCCCTCGGTCAATCCATCTTTGCAGAAATGGATCATTCAAAAACTTACGAACTATCATACTGAATTGAGCTGGAGTACCATTGTGTGAAAACCACATTCCTTGGATGATGTCCAGAGGCACATTATCAGTTAAGTGATGCAACACATTTCTGAGAAACTGGAAATAGGTTTGTCCATTTAGACATGGAGGGAAGAAGTAGGGACCAATAAGGTGATTATGAATGATTCC
The DNA here is from genome assembly GCA_030765065.1 of Deroplatys truncata. Lineage (NCBI taxonomy): Eukaryota > Metazoa > Arthropoda > Insecta > Mantodea > Mantidae > Deroplatys > Deroplatys truncata. The sequence goes on from CM060990.1 coordinate 195,448,332, forward strand.
AACCCAAACGTTGAGAGAGAATCTCTGTTGATGGTTATCCTGTCATACTTCATTAAGATTTTCAAATGCCCAGTTATGAGTGCTATGAAAATTGAAGATGCCGTCACGAGTAAAATCAGCCTCATCCGTGAATAAGATACAGGCTAGGAAATTGATGAACACAGTGCACTGCTGTAACATGCGTTGACAGAAATATCTTCTTGGCTCAAAGTCCGCCTCATTTAATGCTTGTACACATTGAAGGTGATACAGGTACAGAGGATTTTCATGTAGAATTCTCCAGATAATTGTATGACTAACTCTTTCTCTTACAGCCATACGTCTTGTGCTTTGTGATGGGTCTGCATCCACAGCATGAAGAACTCGTTCTTCAAGCTCAATGCCTCGTACTGCTCTTGGTCTCCCAACATCCCTAGTACTCCTCTCAAATGTGCCATTCTCTCTCAAGCATTGGTAAATTCTGCAAATGTTCTTGCACATGATAACTGCCTGTCAGGGTACCTTTCTGCATAAAGTTCAAGTGCTTGTGCTGCATTGACATCTGCATGGCCATATGTGTAGTGTATATCCGTGTGTTCACTCATGGAATACATCTTCTTTGACCTATAACAACGAAAAGGTTGATTTTCAGACCCATGTACATGTGAACTTTATTTACTGTTTTGATGTCAGGAACACATCCCCCAAATATATGACACCAATAAAGATACACTCTGTATTTAAGTAACATAATGTAAAAAATATACCTCATAACTAGTACTGTATTTGGCAAAAGACAAGTGCTTTCCTTAAAGAGGAATTTATATACTATTTACTGGAGAGATATACCTCAGGACCTCATTTCCTTTGGGAGCTCAGCAAAACCCTGCATGAGGACCAATATTGCAAAGCAGTGGTGACCATTTAAAGGTTAAATAAGCATGCTTATAAAGGATGTGGCAGTAAAATATATGAATTTGTTAAGGTTTGCTGGATATCAGAATGCTTCTAGTATCCCTGGGAATATTACCCTGAAATGTTGTTCCATTTTATGGTACATTTCTTTGTGGCACATCATTAAATTCAGTCTTTCCTGCACATGGTTGCAATTCCCTGTTAAGAGGAATAGGACTTCAGTTTGGTTATAACACTTTAAATCATACTGCTTCAATGGAGAATGCTGAATGAGCAAAACCTTGGTTAAGGGAAAGAGAAATTCAAAAGAATCAATGACAGCAGAAATAGAAGTACCCAAGAGGATAATGTGCTGCTCTTTCTTTACAAATCTTGGGGATCTAACATCTGTGGGGCCACATAGTGTGTCAAACACACCAGTCCTCCAGATCAGGTAAACATGGAGGACCTCCTTATGACATATGTCCCAAACATTTGCTTATTAATTGTTTCTATTACACAATAACATACATTTCCAAGAAACAAGTGATTGACTGCACATGCCTAAATGCTATATGCCATTGTTGTTAATTAAAATGTGGCCCATGTGTATCAGCATTACATTCAAAGTTATGTCACTTTCAGAATTATCTTAAATAAGTTGGGTTTCAGATAAAACTTTTAATATGAAAATAGCCTGTATTGTGTATTAGTGGATCAAAATTGGCTTTAAATATCATACCTTTAAGTCATTGCTATGTTACACTGATAACAATAAAAGCAAGCTGTGCTAATTATGTGCTAGATATTTCATCCTCTGTGTCTTTGTGAATTTGTCAGAGGTATTCAAGTAAAAGAAAGCCAGTGTGATATACATTGTTTAAACAGCTGAAAAGTTTCAGATAAAAAGTGCTTGCTAAAGTTCCATAGTTAATGATAAACAAATGTCTTACCAGAAAATAAAGAATTAAGAGGTGCTTTTGGAAGTAGCAGTGAACAGTTGAAAGGCTGTAAACCAATTCACTCATTATTTTTCATACATTTTCTCATGAGTACCTACATTACAGAAAAACATCTATATTTACACTGAAGTACCAACTTGTACTGCAAAAGCATAGCAGCATCGTGGAACAAGTCTAAAATATGTACCACTATGGTTACAAACTTAGCCACTTTCAACACACACACGCACACTTGCGCAAGCACATGCACGCACACTAACTAGCTAAAGAAGCAGCAAACAACTTGGATACAGCAACTATGTACAAATTATAGTCCATTAGTGCAGTAAAAAGTGAACTGAGAATATAAGGTTTGTGCCAGTTAGAAAAGAGTGAAAAGCAACAATAAGAGGTGAACTTATGAAGACTACCTTACTAGTGTTCAAAAGGACTTAAGAGGAAACTAGCTCTAACCCATAATTCCACAGCAGCAACTACAGGCTATGGTAAATTCAGAAATACTTCCACAGATTTAAGTTAACACATAATTTCACATATGTGTATAAGAAGAAAAGTCAAACAGTTGAATATAACTTATAGGAGTATGAATTACTACATTTTGAAAAAAAAAAAATTCTTTTAAAAAAGCAGTGACACAGAGAGGTTGGAAGTGGCCTATTAACAGACATGAACCCAATAACAACACCTAAAACTATTTCAAATATATATAAAAGACATAGACTCTGATCCTTTGTAAATAAATAGCAAAATATAATTGTATGAATCCCATGAAGTAGCCATTGTATAGTAATGTTAGATAACTATACATGTAGTACATATGCATGTAGTTTTGCACTGTGTAATGAAACATGATGCACATCAAATATTATGAAAAAAAACATTTTTAAAGATACAGATACACACACATTGTGTGAAAGCACTAATCTTAATGTAATTTTTAATTAAATCTAGAAACCACTGCACCCAGTGGTATCATTCTGGTTCATTACAGCCTATCAACCCATGCATACTTCTTATTGATTTAAAGCTGAAATTGCATTTATGTGTAACATATGCTATTGGAGATGAATACCCACTCAGCATTTACATCTAATTCTTATTTCATACATTATTCCTTTTTGGAAGGAACCATACTAGAAGTTTGAATGTTTATCACAAAGTGCACTCTTATGCTGACGACAAATGATTCAGTCAGGGAAATGGTAATTTCAATTTCCAATGGTGAATATAGCAGTATTAGTATGTAATGCCCAGGCATTTGGTTAATTTCCATTCATCTTCTAGCTACCCAGCATAACTCTGATGTTGAATTCAGACAAATGGTGAATATTTATGCATCCACTACAGACACAATGGAAACATAAATCATAGCATATCTATTAAATGTGTAACTAGAGAAAAATGTTAAATAGATATTCCTCTATTAATAATAAAGGACACCTACACATCAATCAGATTGGAACTGTATATTGTTGAGAGAAAGAGAGTTTATGTAGTGCTTTTGGATTGTAATTGTGACAAAATACAGAAATTAATAAAAAGAAAAACATGCATGTGAAATATTAATATGGACATATAAAGAATTCTTCAACTGACTTAAACTTAAAATTGTGCATTTTTCCTTGCACTTATCTTTAAATCTATTATGATGATAAAACATTAAATGTTAATCTGTTACTTCATACTGTTGGATCATCAATACATAATGAGTTTGGAAATTAATTTTGACTTTGAAAACATAAAATCTATCAGCAAAAAGAACATTTTCAGTTGTTAAAGGAATAAAGATTTTCAGTAGATATAAATGATCTGTGCAAATCACATTCATCAGACCACCATACCCTTGGGGTTCTTGAAGAGATACCAAAATAAAAAACTAAAGGAACGTTTGGACAGTTGCTCAATTACATTCATACAGTGCAAAGAGATAGCAAAATAAAAAAATAAAGTAAGGTTTGGCAGTGGTATAGCTTGACACTGTGTTCTGGGTATACTGGATTTTAAAAACTAAATTTATAATTTTTTAAATTATGTACAAATTCCCATACATAAATGTTTCATAAAATAGTGTGAATTCTCCATATCAATTCGATTATTATTGTTGTTACTATTATTATTACTACTATTATTAATATTTGTTGTTGTTTTAATAGTCCTTAGCATCACTAATAATTGCTGAAATTGACTGAACTTACATTTTAAACTAAACTAGATTATAAAAATATAGCGTTAAGTGTAACTTTACAAAATACTGACAAACCATTTTATGATTGTAAATAATGAAAACAATGTGGGAAATCACTTAGATTTTCTTGTATATAACCTCCAGTCAGCGGTTTTTATTGCAAGCTTTTGTTTCAATGTTTTTAATATTTTATATTCCTTCAACACTCCATTCCTTTTCCCTGCCAAAATCAAACTTACAAAGCAATAAACTTTGTTATGAATGTAACTGCCAGTTAACCAATTAAATTTACTGTACCAGGATGTTTGAAATGTCTGTTTTTGTTTCTTTTTCTGGAAGACAATGCCAAGCTTAGGAATTGGTCTTTTGCTTTAAGTTCACACTTTTTCTCATAAGATAGAGTCAAAAATTGAATTTTTAATAAGTAATCCATTAAATCGATGGAATTGTCCATATTTGTAAAGTCATAAATAAAACACGCACAATGAAAACAATACACACGTTTATGTAAAATTAACACTTTATGCACTGCACAACTGCATGTGCATAATGCAGATGCACCAATTACTGAGGAATGAAATGTTTATGTTACACTCCTCTGCCCTACTCTTGTCTCCAACCCCTATTCTCCTGTTTCCAGACCTTGGAGAGAGCAGGTACACAGAGACTAAACACCTCACTAAACGTTTTCTGCATTTGTGCCCTTAATACACAAAAATATAGGTGTGTCTTCCTACAACAAGAGGTGAAATTTAGTGGGAAAAGCTATATAAGTCCAAACTTGATGACACTTGCACTCGCTCAGCCATCCCAGTCTCTACTCAACTTTGCTGCCACATCATAAGATTTTGAATCTGCTTAAGTATGCAGCACTACTATCTGACAATTAGCATTAGGGGTTGAGGCATTGGGGTAAGCAGCGGTGAAGGTGATTGTATTAATTAATTTTTCATCACTTGTTTGAGGCTCACTTTATTTATATATTTAAAAATTTACTAAGTTTCTTGGCAATTTATTTAGGTAGACTCAGTCTCAAAGTATACCCTTCTGCTATGCCACTGAGGTTTGGTCAATTGCTCATCTAAATTAATAGAAGGCAAAAGGATAGCAAAATAAAAAAACTAAGTAAGGTTTGGCCAGTTGCTCACCTGCATTGATAGAGTGCAAACAAATAGCAGAATGAAAAACTAAGGGAAAGTTTGGCCAATTGCTAATCTCCATTGATACAGTGCAAAGAGATGGCAGAATAAAAAAACTAAAGTAAGGTTTGGCCAGTTGCTCACCTGCATTGATAGAGCACAAAGAAATAGCAGAATAAACAACAAAAGTAAGGTTTGGCCAGTTGTTCACCTCCATTGATAGAGTGCAAAGAAATAGTAGAATAATCAACTAAAGTAAGATTTGGCCAGTTGTTCATCTCTATTGTTAGAGTGCAAAGAAATAGCAGAATAAACAAGTAAAGTAAGATTTGGCCAGTTGTTCACTTCCATTGATAGACCAGAAAGAAATAGCAGAATAAAAAACTAAGGGATGGTTTGGCCAATTGCTTATCTCCATTGATAGAGTGCAAAGAGATGGCAGAATAAAACACTAAAAGAAGGTTGGCCAATTGCTCATCTCCATTGATACAATACAAAGAGATAGTAAAATAAAGAAAACTAAAGGAAGGTTTGTCCAGTTGCTGATCTCCATTGACAGAATGCAAAGAGATGCCAAAATAAATAAATAAATTTAAAGAATTTAAAAACTGAAGGAAGCTTGGCCAGCTGCTCACCTCCATTTATATAGTCCAAAAAGATGAGAAGTACAAAATACAAAGTTATTTTCATTTTCTGTGTCTGACGCATTGTGACTTGGTCAGCATGAAGAGCATTTTCAGATAATTAATACTGAATACCCTTTAATGCCAATTCTGATTACATTTGGCACGTAAGCAGTGAAATTATTATTTGTAAAGGAAACTTAGGAAGGGTATGCTCCAAATTTATGTTTGGGGTGCTTCTATAGCATTTGCCAGTTATGAGCATTGAGGAAAATCTGGAAAAATACCTGATATAGGGAGGGTGATCCTGGCGGAATTTGAATCCTGGAATCCCCATTCATGAATCTGTGCCTTAGCAACCTTGGCCACATGTTTGGTGCTCATCAAGAAAGGATAATGTATTTGTGTGTAACATTTTGTTCTTCTAAAAATAATTATTTTCCAATTCTCAAGTTTCTTGCACTCAGTTACAATCACTATATTTATGTGATTGGATTAATTCAATGTAGAAATATTAGTATGGTAATTTCATACCTGAATGAAACTGTCCGCTGTGTACAAGGTGTGAATAGCAACATATATTTCTTTTATTTAAAAGTTGAATTTGTGTTTATTAGATTGAAATAATTATATATAATGAAGATTAATTAAACAGTACTGCTTTGTAGTCATTTTACAAATGCTTGTAAATTACTTCTTGGTCTGTGTAAGTCTATTTTTCAATGGGTCACATTGCCATGGATATTTGAATTTTTTGTTAATTCTCCTGGATGATCTTCAAACACAAGTAAAGCCAGAGTATAATAACATATTAATGATATAATGAGTTTATAGTTTTTCCCTGCCTACTTTAATAATAAATAAATTGTTTTGTGGGTGCTGAATATCCTCAGATTACTCTTGCATATGCATTTCACTGCTTTGATGATACTGTTTTTTGTATGGTGAATTAATAGTCTGATTTTAAAGTATGCAAAATTTGTTTTGGGTATGATACATACAGTATAGTCTTTCAAGTTCATGTCACATTAATAGGAGTAATATGACAGAAAATTTTAATTTACAGATTCAGTGAATTCTTAGCTTTCATATTAAATTTATATGCTTAATATGCTTCTGTTTTTTATGTATATATTACAATTAAGGTACTGGTATTTTATTTTAATTGCTTTTGATATGTGAAAAAATTGGCAAAAAAATTGATACTGGATAATTAACCCTTAGAAATGAAGCATTTGATGTTCTTCAATTGCAGCAGTTATATAATCTGTAAAAATCATAGCATGAAGGTGTGTGATGATCATGATCATGATGACAATGATGATAACAGAAGCATTCAACAGTGTTTTTGCTGTTGAAAAAATTACAGATCTGTAATATTCTCCCATATCTTTATTATTCTTTCATAATTTTGCTTTATACTCTACTCCTCCTTCACAGTTTTAACTTTTGATTCTACTCCCAATGCTTAATGTTCACTTCATCCCTTTATTGTCCTTCCTCAATTTTGCTTTCCTTTAAACTAGTGTTCCAGTGTTTTGATGTTATTTTATTTGCATGGTGTTTGCAATTTGATGTACATATTCAATGGCATGGAAAGCTTAAGATCCATATTTCAAGTCTCAGCTGTAGCAGTGAAATTTTAAAGTGAGATTCAACTCTCTCTCTAAAATTAACCTGTACACTCTTATTGTCAAATAGCAATTAGCAAAATTGTACATCTTTAAACATTGCACATTGACATTGATTATGACACTCCTGAAACTAATATATTATAGGAGGGTGCTTTGCTTGTTTAGCTTAAAAAAGGGTTCGTGAAGCACAAAAATGTAATGATTGATTAAATAAAGCATAGCCCTACTGGAGCTCCTACATGTAGGCCAAAGGGCCATTGTGGCCCTTAAACTAAGGAATTTACTCAATTCCAAATGTATCAAACTCAATCCCTTTAGTATGCCCTGGTTCCAAAAAAGATCACAGAAAAGTCATCTTCAGTCATGCATATGCCATTATCTTACAGAGGATGTGCATGGAGGTTTCATCCTCCTCTCCACACTGCACAAATGCCTGCAAAGAGAATTGTGTCCAGTACACATACCTACCATAACTCTTATTTGCTCCCTACTGAGGGTCATCAGGATGTTCTTATACCCTTGCACATACCCCTTGATTGACTCATGGCTCTGCCTAGCCGTAGTAAAACTCCTCCAAAGCCCAAAGTGCAATGTCAGTTCTTGCACTTTGGATGGAAATCCCAAAGAAGCATTTTGGACCAACCAACATTGAAGCTGCCCTCTTACTTACTAACTTATCTGTAACTTCATTCCTTTAATACCCAAATGCCCTGGAACTCACAGAAGTGTAACAGGGCATCATTCACAGAGCCTATCAAACATTCTTTGGCATTTCTACACCAGTTTATATGTTTTTCTAACACCACATAATGTTTTTAATGCTGCTTGTTATGGAAGCACATATATACATTTCCCTGCAGCCAGGTAATTTAGCCATATGTGAAACAAAGGCCAAGATAGGATAGATCTCAGCTTGGAAGACAGTGGGATACTTCTCAGAGAGAAAAAGATCCTTGTATTAGTACCCCAGATGCCACTACTTGCAGCTGTCCGAACCAAGAGCAATCTGTAAACCAGGCTTGACCCTCTTGACAGAGGATAGCGTCAGCACCCAACTTCCTGGATGGAAATTCTATGTTATACCTACAATCCAGGTTAAACATAAGCCCCATGAGTGCCCCCACCATCTTAGTGTTAGATTGCTCCTCATGCAGTCCCATTAAAATAGACGTATGTCCCCTAAATGGATGTCTAAAGGACCATCCTCCCAGTGACCAAAAGAGATACACACTTATCTGCTCCCTCTACTGAATGTATAGGGGCTGTGGAGAGAGGCACAATAGCAACTTCAGGGCACAGAGTGGAGTAGTGCACATAGTCCTGGTTATAACCAAGCATGCCAGCCTTTGGATACTGTTAAGCCTGGTGATTGTAGACTCTATTTTCTAACCTGGCCACCAAACTAATGAGGAAAATGTGACAGTGGAACTCATAACAGTGTTTTAAAGCCATAAATTCGTCTTAAGCCTCAGTTCCCATCTCCTGCCAATGGTCCTGCAACAGACTCACAATATCTTGTGAACCTTTCTCCACCTTATATTCTATATGCAGGACCCAATTCAGCCCTGAATTCAGTATCACCCTCAGATACTTGGCTGAACCAGAAGGAGCTGATCTCCTTCCAAAGAAAGTGGGCTCTACTAAGCCATCAATATTCCATTTCTTTGTAAACACCATGTAAACACCATGTTCTCTGTCATCTCTGGATTAGCAGACAGACCTGTTTTGACACCATGCCTCTGTGATATGTAAGGAACCCTGCATGAGCTCCTATACAGAGCCTGGAAATTTGCCTACTGCCAGGAGGCAAATGTCATCACACAGCCTTGTTCATAGATGCCACCATTGTTGAGCCTGGTGAGTAGCCCATCACCAGGCACCAAATACTTGGTGATAAGCTGGATCACCAAATGGTGAAGAGACATCTCAACAGACCCCCTGGCAGATATACATGTTGGTTGGGATGTAGTGGCCACTCCATGAACACCTTTTTCTTTATATATGTACCTATCCATCAGTGTTTCCAATGTCTTAGGAAGAAAAGAGTTAAGACCAAAAGGATGAAAAACCTTAAGTGTAATATAGGAAATACTACCAAGCATAGGCTACCCTCCTATGCATCAAAAATAGCCAGGTAGGCTCTAAAATTTCTGACCAGTTGTGGCAAGGGCGTCTCCCAATCCTGCTGAAGCAGACCTGGAAATATTCCATCCACACCAGGACTTTTATATATACGGAGCAAAAGACATAATCACCTATTCAACTCTATTATAGGTGAACGTTCTGGTTGCTTCCCACTCTTTTGTGCCAGCATATCCCACATAAAACTGTGGACTTATCAGTAACTTTTTCTCCTGGAAAATGGGTATCCAGTAGCAGTCTCAAAGTTTTCCCCTTTGTGGTCATACAGTCCTTAGAAGGAGCTTCCAGTGGATCCGCTCTGTTTCTATCATCTATAATCAGAATCTTATGCAGGCCAGCTAATTCAGATTCCTTCTGAGGAGGTGCCTCCAAGAAACTCTAGAAGCCTTTCTTATTTCCCTTTCATAAACTCTTTGTGCTTCTTTATAATGCTGTACTGAGTGTACAGCCACTAAGTTTTCCTGCTGAGATATTTTAAATAAGAATTCCACCTGAGTTTCCCATTTACCCTTTTCCCCTTGACAGGGGGAGAGTTATTCATATAAGAGGTTATCAGAGTTTGTATGATATGCTTCACAAATCACTCCAAATCCTCTGAATTTTTCATATTCTTAAGAGGCCCACTACCAAGACTGTACTCCAGTGCTCTCTGGATTCCTGCATGAGCTGTCCTGAACCGAGCCTCTTACATGTAATATATGTCTGTCTTTGGATAAGGAACGTCCCAACAAAATCTTGTAATCCCTCACTTCTTCCAGGACCCCAAAAGATCCTAGAGTAATGTACATGAACTCATCTCTTCAGTTATTACAGTAGGTGGGAGCATCACCAGTATTCAGAACCTTAAGATCCATAGTACTCAGGGACACAACCAGAGCCTCCCACTTAGATTCTATATTGGTGCTTCCCCAAATGCTCTAATGAGCACTGGCTTTGGGCCTAACCAAGAGGTTGAGACCCTTGTTCCTGCAATAACTCACCAAGATCCTAAGCTCCAATGGAGGGAATGGAGCCACAAAATCATAGGGAAAATATGCTGAACAGACCATTAACTCCTTGTGCTGGCTGTTCTCTTTACATCTCACTACCAGATCCCTTGTTAGGAAATCTGGTAGAGGCCATGAGCTAATATTTCTTACTAGTATCAGGACCCTCTGGATACTCTAACAGACCTGACACTGACATGCAAAATGGCAGCTATATGTTTTGGGAATTTAGGAAATGCTTTAAGCAGTTCTTCTATAAGCTATGACTTCTCTGCAGTAAAACACAATTAACGCGGTGTAATGACAGGTCTTTGTTTTGTCTAGATATATGCCTTTTATACACAAAGCATTGCCTTGAAAGCAAATAAAATACAATTCAATATTGAATAGTGACCAATTAAATATAGAACCTTAATCAACATTCATGCAGTCTAGAGTTTTGCATGCCATAACTTAAGAGCATTTCTAAACTACAGCTACATATTTAAATTAAAAAGGACATAGCTTTATAAACTGAAAGTGACATACTACTTGCATGAAACAGAATCACTGATAATGCAGTTGACAATGATTGAATTTACACAAAATTATATGTCACTATTTACACTGTTTATCACACTGTACACAATATTATATACACTGAATGACCAATGCATAAAATGCTATTGTTTATACTACTTAACTACTAAATTTAAAAGCTTTGGGGAGTAGTTTTGATTTTTCTTTCTCTAAAAGCCTTTCATTTCCAAATTTTCAATAATTATTCAAAAATATACTTATAGGTTAGCAACTTATAGGACTTCTTTACTAGTTTACAGACAGAGCCCACACAGAGAGACTGAAATATAACAAATAAACAACCTTAAACCAGCACTGCAAAACAAAATCCATGCAGTTTAAAGTTTTACATGCAGCAATATAACAGCATGAATATGATGGTTGATTTTAAAAAATTGTCAGTTTAAACTATTCTGCAATTTAATCCTCTCTCTTGGAACTGTTATAAAAGAAATATATCACAAGGGAATTTATCCTTTTTAATAACAAAGTCAGAAGCAAAATGATGTGTGCAAACAGATGAATCCTTTGAATATGTAACGAGTTCATCATTTATGCATCTGATCCATTTTCTTTTAAATCTTTATTGTTTGGAAATATGAATATTGGTACCACTGGTTCATCTCTACTGTAATATGATTTACACCCTGAAACACAACATTATTGTAATATTTAGGTTAAGTGTATTTATGATATAACATCATCCACCGTAAAAATTTCTTCTTTATATTACCATAGCAACTGTGCCTCAAAATATATTCTCAAATATATAAATTAATAAATATATAATATATACTTTACATTTAATGTAGCCATAGCCTGCATGGAATATATTATAAACATGAGTAGCATGTAGGTAGCACATTGCATAGCAAGCACATGATTGGGACTATTGCTGTTTTTAAATTACACAAATAAATGTTTTCAAACACTATTGCTTCGCTAATCTGATTGCAAACCTATGTCAGAGTTACTAAAAGCAATAAATGATAAACAGGAAAACATAACATGCAGTCAGCATATGTAAACACCTAAGGATCACCACAGTGATCTAAGTCTTGAATCCCAGTGTCAGGTTTATTGATTCTAGAGCCTCCAGCTAGTATATATGCCCTAGGCATCTCTCTAGTGCTATGTAGTGCTATACAGAGTATAGCCTGAAACCTTCCGTCCCATGATATGTTATGAATCTACAGTTCCTGTATCACGATCACACATATATTATCTCCCTCAGCTTTTTTACCTCCCCCACTCCATTTGTTGCTTGTTCCCTTTTTGCACTGTAAACCATAGCTATCCCCAAAGCTTCCTCTTCAGCAGCTAGCTAAGCCCTCCCCAATGGAATATCACATAGAATTACAAAACTAAACAAAAGATGAAAGGAAAGAAAGAAACACAGAAAGTAACATTTCTCATGAGGAGGAAAGAACAATTACTTATCAAAAACTGTACACAAAGATAGAAGCTACATCATTTCCTATATTCATGGCAGTTAACAATTAAAGGATGGATGCACAAGTTCCTATTATTTCCCTTCTTTCTGAGTTAACATGCAGCCATGAGGTTGATAACATGACCTATTATCACATAAAGCTCCAGTCACAACAGATAATTTTCCTCTTAATGAAATTCCTACTTAGCCAATCACGGCACTGCTCTTAATGCTGCATTAGCCATATTCGCTTGCAAAAGTATCTTTTTCTGCTTTCACCAAAATAATATTAATTATTATCTGTTATATACAGAGCATTTGAATCTTCTTCCCTTTCTCTAGCATTGCCTAAAAAAGGGGTTTAGTTTAGTTGAGCATTCTGTAAGCTTGTGCAACAGTCATTAAGACTTATAAGCATAGAATTTTCTTTTTAGATATATTTATATTTTTCTAACACATATACACAAGAGTATATAACTATATATATTGTGATGCAGCGGCTATGGTCCAAGGTTATCACGATGTTGGCACACTGGAAAAAGCCACATTATTTACTATAATTTAAACCCATTTGCATTGAATGATGAGCTATACTCATATATGCTGGTAATCACATTTAAATTGCATGATAAGCACAGCTCGCAAGTGTGTGATGGCCAATAAAACAAAATATAGTTTTACTTTTAACTAAGAGGTGGCATTCAAAGAATCCTAATACTTCTTTAAAAGACTAATGAACAGAAAAACTTGCCATTACTACTGTGAGAGCATTAAGAGATATATGTTATCTTATATACCTCAAAATTAAGGCTCAGAATTTGGGATCTTGTGTGTCAAAGCAAATGTTATTGAATGTCAACACACACCTCCTACCAACACAGAAATACATTGAGTCACATTGTGTTAGCATTGTTTACATTATACTTGTAGCTCCAGTGACCACTGGACACACTGGGACCCAAGTTCTGTGCCTTACTCAGAATAAATTGAAATGTGGTAAGTTTCTCATGGTCTGCAATGAATTTACTGTGTGGGAATGATGACAAAGATGTTTATTTCCTATCAATGATACATGAAGCTGCTGACATTACCACAACAGGCAAGCTGTGAAGAAGGAATGTTCTGTGTCTAGAGAGGAGATGAAGTAACCAAAGTGTGCTTTTGAGTACCAGAAGAGAATGTGAGACATTAACTTGTAATTCAGATGACAGCTTTGTTTCCAATAATGTAATGCATGGCTAAAGGTACAGGGAAATATTTTTCTATTTGCTAGATATGTACATATTCAATTGTTTCATTCTGTTTCGCAACATGACTGTTGAGAAAAAGACCATCTACATGGACTTTATAACTAATGTATCTCATCAGCTGCCTCAAAGTGTAAAACTACTAGAGTTCAACATTAAAGGTTAACCCATGGGTGGGGATATCCCATTGAGACTAAGCTAAAACATGCACCCCTTTTCCAATCCACATTTCACCCACAGACAAGAAAGAAAGAAAATGGTGCAGAAAGATGTGTTGTATTCTACAATAGGGGGTAAATATCAAAAGTACTTGTCAACACAAAAAGTGTTATGTTGTGCTTCATTGGGAAAACTGTTTTGAGAACTACCATACCAAATAATAGTATTGAGACATCAAAATTGGTGAGTTAATGCTTCCAGTATCATGTAAAATTTCAGGAAATAAATAGTATTGTTTGATTTCATATGCATTTTTAAACCTTAAAATGCACATGTGTAACTGTACAGGAATTTCATGCAGATTTCTGAGGTAGCCTTTAGGGTAATTAAATAGATGACAATGGAATAATATCTTCTCGTCTGTAGATTGAGATATTATACAATTCCAGCATTTTAAAGGTTATCCATAAATACAGTCCTGGCATTGTATCAATCTTGGCCAAATTGTTCCCAGCATGTAATGTTATGTGTTCCAATAATCTAGCTGGGCTCTAGCAGTGAAGGTCTGTAGTCCAAATTCTAGCTAACAAAGGTACATCCTGTTTCTTTGGTGGGGTGGGTAGTGGTGATTTTGTGTTTTAATAACTTAATAGAAGCTATTACTCTAAAACATGGAATGCATAAATAATACTTATGCCGTGATGCTTGTTGATGTGAAGAGCTTAATTATGTAAAACTCAATTAAGTCACAAATTGTTACAATCTACTTTATTGAGCATAAAAAATAAATGCCATTAATGTGAAATGACAAAATATATTGCACTGAATAATATTGTATTCCTTGTACATATTTGAGGAGTAACTTTTCAAAATGCGATAAGTCCACAAATACAAATTTTACAGGAGAAGCAAAAATCTATGTTGAGTAAAAGTTTATAATCATTGATAATTTAAGTACAGGGATTTATTAAGAACTATAAATACAGTGAAATAGTAGAAGTGGGCAAAATCTCACTCTTTATTTAAAGGCACAGTTGCTAAGTGAATTTTGAAAATCTGTGGACTTGTTGCTTTTTGAAACAAACAAAGGGACAAATTGTGTTTTGAAGAAAATTTATACGGGAATAATGTAAGAATCTATTCTTTAATTGTTATTTTTAGCTAAATAATTGACCCAATGAAATCAGTAACTGAGGAAGATGTTCCCAACCAATTATTTGAAGAATACAATAAAAATCAGTTACTTATTTTAATAGTTGCATACTTCTTCTTTGAAAAATGTCCTAACATTATTTAAGCAACTCAACCAAAATTGTAATTAAGGAGAAAATTTTCAAATATTATTTATAGAATACAGTAAAAATTCTTACTTACTTACTTATCTTTTTCTTAAAATTTTGAAAAAATATATTAAGCAATTAAATCAAAATCATTAATATTTCAGCTAGTTCTTTTCATGCTTTATAATAAATAACAGGTTGAAAATTAATTTGCTCCTAAGTAATCTGCAAAGTTCTTTATTGGTTTCAAACTTTATCTGAGAAATAAAATCAATATTAATAATTCATAACAATCTTTAGATATTCATTAAACAAATCAGTAAAAGATTATCCTGAAAATAAAGTATGTTTTATGGCATATATTAGAAAAACAAATCATGCGAATATCATCAAAAGTAGTTTCAATGACTGTTGTTGGATTTTAGTCAAAATTTTGAAATCTGAATAGACAGTATGTCTCTTAACTCCTCTTCAGAGCATTTGATATCCGGGTTCCTCCTCCAAGCAATCACACTCTTCATTCTCAACTTGCCCTTCTACATCATTTGTTGCAACATCTCTCTCAAGTACATCAACATAAAATTTCAGGATTTCATCCTCCTAGCTCTCACCAAAGCGTTGTTTCAGAATATTGTGTAAGTCTTTCTTTTTTTCTGATTTTATAGGGCATATCAAACTGACAACATCTAGGTCAGGTATTTGATTTGCTGTTACACCTTTTCACAAGAAAATATAACTTTTTGATACATTGTCCAGTCTATATGAGGGCTCCATTTTAAAAATGATGGAGGTTTTCTTCCCATGAGATTTTTTTATCAGTGTTACCTGATTCATATGTCTTATACCCGCTGGCTTCTTTAAATCACAACAGAGGTCCTTGAAGTTCAAAACATTCTAGTCTATTCCTAAATTTTGAGTATATCTCATTTTCTCATAAATGTTATGATATTGTTAAGGAGTTAATATTTCAGGTTTCCGAAGACTCTTCTCCACTGTGTCGAAAAGGTGGTCTGCAGACAAGTAGGAATGACCATGCATGGGGAATATAATGCATATCTCTTTGATTGAGTCTGAAGATTCCTTTAGAAGCCACCAATACAGAGAATGAGCTATGTGGGCATTTCTGTTCTGCCCAGTATAGTCACCAGAAAATAATCTTATGGCTGAAGTGTGTTTCTTTGTAGCTGTACTTACATAGAACATCTATCAAAGCTGAAGCTACTTCATTTGGTCCATGGACAGCCTGGTTTTCAGTCCAGCAATATAAGTTTGGAGACTTATATTCTAGGACTGTAATGCAGAGAGTATAATATGACAGTTGTCATGCATAATATGCCTCGCCATTGAACTTGCTGTAGATAGAACATAAAGACAAGCTGTTGGGCAGTTTCTCTCTTATAATTTTATAAAATTGTTTTACTCTCATTTTATGGGCAGAGCTTGCACTTTTTGTCCTTTGCTAGTCTTTAGTGAGCTTCATTTCATGCTTCATGCTATAGTAATAGCTACAGACATCTACTGCAGGATCATCAAATCCCAAATTAAAGGTTTTAGAGAAGAGTTACAGAAAAACCACTTTTTTACTTTAAATGAATCAGCAACACTCTCATTATCCATTTTAAAGAGCTTTGTGATATTTGTGCCTGAAGAAAGATACAGCCTTTTACTTTTTTTTCTCTGTTGTAGTGGCTTTCTCTAGCCCTCAAATTTGAAATGAACTTAATCACATCTTCCTTTAGAATGTTTTAGTTTGCTTTACAGTACTCTCCTCTTTTTCAAGAACGTTCCTATGCCAAGTAGAACTCTAAAAAGCTTGGAACATAGAGGAACTTGCTGATTGTTTAATTTCACCTATAACTTTGTAACCAGAGTATTCAGTTTTCTGCTTTCTTTCTGAGGATGCTGTCATTTTGGGCTGGACACTGTCATAAGTGATAAAAGAATTCTGTCCTACTGCTATTTGTTTACATGGGTGTAGACCTTCTTCCTATTCGTGATAAGATGATAGACTGGGATGATAGAGCATTTAAATCTTCCCTCCTTGTATGAACAAAGCAGTTCAAACTCCAGCATTTCAGGATCCCTATCACAATACCTGAAATAATGTAATCGCTTAAGTGGAGTTTGATCCACAGATTAAAGCAGGAATATGCCACTCATAATAATTGTAATAAAAGCCAATTTAAGAAATTTCATCACAAAATTCTCTTTTAAAGTATTCACCTTTCCATATGCTACACTTTTCTCTTCACTATGCCTTTCTGCTGCTTCTTAGAGCTAGAAGAATGGTCATATACATGTATAGTTACTTCCATGTTCATTATTTACACAAATAAACTGCAGGCTGGAATATAAAAACACAATGCTTAGCAACAAACCTGCCACATATGACAATAATTTGGCCACAACAATAACTGTTAATAACAGAACACTGTTGTGAGAGTTTGGAATGTTTGCTTCTTCAGGTTTACTACTTCTTATTCGACTTTAGGCGCAACACATATTAGCGATTGTAACAAGCTGGACTTATCACTGTTTGAGCCAATTTCAATGCTGGACTGATTGCATTTTGAAACAAAGCCCATAATTTGTACTTGATTTATTAGAGAATTAAAAATTTTGTTTTGAATCAAAGCAACACTGTAGCTCGATGCAGCCCATCTTTTGGAGTAAGAATTTGCCTCAAACTAATTTACAACTGCAAGTGGACTTATTGCATTTTGAAATGTTACTCCTTATTTTTCCATATAACAAAAAGGTGAAAACTAGTTCTGAAGCAGTATGTACAGTACAGTATGCCTAGTTGAAGGCATACATAATTACAGAAAGTCAATATTTTGAAAATTGTGAGTCTCTCTGGTTCCCAAAGTAGACTAAAGGGACTACAATTACACTGGACTAACACACAAATGCAATCTTGCTGAACTGTACCTGTTTCCCCTATATGAGCGTAACAGTTGTTCCAACTAATGACCCCACCAATGGATGCATTTCCTGAGGTTAACCATCATTGCCAACCTAACCCATCACAACATGACCAGTATGATGTTAGGACAAGCTAAGATGATGTTTTCCTGGAGATGTTGACGAGTCATTGACTATTGCTAGTATATGTTACTTTTTAGGTGAGTAACCCCATTAGAATAATTCTAAAAGGGTTAGATTAGGTGAACATAGTGACTAGGCTGATGATCCATGCCACTGTTCTAGGAAGGTGGAACTCAGGTGATGTATTACCTAACAGGTCAAATGAAATGGCCCCGTATTATGTTAGTACCACATTGTTACTCAGGTGTGCAACAACACTTCATCCAATAGAATAAGTAGCTCATGTTGTAGAAAGTAGGTGTAGTAATGTCCATTTAGTGGACCATCATAAAAATGATTGTCATGTTTGATGGATGCAGAGCCCATCAGCCAAAACTATTATGCCTCACTGGACCTGAAAGGCTATCTCTTGCATCCACTGAGGGTTCACTCTGCTTTAATAATGAATATTGTTTTTCAATTTACTTGGCCTGTTTTTTAGAATTCTGCTTCATCTGTGAATAACACAGTTGAAAAAAAAATTTAATACTGTTCAGTTATTTGTATATCCACTTAGCGAACACCACTATATGCATGATACAGCTTCAGCAGCTCCTGGTATAGTTGATTGTGGTAAGGATAGAATTTTGAAAGATTGCTGATATTAAAAAAGTTGTGAATTTACCTTGTATTATGATGTGCATGAAGAATGACAGTCAGTTACAAGGCCCATCCCTGAATGGTCACAAACAAGCTAATCCCTTTGTGAATGAGACATATTGTTAGTGTTCCTGATTCTACTAAGTGTTCATTTTATTTTGGTCCATTGGTTAGCATATTAGACAAGATATGACACCCTTCACAGACTGGTGATCCTTTAGTCTGCAAATGTTAATGAATCCATATGCCAGATGGCAGCAACTGCTACATGAATAGGTTTCAGGATGGAAGGTAAAGAGGAAAGGATTCCAAAACTTGGGGTTCATTGCATAATATTTTCAGGTTTTTTGAAGCATTGATTTTTTTTAATTGCAGTGTGATAGGCAGAGAAAATAAGCAATAAATTGCTTGTTTTAAATATCAAATTAACTTTTTTATAAGAAACATAAATACACTCCTAAATTCTGAAACATTTTCCAAGCATCAACATAACAAAACTTAAAAAAAAAAAATCAATGTGTCCACAATTCCATTGTAATATGTCCTCACTCTCTTGAACAAGCTATGGAAGACAGCCTCAAGCACTGCAAATGTGAGAGTCATTATCTCCTGGAGAATGAAGTTCTGAAACTGCTTCAGATTTTGAGGCGTAAAGCAAAGCCTCATTCCTTCAGATAACCCCAAAGAGAAAAATCAGGTGGAGTTAAATCTGAGAATCTTGGAAGCTATTGAGGGTTGCTGATAATTCTGTTGATTACAACATTGCATTAAGATTAACTTTCACATTGTAGCGTAATGGTGTACATCTCTTGCAAAACACCATCAACCAGTCTCCCTTGCCATCTAACACACCTTTTCTGCCACAGGATGCTGTCTACAATAAGCAAACAATGCACCTATGGTAAACAAAATAGAAAAATTACAATAAGCAGACATATGACAAATTACTTAGCCCAAACGTTGCATAGCAAAATTCTTTTTAATCCACAGCATAAAAGTTAAATGAACTCACCTCTTAACGGTTCTCTTCAGGTTCTTTTGAGACATCCATTGAATCGGGACATTTCTCTGCAATATCACTTTTACATTGGTTGATATTTTGATATTCCCCTTCAATGAGAACTATTGTTCTGAATTAGAATTCAATAATGAAGACTGGCTGTTCTTACATTAAAGGCATCCTAATACAGGTGCTGATAAACACAAACATTTTGCAATGATAGAAGGTTTTAAATTGAAAGTTTAAACATATACGGTACCCCAACCCCTCCATTAGCATCAGTACTCTCCATAGGGGTTGATCTTGGTTGTTCAATTGACAGAGAGTGCCATAGGTATGAGTGCCACTATAGAATTTGTTACCCCATGGAAATTAAGCAACTTCTTCAACACACACCTACTCTGCTTTTGCAGCATCTGAAGAGGCAAAACTTGCATCGAAATAATTATGTAATTTAGAGCAAGAGTGAACTACGGTAGGACCAATGTAAAATGAACACCCAGTAAAAGGTAGTTTGTAACATACAGAAAGATGTCATAAATAGGAATTTTTCTCTGCAGAAATTGCTGTTGGTAAAGTTAATATGCCCTTGTATTCTGCTGTAACTTCCCATATAATAACAGCATGTCCAGATACCCTCTATTCAAGATCATTGAGTGCCAACGGATGGGATCACACATCTAAAGGCATTCAGTCTAGAATTTTCCATATACTTGTTCTCAGACAAATGACATATCATTCTGGAACATTCAAATATAACAAAAAAACAAGGACCGATTCAGAGCCATATCATTTACTATTACAGTCAGTCCAGTGTAGTAACCACTGTGCTAGTAGAGAACATTAACAAAGGACACATTTGTAGAGTTACTGTATGAGCTGGTGAATGCAACAGGTCACTTGAGAACATTTTAAATTCACATTATATGTAAAACTCAGTTTTGTTTATCACCAATGCAGAATGAGATTATACACCACTTAATCATTCATAACTAATATTAACTAAGCAAAGAAGAACACATACTGTGAGCAAGTATTAATAAAAATACCATACTTAAACCTAAGTAATTAATGGTATTACTGAAGAAGTACAAACATGCTGCATTGTCATTTATATACTGAACTAACACAGGTATATTTAAAAAACATCCTTTTAGTTGTTGAATCTATTACTAGAATCTACTTAAATGCTAAATTTAGCATTGGGATTTAATATCCTAGGATACCACATTGCATTCAATGATCCATCTATACAACCCAATGCTATATGTTTAAATATAAATTTGCCTTAGATGTGAAAGCATGTTGTCAACAAAGTTGTACATTTTCTTTGTGTTTGCCTTCAATAATAGGGTGAATAATATCTTTTATTTTTCAGAACAGAGAAAAGTATGCAGAATGTGTCATAAATGGCATTATACTAACAAGGATGTACGAATGCTTTTTAGAATATGTTCATGTATCAGAATACATTAAAATCTTGTTATTAGGGTAAGTATGTGTATCTATGGTTCAGAATATATTCAGATTATTTTGATGTGTATAACTCTGTTTATAGTTTTATGTGTATTCAATTCAGTTAGTTTATTTTGCAAGTAATAACAATTAAATCCTTGTCCTTAAAGTTTCTACAAAAATTTTGTTTTCAGTGCTGCCCATATGATCACTGTTAGAATTTTGGGAGCCTTGTCTATTAGCTCCAATTGTAAAATAACAAAGTTGATAGTGATGAAACAAGGGGATCCACAGGTTTTATTTTAGACTATAAACCACATTGGTTTTGCAGTATTTCACATGAGCTAGTCAGAATTAAAGGCCTGGATTTGGGAAATTTAAAATTATCACCCCATTCCCATGAATTGAACTATGAAACCCTATTATGGGAGCAAACAAACAAACTAAGCTATCTAGTTATATTCTGTTAAAAATTATTATTAAGATTCAAGAAAGCATTTATTTTTATCTTTTTTCAAAACTATAAATCATACTAATATAAATATTTATACTCATATATCTGGTTGTTGATGGTTCTATTTCATTATGAGCTTTGATGCTAGAGTAAAACAAATCATTTATATTTACTCAGATAGCCTTTATACCTACTGCTATTGATGTAATGGACAACATAATGTGACTGTCCAGTCTTTCACTGTCACTTCTCTAAGTTCTCAATGTCACTTCACTGTTGTTATCTAGTTCTACTTTCACTTTCTTCATGACAAAGTGGCGTAATGAGATATTCATTACATAGCCTGTTCTTCCAGGTGGCTCACTCACTGGGGAGTAAAACACAAGATTTCCCCAATACATCACAAAAGCAGCACTCACTGCACATCACAGCAGTCATTACAGACTCACTCAGAGAATGGCACTTTTTGTCACACCAGAAATGTACTCTCTAACTTGCTCACTACCTGACTCACTTGCTTGTGAGAGTGCATGCTTATATAACCACTGGAAATTTCCATAGAGTTCTAGAATGTTCTAGAAAGAGAAACATTCAGAAGATTCTGGTTATCTGACAATAGCACTTCCGGTGCTTATGTTGATGAGGGCTTCTTATCTTTGTTTATCTCCAGCTGCATGGCATGGACCTCCTGATAATTTTGAGCCACAACTGCTGCATCTAATATTGTTCAGAAGCCACATCATAAAGAATTCTCTTTGGAATCTATAGGCTGGTGACAGAATGTTGCAGTTGAAGAGGAGCAAGTCTAAAACATTAGTGAATTAAGGGTAGTGAAAATTCCATAATAAAAGACCAGCCTTTATTAATGTGTAATATCTGTATACTGCTCTATGCTGCCAGAACTGAAAACTAATTTGAGAACAAGTGATAAATGGTAGGTAGCTACAATTCAGTATTGTTCATTGAGCCAGAATATTTAGAATATGATATTGCTGTAATCAGAAGGAGAAGTAAGGGAATATCTCCTCAGGTATGATTTGAATTCCTAGCTTACAGCACACAGAATATTTCAGCTCAATATAATTAATTGCATTATTATGCAATTGATCATTGCAGGTATGTAAATTGTTTTAGATAGGGAGGTAATCAGTCTAATAAGAAACATGATGCCAATCAGAATGTAAATTGTAATTCTACTGGAAATATGCATGCATGCCCTTCATCAGCAAAAATCTTGGGACCCTATGCATGAATTTTCTTTTTTTATTTATTAGGGACCTTGTGCAATAGAAAATTTTATTACTAATACAGTACTAAATAATTAGCCATTTACACATATATTTCTGTTTCATACTCTATAATTATGCTCAAGCAGTAAGATGCATATTATAGCTCAAAATTATGCAAAGCACTGTATCAGTAGAAGTAAAGTTTGGAAATGAAAGAGGACTTCAGCCCGAAGACATTAGCTGGCCTATTCTATCTACATGACTCTTGAAAAGAAGTTATTATATGAGGGAGTAGAGAGGGCAGCTGGATCTAGTGGCATAAGGTAAAATGCTGGTGGTGTCCCTAACATTTCTAGATGTAGCATCCCAATGCCAACCTCCCCTATTTGCACAGCCAGGTTTGGCCAGATGGCTTCCCAAAGTACCCCTATCCATATGGACAGGTTTAGATAGCAGGTCAAAAGCCAAAAGCTAAGTTCAATGAATGAATGAATGGTTTATTTATTTCTGCTCATTTACACTACAAGTTTACAAAGTGTATCACTGTTCTTGGAGTGCTTGACATTTTAGGATCCTATACAACTAACACCCTGGCTGTTGTGTATAATGCATCCTACTTTATTCTAGCCATACATTTTGTTAAAAGTTTGGTTTTCCCAAGTAAGATTGTCTTTCTTTCCCTTGTTTCTTAACCCTAAAGTGGATTCATGACTCTTTCTGGTTGTAAGTGGAGTTATGGGGTTCGAAATGATACCACAGGAAAATTATATGTAACATGCCTTATTCAGACACCAAAACTACAACAGTAATTAAAACACAATCATAGTTATTTTCACTATATCCTCCACCAAATATTTTATAAATAAACTTGATACAAATAGAAATGATGTCTTGAATGCTAACAAACCTATGCTATTTTTATAGGACTTCTTATAAAATCATTCATTAGATAGTTTTGAATAAACAACTGTTCACAACACTAACTGTATGGAGTTATACATTATGTTGAACTAGTCTCTTAACACAGTAGACAGTTATAACATGGATTTAAGACTTTCATTGTTTGATTTCAGGATATAGGGGAACTCAATTGCCCCCACAAGTTATGCAAAATAATTAGGCTACTGGTTATTATTGCTCCACTAAAAGAAAAATTATTAGAACTATACTTTTAATACAAATATTTCATCTTTAAAAGATTAAAGGTGCTTAATACTTAGGTTAAATGTGTTGTTAAAACTCACTTGAAAATTCAGACAACTGCTTCAGGCATCTTCCCCCCCTCCCCTCAAGAAGAATCTGAAATGATGCTCCTGGTTGATTTATAAATAGCTGTGTAATACAAAAAACCCATAAGAGCCCTAAATTCAACAACATTAGTGTCTTTCAGTTCTGTGTGTTTTGATCAGAAAATTTTGATCCATAGGAAATGATTTTTTCATTTGTATGTCTAACAACTTCTAAAATGATATCCTGCATAAATAAACATTCCCATACCTGCAAAGATATGCACAAATCGCCTAAATCTTTAGCTGCCCCTTTCAGCATAGGAGCTTTCATTACTACGTTATGAGAAGGTGTTCTATTTTTATTAGTTTCGATGACTGACTACTTAAATGCATTCTTACCATACATAAACAATGGAACATTACTTGGCTGAACAATGGGCTCATCTTCCTCTTCAGAGTCATTTTCATGTTCTAAATCCATTTCATGATGAGAATTGTAATCCAGAGTGTTTCCTGCCTCACATTCACTAGCATCACTAGTAGTATAAGTCCCGGATGAGCCAATTGGCTTAACGATAATCCTGCCGCTAGGGGCGCTAGTGTCGCTGCGTGCGACGGCGGCGGCGGGAAGTTTGAAAAGCGCCCTGAGCGGGAGGATTATCGTTATTGCAATTGGTTCATCCGGGACGAGTTAAAAGAATTGAGGATTAGGGAAAGGTGAAGGAGAAACAGGAAGTGACGTGGAGTGTTTTGATTGGTTCGTTAATTTGGGTGGAAGATGAAGGAAGGAAGATGAAAGAGTACGGAGGTCACGTGATGGAGAGGAGCGGGGTGGCGAGGTGTTGTCTGTGCGGAGGTCGGGACTGAAAGAGGGACAAGATGGGGAGCGAGGGATAAAAAGTATAACAGAAAGTGACGTGTGAAGTTGTGATTGGTGGAAATAAGAATTGATGTTATTGGTGGAAAGGAACAAATGAAAGTTGTTGATTGCTAAGAATAAGAGAGATTATGATTGGTAGACAAAGGTGTGGGAGTGGGGTATGTTTGAGGTGATGGGAAAGGTAAGTTTTGCTAGCCACAAGATTTGCAAAAGCCTGTCGAGAACTGATCAGCAATTTTTTGAACGTTGGATGGTAGTTTTCTTGAGTGGATAGAGAGATGGGGCGATATGAGATGCGGTGGCGAAAATGGGAACTAAACAAGATGGTTGAGACAAGAGGTTTAAGGACGAGGAAATTTGGAGGTTAGTGGTGAACATGGCGGTCGCAAGAGGTGGGGGCAAGGAGACGCGGTGGTGAGAATGGGAACTAAAAGAAGATGGCGGTAGCAAGAGCTTAGAAGAGCAGATTTTGAGGTTAAAATAGTGGGAACTAAAAATGGCGGAGGGTCTGCGACAAGGAGATGCGGTGAGAACTAAACAAGATGGCGGACGCAAGAGGAGGGTAAGGAGATTTGAGGTTACAGTACCAAAACACGAAAGGATATATTCCTACGCCAAGCAGGTCCGAAAAATAATTATGCGTGTGGTACTTACCTGTTACCGGTGTGGATGCGTCACCAAAAGCGCGGCAGCTTCACGCGATGCGAAAAAATAAAAGCAAACTGTTTTTGAAAATGCTTAACCAGCTTTAAGATCAACCAACATCACTACGCACTGATATACCTAGGTTTTTTAAAGCGGTACAGACGCCCTTTGCAGAGGCGTAATTTAACTATACCAAAAACCTGGTACTGGACCATCGTGATGGTCGCTAGCGTACGTAGGAGCAGGGTTCTCATAGCCGGTCGAAAGCGGTCAAAAAAGTGTACGACGTAGGTGTTCACAGTAGCTGCTGTCGAGTCAACCGTCGAGGTGTGAATGAACGAGATCTGTTCTTGCCGGCAATCCGGTTGGGAGATGAGAGGCGCGGTGGTAAAAATGGGAACTAAATAAGATGGCGGAGGCATGAAGTTGAGGTTAAGGAGCGGTGAGGTGTTGTCTGTGCGGAGGTTGGGGCTGAAAGAGGGGAAAGATGGCGAACGAGGGATAAAAAGTATAACAGAAAGTGATGTGTGAAGTTGTGATTGGTGGGAATAAGAAGTGATGTTATTGGTGGAAAGGAACAAATGAAAGTTGTTGATTGGTAAGAATAAGAGAGATTATGATTGGTGGAAAGAAAAAAGGTGTGGGAGTGGGGTATGTTGGAGGTGATGGTAAAGGTAAGTTTTGCTACCAACAACATTTGCAAAAGCCTATCCAGAATTCATCAGCAATTTTAAATAACTAGTGTTTTGGGGTTTTCTCTGGTTGGTAGACGAATGCAAGCTGTTTCTGCTTTTTCATAGGTTTTCCCAAAATTAAAAATGCATATATTGTAACACAAATGTGTGCAGTGCAAAAGAAAATAAAAATTAAATAGGCACACACACACACACACACACACACACACACCCGTTGCAGTTGCCATACTTATATTATTCGTCTTTTCCTTTTTTTCTTTTTTTTAAAAAAATAACTAGTTTTTGGGGGTTTTCTGCGGTTGGTAAACGAATGCAAGCTCTTTCTGCTTTTTCATAGGTTTTCCCTGGTTGGTAGGCGTTTTCTGTAGTGGTTGACGAAGCCGTTTCTAATTTTCGAGGTTTTCTCAGGTTTTTTAGTGGTTGTCCCTGCCCGGTAGGCAAATGATGAAGTTTTACCTTGTCGGCGCACGGATACTAGGTACATACTCGCACACACACACACACGCACATACACACACACACACCCGTTGCAGTTGCCATACTTATATTATTCGTCTTTTCCTTTTTTTCTTTTTTTTTAAAAAATAACTAGTTTTTGGGGGTTTTCTGCGGTTGGTAAACAAATGCAAGCTCTTTCTGATTTTTCATAGGTTTTCCCTGGTTGGTAGGCGTTTTCTGTAGTGCTTGACGAAGCCGTTTCTAATTTTCGAGGTTTTCTCAGGTTTTTTAGTGGTTGTGCCTACCCGGTAGGCAAATGATGAAGTTTTACCTTGTCGGCGCACGGATACTAGGCACATACTCGCACACACACACACACACACACACACACACCCGTTGCAGTTGCCATACTTATATTATTCGTCTTTTCCTTTTTTTCTTTTTCTTTTTTCGTTTTTTTTAAAAAATAACTAGTTTTTTGGGGGTTTTCTGCGGTTGGTAAACGAATGCAAGCTCCTTCTGCTTTTTCATAGGTTTTCCCTGGTTGGTAGGCGTTTTCTGTAGTGGTTGACGAAGCCGTTTCTAATTTTCGAGGTTTTCTCAGGTTTTTAGTGGTTGTCCCTGCCCGGTAGGCAAATGATGAAGTTTCACCTTGTCGGCGCACGGATACTAGGCACATACTCGCACACACACACACACATTTAATAGTAGCGTGTAGCAAACTGTTTTTGAAAAATGCTTAACCAGCTATAAGATCAACCAACATCACTACGCACTGATATACCTAGGTTTTTTAAAGCGGTACAGACGCCCTTTGCACAGACGTAATTTAACTATACCAAAAACCTGGTCGCTAGCGTACGTAGGAGCAGGGTTCTCATTGCCGGTCGAAAGCGGCAAAAAAGTGTACTATCTTGTTTTCATGGGTTTTCCAGATCGGTAAGCGTTGGAATACTCTTAGAGCTTTTTTCAGGTTTTTCCCGGTTGTCCCTGTCCGGTAGGCAAATGATAAAGTTTTTCTATAATGGCGTCGTTTTGGCTTGTGGCGCACGGATACTAGGCACATACTCGCACACACACACCAACACACACACACACACTAAAATAGTAGCGTATAAAAAAAATTAACAAACCGTAGATTTTCAAGAAAATTCCCACACCGCAAACTACCCGTTTAGTGGAAGAAAGTTCGTTATTTTTATTGTCTTAAAAATGGCTCTAACCCTTTTGATTACGGTACGGTATGTTTAAGATATCTGCATGACAAATAAAATGTATAACTTCAATTTTCTGGGAATAGCTGTGAAGTAGTCTCATTGTGAATGTCTTTTGTACAACTGTTAAACCGTAGGAAACGAAGCCTTACTGTACAAGAACGTTAAAGCACACA
The DNA here is from genome assembly GCA_030765065.1 of Deroplatys truncata. Taxonomy (NCBI): domain Eukaryota; kingdom Metazoa; phylum Arthropoda; class Insecta; order Mantodea; family Mantidae; genus Deroplatys; species Deroplatys truncata. The sequence goes on from CM060990.1 coordinate 195,476,654, forward strand.
ATTTATGTGTATTATTATTATTGTTATTATTATTACTTTGTGGCGTTGTCTATTTACAAAGTTTCCATGTTGATTTTAATGTTTAAAGGCTTTAGACCTTTCTCACTAAAACTCATCATTCTTTTATCTTTTCTTTTTTCATTTTCATACAAAGAGAACGGAATTTCACAAGTGAAACAGTACTGTGATAACGATACCAACAAACTAATTATTATTCACCCACTGAAACACATAAAAAAATAAGTAATAATCACAGACCCAGTTTGTGGGTATTTAAATGAAACATCATGCACAATACAAGCCAATTATGTAATAAGTTGAAATGTGCAAATCTATAGATGTATTTCTGGTGAAATCCCGGTATGGAATTTTTGAGTGCAATGCAATTTCTCCTGTATCTGCTATGTACGTGGTAGAGAAAGTAAAAATAGTTACAGTGACTATACAAATGTAACAATAGAGAAACCCACTTGAAGAAAAAACGGAATAAAAATAACAAGGCGTCAGACTCAACTTTCGCGCCATTCTCCGAATATCTGAGAATATTCTTAATATGAGACAAGCATTTTACCTTAAGCAAGTAGTTTTAATCTTACTTTTATGAAAATCAGAGTTTTCTCTATAACCTTTATTTGTGACAACAACGCTAAGTTTCGAGCTAGCTATACTCACTTTTCTTGTAACTATATACGTTTAAACTAATATTAACAAATTTCTCGTAATCCCAGAATTTATTAATCATAGCTGTAATATTTTTTCACAACTGCATGTAATAATATTGATTTAGGGGCTTTTAGTAATTTGCTATTCGTTCTAAAACCTTTTATATTGTCAAGCTGGACAACTGTGGACCTGTTGCTGAAGAGGTTGGCATTTCTACTCTCTCTACCACGTAAAATAGTAGGTAGAGGAGGTATGCATTGCATCCAAATATTCAATATTGAGATTTCACTGGAAAACTAAATACTTGTTTTGAGGTCCCCTGAATAAAAAACATTTTTAGAAAATTCTGTGTGTATGTGTCAGAGCAGCATAACTCAAAAATGAAAAATCGGATAAATACTAAACTTGGTATTTAGGTTGAGTACCTTCCAAAGATACGACACAGAGATTTTCAAGAAAGTCCCTCCACCCCAAACTACCCTTTACATGAACTATGTTCCGAAATGTTTTATTTTCTAAAACTGTCTCTGACGATTTTAATTACAACACCATATATTAAAGACATTTATATGAAAAATAAAATGTATATCTTGAATTTTGTGGAAATAGCCTGTGAAGTCCTCTTGATTCGGAAGAAATTTTCTATGATCTTGTATAACTGCTAAGGTTTGAGGAAAAATACAATACAAAAAATTTAGATCTCTTTAAAAACACACACAATTTATTTGAAATAACTTTTTTGTGACGTCAGCCATTTCCGAGATATCTGTTATAAATGGTTCGAATTGTACAATGCTTAGCCATTCTTTTTTAAAGGCATGTCGCTTTTCAGTTCTTGCTCGCCATGTTGATGGAAAGAATTTAGAATTTTAAGGCCAGTGTATAGCGTCCCTTTGGATGTATAACGGATGTGCAATGCAACCATTTCCCGAAAAGTTTATCTGGATTAAAATTAAGTGGATATGAAAATAAACTTTCGTACTCACCTATAAGAGATAGAGGGTAGAGGTCATACGAACGTAACACTTGAGAATTTTTATTCAACAGTTGGTGTTACTCCTTAGAAAGGAAGTATCTGCTGATTCTATTTAATTCTTAGATTTTACATAACACGTATGCACGGCACAACACAAAAACACTACACACGACACTCATAGTTTTAAATATTACACTAATGGGTGTGCAAGCGTTACAACTCTGCTCGCTTCAGTCATTCTCACGTACAGCACTACGCGCAAAGACCGTGTGCTGGTGTAAGTGAAAATTGAGCGTGAGAAACGGATGTTCGTCAGCGACAAAATGCAGCTTTATTGCCGATAGTAGGGATCGCGCAGTGGCGGATCGTGACAGGATGACTGCGTTTTTACAACTTGACAATTTTGTGGCGAAATGAGGCATTTAACTCGACGCGCATGTTGAAACTGCGGTTGCGATAAGCGAGCTTATAAAAACCCGGTGCCAAGAGCAAACGGCCGTAGTGAGAAACGGGAGCGATAGTGGGTTTTTCTACAAAATCGTTCTATTTGACGAAAAATAGTTTAAAATAAAAACAAAATAGCAGCAGCACTTTGCAGGGAAAGAGCGATCGGTGCATTCGGACGATAAGATGGAGCCGCAACCCGGAGGAAGTCGCGATGGCACCTTGCAGCCTACGTTCGAAATTATAGAGCACAAGCAGAGAAGGCTGCCAAAGCTTTTTTCCGGCTTTACAGAGTCTCAAATTACCGTAAACCCGCTCCCCAGAGATGTTAACCCGGAGCAATGGGTATCGCATTTGTTTAACGATATTCTAAACTTTGCGAAAGAGAACCTGTTAGAAAACGACCCCGGATATTTAGGCATATCCATAACAGACGAAAAGGAGACATCCAAAGCCTTCAACATGAGCGTGAGGCGCGTAGAGCAATTGAATGCGGATGTCATTGTTGGAAGCATCGAAAAAGTAATGCAAAGTAACCAACAATTCTTGCTAAGCGGGCCTCTTCATGTGACGTTTGTGTGGACCAAGGAGGTCTCGGGTTCGTGCCACCAACCTTGCGATGCCTGTAGGGACAATAAAGGCATTGTCGAAATAGCCAACAAAGACAACTTGTGTTTAGCAAGAGCCATTGTTGTAGTTAAAGCCAAAGTGGATCGCGACGTCAACTATAGAACGATGACGCGCTCCGACTATCTGCAAAAATCGAAGGCCGTAGCCTTGTGTGCGAGCATCGGTCAAGGCCACGACAGCTGCACGATAAATGACGTCAGACGCTTTGACGCTGCGTTAAAGGGCTAAGCTGTGACGGTGTTTGGCGATCATACGGGGAAGCACGTGCTATACGCGTCGGATAAGAAATGCGATAAATACATCGACGTCGTGCTCCACGCCGGGCACTTTAATGCTATCGCGAACCTTCACAAGTGCTTTAAATGCAAATGGTATTGCCGCCGGTGTCATCATCCCTCGGCACACAAAAAAGAATTTCATAGGTGCGACGCCAGGTGTGCTAAATGCCATCAGCAGTGCGATGCGCGATTTGACGCCTACATACGCTGCGCCGGGTGCAACAGAGATTTTAAGGGACCGACATGCTTTGAAAACCACGCAAAGAAAGGCGTTTTTTACCCAAAGGCGCTGTCGGTGTGCGATGTAGAAAAGGGGTGCACGTCTTGCAATAAGCTCGTGAATGCGAGGCACAGAAAAACCGCGCACGAGTGCGGGGAAAAGTACTGCTATCATTGCAAGACACACGTGAATTCTAGCCACATGTGCTATATGCAGCCGTATGCCGCAAAGAACAAAAGAAACCGGTACGTGTTTATGTTTATCGACTTTGAATGCACGCAAAACATTCCATATACCGGCAAAAAGGACACATACGAGCATGTACCTAACTTGTGCGTGTTGTACCAAGCCTGCCCGCACTGCATCGACGAACGCCTCAAGACGGCATACTGTACCGAATGCGGTTGCAAAGAATGGGTGTTCATGACGAACCCGTGAAGCAGCTTTTCGAGCCCATCGCGCAGGCGAGGTTCGAAGCCTGGGACGTCTACGTCGTGACGCATAACCTCAGAGCTTACGACGGGCAGTTTTTATTAAAGTACATGGTGGCGCACTTCGACTGGGCGCCGGAGCTCATCATGAACGGGAGCAAGATCTACAGGATGAGGTACGGTGACGTCACTTTCTAGACTCGCTCAACTTCATACCCATGCCACTCTCTCGCTTTTCCAAGACCTTCGGATTGAAGGAATGCAAAGGTTATTTCCCGTACCTGTTTAACACGAAGGAAAACGAGCAGTACGTGGGTTCGATTCCCGACAAAAGGCATTACTGTCCGGAGGGCATGTCGGCGGAGGGTCGGAAAGCCTTCGAGCAGTGGCACGAAGAAAAGGCGTCCTCCGGGTACGTCTTCGACATGAGGGCGGAAATGGTGGCGTATTGCAAGATGGACGTATTACTACTCAGTCAGGGAGTTTCCAAATTCAGAAGGGAATTCTTGGACGAGAACGGAATAGACCCGTTCAGAGAATGCGTCACCATCGCGCACGCGTGCATGTGCGTGTATAGAAATGCTTCATGCCGCTTAAAAAAATTGCCCTCTTGCCAGCGGGCGGGTATCGACTAGCGGACCGGCAGTCTCGCGCCGCATGCATATGGCTAACTTGGCTAGAGATGCAAAACGGCATCGTCATCCAGCACGCCATGCGAGAACGCGAAGTCAAAATCGCGGGGCACAAGGTGGACGGGTACAGAGAGGCCGAAAAAACCGCGTACTTTTTCCACGGCTGCTTTTACCACTGCTGCAGGCGGTGCTTTCACAATCGCCATGCGGCGATATACAACTCGGGACACGAAACCATGACCTCCAGGTTAGAGAGCACCGAGAATGTCACGGCCGAGATCAAGGCCGCCGGCTACGCCGTGGTGGAAATGTGGGAGTGCGAGTTCAACGCCGCGATGGAGGCCAACCAGGACCTCGCGCGCCACGCAAGGGACTTTGCGGTACCGGAACCCCTGAACCCCAGAGACGTCTTCTACGGAGGTCTCACCAACTGCACCAAGACGTACTGCGAGGCGAAGGGGGATAGCAAGATCTACTACTACGACGTATGCAGCCTGTACCCGTACGTGAACAAGACGAAGCCCTACCCCGCGGGCCATCCCAAGATCCACGTGGATCGATTCCCGCGCTTGGAAGACGTGGGGGGGGGCGGGTTGGTGAAGTGCGAGGTTCTACCGCCGCAACATCTGTACCACCCGGTGCTACCGGCGCGCATCGGCGGCAAGCTCATGTTCCCGCTATGCCGCGCTTGTGCGGAGGCGGAGAGCCAAGACGAGTGCCACCACGGTGAGCGCGAGAGGGCGTTGTCGGGTACCTGGGTGGTCGACGAGATGAAGGTCGCCCTGGAGGAGGGGTACCGCCTCCTCCGGGTCCACGAGATCTGGGAGTACGACGTGGTGCAGCACGAACCGACCACCGGAGCCAAGGGTCTCTTCGAGGACTACGTGAATCAGTTCCTGAAGATCAAGACCGAAGCCTCCGGCTGGCCCTCGGATTGCGACGACCCTGCCGCAAAGCAGCAGTACGTGGAGCAATTCTTCGAACACGAAGGCGTAGCCCTGGATCCCCAGGCCGTCGCCACCAACCCCGGCAGGCGGGAGCTGGCCAAGCTGATGCTCAACAGCTTCTGTGGCAAACTGGGGCAGAGGGAAAAACTCCCCACGTGCGAGCTGGTGGACCGGTACGACCGCCTCCTGGAGCTGCTCAACGACCCTGGCGTGGAAGTGCAGACCTACGTGCCCGTCACCGACCGGATCATGTACGCGGTGTGGAAGTACTGCGAGCAGCACCGCAAGGTCAACCCCACCGCCAACGCCGTCCTGGCGGCCTACACCACGGCTCACGCGCGCCTGGTGCTCTACTCCTACCTCAAGAGGCTGGGAGAACGGGTCTGCTACTTCGACACCGATTCCGTCGTCGTCGTCGCCGCTCCGGGTGACTGGACGCCGTCCGTTTGACGCCTCCTGGGGGACATGACGGACGAGCTGGAGAAGTACGGGCGGGGCTCTTACATCGCCCGGTTCGCCTCCGCGGGGCCCAAGAGCTACTGCATGGAGATCGTTTGCCCCGAGACGGGAAGAACCTTCTCGGTGTGCAAGGTGAAGGGGATCACGCTCAATTCGGGCAACCTGGAGCTGTTGAACGCGGAGGTGATTCGCGACGTGGTGTTGAGGGACAACGACCGTGCGGTGAAGCTGGCGGGCACGCAGATTTCGCGGAAACCGTCTTGGACGGTCGTCACCGAACCCAGCTCGAAGACGTTTAGGATGGTGGTCAACAAGCGCGTACTCGCCGGCGATCACGATTCCTATCCCTACGGGTTCAAGAGGAACGCATAAATGAGACGTCTACAGCCGCGCTAAAGTCATTTCGAACCGGGCGCCCCTGAGGAGACGATGCCCGGTCCCCGAGACGTGGGGCGATTCGAGTTTCCCAGCACGATGCTCGTGGCGGGGCCGTCGCGCTGCGGCAAGTCGACCTTCGTGAAAAACCTGTTACGCCACGCGCACCGGATGTTCGACGTGCGCCCCAGGAGGGTGCTGTGGTGCCACCCTCCGGAGTATTCGCCGAGACTCGAACCCTCGGCTCTGCGTTGCGAGACCCACGCGGGCATACCCGAACTTGCTTCGGTGGGCGAGAACGACCTGGTCGTCCTCGACGATCTGATGCTGGAGGGTGGCGGGAAGGACGTGTCCAATTTTTTCACCAGAGACTCCCATCACAAGCGCTTCGGCATCGTCTACATCCTGCAGAACGTGTTTCCGCAGGGTCAGAAATATCGCAACATCTCTCTGAATGCAAACTACGTCGTGGTCTTCAAGAACAACCGGGACAAGATGCAGATCGAGAGACTGTGCCAGCAGATCGAACCCAGGAACTCTAGGTTTCTCTTGGAGGCCTTCGAGAAGGCCACCGAACGCCCTCACGGGTATCTCGTGTTGGACTGCACTCAGTACACGCCCGCCCGATACAGGTATCGAACAGGCGTGCTGCCGGGGGAAAACCTCTCTTATTTCGTACCCAACTGAGACCGCCGAGAGGACTCGGGTTCGTTTCGTTCTATATTATCCCGGCAGAGTCTTGCCCAACTGAGGCCATTGAGTCTAAATAAAAAGTACCGCTTTCGGAGCGAACGTCATTATCGCGCAAGCATGGCTAGAGGTAGGTTAAGGCTTGCGACGCTGACCAGTCCTCGCATAGCGAGACAGCACGGTAATTTGACGGCTCTGGCCAAGGCGAAGGCCCCTCTGCGCAAAAAGTTGTTAAAAATGCCGATGGCGATCTGATCAAGGCCATTAGCGAATGCATGCTCAACGTGTGCAGAGGTCACGTGCAACTTCCCGCAAAGTGCTTGGGTCGCCTAAAGAAACACAAGGTTTCTTGGAGGAAGTTGACGGATAAACGGGTTCCTCTGAAGAAGAAGAAGAAGAAGAAGAAGAAGAAGAGCATCTTGGTTCAAAAAGGAGGTTTTTTGCCGGCATTTCTCCTACCCGTCTTGGCTTCGCTTGGCGGCGCGCTAGTGTCGAAATTAACAGGATGAAGTACGGCAAGCAGATCCTCGTTGCACTGCAACCCAAGACCGTCGATAAGCTTCACGCTATAGACCGCACCATATCCAGATTGGCTAAAGAAATTCAGAACCTGCAGAGCGCAAAGCTCTCTGCCGACAAAAAGTGGCGGCTCGTAAAACATAAATTGGACAACTACCTCGATCTCGTGGCACAAGTCAGAAAGCCCTTCCTCGGCGACGACGACGACGACGATTACGAAGACGTGCACGAACGCGTGCCGGTGAAGCAGGAGGTCGAACCCCGCACCATAAAGGTCAACCTCCTCTCGCCTCGCAAAAAGAAGAGGGCAAACCCTGCCACTCCGAAAAAGAAATCGAAATCGCCTTCCGCGTCGTACCATTTACGCAAACGCGTCTGGCAACCCCTGTACAAGTAAAGCATGAAGGAATGGAAGGCGCTAAGGCCATACTATGCCAATCCGGAACACTATGCCGGTTTGGGTACGGTCAAGCCCCTTGGAAAGGCCACGGGTGCGTCTAAGGCGAACATCGAGTCCTTCCTTCAAACCCAGGACAGTTACACTCTGCAAAAACCGGTCAGAAAGCGGTTCCCCACCAGATGTTATCACGTGACGAATATGGACGATCTTTGGGAGGCCGATCTAAACGTCATGAACAGCGTGAGCGAACATAACAAACCTTACGTGTACATTCTGACCGTTATCGACGTATTTTCCAAATATGCTTGCGCCGTACCACTGAAATCGAAGCTGGGTACCGAGGTTGCGCAAGCGTTTCGCTCCATATTCTCCCAACGCGTCCCCAGGGTCCTCCAAACGGACAATTGAACCGAGTTTACCAGCAAGACTTTTCGCGACTTTCTGAAGAAACACGACGTGAAACATTACACAACCAAAAATAACGTTAAAGCCAGCGTCGTGGAGCACTTCAACCGCACCTTAAAAACCAAGATGTGGAGGTATTTCACGCACAAAAACAGTTACAGATACCTGGAAGTCCTTCCGGCCTTACTCGAGTCGTAGAATAGCTCGCATCACAGGTCCATAAAAATGGTTCCGAAGGACGTGAACGAATCTAACATTTTACGAGTGTACCGCAATCTCTACGGAAATAGGACCCTACCTCGCGCAGGGAAACCCACATTTTCCGTCGGCGATCACGTGCGCATCTCTAAAGAAAGAATGAAATTCGACAAGGGCTACGAGCAGAATTGGACGGACGAAATATTTCGGATAGCCGAGGTGGTGCGTGGTCGGCCGGTGGTATATAAGTTGAAGGATCTGGCCGGAGAAGCCATAGACGGCACATTTTACACCGAGGAGCTACAAAAGGTCGCGCTACCTCGGACGTTTAAGATCGAACGCGTTTTACAGACCAAGGGCCGAGGGCGCCACAAGCAGGTCTTGGTAAAGTTGAAGGGGTATCCGGCAAAGTTTAACTCGTGGGTTCTGGCTTCGACCATCGATTCGACATGATTAAGACCAAGCCCTTCTCCATCACTCTCGTGAGCAACGCTTCCATGGAACACTTTACCGACAACACCACGGCCAGATTTTCTAACATCTTGCCCGAGAGAATCGTTCTGCAGGGAGAATGGGAGGTCGCCCTGCAAAAGGTCAGGTATCCGGTGAAATTTTATAACCTTTCGCCAGACGTTCCCCGTCTGGCGGGCACCAAGTACACCATGACGCTCCTCCCCACGCATTCCAAATTCAGTTTGCAAATGCCGCAAGGCATCGTGCACAATCCCAAAGACTTGGTGAACTTCGTCAACGCCGTTCTACTCGAACACTTGCACGTGGAAAACTTCTTCCTCTTCGACGAGCGCAAGCAGACGGTGGGCGTGAATGCCGCCGTCGCCCATCCCGAACCACTACCCGACATTCCGTTCGACGGGTTTGTGGAAAATGTCGCGCGCACGGTCGTACCGTACGCGGTCGGCGAATACGAAGCTCTCAACGATGCGCCCCACCAGAGACCCAAGCCGAAACCGAAACCGAAGCCCCGGGCTTCGGGGCAGCAGAAACCCGCGGCGGCTCGTTCCGTCAGACCCAAACGAGACGTTTCAAAATCGGAGGACCCTCCGGGACCTCTAAACCGCATCCACAGTTTGCTCTTAACGCCCGCTATGGCAAAACTGTTGGGTTTCGAGCACTACGTCAACGTCATTCTCGAAAAAGCTGCTAAACACCCCGTAGATCCTTATATGGGGTTTCCTTACGAAATGTTCATCTATTGTAATCTAGTGTCCCCGCAAGTCGTGGGCGACACCTTCGCCCAAGTCATAGAGAGCGCGGCCGTGGAATACGAAAGAAGCAACAACACTTACATGAGCGACGAAAAGACGTTTTTTTTCCCAAAATTGGGTACCCTTGATTCAGCAAGACTTCAAGACGGTCAACATAGATTTAAGGAACGGTTACGGCGATCTCTTGCCATTCGCCGACGGATTTTCCTCTACTATAGTTCTCGCTTTTCGTCCAAAACAGGCGTAATGGACGTGCACGCCGTAACGCGGTACTACCTCAATCAGACCGGCGGCGCGTTCCACCATCGCGATTTCACTCTCTACAGGGGCAAGCGCTACCAAAGAGGCAGCGGTCTCTTTTCAGCCCTCGGAGGACTCTTCAGAAGGTTGCTACCGTTTTTAAAGAGCGGAGCAAAAGCAGTCGGAAAGGAGGCCTTAAAGGCGGGCGCTCACGTTCTGTCCGATGTGACTGCGGCGGGAGCAGCGCCAAAGCAAGCGCTCCAACGGAGGCTCAAGGAGTCCGGATACAATTTAAAGCGAAAAGCCGACGAAAAGCTCGATGCCATGCTCGGTTCCGGCGCCAGGCGCCTCAAGAGAATAAAACCGAGCAAATCCAAAAAGAGCAAGCAGTCCAAGCTGAAACGCGGTAGGCGTAAGGTGCAAGACGTATTTTCGTAATGGCAGACACGGCCGTCCACATGAGTTCCGAACTGGACCTCTTTACAGAGGTACCGGTTCAGATGAGCATCGAGGAGTCACGGTTCCTATACCTAAACCCTCAAAACACTTTAATGAAAAATGCCCCCATCACCTTTCATTATTCCGGAAATGCGGACGATTACCTAGACTTGACCTACGTCGTACTCGAACTCATGGTGCGCATTGTAGATGACAAAGGAGAGGCCTTAAACGCTGACGCTAACGCCACTCTGGTCAACAACGCCTTAAATTCCCTGTTTCAACAGATGGAGGTAACCCTCAATAACGTCATCGTCTCCATGCCGCAAGCCGGTTACCCCTATAGAACCTACCTCGAGACGCTTCTCAATTACTCCGAAGATGCCATGAACACCAAACTAGAATCTACCCTCTGGAGAAAGGACACGGCAGGCATCATGGACACTTTTATCGCCAATGCGGGTTTTCAGTGGCGTCAGGGGTTTACCAAAGGGAGCAACGTCGTACAGCTCATCGGTCCTCTGTCCAACGCTCTTTTTAGACAGGAGAAGCTGCTTTTGAACAACGTTAGCATGACCGTCAAGCTCACTCCCGCCTCTCCCCAGTTTTATCTGTTTTCCGACGTAGATACCTTTAAGGGGTACGCCGACATCGTGTCTGCCACGCTGCGCTTAAAATCGGTGCGGCCCTCGCCGACCATAAAGCTCGCGCACCAGGCCGTGCTCGCAAAGGGCAACGCAAAGTACCATCTCAAAAACGTCAGCTTTCACGCTCTCAGCATCTCCAAGGAGTCCAGGGCAATGACGTTTAGCGACGTGTGCGTAGGGCAAGTTCCAAGGAGAGTGGTAGTAGCCATGGTCACCGACAAGGCCTATTCCGGCCATTTTAACTCAAATCCGTACAACTTGAAACATTTTAAAATGAACTTCTTTCAGCTCTACGTGAACGGGCAACCCGTTCCCTCCCAACCTCTGCAACCCGACTTTACAAAGGGACACTATTTGCAATGCTTTCAAACCCTGCAGGACGGCCTAGGCATTCATTTCAAGGACGAGGGACACTCCATCTCCAGAGAAACCTACCCGCAAGGGTATACGATAATGGTTTTCGATCTCACTGCAGACATGAGCGCTAACGAGTCTCACATCTCGGGTCAGCGCCACGGAACCGTCTCTATAAGCATCGGTTTTGCCGATAAATTGACAGAACCGGTCATACTTCTGCTGCTAGCGGAAATACATCGCACGGTCGAAATCGACGCCAACCGATCCATTTTGGTATCATGAACACCTTTCAAATTCAACGGTTTCTATCGACATGCCCCTCTACGCGCTCTCACTTTTTAGGCGTCTACCCCTGCGATAAACTACCCGTACTTCACGGCATTCGAACGCCTCTCTTGGCGCTAGTGGCTAACACTGACCCCAGCACCAAATCCGGGCAACACTGGGTTTGCATCTTTGTGGAAAAAAACTCGCATGCAGAATATTTTGACAGTTACGGCATAGGACCGCTTTCGCCCCATTTTCTCCGGTTCTTAAATTCGGTCTGCGGGACGCGTTGGTCCACCAACGCCAGAAGGCTGCAAGGTTTCGACAGCACCACTTGCGGTCATTACGTCATCGCCTACCTCACCCACCGCTGCTCCGGCTTACCTAAGCGTACATTCTTCTCAAAATTTCACGTCAGCAATCACGCGCATAATGATGTCGTCATTCGCAAAACGTTCAAAGACGCATGCCGCGCAAAGTGCTCTGACGCTCAGCAAACTTGTCAACCCTTGAAGGTGAGTACGTGTGTGTGTGTGTGTGTGTGTGTGTGTGTCACTATTCAGCACATCTAAGCTAATCCATCGTCTTGCACGTGCTTTCAGAAGACGCTCCTGCTCATATAAAAAGCAACGTCACGGTGCCGCTCGCCTCATTCAGAGTGTACCATGCAGCACGCGGATACAGTCATGCTGCCATGCAGCACGCCGACCAGGTAGGTCCGCACCTATGTATTAGCTTGCTTTTTTCTATCCCGTTTATCTCTCTATCCCTCACATTATTATTATTATTGTTTTGTGTGTTCCAGTATAACCGGATGTCAAACCCCGACCACCTCAAAACCCGGGGAAAAAAGGAAACTGCCCATCTTCGACCTCCAACAGCATCCCGACAGCCCTGCTCCGCCAGCACAGTTCCAACACAGTGCAGTTGTGGGTCCTCTGGCGGATATCTACTTCCTCAACCCGCAACAAACTAAATTCGTCAGTGTGGGATTCTCCCCCCAGCCGCCCCACCATCTCGTCGTCACCATTGCCAAATGTGGACAGCACAACGCAGTCGTCATGAGTTCCTCGCAGTGGCACAAACTCGTCGAAGCCATCCCCATCATTCACAAACGCTTGAATGACCCACAGGGACGTCTACAGCAATTTCAGTTCAGCGACAGCGTCACCATCGTGTTTAAGTTTGTGTTCGGAAAGCTAAAGCTCGTTTTCAAAGAACCGCAAGGCGCATCCGTTACGCTCAACCAACAAGAATGGCACGTGTTGCATACCCTGCAGCGCATCATTACCGACATCATGTATCACAAAAAGAAGGAAGAGACGGACGTGCAAAATCAAATCATGGCATACCACAAGTACATGCTTCACAACCATGCCTCCAACGTTCCCTTACATAACATGAATTTCACGCAGTTCACCAAGTACATACGGTGCGCCAATTTTAGAACATTCCTCGAGGTTCATCATTTCCTCAACATCCATTTCGCACTGCGCATCTCACAAAATAGTCCTTAGTGCGCATGTATTTCTACCAGCGTTCCAACCGCACCTCACCCAAACATCTCGCGCCCTTCGCTCCCGCATCTGGGTTACAGAAATTACCTTTCGGTGTACTACCATGACAGTAAGATGTTTAAAAACTACGAGGTGGACGGTCACCCCTATAAAAATACACCTTATGCACTTCGCTTCGTCGACAGCACCTACGACGGAAAATCCGTCTCCGCCAGAGTTCACAGCTGCGAAACCAAAATTCATTTTGTGCTATCTAACATGTGCTTCAACGATATCCAGTTCAAAGCAGATAAAGAAGACGTACAACATCAGTGGTTCCTATTTGTGCCCGCAAGAGGTTTATACATCGTTTTCTACGAACAGCAATACATTTCCACAGACAAAATGCAGCAAATGTTAAACGAAAACCCCATGTGCTACGGCACGTGCTTAGCGGCGCATTTGGGTCGCGAAGCATCCTATATCATACCCGATCACATTCACGGCGTTTGCATGTTCAGCACCGTTCAAAACAGAGTTCTCCTCCAAGTCGAAAACCGTTAAATCAACGGACACAGTGTTTTTCCTGCGGATGTTGTGCAATAATCGCTAAGCGCTTCCGGCGGATGTAGTGAACTTCCAACGAACGTTTCCCCACCAGTGCTTCCCCTGATGTGGTAATTCTCCAACCAACTTTTCCCCCACCAGTGCTTCCCCCTGATGTGGTCGTTTGCATGTTCAGCACCGTTCAAAACAGAGTTCTCCTCCAAGACGAAAACCGTTAAATCAACGGACATAGTGTTTTTCCTGCGGATGTTGTGCAATAATCGCTAAGCGCTTCCGGCGTATGTAGTCAACCTCCAACGAACGTTTCCCCCACCACTGCTTCGCCCTGATGTGGTGTTTCTCCAACGAACTTTTCCCCCACCAGTGCTTCCCCTGATGTGGTAAATCTCCAACGAACTTTTCCCCCACCAGTGATTTCCTGCTTCCGGCAGTTGGGTTATATTTATGCACGCGCATTCTTTTCCCCTTCATTCGGTGCTAGCCAGCCGTGGGGAATGCCAGGACCGTCGTGTAAAAACTTCCACTGCTCGTTTTGCTTTCACCAAACGTGCAGCTGCGAACTTAGGCACCGTCTCACCCGCCTGTGCACGCAGTGTCAACTCGGTTTCTACGAAGACCTCGATCATCTCAACAAGCAAATTCAACAATTCCTTCGAAGGTACTCCGCTAGAAACACCACATGAACTGCTTCATCGTGCTCTTTCGGTATCTCGATAACGGACGAAGAATCCACCTGCTACTGCCCAGGGAACGCCAAGTGCTGCTGCAGAACGGCATATACATCTTCGAACGTTATCCCCCAAGCGACGTCGACCTTGTGTGGAACCAACTTCCCACAGACGCACAGGTAGTTTGCGCACCTTATCGCAGGTGTAAACAACACTACAACCTTCCTCATCAAACCACTCATATAGACGGTCCTCCCCCGTTTATCAAAAACTGCCATCTGTGCCGTCATAATGTCACAAGACGTCCTTAAAGAGCTAGAAGAACTTTCCAGCAGCGCCGACACTCTCAGCGTATCTACGCTTCAACAGCACGTACCATATCGTGTCGTCGGCGTCAAAACAATCGACACCGTTCACGGTACAAAGCTCGTCGCCAAACTCGACAACGACACACAAGTTTTCCTACCAACAAGATTTGCAAAAGCCTCTCCAGAACTCATCAACAAACTCAACTCTACCTCATTCTGCATCATATACGCAGGCGAGGAAAAACTACGCAGCGGTTTCAAACGTCACATCGTCACGTTCTCCCCATATAACCCTAAATAATGTCCGACGAAACCTATCCCGTCCCCGTGGGGAACAATCTTAACCTACAACTCATTCTCAACGCAGCTTCACCTATCCGTATCCTCTGCATCTCCCACTCTATTTCCGCAACAGCAGAGTTGTCACCATCACACTCGACGTCCAAGGGGCTCACGCCGTCCACGTCAAATGCGTACCTACCAAAGTGCACCAGCATCAACAAGACGCACTATGCATCATATACCTCGGCAACAGCAACATTCCTGCTCTAACCAACAAAGTCACATCCACACGATGCTTCTCAACTAGCCATTACAACGAATTTACCATCCCCATCTATATACCAACCTTCACCGAGTTCGTCAACGAAAGTTTCTCTCACCTGCTCGTCACCTGCATCACCAAACCTATCCACCAATTTACCGTCGATAGCAGCCGCAGCGATGACGAGGACTCAAAGTGCACCACGTACTTTAAAATCATTGTTGTGCGCGAAATCTGTGTGTCCTAGTGCCTCAACAAACTATGAATTTTAATGTGCTTTTTTTTTCTCCTAATATTTCTTATATTGTCCATTTATTGTATTCATATGTTAATCTCCTGTAATCAAATAATCCATTATGTTATTCTCAAACTATGTATTCATATGTTAAGCAAATAATACATCATGTTAATCAAAACTATGTATACATATCTTTATCCAATGTACTGTATTCAAATTATAAATAAAGAAAACAGTCCCGGATGAGCCAATTGCAATAACGATAATCCTCCCGCTCAGGGCGCTTTTCAAACTTCCCGCCGCCGCCGTCGCACGCAGCGACACTAGCGACACTAGCGCCCCTAGCGGCAGGATTATCGTTAAGCCAATTGGCTCATCCGGGACTTATACTACTATCACTACTGTCATATACCTGTAAAACACTGTGCACATGGTCTGCAAAGTCCAGATTAAGCGCTGATATACCCATAAGAGTTTTAGAAAATGCCATATTAGCACCAAGTAAAACTCAAGATGAGTTGCAGAAATTCTACTGGAATTGTGGAGTCATTAGGGATACCACTCAGCCTTTTTATTACTTATTCACGGACATGGTAATATTGATGATCATTTTAGCCCAAGCACAGATACATCTTTAGCAAAGGGAAAGCTACGCAGTTGTTGAGGACAAAGCAGGAATTTCAGGGGTGTACAATTTATCTGGTATTGAAAAAGACCCCACAACTCTGATTGAGGGTTTACTATCTTTATTGAACCTTGTTCTTTTTTTATTTAATCATTTTTCTCTTATTTTCCCTAACATGACTACCAAATTATTCCAAACATTTTTTCTACCATTTCCAAAAATCTTTAGTGCCAAAATTTGTCTGAAAATTGTCCCATTTCTTATTGCATATTTCATCTCTCCATATTTTAGTTTCAAGACACCTGTTATACAATGTATGTCTTTATCTCTATTCCCAGATAATGAACATACTTCATTTGCCAGTTTTAGGCCACTTAACCACATTACACTTGTTCTGCTCAATGCAAATCCTTCCTTTCCCCTTTTATTACAAACATTCACATATTTCCAATCTCCATCCTATTTTAAAGTACCTACAATATTTCAAAGTACTCTTATCTTCTTGATTACCCCATATTTCTTACTTATTTAGTCATCTATCCTTAGTTTTATTTTATTCCACAGTACTTGTGTATTAATTATCTACTGACTATCCATCTCTTCCATTCCATTTTCATGAGCTATTTTCTTTGTTTGAGATAACCAGCTTCTTTTTCATTTGGTCTTTTCTTATATCTGTAAACAATCTTTGCCTTTGTTTCCTTTTTGCCTTGATTTCGATTTTGTGCCAACATTTCATATACCTTTAACTACTACACCTTTCCTATCAGCTCTTCCCAGTTTGCTAGGGCTACCCCATTATGTACTGCACTAGGTATTCCAGTGTTTTATAAAACACACTATGAGTATGATTGATACTCTCTCATCCCTTCTCTCTATCCCAAATTACCATCACATACATCATTTTAGATTCCTCTCTCTATCCCAAACTACCACAACATACATCATTTTATATTCCACAGTAGTTGAATAAATTCTCTTTAGCCAGGCTACACTCATAATTGGGATTTTCTTCAGATGCGTTCTTATGCTATTAATAGTTTATTTTATTTTCCTAGTATATTTTGTCTCTGCTATGTTCATCTTCCATTATTGCTTAACCTCACACATAGGTAGTCAAATTCCCTCACTACTTCAATTTTGTTATTCTCTAACCACGATTTTTCATCTGTTTTAATTTTGTGTCTTTTCGCAAAGCATAATTTTAGATTTATTTCTGTTCACTTTGTTACTTCATTCTTTACAATATCTTGCTGTTACTTCTAATGCTTTGGTTGGCCCTCTAGAAATTATTCTGCTTCTACTAGGTCATCCACAAACAGAAATCCTATAATCCCTTCATCATTAATTATTGGACAATGTGTGTTCTCCTCCTCTATTTCTTTTAGTATGTCATCTATAAACAGATTAAATAATATTTTACTTACCTTACATCCTTGTCTTAGGCCCATTATATTTGATACCCCTTCATGGCTTTGTTACCCATATATCTAGCACAAAACACATCTGTTTACAGCCTCTGTATTAACCCCATAAACTTTCTGCATTTCTGTTAATATCATCAAATGCATTTTGTAGATCTGCAAAACATATATACACCCTTTCTCTCTTCTTGGAAAAATATTTATTTATAATTGTTCTTATTATAAAAGTAGTATCTACAGTGGATCTACCACTTCTGAATCCCATTTGAAATTTCAGTAATTTTCCCTCTTTCTCTGCCCAATCCTGTAAATGTTTCACTAATACCAATATGTACACTTTTTCTATCACTGATAGCAAGCTAATGCCTCTGTGGTTTGCAGGATTGTTTATATCTCCTTTTCTTTGAAAATTGGCACAGTCACACATGCTTTCTAATTCTGAGGCTCCTTCCCACCTTTTAATAATATGTTAAACAGTTTTACAAGTAATGGTCTTCTTCCCTCTTCTTCATATTACACCTTCCAGAATTCCCCTGTAACACAGTCTATGCCACTGGCTCTATTGCTTTTTAGTTGTGTGACTTGCTCAGTTATGTCATCCTATAGTATTTTGTGGTTTAAATCTTCAACATGGTTTTTAAACTTCCCTAATACTTTTGCCTGTGCTGTCAAGTTCTTTCCTCCCAATAATTCCATGAAATACCCCCTCCACCTGCTTGGTCCAATTCTGTTCCCCTTTGCTCCACTTTACTGTGTACCCTTTTCACTAGTTTCCATATTTGATTACTGTCTTCAATTACTACTTTATACTTCTGATTTGCTATTCTGTCACTCCACTCTTTCCTTTTTCCCTTCATTAGACATTTATAGCCCATCATACTATAAAAAAAATGGTTCTCTTTCATAACTCACTTCTGTTGCTTTCCACCTTCTTGACTCTCTTTCCATCCTTTTCTTTGCCAAAAAACATGTCATTATACCAACCCTTTTATCTAATTACCATCGTCTCTGTCACTTTCATTTTACATCCTGCTATTGTAATTCATTTTTCTAGCTGGGACATTGCTTTGTCACACTTGCTTTTATAGTTGGTTATATTACTCTAAATTCTTACCTTTCCCTAAATTTATATTATTATAAAATATTTGTCTTTCCACTGTTCACCACCTAAAATTTTCTAAGGCTCTTTCCTTTTTTAATGTAGTTATTGCTTCAGCTGTTATGTGTATCAATTCTGTTACCTAGTCCTTTATCCTGACAGTTGTGATATCCATATATATTGTTGTTTTTCTGCTAATGTTGTTGGGGAGATTGTTTATATATAATATGCTCAGTAGAACACTTCTTTGAGGAATTCCATTTTCTATCATGCTCCAGTTTGAGTGTGTCTCACTATTGCTACTCTTTAAAATTGCCTTCTGTTTACGGTTGGAACCATTTTAATGTTATTTATACCATAAAATTCTAATTTTTTAAATAGCATTTTATGGTTTAACAAGTCGAATGCCTTTTAATTGTCAGTTATGATCACGGAGGTGGATTGTTTTTCATCCAAACACATTATGAAGTATTTCACTTATCTCTTTCTGTGTTCTTCAATTGTGCAAGAAAATGTATTCTTTTTCTGTTAAAAGTTATCTTTGAAGGTACTATGCCCTGCTTGACTTTTTGATGACAACTTATTCTTATGTGATGTACCAAGAAGCCAAAGCTGTCCATTAGCTCTACAGAGTACATATCATTAAATGTATAATGCATATTTGTGATGCACGATTCATCTCTTATCTATTTGTATTCTTTACCATCTAGATTTCAAAGTGTGTTCAGAAGGGCCACATTGGAACAACTAGATAGGAAGAGAAAAGCTCCCCCATTCTTGATTTAATAGATTTGGTACATTAATTTTCCTACCATAATACTGTGTAAATCTACACCCTCTCTCACAACAGGAAGATATAACAAAACTTAAAAAACCTCAAATAGGACTGTACAACAAATTAAATATCTTTTTACTTTCTTTACTGGGACAGAGGAATTATTGCACTTGGTCCAATTACTTGATATTGAAATTTTGCTAAAAATGTATGTTTTAAGATCACCTAAATGCCTCCCTTTGAGAAAAAGTTATATATATATAGGGTGGACCATTTAAGTTGGAACTGTACAATATCTGTAAAACTGAGCATTGTAGAAATGTCTTTAACAAACGTTGCTTGATATTTTGGGAGAAATGAATGTTATTAGTTGTGTTTTATTTGGAGGACGTTATGATGATCATTTTATGGTCAATTTCATTTTTTAAATGGGAACCTACAATTAAGGTCAATTTAAATTGACCCTAAAATGATCATCAAAATGTCCTCCAAATAAAACATGACTAATGGAATTTACTCTCCCCCATAGTATCAAGCAACTTTTTTCAAGACATTTCTTTCTGCAATGCTTAATTGTGGAGATGTTTTACAGTCTCAGTTTAAATGATCCACCCTGTATATATATACTGCATGAGTCTTATCATCCTGCGGATTGTCAAATAGGCAACCCTGTATTCTACAGACGATGTGTAATGCAGGGGCTGACACCGCATTCACTGGTTAGCTAATTAGGGCTATGGTGGTGCTTGTTGTTAGCATGCTCTAGTAGTGCAATGGTTAACATACTGGAAAGTCATGAAGGTTGGAAGTTCAAATCATGCCTGCAAATAAATAAATATTTTATTCATTTCTTGCATTTATTAAAATGTTCATTAAAGCATATTCTAACAAGTAACAATCTGTGTTGTAATGAAATTCACATAATTAAACTAATTAAGTGAAATGACACTTCCATGCCAAACTATCAGTTCTTGTCAGTTTTACTAAACATAAAAAAGTACCTTCAAGTGGCAGTATTTGAACCTGGGATCTTCACCACTGAAGGCCAATATGCACATTGTTGCACAATGAGTACAAGTCACTGCATGCACAGCAGTGCAAAGCAGTCATTTCGGCTGAAATTGATACGATGTGATACAGTGGACAGTGTTTATGGTACAGCCTGTACAACGCTGGGATTGCATAACTTCTCAATCCCCAGGCTGTGAAGACTCACCCAGTATATATATAGTGTTTGTGTGTATGTGTGTTGGAGAGAGGGTGAGAGAAAGAGAGAGTGCAGAAATATAACTGAAAGTCAGTTAAATACCAAATGCAATAATGGAAATGTTTTAGGGGTAAACAAAGCTGGCATGCTTTGTTTTGCCAAAAACACTCACAGGTTTTCTTTAAAATTTTATAAGTGTTTTTTTGACAGAAAACATGCAGGTAGGGAATGGGCATGCAAAAGGATCATTATAAACATAAGAAAAGCTGTATATATATTCGACATCGAATAACTCAGTTACTGCTAAAAATAAACCATCAAATTTCACAATGTATAATCAATAGGTTTCTGAAATTGAAGTAAAACACGTACATTATGAAGGTGATTGTAATTATTTTAAAAATATAAAATGGAATGTAAAGTTTAATTTCACAGTACTTGTAATAGAGGCTTACATAATACAACATCAAATGATTATTCTGTTTATATGCAGACAAATGCAGAAAAGACTAGTGTATTGCATTAACATTGAAGAAAACTTTAAGAATTTAACAGCTAAGGTGCAGTATTAGGGAAGGAATATTATTTTTTGCAAAATTAGCAATTATCTTCCTATTAGAAACTTGCTTAAACACTTGCAGAAATGTACTAAAGCAGTTGTGCAAACATCGCCCATTAAGGTTTTTAATACAAATGACATTATGGGACCACTATAAAGTAGTTCATACTTCTAAGAGTGAAAAGCGCATATAAGATACCCCTACCCAAAATGGAAAGCTAAAATCTCTATAAACAAACACAAAAATATAGTCTATAAGACTCATGTTAATCAGGCATTAAAATAAATATATAACTAGTATGCTTTCATTTAGTATTTATAATGTACTGATAAATTATCATGGAATGACAAATTGTATGAGATATTGACTTGGTGAATAGTTGGCATAGATAAACTTTTGCATAAATAATCGGAAAAACCCTCTTTATACCCTTTTGATGTTATATAATTGAGAAATACTTAGACATTATCAAATACTTATTGCATGAAAAATGTAGATCTCTTTAAAATATATAATTTATGTTAAATAAAGTGTTTCTGACATAATCCAGTTCTGGAATATTCACTGTTGGTAACCTAAATTTATTTAGAAGTTTGGCACCGCAATAACATGAGCAACTCACATTTGAAAGTCCTGGGTTCAAATCCACGGGGTCAAACCAGTCTGACTAAAGGTTTCTGCGGTTTTCCTCCATTGCTACGCAAATGCTGGGTAGGATTATTTGATCTGCAAATTTACCTATCATTCCTTTCATCACTATATTTCATTTCATTTCTTTCTTCTTCCTGCCATTCCAGGCAATGGGTTGATCACCCATCCTGGTTCTGCTATGATTTATAGTTTTGCTCCTCATCAGGCTACCGACCCAAGACATTGACTTGTGATTCTTTGGGTGTGTAAGTCCTACAAAAAGGAGCTAAACACTGAAGAAGGAGAATGCTATCTAAATTTTCCATCTTTTAGCAGTACATTTTGAGATGTACAGTCAGTTTGCCTTTGTAGTACAAAGTGGGATGGCTCAAGTGGTCACGTCTGTGGTCTGCATTCGGGAGGTCCCGGGATCGATCCCCGGTGACCGCCCACTCTGGCCCATGGGTTTTTCGTGGTTTCCCTGGGTTGCCAGGGGAATGCTGGGGTTGTTCATCTTCTACCATGACTCTCCTGCCCCTCATTTCCTGTACCCACTATCTTCCTTGTCATCTGTTTCAGGGTTGTAGAACCAGGCGAGAGTGTTCGGCGGGTTGAGCTGGGTGGTGGCTTGCGCTCTCTAAAGGCTTCCTCCCTGGCATCACTGTGGTACTGCTTAGTTAGGTCTCTCCTCAGCGTTGGGCTTTGCTCTGGGGGACCCTGGGGGTTGATGGCTTGTGGATAGGGACCGGGCGGCATTGGCTGCATTCTATAGGAAACACTAGGGACCGCATCCATGCTTGCGCTCGTTGGCATCCAGATCGGTCGCCCTTTGGCTCTTTCCCCTCATCCTTCCATCCCAGGGGTCATGTTGGAAGCATAAAGGGCCGACTGGCCTGCATGTGGTGCTCTGCCCCGGTTCCAGGGGCCCCTCCTTGATATGTACCTATTGCCTTTGTTGTTCATGAGTCATGCACTGTGTTTGTAATATAATAGCAGAATTTCTATGATTGTTATCTCAGCCTATAAAAGGTCCATTACTATGTTATTTGTTATACTATCATATAACCCAATTGAAAATGTTTCTGAAGAATATTAAAATGAATAACAGAAATCTGATAAAACATTGGTTCTGTGTAAAGGGATATTTTAGTGGCTACATTATAAAAACCAATGCCCTGAAATAAAAACTATTTTGTGGTTTTATGTATCACATCTAAAGTTAAATAATTCTACTACAATTTGGGTTTTTTGGTATATTTGTCATACCTCTCAATTCACTACCTACATGCTAAGCTGAGGTTGGCCATCCTCCTACGTTCTAAATCACTGCAATTAGTTAAATCCAAATCATTTTGTTTCATATTTTATACAATTTCATACTTCTTCCTAAGTATTTATTTCTGAATTATGTTACATAATTTCCTGATAGCTCACTTTGCACAGAAGCCAATGTTTATGAAAAGTCCTAACGTACTGCCATTCCCAAAACATAACACTCCACTATTGCAAGATAAGCCTGCCTTTACTTAAGTCAGTCAATGTCAGTTTTTAACCCCAAAAGAGTTTTCATTTGTTGAAGTCACTTACAGCATGCCTCAAGCATTTTGGAGAACACAGGATGACATGTTTTAATGTTTGCAAGATGAGATGGTTGATCATGTTTTGCAGTATGTTTCCTGCATCCTCAGCAGCATCTTCTAATGTACTTGCGTAACTGTGAACAGTCACATATTTAATTTATATTATTTAAATTCTATGCTGTTATTTCTTATTGAAATTAGCTTTCTCATTTGTGAGGCGGTACTAGCTGTGTTATAGTGATTGATTATAAAACTTTGAATATATAAACTGAGTTGATAAGTGTGGGAGGCTTAATTATATCAACAGCAACATAAAAATTGTTACTATGTAACCAAATATGGTGAGGACATCAGGATTGCAATGAAAATATTGTGTATAAAATCCTCTGAATTTCTGCTATTAATATGTATGTTATAGGCAGAGCTGTATTTATACATAGGTCTTATGGGCCTGGGACCAGGGCATGAAAATTAATGAGGTGACAAAAATGAGGTATAAATACTTTGAAAACTAATTTCTAGAATGTCTGCACTCTCATAGTGTTGAAAGTAAAAGGATGTACAAAGTGAAATGCAATCTTGTCAAGAGAAGAGGAATCAATGCTGGCCACATGGCATAGGTTGAATCGAGAAGGCTGCCAATTCATAATTCCTAAGACTTCTGGAGAAACATAAATTGTATTTCCAAAGAAACATGTGAGTGAATAGCTACTTGTTATTCATGTAGATGGTCTGCAAGTTTTAGTAAGAGTTATTTGTGTTATTTACACAAAATGGACACCAAAAAACGATTAAGTGGTGCCAAATACTGAAAATTAGCAGCGGAAGGAAGGAAAGAGAAGTGCTATCTCAGACACCAAAATTAAATTCATCTTTCACCAGAAAGCAAACTGCAACTCAAGCATCTTCCACTTGTATAATCAAGAAAATTGAAAATGAGTGTTACAGCACACAAGACTTTGATGATTTATACCTGTTTCTGATTGTGCATTAATTGAATTGACTCATGGAAGAAGAAATTGTTTAGATGGTGTACAACCAAAAGATTCAATCATCTACACACCAGGCAATGATCCATATTTTTGGGTGGCAAATTATTTACTAGGGACTACTTTGCCATAAATGAAGTAAAACAAAATGCAGACAATTTCAGTAATTCCAAGCTGTTGTATCCAAACAGACTTCTGACTATAGTACTATTTGAAAGAAAGCTGACGAATGGGGACATTGTAAAACGGGACCATTTAGTTGTTTCTGCAGGCAAAGTAATGTTTTTTGTGCTCCTTGTAAACTTTTTGGAGGGATATCAGAATTTGCAACAATTGGCTCCAGCAATTGGAAGCATGCAACTCAACTGGTGACAGAACAGGAGAATTCTGATTCTCATTGTAATTGTGTGTTAATTTTTAAAAGAAGGGGCTGTGAACTCTCTACAGTTGATAGGCATTTACTCTCTCAATCAGAAGAGGAAGTGAAGTATTGGAGAT
Organism: Deroplatys truncata; assembly: GCA_030765065.1. Lineage (NCBI taxonomy): Eukaryota > Metazoa > Arthropoda > Insecta > Mantodea > Mantidae > Deroplatys > Deroplatys truncata. The sequence goes on from CM060990.1 coordinate 195,501,304, forward strand.
ATGTACTCCAGAGAATAATAACTATAGTTAAGAAATTGTTCTCTCGTGGATTAGCATTCCAGGGAGAAGAAGTGTTGGTCTGTTAACAATGGGAATTTTCTAATTTGCCTAGAACTTATTCTAAATTTTACCCATTCTTTAAATGACACATAGCACAGTAGGGAAATTCTGGTAAAGGTAACACATTCTACTTACCATATGGTACGAGGAGCTGATTCAAGTTATGGCAAAAACAATAATTAGTGAAATAGTAAGGCAATGAAGGAGTCCAAATATTATTCAATTACTGTGGATTCCACATCTGACACAACACACAATGATAAACTAAGTTTTATTCTCAGGTATGTGAATAAAGATGGGTTTTCTAAAGTATTCTTCTTAGAGCTTTTAAAAATCTCACAGCTACAGGGAAAGAGCTGATGGATGCTGTGTTTAATTTCCTCTCATCTCATGGCCTAGACATAAGGGACTGTCAGGATGAATCATTTGACAGTGCTGCCAATAAGTCTGGCATATATTCTGGCCTGCAAGCAAGAATCAGAGAGGCCAATTCATTGGCATTTTTCATACCATGTGCAGCTCACTCCCTTAATCTAATGGGATCAAGTGTTGCATCTTGCTGCAGATTGTCTATATCCTTTTTTGATTTGCTGCAAAACTTGTACAATTTTTTTCTCAGTATCAACACGTCATTGGAGTATTTTGGAATCATTTTTTTACCTCGGAAAACCTTTCTCTTAAAACACATTCTCAAACAAGATGGCGCGCTCCAGATAATGCATGTAAAAGTTGAAATAGTAATTTTGAAGCCATTACCAAGGCTTTAAAATGCATAAAGGAATTTGAAGGTGAGAAATCAATAGTTAGGCAGGAATCAAAAGGAATTTTGAAAAACCTGATCTCTTATGAAATGGGATTTATGACTGCAGAGTGGGGAGCAATTCTGGAAAGAATCAATAGTGTTAGTAAAAACTTACAATCAGAGGATATGGATGTTGAGACTGTGGTAAATTTGTACAACTCCCTAATTTCTTTCTTAAATTAAATAAAAATTCTCAGTTAATATCTATATAAGTGGTGGAAAGAACCACATTCAAAATGTTCAACTAGTCTTAGCTATAGAGGAAAGCAGACCCAAAAGAATTAAGAAGCAGAAGAAATTCTTTGATGATTCAGAATCTGAAACCGAACCAGGAAATAAAATGACAATCATTGTATCCTGAGGAGTAGTTTTGTGCACAGATTGGACAAACTGTTAGCGGAATTAACAACACAAATGTCTTTATATAACGAATTTTCAGAAAAACTCTATTTTTATCTAAAATCCCAGAAATTAATTGTAATAAAATTTACATATCCCCTGAAAAGCTGCAACAGATATACCCATCTGATACTGATTGAGGGTTTGGAACAGAATGTGTTCATTTAAAACCCTTTCTTTTAGAGGAAGGAAACGACTTACCAAAGTCTTTACCACTTATAAACAACAGTTGACTGCTAAACAACTTTAGGACTAGTATCAGAATATAAATATGGTATTGAAGATTTATTTGTCTGCTCCTGCCACAAACAGCTCTGCTGAAAGTTTGTTCTCAGTGCTGAGAATTAAAAACTATTTACGTTCATCTCAAATACAACAATGTTTGATATTTTGCAGTGCTTGCTAATGAAAAAGCAAGATATAAACTTCTATCCTGTTAATTCTCTGTTATTCTGTGTTTAAATTCTCAGTAAATAGTTTTTGTCAGCTGTAGAGTGGTTGAAGGTATTGATAGATACATTGAATACTTAATGTTCACCATCATTTGTCTTGTAATCAGTGTAATTGATATATTAATAAGTGTAAACATTCTAAAACTTTGAATGTTTAGCATTACGTTTATTTAATCACACCAGAAGAGATTGGGCAGTTAAATTCTGTTTTAAAAAGCATATTTAATCCATTCTATTGGCAAAACACCTTAAAGTATCCAGAAATTTGATGGCTTGCACTTTTATTGTATATTTTATTAGCAATGTTTCTATATATTGGTTATAAATATCCTTGGCAATACAATTTATTATGATTATTTTATTATCATTATTATTAATCACATATGCTTTTACATTGCAAACATCTTATTTTACACCAATTTCAGGTTGTATACCAAATACTGGTTGTAACATTGGCTTATTAAGCCATTTGGGGGGGTACAAAATTCTTGGGGTCCTGGGGGCATTATAGCAGTTAAATATAGCTCTGATTATAGGTGTGATGAAACAGTAAGTAGAATAGATTTCTTTTAAAGAAGCTCTGTAATGCATTCTTCAAAGTAAAATTTGGTAACATGGATAAACCATTTGCATCTTCTAGTGTATGTTAGCAGTCTTATAGAAGGACTGCAATATTCGTTGCAGCTAAACAGAAATCATATGGTATTGAAGAGTAGAGGAATCATTATGAAACTTATTTTGTATGAGTAATATCACTGGTTATAACAAGTAGTCAATTCATTATTAAAATCTTCACTCAACTCATTGCTCATGGTTCCAACCTACCTTTGCCTACACCACTATAAAATAACTCAGTGACAGTGCATCTAAAGCAGTTTCCAAAATGCAGAGAATTCAATGTCTGCCTTTAAGAAGAATTTTATATTTCTTAGAAAATCCTTAAACAGTCCAAAAAGTAATGCTTTGGTAAGAGAAATAGGCCTCAAATTTTGAATTACTAGGCTCTGTACTGTATAATAAGAACATTTTGACCTCTGGAGTTACATTTTTATAATTAAAATCATGAGAAGCTTTTGCAGAAAAAAAAACTATAAAGAAGAAGATAGATTGATATATGCATAGATGTTAAAAATCTGATGTGTTAGGAAAAACCAAATGCAAGGATATCAAAAGAAGTAAAAGAAACACACCTATAATTATACCATAGAAAAAAATTTTCAATCTCTCTCAAGTGTACTTTATAGACTAGGTTTAAAATAAATGATAATAGATACAGATAGTAATGTGACTGTTTCATTATGCAAAACTCATACTATTTCCTTCTTATAAATCTAGTATTCTATCAACTCTCACAGTCTCTAAAGACATTGAATATAAGCAGGAAATAATACCAGGGACCTTATGTTACTGATGTTTTACAATTTTAAAGCAAGGGAAAATTCCTGAGTAATGTTGCCTACAACTTTTCTAATCAAGGATAGTAAAGTGACACTTTAATAAATAGTTAACATGTAGTCAAGGTCAAGAAGTTAACTAAGCACATCAGAATTATAGGCAGATTCAGGTAGGGGCTAAGAGTGGTTCTAGCATCCCCCTCCTCACTTAATCCGTAATATACCTAGGTATACAAAGCCTAGAATATTTTGCTGAATAAAACTAACAAAAAAAAGAACGGTATTGCAAATGATGATAAAAGGATGTTCCACAGAAGGTGCTCGATTAATGGCATCCACCTCAATGTCTCTTGCACTTCTTTTAATGAATCATCTAGGACACAGTAGGCAGAGGTTAATTTAAAACCATATCTGGTTGTTGTCATGTCCACCAACTCATCTGTCTGCGGAATATGCTGCTGATTGTTTTGATAACTCTCACGTTAAATTTATACTCATGATGTAAAACTACCTACTACTGGGTTGATAGCAATCTATAATGCTGATATTTTATCACATGTATTATGGGGATGCCTAAAATCTCAAGTGCTTGTTGAATTCAACTACTTGTACTTTCAATACACAGCCCAAATTCAAGTAGAATTATGAAATGCATTTTTAAAACTTAGACAATATAAGTATATCTCAGCTAGCATTAATTGTACTACTCTAGGTACGATACATATGGAGCATGACTTAATTTGAAATTACAGATAAAATGCCTATTTTTTGAAGGTGTTTTGCTTTGTGATACAGTTACCCTTATAAAATTAGCCTCTCTTTCATATAAACCTGATCAGGATGCAACAAAGAAAACTGTTAAACCCCTAAATTTCACATTGCTCATTATCACATATACAGAGGGTTCCAAAAATTGTATACATGTTTAATCCTCAATACCTTTGTGATAAATGAAGATACAGGGCTCAAATTTAGTGAAGATGCAGCTTAATATTCATCTTATTCAAATCACTTGAGGTGTTTAAGGTGGCCACTTATCAGCAGCCAAACAGAGTCGATGCTGCCAAACAGCGCCATGAACAACCTGCTCAAACATGTCCAGTGTATTCACTGCACATGATTATACAATATTTTCACATAGTGTAGCCAAGGTAGGTGGCTTTGCCTGATATACGACGGCCCTTAGGGTTGCCCAGAGATAAAGTCTAGAGTTGTTAGGTTCTCAGGACCATACAGGAATTCATCAGGGCCTCTTTAGCCTATCCATCATCCAGGGAGTTGTCAAGGTACTCTCTGATGTCTCAATGGTAGTAAGCTGGGATACCATCTTGTTGCTGATAAAAGCTCTCATCCTTATACAGCTCTGGCATCACAGGTAAAATCAATGTCTATTACCTTTCAAGATGAACTGCACCAGTAACCAGTGATGTTCTTTCATAGTAGAATGGTCCAATGAACCCATAGAGGACAACCCACACCATACATTAATCCGTGGTAAATTGACAGCTTTTTCCACATGCATGAGTGAATTTTCAGGAATTCAGTACAAGAAATTGCATCAGTTTACAGTCTGTTCAGTTTGAATTGTACCTCATCTGTCCTGACAATCTCATTTGCAAAAACTCCATCCTCATGCAATATGTTTTCAAACCACTGACAGTACTTAATTCAATGATCTGAGTCACCCTTACTCATTACATGCAGCAGTCTTGGAATATATACCTTCTAGTTTTGTTTCTTAAACATTTGCTGTGATACTTCGATTTACTCCAGTTTCACAAGAACAGTGTTTAATAGGCTTGTGGTGAGTGTGTAAATTGTTGTAACATAACAGCTATGTTAGCAGTACTTGTTATTACAGGTTGCCCAGAACGTTCTTTGTGCACACCCTGCACAGTATCATTGGCTTTGAATTTGTCCTGAACATACACAATTGTGAGATGCATCATTGGCTGTGTTTAAAACTCCTGTCTCCATTGCCAGTGTGCTGAAGACATGTTTTCAAACTTGAAGTAAGACTTCAAAAACACCTTCCTTTCTTCAAATGATAGCCTTGCAATCACCATTTTGTATCATTGTTAATGTCACCTAAACAAGCAAAACAAGAGTTACTAATCCAAGGCCCGCTAAATCCTAGACACTAAGCTACAATTTCATCAAATTTGAGGCTTGTATATCAATTCATTAAAAATATGATTGATGATTAAACATTGTATACACTTTTGGACCCCTCTGTGTGTGTGTGTGTGTGTGTGTGTGTGTGTGTGTGTGTGTGTGTGTGAATACATTAACAAAGTTACGCTCGTGCAATACGTCGTGACAGTCCATATGAGCAAGAGAGGAGAAGTGGTGAGAGTGGTGGGGGAGCACGAAACTACAAGTGATATCAGAACTCGTAGGCAGTCGCATACACATACACAACGCATTGCAAACAACTGTGTAAGCTTACCTGCATTTGAACTCAGCATTAATCACCCTCGCCCAAGGGCAATGGGAACACTCCAGAAATATCCGAGAATGACATCCGTGTGTGTTGCACAGCTTCATCTTCGTAATCAGACTCATCACCATCACTGGATTTTTCACTTTCACTTTCCTCACTATTACTATCGTTACCCAAATGAATAATTATTTCTTGTCCTTCATCCAAGAGTCCCTCATTTTCCATATATTTCTGTTCAATGTCTCTTACATGCCTGCAACGGCCTTGCCATTCTTCTGCAGTGATGGATGCGAATTTTTCATTGGTCAGTCCCACATAATCATCCATTTTGAAAGTTACGTTTTTGTTCGCAACCCAATTCTTAACGGTAGCCCAGATAAGCTCAATTAGATTGAGCTCTGGATGGTACGGAGGAAGTCTTAATACACTGTGGTTGCACTCTTTCAACAGACTATCTTATATCTTCGATGCCTGGGTTTTAAAGGATTTATGAGATTATATATTTCAGGTTTGCGGAGGGAAGGGAAATCTGTGTTAAGGAAGTCTTCTTCTGGAAGGTGAGTCTGTAGCCAGGAAATCACAGTGTCTCTTTTTGAATTAGATGAAGGAGCCTTATTTAATTGCACGTTATGGTAGGGAGTATTATCGATTACCAGAACTGAATTTACAGGTAGATTGGGTATTAATCTCTCTTTTAGCCATTTCTCATAGTTAATGAAGTTCATTTCACTATGGTAGTCTCCTGTTCTTTGGTGGGACTTAAAACGGACATAAGCGTTAGGGATAAAACCCTGCTCTCCACCAGCATGGATTATTATTAGCCTTTGACCTCTTGAGACTGGGCAAAATAAACCTTCTAGGGAATCATCGCTCCAGGAATGTGGGGTGGTATGTGAGGAATGAATGTAGGTTTCATCCATGCATACAATGGGTTTGCCCTAGCTGCGAAATTTAGTGATCTACCTTAGATAATTTATACTACGCATGTCTCGTATGTCCTGACGCTCGATCAAGATTTTGCGCTTGTTTTTTGTTTTACGCCACCGAAATCCTAGTTTTAGGAGGATTTTGCACAATGTTGACATGGATCCTTTGAAACTGATTGAATCTTGCAACTTTACATGCACTTTTCTTAAGGAAGGCCTCTCCTTTTCTGTTACATAAAAGTCGTTTACGGTTCTGCGGACTACCGCCTCATTAAAGCTGTACAAAACTGATATTGTTGATTTTCTTGGCCTTTCTTTATGAGGGGTGGAAAATGAGGTGGACACGCCGGAATCAATTGTTTTCTTTTCCCTAACAACTCGCATGCACTACTTTCAGAAACACCTGTAGCTTCTGCTACTAGCTGCACTACATTATTGCCTGGTAGAGCATTGACATTACTTTGGCGTATATTTTTAAAATATGCGTACACACTACTTATGATTTCCCTGCTTTGGGAATGTAGCACTTTGCCACTAAGTTTACTCTGAATGGGCAACATGTCTTACGCAATACAAGGAAAGAAAGGATATGTGCTAACAAACAGCGATCGGAATTGCTCTTGAAGTAATTATCACACTCACAGCAGGTGGAACACTGATCCCCACCTCTCTTATTATGCAAGTGGGATGGTCAGTGCATCTTTGTCTCAGGAGTGGGGGACTGTCACGACTGTACACGAGCTGTACCTAGTGAATGAGTTTTGTATTTTGAGCTTCCTTTGTAGATGATGTGTAATTTACAGATTTCTCATTAGTGAATAATTGGAGGGTATTTTCATTTGCAGGCATGGCTGCTCAGAGACTGCACTATATTGTGGCAGGATTATGGAAACGCTCATGGAGGAAGCTGAAATAAAGAGATGCGTTTTATATAACCCCAACCTTATAAAATTAACATACTATGCAGAAGTATCACAAAAATATTTAATCCAACGACAGTGTATGAACACCCTAAAAGTAAGCATTTCAGTTCTTGCGCACAACAGTATGTCAGTGAGAATTAGGCATGCATTTAGTGTGAGCTAGCTAAACTTAATTACAGGTCTGTATAATATAAATTATTTTGTAAATAGAGCATAGTATCTTAAACCTCTGAAAATACAGAGTAATCCGATATGCTTTACCCCAAAGCAAATGGTTTCTCCCTATTGGTGAGCTCAACATTCATTCACTGCTTATGAGAGAGGGTAGTATGTCTACCTGCTTACAGTCATATTTTGGATGTTGTCAGGTTGATGGCTAGGTGTGTGTTTGCATAAGTTTTTGTTCTTTTCTTAATTCTACAGTACATTCAATAAATTATGGGTTAAGCCTTTTCAGTAGCACAGCATGCCTTTATATACAATTCAGCTGTGTTAGCCAGCTTGTGAATTACAAAGAAGTTTAAAGAAAGAAGTAGAAGAAATAACTTTTGTGCTTATTCATAGTGTTTGCTTTAACCCTCCATTGTGCACAATGTATCTGATAGATGCCTTTGCTGCATTTTTCAACATGCAGACATACCGTGTGAAGTGCTTGCAATGCATTACAGCTTCCTAAAACAACTTGCAGCTCTTTCTTGTTCATTATGGCCAGCTGTCTGCTTTTTCATTTCATTAAGAAGTAAAGATATCTGTGAGATACATTGTGCCTGCTCACATACCTCATTGTTTCTGTAGCCTTCTTTTCTGTTGGTCACCTTTTTATGCAAACAATTTCAAAGAAACAAGAAGTGTTGAATGTGTGTAACCCAAATGACTTACAGAAACTGACAATACTTAGGGATAAAAATGAAGATTATCTTATGATAAAGCTGTGACAGAAGCCTGTCACAGCTACACCACAGAATTTTAGCCTCAGTTTACTGAAAAAGATGGGGTAACTTAATGGAAGAAAACTTGATCTCTGCAGCAGAGAAGAACTAGATCATAGAATTTGCTTACTCATCAGCATAGAGTTAGGAGTTAAGTTACAGATGCTAGTAAACCTGTAGGTAGTTGGAGTTGTCTGATTACAGATGACATACTAGACATAATCATCACATATGAGGAATGTCGTTTCAAAACGTATTAAATCCCATCACAATCGAAATTTAGTTTGATGCAATTTTCTGCTCTTAAGTAATGGTTTTACAGTGCTATTGATCAAAACCGATGCATTCCGTATTCGCTCCTATCTTTTTTCCTTGTTGAATTTGGAGTGTCGGAGCAAACTGTATTCTTTTCACAAAACTGATCGGCTCAAAACGTATTAAGTTTTAGTGTCAATTTCTGATGTTTGTAAGCCTGCCTGATACCGCGAAAATTTGTTTCTATACTGTTAGTATGATTTATCTGCACATTAATTGTTGGTTTAATGCATATCTGCGCTGGGTGTTAAAATGGAAGGTTCTGCTGCTGTCGGTGAAACATCAAGGGGAAGTAGGAAAAGAGTTCAAGGAAAAACATAACGTGAATCTGAATGAGAAGCAAGGTTAGTTAAATGCAGAGTTAACATTATTAATATTAATTTGTCATTTAGAGCATCTTGCGTTACGGCAACAATTAAATTTTCATGCTTCATAATTTATAAGCCTCTACATTGCAATACTCTTTATAGATATGCAAACTCGGATTCACATTTAACAAATTTTGAAACCCCATGCCGTCATAAGGAAGGATGATACAAATGTGGCACTATTCCAGCACACTTTTTGGTGAAAGTAAGGAAATTGGTATATAGCGTACCAAACAAATTAGGCCAAGGTTCAACTGAGCCATATAAAAACAATATCTTCTTCAAAGAAACCCAAACCAGGAAAAGTTCCGAAAAGTGATCAAGCAAGAAACAGTATTGTTGTAAAATATGAGGTTTGTACTTGTTACTTAACAATGGAAATATAGTATCTAAGCAACGATTAGCAATATAATCTTCTAATGATTATTTAATTATTAATATGAGGAGAATGGCAGTGTTACTTAACTTGAATTTAACTTCATATTCCTGTTCTTTTTCTAATCATTGTTTTAGCCGTTTTTGTTTAATATCAGACTTAGTAAAAGTAATAAGTAACTTGAGAGTTTTAGCAAATAAAAATATTAACGTTTTATTAACTTTGAAAACTGCATATTTTAGAAAATGCCGTACTTAGTTATTTCTTTATCTTGAATAAATTTAATAATTAATTTTCAGGTGAAAATGGGAGATCAAGCACAGCCTTTGTGTACCCAAATTTTCAAGAAATTGTTTGTCTTAGGACAAACGAGACTTAATAATATTGCAAAAGGGTTTAAGTCAGGTGAAGGTATAAAAGAGGAGGGAATCGTAAAATTGAACGCTATGCAGAGAAAAAGAAAAAAGTAATTGAATTCATTACGAAATTAGAAGCGAAGGAGTCTCATTATAATCGAAATAATAGCCAACAACTTTACTTGTCTGCTGACTTAAGTATCACCAGATTATTCAAAATCTATAACTCAAGTGTTTCTGAAAACCTGAAAGTAAAAAAGTGGTACTTACAAAGCATTTTCCGCACAAACTTTAATATCGGTTTTGGATCACCAGCAACTGACGTATGTAGTTACTATAGCCACATGACTTTTCAAATTAAAAATAAAGAAGACGCATCTGTAAAGAACCGCCACCTAGTGTACACAAAGCAAGATCCAAAGCATTCTACAAACTGATGAAAGAAAGTTCTCCTGGAACAGTGTCATATAGCTTTGACCTATAGCAGGTGCAACCATTGACAAAGCTGGCTATTGGCGAGACATACTATTCCCGTCAATTAGCGTTCTACTCTTTGTGCGTTACTGATATCACTACAACTTCTCCAGTATTCTTCACATGAAACGAGACTGAATCAGGAAGGGGAGCAAATGAGATTGCATCAGCAGTACTGCCAGTTTTAGAAGAGGTAAATTTTGATGACAGTACCACATGTGTCAGGTTGTTCTGTGATGGATGCGGAGTGCAGAATAAAAATATCCACACTGTCCAAGCTCTTGCCCTCTGGCTCAGTACAAAGCACCTTCGCATATTCGTAAAATTATAATGCACTTTCCAGTCAGGGAACACTCTTTCCTACCAACCGACAGAATTTTTGGAGTGCTAGAAAAGATGTTGCATAAGAAAGAAAAAAATAATTATGCTGGAAGAATACAGGGCTATCTACGAGCCAGAACTGCAGGCACCGTCAAAACATTCGGAGACAATTGGGTGGTAAGGGAATATAAAGAACTAACATCACAGTTCAAGAAAGTGGAAGGAATAAAGGAGATGAAGGGGGTAATGCTGAAGAAGGCCCACAAAGGCAGAAAAGTACAGATAGTTCTCAAATTGGAGCCAACTTACAGACGCAACGATCCAAGCAAGGTCTATACCACGATTTTGAAAAGACGTATAAGAACAATATGTGAGCCATCTGTTCTGTCAACCCGAAGAGCTGTACCTGATGTAAAGAAGTCTGATGTAGAAACTCTTTTCAAAATGAGATTTGGAGATAACTGACAAAGGGTAGACGCTCTACAGTTCTGCATTTCTGCTTTCAACATCGATGTTGCACCTGATGGCAGTACTCAGGATGCTGAAGCATGCGACTGTCTGCATGAAGAAGATGGTTTATGGAGATGTGAGACAACATAACATCCAGTGTGTTCTCAATTCTATTCAGTATTCTCTTTCTATTTTTATTATTGTTATTATTATTATTATTATTATTATTATTATTATTATTATTATTATTATTATTATTATTATTATTATTTTCTTATTTCAAATCCCCATAGTTTGTGTCTTAACTGCAATATATTGTTTCATACTATAATTTGAGCATGATTAAAAACTGATAACTATAGTAAAGGAACAAACACTGAGGTAGAATGTCACTTCAAAATACCAAAAGGCTATTAAATCCCATAGACGGATCAAAATGTATTCAATGAAATTAAATAGCTATTAATTTTCTCATGATGGGAACAAAATGTATTTAATTCCAATGTGCTGCTTCAAAACGTGTTAAGCGGATTCTTGAATTTAAAATTACTTAGGAACAAGCTGGTATACCTATTTCACATTTCATATGATTTAGTTACTATTTCCTATACAAATATTTATGCACCACGTTTTTTCTGAAGCACTGCATATTTTTCAAGAAAAATGTTTTATGGTTTCCTGCAAAATTAGGAAAGGGGGACTTAATACGTTTTGAAACGATGCTCCTCATATGCCAACCAGTACACTGAGTTTACATGAAACAAATTCAGCAGTGAAAGAGATGCTGATTTGACAACAAAAGCAAAGATTAAACATTCATTGGTTTTCTGTATTTGATAGAAGTTTTATGCAGTAGCAGGCTATCTTTAGAGGAGCTATAGAGTACAGACAGAGATGGCGTAGAGGAATTCCAATTGGTAATGATTTTGAAATATTTCAAGTTTCTTTTTTGTTGCTTTATATTTGATGACAGATCTTCCTGTAAAGAAAGAAAGAAACAAGATTATTTTGCAGTGGTGAGAGATGTTTACATAGCATTTAACAGCAACTGCCAGAAATGTTAGTCACTGGGAGAGAATGTCACAATCGACAAAATGCTGGTAGGCTTTATAGGGAGATGCAGCTTTAGACAGTATATTCCATCTCAGCTTAACATATGGAATTAAAATCTATGTTTTGACAGATGCCAAAATATTCTACTGTCACAATCTTGAGACTTATACCAGGATGCAGCCTGATGGCCCATTCTGCATTAGCAACAAGCCCTCAGACATCGTGAAATAGTTTGCAAAACCGAAGTACAGAAGTGGAAGAAGCATAATTGCAGATGAATGGCTCAGTGGCTGCAATTTGGTGACAGATCTGCAGAAAGAGATTGTCTTTGTTTATTTGAAAAATATACCACATATTCCAGTAGAGTTTGTTAATATAAAAGGCAGACATTAAAAGTCCAGTAAGTTTGCGTTTTCGAAAGAGGCTATCCTTGTTTCTTACCCTCCTAAGAAAGGAAAGAATATCCTTGCGATAACCATCAAACATTTTGATGATGCCATTGAGCAAAACTGGTGAAAAGCAGAAGCCAGAGATGATAACATTTTATAATGAAACAAAGTCTGGAGTACACAAAATATGTCCCACATATGATGTTGCTAGAACCCATCATAGATGGCCTTTAGTGGCATATTTTGCTATCCTGAACATATCAGCACTGTTTGCTCAAATTCTCTTCCTGGGCAATGGAAAGAAATAAAGATCAGGAGGCTATTCTTGAAAAACTTATCCCAATAGCCATTCTTTGATCAGCTGTCTAAGGAGCTTGCTTGCCAGCTGAGTAAACACTACACTTCAAGAAGGTCTTAAAAATGTTGGTCTACAGAAATCAATGAGATTTCTCCTGGCAATCTACAGAAAGTAAATGCAAACTTTGTAACAGCTGTTCCCTAGAATAAAAAAAGAAGTGACTTTCCAAATATCGCTGCAAGAAATGTAACATGTACTATTGTTCGGAACATGCCAGGTAAATTTGCAAGAAGTGTCCTTAGAATTTGCAATAAAAATTCTCAAGTAGGTAATATATACTAAAATGCAGCTACAATATGTGTTAACTGTGATGCTGTTTGTGAAATTCAAAAGAAATATTGATGCTTATTATTTACGATATATTTGCAATATATGATGGTCGTTTTTTAACTAAGAACCATTTTGTTATAACATATGAAATATCTTATTTGTGAACATAACGTTTATAGAAAACGAATTTATGTTTCTACATAGTCACCATTAATCTCTAAACACTTGTTCAGTTATAGCACCAGCTTTTAGATGCTGTCATCGAGAACACTGCCGCCAGTCTATCTTGCACATTTTTTGTATTGAAGTTTGTCAGTAACAATTGCATAAATTACTGACCTTGAAACATGAGGGAGATGTTGATGAAATTCGTCAATAGTGAAGCACCTGTTTTCATGAATCTTCTCATCAATGTTTGCATCATCTCTTCACTGATGACAGTAGGTGGTGCAGATCGATCCTCATCATGAACGTTTGTCCTCTCTTCATCAAACAGTCTGCATTACTTATGCACATTTTCAACATCCATCACACTTTTCTCATACACTGCAATTTTTACTGACAGAGTGTGTTAATTTGAAGCTGTTTGAAGGGAAATCATGAATTTTTCAGCAGGATAGCACTCCTGCACACAAAGCAAAAACCACGCAGCAATGTTTGGCAACCAATGCCCCACGGTTCATCGCTGCTGACTGGCCTGGTGGAAGTCCGGACCTCAATCCATTGGATTATTCTCTGTGGCAGAAGCTTGAGGCGATAGCATGTCAAAAATGGCACCGCAATATTGAGATATTAAAAAAATCAATTGTGTCAGCTGTCAAGCCACTGGACACAATTTGTGCAGCTATTGATGAGTGACCTCAACGTCTTTGCCACTGTGTTGCCGCACATGGTGATAATTTTGAACGACAATATGTTTATTGTGTAGCATTTTTTGTGTTCTTTCAGAATATATTTATATTAATGGGTTTGGATAGTTTTATTTAGTATATAGTTAAATGCATTGAAAGTACTGACAGAACTTTTGGCAGTACTGTGTATATAGAAAATAAGATCTTCTATCTGTATAACTATAACATACACTCACATCAGTTTCGCTGTACAGTGAGTGAATTGGTGTAACTGTCCATTTTGCTACTATGTAGCGGGATTTATGGCAAACTGAAAAGTGAATGGGGACTCCCAACTTCCCACCCGTACACTCTTGCATGAATGAAATTTCTGCAGTAGTGTGCTACCACCTAGTAGCATTGACGTAAACTTGTTGCTGAAAGATGGAATGATAAGAGCCAGTGTACATCCTCAAGTGTGTTCAACCTATATGTATTTCATGCATAAGGTAATTATATCATACCAGTTGCACATGTGCAAAAGCTCCTAGAAACCTGCACAAGTCAAATTGTGCTTGTGGCTCTGTTGCCATATCTTGAGTTTAAAGGAGAAGCACAACAGATTTAAATGCCGTAGATTTTAAATTACTGCATCTATGTTATGTGTAGTCGTCCTCTGTGGTGTGGTGGTTACCATGTTAGCCTCTAGTTCCTGAGGTCGCGGGTTCAAACCTGGCGTAGGGCGATGGATTTACTCGGGCGTAAAAATCCTTAGCATGGCTTCCTTCAGAAAGGAAGTTAAGCCGTTCGTCCTGTGTCATAGATTTATGGCACATAATAGAACCTCAAGCCTGATAAAGAGGCCTTTGAGCAAAACTACCTGTCTTTCATGCCGAATATAGAATGGGACGCTAAGGACCACAGCAGTTAAAGAGCGTCCATAAATAAAACTCATTTATTTTAATTTATGTTACGTGTAAAAGCATTCAAAGAAAAAATATCCAATAAATCTGAAAGTTGTCAAAAATCAGGGTGTATATGTGCTCTTAGGCTGTTCATATTGCTCTTGTGCTCTTAGATAGCAGCCTTCACTGCAATATGCCAGTCACCTTTAAGAGCGTTAGGTAGTCAGTGAAAAGATGTTTGTCAATGCTGACTAGAAGTAGGAGGTCGACATTTTGAACACAGTAAATGTGTACACAGTATATAGGTACTACAGTTGTGCAGCTAGTACTGTGGGAGCCAATGTGTGTGATGTAGTCTCCCAGTGTTGTAGTACTGTACTATTTTAGTTAGTGTGGCTGTTGATTAGCTGAGTCAGGTGTTCACTTACCTACTGTATTACATTCTGAATAATCCATACTGTTTGCAATGCATAAATAAACAAAAATTAATGTGTACATTGTGACTCTTTCACCACCCACATAATTCCTGGTATCTCGATACCAATGCAGAACATACATGGATTTTTCTTGTTCGTTTTCATTTCCATGGTTCTGCATTATGGGGAGTGTGTTGCATTCATTTTGAAACAGCCAAGAAAGGTTTGCTGTAAACCTCTTGGTCTTGGAATGGTTTATAACTTATAACAAACTCCTTCAAACAGAAGAAAAAGAAGCAGAATAAGAGGAAGTAGTGGTAGTGGTAGTGATTGTGGTCATGGTAGTAGTAGTAATAGTTTATTCAAAGGTAACTTAATCTAACTTAGCAATAAGCTAACATACTCCAATCCTACAATAAGTAAGATTTTCCACCTGTCACTTATTAATGCATGTCCTTCAATATTCCAGAATTTAACTTCACTCATAAGGAAAGTGCTGTCTGTTTATAAAAAACACATACTTATTTAAATATTAGTTTCAGTATTTCCTCCATTTTAATGAATAGAAATAAAACTCATTCAAGCCACTGCAGAAATATGGTGATCTCCTCCAAGTCTTCTGTAGGCAAATTATGGCATTGTTTTAATTTATACTTTTCTCCCTTTCTCTAAAAGGACATCTCCTTTTTGTAGATTTCTATTTTAAAAGCAGTTGCTTTAGTCAATAACAGCTCCAGTAATTTTGTAATC
Source organism: Deroplatys truncata (assembly GCA_030765065.1). Lineage (NCBI taxonomy): Eukaryota > Metazoa > Arthropoda > Insecta > Mantodea > Mantidae > Deroplatys > Deroplatys truncata. The sequence goes on from CM060990.1 coordinate 195,517,263, forward strand.
TTATGCATTATTTCAGGTGAACAGACTAACCTACAAGTTTTATCAGATTGTTACACAATATTGTAAAAATGTAAGGTTCTTCTTCACGGTCAATCATAATCAATTATTATTAATATTACACAAATTTCACATTTTGTGTAACATACCTTGACCACTTGTATTGCTATATCGCTGTTTCTATACTTTTATAGTTGTAAGATCTAATTTTCCTTGCAAAGGGTGGTCTCTGTTACATAGATGAGGTTCTCTGCATGTACCTTGATGTCATACCAATTGTCACAAACAACAGTAAGGTCTTAGAATCTCTGACTATTGTGATATGCAGAACCAATTTATACTGTTCATAACATTCACTCTGTATGTGAAGTGACTATCAATAAGAATTATCAGTTTTTCTTTAGTATGTCATGTACTTTCTGAAGCATTTTAACAAAAGTAAAATAAACCTTTCTCTGTATACAAATGCAGTTGTCTTTCTTTTTCGAACTTATACTGTTGGTAACTACTGCCTGATTTTATAAGAGACTTAAACAAAATAGGTATACCTTAAAGTAACAGGTTTAAAAACTTGATCTAAATCAATATTCGTTGTGTCTTGATAAAAATGAATGTTTATGTTGATAATATTTATTTAATAACATTTCAGATATCTTTCGAAAGCAATCATGCAGCAAATTTATGTTTAGTGACAGCAGTTGAATTTAAGGTAGCACTTACACGGATGGCAAAGAGTAACAACTTAATTTTGAAAGCCAAGTCAATGGAAATTCTTGCAATGTTGCTGAGCTGTAAAAAAAAGGTAAGAAATTAGCCATATAAGATACCTATATTACAGCCAAAAAATACCATAAAAGCAAAAAGAAAACAAATCAGGCTGCAGAAAAGTTTTGACAAACATTTTATTCACTGATTCTTTATGTCATTCACTTACCTGGAAGAGAACACATAGAATATATCAACAAAACTATTTTCCTTGAAAAACGCTTAGTATATAGATATGGCATGTATGCATATTGTGACTAAACACCAGTTACATCAAAACACACTTTATTTGTCACTTAGGCACTCAACGTAGCGCAAACATACTTGAGTCACTTTTGGTACACACTCCAAATCTCAACCAAACTGCACTTTCCATTTTTCACTCTGTCACTTCTTCTAACAGAACTCAACTGCCTGCCCTGGCAAAGCAGACCCCTTATATACACATTGCATACAAAATGGAACTTTCTAGAAGAGGAACCTAAGAGAACACGCTGTAATGAATGTTCCAGAAGAAGTAAGCAGCACATAATGGGTTATTATTCCACATTGCCTATTGTTCAAAGAGCTAATTGAAGGCTCCATCCAAGTGCCAGGCCAGGAGGCATTCACTGGTAGCTCTGCACATGCAATCACAATATGCTACATTCTTTTTATTGAATTTTTGCAACTTACAGTACAATAACTCCTATTGGCACCAATGATTCAGTGACAAAGGTACCACTTTTTCTAAAACTGAATTCTAGTAATGTTGTTTTGAGGTAAGTGCATAATTCATGTTTTTACAGACAACATTTTTTATATATTTTCCTTAATCTCTACAAAACAGTCACACAAGGAATACAGTGCCTCCCCTGTATCACATTAAAATATGACTGATTGGAAATTATGGCTTAATAATATCTTGCTTTATTATGATGTTCAGATAAGTTAGTTTGAAACATAACTTAATGACCTGGATGAAATCCCTTAAAGGCTAGCTCAACTGCATAAAAAACTGCAATATACTAAAGAAGGAAAACTCTTTAAAAGTAAGAGGAACATTAACAAAGGTATTTGATAAAATATATCCTGATAAAGCTGTCCATAAGGTATGCAGGTTATTGACAATGGGCTATTCAGTATAAAGGTTTAAGCACAGTAATGTTGTTTACCTTCTCTACTACACACTTTATAGTAAGTATTGCATTCCATCCAAAACATCAATGTCAAGAAATATATGTTTTGAGACCCCCTGAACAAGAACAAAAGCATTTTTAGAAAAAGGTCCATATGTCTGTCTGACTGTGTATTTATGTGTCTATGGCTGTGAACAGCATAACTCAAAAACAAAGGGTCTGATGAATAAAAACTTGGTATTTAAGTTCTGTATCCTCCAAAGATGTGACAAAAAATGTTCAACAAAATCTTCCCACCCCAAACTACCCTTTAGATGAAACATTTTTTTTGTTTAATTTTTTATTTTCTTTAAAAGGCTTTAATGATTTTGATTAAAGCACCATAGTTTAACATTACAATGCCTGAAGGTGGTAAATTGACCACTTTTGATTTTCAGATGCTCATATTGTCACTGTTTTGGAAGCATTTTCCTTTGGTTTTGTGACTTTTATTCACTTTTAATGATGTTTAGCTTACCAATATTTGTTTTGCATTTCAGACGTAACTATTTAAAATAATAGCAAATTTACCATCAGTACCCGGAGGTGGTCAATTGACCGATTCCTTACCCACATTTCTTACAATTTGTATAGCATAGTTACAAAAGACAACAATCATCACTGCACAACAAACATATTTCTAACTTAGTTTAGGTAGTATGTGAATCATTGTCATGGTCATGGGCTCAAACCCAGCGAAGGGTGATGAATTTTTTGGGGTGTAAAAACCCTTAGCATGGCTTCCTTCAGAAGGTAAGTAAAGCCAGTGGTCCTGTGTCATAGATTTATGGCACATAAAGGAACCTCAAGCCAGATAAGGAGGCCTCAGAGCAGAATTTGTGGTCTTTCACGCCCAATATAGAATGGGATGCTAAAAACCATAGCAGTTAAAGAGTTCCATAAATGAAACTCAATTTCATTTTTTGAGTCATTTTCAGCTCTTGTATCTGAACCTAAAATTTTGCTTAGCTTTTCATTGTCACATAGGTTTATGTTGTAGTCGAGCTTTGTCTTGACCTATTTTGTAATGTGACAGGCTGTTTACTAAGCACACAGTGCATTGCTTTCACAATCATGGCCTTTCTGAAGCTGAAATTCTGGAAGCTCTTTGGAATGTGTCTCCAATGCAATCTGTAGTGGTTGAATTTGATAGTGCATTTACAAAACAAAAGTTCTGGTAATGAGTATGACATACCTTCTTAGAATGTTAGCGATAATGATTCAACAGAGGCATCCCTGGATCACACAGCTGATGAAACTGGTAAGTGAAAAGCTCCATGCTATAGTATGTACATATAAGAAGACAATGTGGGGACTCTTTTTTTGTTTTGGCTTCATGCTCATACTGCACCAAGTGTTTGGCATGGTGGTTTTGATATCTGAGGTGCACCTGCTGCTCTCCATGGAAGAGGGAGGGAAAGAGGTAAAGGGGGAGGCAAGAAAATGTTATAATCACTAACATTGTTGGATATGCATTTTTTTTCTGTATAAGATCTATATATTTTATGCCAAAAATTTCCAGTAGTACAGCATACAGCTGTGAAAGAAGACCTGATATCGATTGCCAAAAATATGTGGCACAATGGATATACATTGCATCTACAAACTGTGCAGATAGGTGAGACCAGCAAAATGTTATTTCTGAGGCTGCTGTTCCTGTAGGGCATGCTAAATACTATGTCTTGAAAGAATCCCCAGCCAGTACACTTTGGTTATTCATTAGTGAATCAGGTTGTGACTGGTGTAAAAATGTACTGAAATGAAGGCATGCATTGCGCTCAGTGATAATTCCTGGACTTAGGACATGGAACAGCTAAAAGCATTCATAGCTGTACTGTATGCTTCAGGAGCATATTGTATAAGGTCTCTATAATTGCTAGATTTGTGGAATTGTGAATGGGGACCTCTTTTTCAATCAAACAATGGCAAGAAACAGATTTCTAGAAATCATGCAGCTTCTTTGGCTTGATATCAGAGCTATGTGTCAGCATTGTAAAGAAGGAGAAAAGTTTTGTTTGGCCTCTGATGTCTTGACCAAATTTATTGACAATTGCATTGCATGCTACAGGCCATCTAGCTGTGGATGAACAGCTTTTTCCGTTGAAATGTTGATGTTTTTTCCCTCAGTATATGAGTAGTAAGCCTGATAAGTGTGGTGTAAAATACCGGTTGCTTACCAATGCTAAAGTAAGGTATATTCTAAATGGATTTCTGTACCAGGGAAAAGATGAAACTAGACCTACAAATACTAGTCTAGGAGACCATGTTACTCTATGTCTCATGGAACCCTTTTTAGGAAAGGGAGAAAATATCACAATTGGATTATAATAAACAGAAGTATTTTTGATTGTGATGTTATCACACTCAGCTCTATTAAATAATTTTTTGGCTATACTGTTTTAATATGAATATTTATTTATGTTTTCAGTGACAACTCCAGTTACTGTTATTGTTTTACTGAGTGTGATGGAAATTGTAGTCCAAATTCAGTAGTTTCATTTTATATGATTGCTTGAAGAGAGAGCTACAAATTTTTTGTCATACCTTCAAAATAGCATTCTTATCTGACATGACTGGAGGACAGAATCAAAACTGTACAGTAACTAGATTTACTGCTTGGCTTGCAAAAATACATCAAGTAGACATTATACAACTTTTCCCACTTGTGGCCACAGCTTCTCACAATGTGACCAGAACTTTAGACTTGTAAGGCAAAAAACTAAACTGAATAAGTGACCAGGGTCAAAATTCAGTAGACAATCAAATTTGTAAAACTCTTAGCACAATAAGTGACTGGAAACCCCAAATATTATGTTAGTGCTATGGTAATGTGTGTTGAAATCCTTCTACCTTCAAAGTTGTAATGCATACAGACAACTCTGCAAGTAGGATAGCTTTCGTCTCTATTTCTTTTGTGTAAGTCAGTATCAAGAAACAAAACCCCATTCACAATAATAAAGTATGTGATAATCAAAGTGACAAGACTTGATACTATTCCATGGTTTTGGACCAATAAGACAATTCTAACATCTCCGTATTTAGAAATCTCCTTTCATTCATTCATTCCTTCTTTCTTTCTCTCTCTGTTTACCCTCCCCATTCAGAGGACTTACATCCCCCAGGACTTGCAAGCCAATGCCTGTGGTTAGATGCCTTCTCAGGGAGTAGAGAGACTATTTGGATCGGATACAAGAACAGGATGGGTGATCAGCCTGAATCTTATGTGAGAGTGAGAAAGGATATGATATGAAATGATAGGAAAATGGATGAAAGGAAACGTGATTATGGAGCAGTTGGTAGTATGAATGATAGGGGAAACTTAGAATCCAGAGAAAACCCACCCAGATGCCACTTCGTTCACCACAAATCCCATATACGGTTACCTGGGATCAAATGCAGACCACCTTGGTGAGAGAAGAGTGAGAAATCTCCTGTCAAGACACAAAAATAAACCAGTGTGAGAAATGCATACCCAGACATTAACCATAAGAAAATAGATAATGTAAGAAGTTGTATAAAGTTTTGATTGATGTTGTAATGTTCAATGATGGAATGATAAAAACAAGGCTGAACATAAACTAAATGTGGTTATTGATATTATTTAGTAATCAGCTCTTTATGTAATTACCTCATAAAGTCTACTTTTCTATGAAGAGAGGGTTAAGTTTAACTTCAAGTAATGTGTTCTACTCTTATTTCTTAAATTTTATTACCAAAAGTAGTCTCCATATAAAAAGGGGCTAAATTCTTTTTTTTTTCCTTTTCTTTCTTTCTTCCTTTCAAGTTTGAAACATTTCAGTATTAGGGTAGATCAGACCAAAATATTCAATGCTGTATAAGGGATTTGATCACAGATCTCCCACTTTCTGTGCAATTTCTCTAACCACTGAGCTACCATGATGACATACTGATATGACAATAAACTCTCAACTGTCTTAAATTTTTCTAGGTACAAATCTAATTAAAATGCAAATACATTAGCAGTTCACCGAAAATTGAAATGTTTTGCGTAACTTTCAAAGCCCTTATCACTTGTTGATTTCATGATTTCTTGTATACCTTGAGAGGAACTGTAATTATTTTCTTTGTTTTCATAAGCATAGGTTACATTTTATTTCAGTTTGTATCATTTTGATAATGTCTACAACAACATTTTTCCCAAAATTACTGTCACCAGTTTCACTTTATTATCAATATACACTAAACTTTCATTAATCCAGGCTCTTAGTAATCCAGTCCACATTTGGCCTCTAGTCACTCTAGCAGAAATGACATGTGCAGTACTGTTAGTTAATTATAAGGTTATACAATGGAATATTTGAAATTTTGGCTTCCTTTACAGTTCAGTATCATAGCTTCTAAAAGGAAACACATTATGCTAAACCTCAAGCAGAAACTTGAAATTGAAATAAATTGAACTGTGATTCTTCACAGAAAGCCATTGCTGCTGAGCACACTGTTGGACGAGCAACTATTTATGACATCAAAAAGAAAGATGTTATTCGACAGTACACAAGCCAAATAGACAGTGAGTTTGGGAAACAAAAGGGTATGCAGCTGAGTGAGAATGAAGAACTGGACACAGCTGTTTATAGATGGTTCATAGAACAACAGAGTAAAGGAATTCCAATCAGTGCCCCGATAATAAAGGAAAAAGCATTTGCATTTAACAAACAACTTGAGGGCAGTAACTTGTTTGCAGCAAGTGAGGGTTGACTATCAAACTGGGAAAAGCAACATGGTGTGTGACAGCTGACAGTCACAGGGGAAAATCACTTACCTAATGAAAAAATGCAGAAGAGTTTGTAGAGAAAATAGGGAAGATAATAAAGGAAAAAGATTTAACTGCTGATGCATTGTACAATGCTGATGAAACCAGACTCTTTTACAAGAAGCTTCCTTCAAAAATATTAGCTGTCAAGAACGAGAAGGAAGCTCATGGATACAAATAACAGAAACAGCATATAACATTAATGGCATGTTGTAACTCAAATAGGAGTCATAAATTACTGCTCATGGTGACTGAGAAATCCCAGCATCCACATTGTTTTCAACATAGGGACAGGAATATACCACCAGTGCAATATTGTGTTCAGAAGAAAGCGTGAATGGACATAGGCATATTCCCTTTGTGGTTCCACGAAACATTTGTACCAGCTGTGAGAAAGGCACTGAAGAAGGAAAAGCTTCCAGTGAGAGCCATCCTTATAATTGACAGTGTTCCCAGTCATCCTTCTGATGTGACTCTAAAGTCCAATGGTATACAAGCACTCTTTTTTCCACCCAATGTGACAGCTCTGATTCAGACATTGGGTCAAGGCATTTTGGAACCAATTAAACATCATTATCAACATGCACTTCTTGTCTCCTTGCTGAAAAAATGTGAAAATGATGCTACCAAGGCTTTATTGAAGGTGTGAAAAGCAGCCAACTTACACGATATTGTTTTCCAAACAGCAGAAGCATAGGATAAAATAATGGAGAACACTACCATTATGAAGAACTGGAGAAAAGTGTGACCATCCATTAATGCAGAATTGGAGCCAGTACTGAGCGATAGCAATGAGCCAGTCATTTTGGAATCATCAGTTGCTGATACTTTGTACATTGGCATGTTCCACAAGCTTCCAGGAGGAGGAGAAATTGATAATAAGATGTTACTAAGTGGCTGAGTAAGGAAAACTGTGAGATGGACCAAACTTTAACATATGAAGAAATAATCAAAAGCATGCAGCAAAGTGATGATGGAAGTGTGGAAGAAGAGGACATAGGGGGAGAGAGCATGAAGATTTCTCACACTCGTGTTGCTGAAGCTGCAGATATCTTCCTGAAGTGCATTATGCAACAACCAGTGATGTTACTGCATATGTACACACTTAAGGACTAAGTTTTCTATGAAAATGAATGTATCTTTGGATTTAATAAAGTGTAGTCCCTATATGTATAAACTAAATTTCAGACACTCTAAATAATCCGGCACTTCTACTACTTCTGCCACCTATATTTGCAATGAATGACCGGATTAGCAAGATTCTAGTGTATTTGTTGTTCAATAATTACAAGAATGTGGCTAACAGTTTATGTTTAACTTACATTCCAGCATTTGCAACTTACACTGTGATATTGTACACCTAGTGGAGTTAATGAATTATATATTATTATGATTACAGTACTGTTTTGTATGAAGGTGAGAAGAGATCAGAAAATGATTACATAAGTGCAGTCATACTACCAGCATTCTTCTTGCCTTTTGGAACAGTATGTATAGTATCCATACCTTTAGGGCTTTTTCTGCAATTATACATAAGCAAAAAATGACAAGAAGGGCTCTTATCTTATCATGCTAAGGTATTCCAAGTGAAAATCTTAGGTTACATTTTGCCTCTGGCTTTTCTCCTAACTGCCTCACTTATTATGGCATTAGAGGCACTTACTTTGGATAAATCTACTTCTCTTTGTTTTGTATTTAAACTGAAGTACAGCATCATTCCTGGTAACTGGATGGGGGGAACAGATAAATAGTACATCTAGGAAAGCGTGGAAAGCATTGCATTTCGTAATGAGAATACTGAAAAAGGGGAGCGCAAAGACCAGGGAACTAGCCTACAAATCTTTAGTGCGGCCGGTTATGGAATATGGAGTAGCATGTTGGGACCCATACAAAGTCAATCAGATTGATTCCTTAGAAAAAGTACAGAGAAGGGCTATAAAATTCATAAGGAGAGGTAAAGATTTTGGGTTTACAAAAGGTGAAGAGAATGAATGGGAGCCGCTAAAAGTAGGCGTAAAAAACATAGATTAGTTGCGTTATTTAAAGCTTATACTGGTTCAAATGCTTGGGCGGATGTTAGAGAAAGGTTAGAGAATCCAGCACACTACGGTCGAAACGATCATCTGTTTAAAATTAGGGGTAGAAAGTGCAGAACCGACGTGGGAAAATTTTCTTTTGTTAATAGAACCATTGAGGAATGGAACGAATTGCCTGTAGCAGCCTTTCAGGGCTGTCCTCTGACCTTAAAGCAGTTCAGAAATAATATTAGCAGAATAAATGTTGGTTAATTAACTAGTGTACTCATTTCACAAACTATACTATTAAAGTTGACACTACCAGGTTGAAAATACTGGTAACTAAATATAAGGACCAATTGTAAATAGTTAAGTACCTCGAAAATAGTTACGTACTTTGTAAATTGTTAAGTACTTTGTAGATAGTTAAGTAAATTGAGAATAGTTAAGTAAATTGTGAATAGTGAAGTAAATGGTGAATAGTTAAGTAATTGTGAATAGTTAAGTAAACTATAAATGGTTCAGTAATTAGGGATTTTAAAAGCTTCGTTAATATTTAAAATTGATCATTTTGTATTGTTAGTCTTGTTTATTATTATTATTATTGTAAGCTAGTCATGGTGATGTAAATTTAGTACGGTTTAATTCTGCCACCGGGAAGTACCCAATTGCAGAATAAATACATACATACATACAACTGAACCACTAGTGGCCAGCAAGAAATTTTGCTCCAAACTTTCCTTGGTAATGTTTTTCTAAAGTCAAGATTTGGTGATATAATTGATCTCCATTATCTATACTGATCAATGTGCAATTTTCTGAGGAATATGTAATTTCAAATCCAAAAAATGCAACTAAAATGTATCAAAAGACAGCCATTGTATACATGCTCCTTGAAGTTCACTAATCTGTTTACACCAGGTATGCCACCTCTCAGTGTTGCTTAATCAGTGTTAAAATAAAACATCTTAGAATATTCCACAGATCTGTGGGACCGTAAAATTACTTAGATGTTTTCTTTATTTGCAAAAATTTGTAAATTTACGATTAAATGCCAGTCCATATTGATCCAATCTCCTCAAGGAGTTTTAGATTACATCAAGCTTCTTGCAAAGAGGAGAAAGCAAAAACGTCTCAGATTCCACTAAAGCCTCAAGTGGAGTAAACTTTGTAGTTTTTATTCACTGTCAAAGAGGGCATTTTGTTTTCTTGAAATGAGAATTTCCAATTCTGCTATATCATTCTCAAATTAAACAGTAGTGCTTAATGTTATAATTTTGGTATCAATATTGATATTAATTTTGATATTGCTTTCAAATGTATAAATATATGTTTTGGATAGAAGGAAGGATGGATGGACAGGAAAATTAATAAAAAAAATGTATGCAAGAATTCATCAACTGAATAAAGTATAGGATTTAAAAGTAAACCTTTTAAACATTCCCCTTCAACTATTTATTCTGTGGAATTTTCTTATCCTCAGGGAATTTATAATATACATCAACTTCATCAACTTGCACTGACCATATGTACACAAATTTGAAAGGGAAAGTTCTTGATGTATCAATAATTGGGAGATGACTTGATAAAAATTATGGGCAATTAATAGAAAGTAAAGAAAAAGCACAGAAAGTATGAAAACAAAGGTACTAGCAGAACTAGTAAAATCATGACTCAGGTCTATTATTCAGTTTTGTACTCTCACATAAGCTAAGGTATTACACTATGGGGTAATATTATGCAAGGAGAATTGCAAAAAGCTTTCAAATTACAGAAAAAGACCATCCAAATAATAGGCAAAATAAGTATTAAACAAATGTGTAGAAACTTGTTTAAGAATCTAAACAATTTTAACTGTTCCATGCATATACATATATATATATATATATATATATATATAAATTGTAATATACAGACTTATAATTTCAGGAATAATGACGATTATTTCAGAACAACACTGAGGGGTACACTGAATAGTCGTGTAACTGAAATGGTAGGAAGGGATTTATTCAAAAAACTATCAAATGAAATAAAGAATATAAACCAACCTAAAGCAATAATGAAAACCATAAAAAATACTTAACTGAAAACGCATTTTATAGTATAGAGGAATTTAAATATGCAAAAGCTATGTAAGATTTTTGTGTATCATGTAACTATGTAAATAAGTTATACTGACATGTCCTTTAAATGAACTTAAAAGGATGAAAATAAAATGAAATGAAAAGTTAAAAGAATCTTTGATAATAATACTTTAATTTCACTGAGAGACAATATAAAACAAACAACATTTATAAAAATATACGTATAAAGCTACAATAATATATGATAAGTAAGCTTTTTATAAATATGTTAAAAATCACCTTTAGAGGAGACTCTACCTCTATGTAAGGCATCTGCAATAAACATAAAATGAACAACTGGTCTGCTAAATACATAAATAAATCCAAAATGAGAATAAGATTCCTATCCAGCCAAAAATGTAGTATATCAGATGAAACATATCATAGATGCATAGAAAACTATAAAAACATTTTGAATAAAGCAATGACTGAAGAAAAGAAGCTACATAGCAAAAGACTTCTCTGTAATGCTGAGAATAAAATAAAAAGAAAAACATGGGCTATAATAAAGATGGCACATAAAAAAAACCCTTGAAGTTATGTAGAACATTTTTAAATTATGAAAGAAAGTGCCTGAATATTGAATCTAAAAGAAAGAAGTAACACTAAATGATTAGTAAATAAACATTTTAACAAATATAGGAATATAGAAAATGAAAACTGAAGTAACAAACAAAAGAACAATATGTAACTCAATAGTAATTATAGAAACTACAAAAGAAATTATCAAACAGATAAGAACATTAAAATGTAAAATATGTTATGGTATAGATGAGTATTCTAATGAGACGTTAAAATATTTCAAATATGAGATAGCTGAGATAATAATCTTGCACATAATAAATGAAAGTTTCAAATCAGGAAAATTCCCAAACTAAAACAAATAATAGTTAAACCAATCTATAAACCAGACTGCAAACCAATGACAAGAAATTATCAGCCAATGTCATTATGCTCTGGGTTTTCATAAAGTTATGGAAGGCATCTTTTTAGAACAGCTCCAAAAACTTTGTAGCATATCTAAGATTGTATCAGAGTACCACTTTGACTTCCAAAAAAATAAATCTCCATACATGTAAGTAGTAAAGGAAATGGCAATTATTAGGGCAACAAACTGAAAGGATTATGTGATTGCAATCTTTCTTGACTTTTCAAAGGTATTTGACTTTGTGGACACTAGGAGGATTATTATAAAACTATGGGATCACAAGGTATTCCTTAGAGTGGATAAAATAATATTTAATAGAGAAAGCAATGTGTAGAGATAGTACAAAATGTGAAAGGAAGTTTACCAAAGCTTGATTATAATTTGTACATATAACACATGGTGTACCACAGGGCTCTAAGCTAGACCATATTTATTCATTTTGTACATGAGTTCAAATTCTGTATTTGAAAAGATATACAAAGCAGAAGGATTAGCTGTTTGATAATGTATGCAGATGATACACTAGTAGTTTGTAACTGCAAATACAGAGGCAGTAGTGCAGAACAAAGCATACGCAGTATCAAAGATGGTAAGTATACATTTAGCAGAACTAAGAATGACATTAAACATAAACAGAACACAGTGAATGCAGATTAGTTTAAGTAATAAAACAATCCAATATCACTTCGGAAATACAAAATAAACAAGTCAAACAGGTAACACAAATTAACTTTTTAAACTTAATTATAGATAAAAATATAAAATGGAACAAACATATTGAAAAGATCTCAAAGAAAGTAAACAGTGGAATATACATACTAAAACAAGTGACACAAATCATGGATGAGGATAGTGTAATACAAGTATACTATGAACTTATATATTCACACTTAAATTATGAGCTTATTTTATGGGGTTCAGCAAGGATGAAGTATATTATGTTGAAAATGTTTATATTGCTGAAAAGAGCAATAAGAATCATAAAGAAAACCATACAAAAAAAGAACTTGCTGTAGAAATGCATTTAAAACAATTTATCAACTTTACCCTGTTTGTACATATATGAATATTTGAAATATGCAATAAGGATCCATAAAGAGGATAAAAATGTGAATGTACACAATCACAACACTATAAATAAACAAAAATTATTATTTTAGAAGTAGATTAGGAGGTTCGCTTGGACATAACTGTATTGAGAGGATCTGTATAATCACTTACCTTGTGCAATTAAAGCAATAAATGAAACAGGAAAAATTATAAAGGAAATTAAAACATACCTGTCAAAAATTACTTCTATTCAGTAGAAGAGTATAAAACAGGAATTATTTCACACGTTTAGTAATACCTCTCCTGTAAATAAAATTTTGTTAAATCTTTGTAAAAGCACACACACACAGACACACACACACACACACACACACATATATATATAATGCACTGTATATTTTTTGATGAATTATATAACTTTTTTACATTGATAAACAAATCTGAATAAATATAATTATAACAGGTAGCAGTTCAACTTTAATGCATTGTATTTCCACACTATAAGAACAAAGGGATTAATCATTCACTATTACAAGTTTATTAAAATATTAACAATTATTAATACATTTTATTAAAAACAAAATATTAAAGATATATACTATAGGATTGAAATTAAGTATGTGTGTAAACGTATTAATACACATGCTTTTATCTGCTGTCTGTTTACTTATAAAACGTTACTGTACTCACATTGAACTCTAGAGAAACTGGACCATGTGCATGCTTTCTGTGTTGTGAAGGTATTGATGATTTCATTGACATCTAGTCCTTTCACATTCAATACTGAGGAGGCTGAGTTCACTGAGCCTGCCTTGGGTCATAGAATACTGTAGATAGTTGTATATAAGCTTTAGCTTCAAAAATGATCATTTGGCCAAAGAAACACTAACCAAAATAGTTAGAAAAAAGTAACATGCTGTACTATGTCTAGAATGCTAGCACCTACAATTGAATTTTCTATTACTGATAGATTTGTTAAGTCAGCTGCAGAGGTTACTGAGGCTATTTCTTTTTTTTTTTTTTTGGAGCATTTCTGAAACCTATTAGATGATCTGGGAATTCACTGGATAAATCTTCCTCATATTTATTTTGAAGAACCACTGCTGTATTGTGAATCTCCTCATTGGAAGCAGAATTTAAAAATTTTGGGTAAATAATTTTGCAGAAATTGTTAATATTATGCATACCCTCAAATCTGCTTTTAATGGGCTACTATAATGTTTAACAGCTTTTAAAAATGTGGTTATTGAAAATGTTTTGGGCTTACTAATCACTCATCGTATCACAATTCATCAAAAAGTTTTCTTTACTTTTCAAATTGTGGTGGAATGCTCCAGCTCTTTGCCAAAGATTTAGCTGGTGACATTGCTTCTTCAAATTATTTCAATAACAAGATAAATTATCAGCTGTATGCTGAATAAGAGAACATACTTTATTAAGAAGTTACTTTTCTGAATGCATAATTTGTTATACTAGATTAGTTTATTTCTAAAATCTTTGATTGCAACACTATCTGAAAAATGAATTTAATTTATTTAAATGGTTTTATAAAGCAATGGCTTATTCTCTTCCATGCTTTTTTGTTTTTGCATTTATGTAGATGATATCAATATTTTGAGCACCCTAAGTACATCTACATTAGCAATATGCAGGGCTTTAACAGATTGGCATCTCAAAGACCAATGTGTTGAGCAAAGCATTTTAAGGTACAATAATATACCAAATGTTCCCATCTTTTAATGTCATGACTGAAGAAAAGACACATTTCTACCATGTTATAAAAGGACCGAACTTCTTGAATTCCACATGCAGCATCATGAAGTTCTAGATTTAAGTTATGCACAGCTGCAGTTCTTTGTCTCTGTTCAGTTCTTTTTCTGACATACTGGCGCAACCATCATATCCCTAACCATGGTATTTAGTTAATAAGTGTCCCTTTCCTTCTATTGCACTGAGTATTTCCTTCTCACCGCCTAATGCACCTTGTCCTTCTATTTTGCAGAAAACCTAAGAAACCTTCATTTATCTTCACATCACAAAGCTTTCCAGTTACATCATGTGAAACTGTAACAGATCTAAATATCTGAGTTAATTGTTCTTTGTTTCTTATTTCCTGTATTATATCTGTAATTACTGAAAAGAATGGGGCAGATTAAATGTCATTAATAATTTATTTTTCAAGTGTGCAGGATAAAACATTTATTAACTCATTGTGAATAGAAAGGCTTAGGTACTTTAGTGCACATTCTCGTTTATTTATAAGAGCGAGTAGTACAAGATCATACTTTGTGAGAAGTGTGATGATTACTAAAAAGTTTTCACTGTTTGGTTTACCAATTTTTTCCCTATGTCCTTGATTATTGGATGTCAGTGTTATTGTCATACTCACAATATGCTCAAGGACCTATTTTCATATTGTCATTGTGTCTGCAAAATTGGCTAAGTGATATAATGTTAATTTTACAGGACAGAGAAAAAGCTTTGCCAAAAATTATTTTGTCAAAATATCTCCATTTCATGATATAGTTTTATTCTTAGTTGCCGTTCATGCAGTGTTGTTACATTAAATACATATTTCATAGAGACATTCATACCAGAAATAAGGAAATAGCTACAACATGTGCAAATAGCCACTTTTAACTTATTTTCTTTCACATAGCCTGTTTTAAAAAGTATTGAAATAAATTATTTTGGGAAGTATTTTATAGCTTTCATTTGTGTAAATGACACAACATATAACCTAAATAATCTTTAAATATACTGAAATAAAATAAAAAAAAGTATGAAAGCATAATAGTTAAGCACACCCAGTCATGAGAAATAAATCTTCCCCCTGTCAGATGGAAATCCCTTTGGATAATCACTACTCAGTTATCAACCAATTTAAAAACGTAATGCTTAAATTAACATTATAAGTATTAGCATTCAAGTGAAATAGAGAAATTGAGGTCAAATATGTTGAGATGTTGCAAAAAAATAGCTGAAGCAAAATAATAGCCAATTATTAAGTGGATAATTAATTCATCTTGAAATAATGAAAACCTTGAGATTCAAGATTATTCACGTATAAGACTGTCATAAAATGCATGTTAAGCCTTATGCATGAACATTTTTCGTGACTGAAGACTATAAAATGTAGTTTTGTCTATTTTGCATTGCTCTTGGTAGAGTTATTTGGGACTTCTTTGATTCAACTGTCTTCTCCACTGTGGAAGTGGATGCCATTTATCCCTGTGATTTAACACTTTCTCCTCTTTGTATAGAAGCACTCTTATGTCTGCAACAGTCAGATTACCTACTTTCTTTCCAGGCCTAATAGAAGAGTAATTGAAGGGAGAGCTTCATAGTTCTTAAACAAAGCGTGGTCCAGGTAGTTTTTGGTATAGTGTTGGGCATCTTTCTTGCCGGCTCCATTTTATTGACACGATGTGCTGGTGTATAAATAGGTGGGGTAATGAGATATTCCAGGGTGGAATGTATACTGTTTACTTCCATCATGGTATGTCACCTTTCTGGTATCAGCTGTTCAATTTCCATTCCCAATTGTTTGAATTTATCAGCTAAAGTGCTTGCCAAAACTTTGTTTTTGTTCTGATAAGAGGAAACATCTGAAATTAGAAGTAATTTCATGTAGGAGCTGTTCTTTTCAATGAAGCTTACAATACAGCTAGTGAATTTATTTGCCATCACTCCCCCTTCATGCCAATATATAGATGAACATATTTATTTGTTACATAAATTATAAAATTGTGGGCTTGCAATTTTTGGCTAGAATACTGTTTTGAGAACTGCAATTTTGGACACAGCAACATGCTCTGTACATCCATTATGCCAACAAGAACAGCTTCTAATGCAGAAGAAATGGCATTCTCCTCGGCTTTAAGTGCATCATAATTTTTTGGATGATCAAATTGTATACTTTTTCACTCAAGTTTCCTTCCTTAAATTTCACACAAATTTTACATTGATGCTTCCTTGGTTTAAAAATTGAGATCCTTTCATTCTCCAAAGCCTCACAAAGCTTTTTCTTTTCATGGATTTGTTGCCCGTTTCATTGCACCATTGCTTGTGTATTTGATGCATATTGTTTGCAGATCCAAATTCTGAATTTACATAGTCTTGAACTTGATACCCTGCACTAGTGGCTGACTACTTTGGGAATTAATTTAAGCCATCTGATGACTAAACCTGATTTCAGAATTCCCTTTTTAGTTTGTGAATCTTCTACAGTGTCTCTTTTCATTTTTAATTCAATTTCCGAATCACTGTTTTTATTTTCCACATTCTTGCTTCTTTTATTGAAGCTTTTTATCCACACATTGAAAAGAGTTTTCTTCAGTCCTTAGGTTGACAAGAGGAAGTTTCTGCATACCCTCATTTTTATTCCATCTTCTTTTGGTAAAGTACAATCAAGTCCATACTGTTTGAATGGGTTCACTTATGCTGTATATTACCTCCTTTTAAAATGAACTTGTTCCCTTACATTCTGTGCAACATAAAGCTTCTTTTTGAAGGTGTTCCCTTTTTATGTGAACAAGTCTTTGGGAGTAGTTTCCTCTCCTCTTGCTCAGTTATAGTTGAGGTGCTACCAACTCTCTTCAGTCCATGTTGTTTTGTTCCATGAATTCTAAAATTCTGTCCTCAATAGTACCTTTCTTCATTTCCGGATTATTTCTTGAATCTGCTGGAATTGTAACCTTCAATACAATTTGCGCATTATAATTTTCATTAGTCAACGCACCTCCACTACTTTTGCTAGCAGTAAACTCATCTATTTAGATGGCACTTTCATCAAAAAGGTCAACACGTTCTTCTACAACTAAGCCTTCATTTTCCAAAGCTGTATACAGAATGGGTAGAACATGTTCACTGATATGTGTCGCTGAAGTATTTTCCTTCATTAGATTTTCCATCACTACATCAGAAGTGTTTAGCAAAGTCAAAATAATGTAGTCCTCTGGGGAAAAGCAAAGTGGAAAATGTTAGTAAATTAAATGTACTTTAATGTAATTTTGTGCCAGTTAGCATTGAATGAAAATATTTAATGCTACAAATATAAACCTAAAACCATGCTTTTGGTTGACACATGAGCAGCAAGAACGTTGCTATGTTTTGTTGAATTATCTTCCTGTGTTGGATTTGTTCTTAGTGTCAGATAAGAAATGCTTTCCATGGCTGCATAACAATGCCATCTGCAAAATAACATTTAAAAATGTCTACAACAGAGTTCTAAAAGCCGGCATTTTTTCACTGAATTAATGATCAAATGTGTTGAGCGATTATGTATGCACTGTAATCCTTTCTGCCAAGTTCAATACATACCTAAAACCACTTCTGTACCTGCATCACATATTTTAGCAACAAGATCTTCATTTAGTTGTTTCAAAATGTTTTCCTGTGTCGGATGTGTTGTTAGCTCTTATCAGGAATATTTTCCGATGGCAATATATTGACAGTTTCTGCAAAACAACTTTAGGAAATACCCACTTTGTAGTGCAGAAAACAGACTCTTTCTTTGAACTGGTGATAAAATAAAATTTATGTGAAGTGTAGGTATATTTATTTCAGCTTATAATAATTACAAATGAATAACTTTCTACTGATTGTGTGATGGAATAAGTTCATACTTGAGACTAGATTTCCATTGGTACTTAGCACATTTCGGCATTAAGATCTTCATTTGCTTGAAATTTAAGAGCCAGTTTCTGTAAACGTTTGCCTCTGCTTTCCATGTTGAAAATCAACTCTCAGAAGTACAGAATAATCGCAATAGTGCTTTACTGACATGCAGCTAGCAATATGATGACAATGCAACTTCAGCTATATACATAAAAAGTGTGCTGGAATATAGGTCAAATCATAGCTGTTTCAAAGGTGCAGTTTTATGTACTAGCACATGGCTGCTTTTTTTCAAATGTCTGTACAAGCTTATCTGGATTTGTTCAATTTCCTCATTTAATGGAGAAAATCTAGGCAATATTCATCTTCCTGTACTGTGCTTTGCTTAAATTTTCCAAAAAGTGTACATTGCCGGTTTTCCAGATTCAACAATGGAATGTTTTTACTTTTCTTTAGTTCTGAATCCATACCTGCATCAACTATGTTTTACTTAAGCCACAAATTGAAAGCAACACATGCATTCAAATGTGAGCAACTAGTTTCGTGTTCCACTATACTTTTGTTTAACCACCTCCAATCTTGGACCCTTTGCCTCCAAGCTGAAGATGACTTCTGTTTTTCAAATGCTAATATGGTTTACAATAAAATATTTATTTTTAATTGAATAAGATAATCATTCTGTTTTAATTCTTTGCCCTGTCAATGTGAACATATCATATTGTTTGGTAAAAAGGGATCTGTTATCCTGTTATCTTTAGGGAAAGGACCTGCTGGCTCTGGCTGATAAGTATTTTGTCTAACAAAAAGTTTTTAGTTTCATTATATGCTTCTAACTGATAATCTGCAGAAACGTTATAATACTCTGCAACTACCATATTGGTAGGCTTAATTACATTTAGGGCGACTTTGTTACTATCTTCTTTCTCACTGACATTTTCATAATTGCTGTTCTACTAACACTTATTTGACTGATATCTATATCATTTTTTACTTCAGATGTACTGGACATGCACCAACATGTGGCACTGCCAATACAAACATCTTTAACTATTTGGCTAGCGCAACTACTATGAAAGGAAGGGAAAAGAAATTACTTAATTTATTAATTTATTTGTATTTTATTGTAACTCTTGATTCTTCCTTCTTTTCTGCACACCACATAGATGTTTGCACTTAACTTTAAATGGTTTCATTTTCAGTAACTACAACACTATACTGTCTATACTCTCTGTCTCTGTAATAATAACTTACTCAATTAAAACACAGAAAAATAAACAAAATTAAAATTAAAAACTGTTTAACCTGTTCAAATAATGTTTAAAAAACTTCACACCGACCACACAACTTTAACTTCCAACAAAGAGAGTTCATTCAAAACTGAGTAAAGTTGACTGTTGAATGATTAATACTACACAAACATCATATTGGTTATTGGACAAATTTGAAGGAAACCCCATTCCATTGTTGTGAAATAAATGTGTAACAAAAGTTAAATGTTCTGAAAATATGTGCATAAAACCATCTCAGGTACACTACACTTGAAGAAAATAAACTTTTATGACTAAAATATGCTACTTTGGAATAAATTTTCATTGTTGTCATTATGATAAGATAACTTCATGGCTTGCGCTTTTCTTCATGACATATGTGAAGACTAAGAGTGATGCTGTATACTACATATATGCTATATACTACATATATGCTATATGATTCAGCAGTCAGCGAGGGTATGGGGCTAAGGGCAAGCATTGTTTACAGCTGTTCTCGTTTCAACAAATACATATCTGACTCTACAAAATCATCATAAATAGTCCATACAGACTGCAATTTTATTGGACTCTTTCTCTTTTCTTTCTTTCTTTCTTTCTTTCTTTCTTCTTTTATGTGGTGTTTGCAGGGCCTCTTAAAACCCTTGGCACACCTGCATTGCCTAACATTATGTCACTGATATACATCTGTACCTTTTGAAAAACAAATTCAAACCCTTGAGTAGTCTGTATTATTGGAGATGAATTGCTGTTGAAGTTCTTGTGTTGCTTGAATGATAATTATTTTTAAGCTCAAAAATAGTTTTGATTTCATGTACAAATGAAACTCTCTCTAAAAATAAAGAAGTGGTAGAGATAAGATTGGCTTGCTTGTAGTAAGAAATTGACCTACTTTTTTATTCTAGAAGTCTGTATTGTAATATTGTCAGAACATCCAGTACTGAATATACATAGCCAAAATAGGCTGCTTTTAAGACATGTATGTTGAATACTTTAGCTAGTAGTCTTACAGCATAGCATATGTGACTTAAATTCAAGTTTCATCCAGCAAAGTTGGAAATCAATAACCAATCCTTAAGTCATAGTCAAATGACTTTCACTGACCAGTGTTACAAGCTGAAATTGACAGAATTATGAGCTCGTAATTGTTTATTGAAGTTGAGAGACACAATTTTTTTATAATCGTATGAAGTTTATTATTTAATATGCACTTCTACAAATCCATAATGGTGTCATTTCATTCTGCCTACATAACATTGTTTTACAAAATAAGCTTTGGGATCATCTCCAAAGAGAATTCTGCTTAAAGCAGATATATGAGAAGGAAGAACACCAGATTTTATAGCACCAGGATTTGAATGTACATCATCAAATTTGACAATTTGATATTTATTTTCAAGGGAGAAAGAGCAATATTGATTGTCTAGTCCTTTGAAGCCATGTGAATTTAATTTGTTTATCAGAATATTATGATCAACCATGTTCAAAACTTTAGTTAAATCTAAAAATAGAAGACCTTAAAATAGACCTATGTGTTCTATTTTTTTTTATTTGTTGATTTAATGATATCTCCCATGTGAGAGAAAATTATATCATTGATTTTTTGCTTTTCCTGAAGTCAATTTATGATATACTTTTATAGTTATTTATAAGAAGCAGACGATTCTATTGTGCATGCCTTTCTGTGCTATTTTTGAAGATATAAACCATGAAAGGAGCTAAATAATAGTTTCAGATTATCATATGTCTCCTTTAAATCCACAGCATACAAAATAGAAGTTAATGGTAACTAAATGAACAGGTGCCTCTAAAAGAGTTACAAGCAACATTCAGACAAATTTTCAGGTAGGAGAAAAAAACATACAATTTCTAAACTATTTATTTTCTAATAAAATTCTTATTCAAAATCCTTTGGAAGGATTCCCCTGTATATGCTTATGTATTTTTATTCAATTGGAAATAAATGTACTTACTAATGATCTTCCTATACTTGATACCAATACTTACTTTATAAAAAATGATAAATGTGACAGCTTGTCCACTCAATTGTTTTCTTATTAGTAGTGTTCTGTATATAAATGAATGTAATCTATTTTGTAATGTATGCTAATTCCAAAATTCTTCCTGTTTGACATCCTCCAATTGGCAGCAATGTTTTTCATCTTGATAATACCACAAGTTATATATTCCCTATTGTTTGTCAAGGATATTATTATTTCTTTGATACCCTTTTTACGTAAATTTATTTTGTGCTGAAAACTTTCGTTTAAAGGATTTTCTATCCATATTATGGAAATTAGTTGTATGATATACCTATAAGCTATGCTTATGACCCGAGTTTGACTTGTACAAACACAAACAAATGGAAGGAAAGAACAAATATTTCCATGCACTGTGTTATCTCACATCCTAAGCTCTTGATTTGTTTCTACTGAATTCATATATTTTGGTCACAGAGTAGGTAATAGATACAGCTCAAAGTGAGTTAATAAACCATGCTATTGCAGAAATGTGATTTAGTGCATCAGCTAAATCAGCTTTATTCACAACTCAGTTAACACTGAATGTTACATGAGTATCTCTACTCCTTCCCCTATTGTTTTATATGTTTTCACTTTGACACAAGAGTCTATGGAATGTTGCACTGATTCATCCACAGGAAATGCAGTCAAGGTCTACCAAGAACTATAGTCCAGCAACTCTTTGGGGACACATGTGAGGCAATAACATGAAGTCTTGACTCCTTTCATTCCTTATCTAGCATAAAGTTAAATGCAACAACTTTCCATAATGCAAAACTTATAATTTTAAAGGTACAAAGGTATCAAAGGTTTATCTTGAAGTATCAGACATACTTCAATATCGCCAAGTATTGATGGTATTGAAGTCCCATTCCTAGTACTTACATTAATGGGAATGATCACATCTGTCTATTCCATAGACAGAAGTTTAAAAGCTGTACATTTACATAAGACAAGCTAAAGTTTTGGTGAGTTAACAGATTTGAAAACTTCAGTTCAACAGCCGGGACTCAAACCATGCATGTTTAGCTCTCTGTGCCAGTGCTCAAGAGATAAAAGCTTTTGCATGGAGAGCTAGGATTTATGGTTCAATTCCTGGACATGACATAAATATTTTCAAGTGTAAAACATACAGCTTATGTAGCATCAGAACAATTATTGAAGCTAAAATTTACCAAATGTAAAGTACTTTTAGTTAATTGAGTTATGACCAGATATAGTGATCAAAATGAAACCATTGTAAACTACAAAAAGAAATACGAAATATGTTTTGTTCAATAATATACATTAAAATAAAAAAGTAATATTACCACTCAAACTTTAATGTGATATATTTTAAAGAGGTGTTTCACAAATAAAATGCTGGAAGCATCCTTGTAACCATTTGTGTGCTTGGTTAATGTATATTATAAAGCTTCATTATTAAGGAAATGTAATAAAATTATATAGTAACAGGTATTAAACAATTTCATATTATTAATAATAGCATTAGTTACAATAACAAATACATGCAAATAGCTAGATACTAATGAGTTGAATGAAAAATTGTGTTATCATTACATAAGTGGTGTTTTTATACTTAACTGCAGTTACAGGATTTCTGGAAGTTCAAATCATTCTGTTGGATATAATATATGTAATCCAATATCCTTCAAGCTTTTATTCTTCAACTGCTTCTATTTTTGCAATTAGTGTGTATTTCTTTCTTGAATTCATTGTTTTTGGATGCCCCATCCACAGGAGATAGAGAAGACAGCAGCAACATGTTCTGTATTACAGACATCATTTCAGGCGAGAAATGGTGTGGAAATGGTGCAGGCATGCACCTGCAGATAATTTATTATGATGCAGGAGTGCACAAGGAATGTTTTTAAATGAAAACCTTACTTTTCAAAATGTTATTGCTTAGAACACCTATAGAGACACCCTTCAGTTGCCATTATGGCACAGTATGCATTTAGGTTTCATTTACATGTATCTATCTATATTTTCTATTCCTTAAGGACATTTTTATGTTTAAAGCCTCCAATAAGCTGACCCTGTGGGACACTGGATAGGTATCAGAAGGTATATATATATATATATATATATATATATATATATATATATATATATATATATATATTGCTTTTTGATTCTTAACCTCCCTGAATTATTTGAATCATACAAAAGCACCACTCATCTGAGAGATTCTGTGACTTCCATGATATCATGGGAATGGTAAAGGGTTCTTCTGTGACTCAGTCAATCCAGAAGATTGGTGTAACAGCTATTCTTATTAACAGAATGCTATTTCTCCTGTATATTGTGAACACTACTTGGCCGCATATCCAACAGAAACTGTGAGCACTATTGCACGGCTTTATTAAGTATCAAAGTTTTATGCACTGTTATATAAATTTTGTTCTTCCAGCAAAAGAAAAAGGTTCACAAAACCAAGCTGTTATAGCCTGCACTTATCAACAATTCAATGAATACATTTCGGCATTAATTCAGTGTCTTCCCAAGAGTATGTAATAAACTCCATATAAGATACTGTCATGCATTTAGGGTTTTTTTATTGAAATGGTAAACATCTGTAATACATGAATGTAGTAAGTTTACTGAGGACATATAATATATCATTTATACATAATTACTAGGAACAAGCTTTGGAAATATGTTTGCTTAAAAACTCTACTCCACAGCTCTGCTATTATTCAATATTTAAAATTATCCATTGCAAACAATGTGCCATTACTTAAAGACACTAGATCACAAGATGGCAGTCGGAAGTGTTATAACACATTCCAATAGACAACATTTATGTTCAAATGTCTATGGTGAGGATAGTGAAATGCAATTACAAAGTGTTCTCTAGATCAGAAAACAATGTATCAACAAGTAGAAGTAAAGGCAATGTAATCAAAAACATAAGTAACAAAATTTCTTGTCCTGAAAATATGCAACTGCAACCGGCACGTGATGCAGAAACAACAGTGTCGCTGCACATGGCTATAAATATCCTACACAGAGATCTGCTGAAAGACCAAAATGAAATCGATTCACTGAAGGAAGGGAATAAACAACTAAAAAAGAAGATCTGTTGCGACTGTAAAACCAGACCTTTGCGGCCATTAAAAAGCGGAACTTGGTGGTGGTTGTAGGTCCTTTATCAGAGCAACATGGCAAAGATAACTTCACAAGTCGCAACAGGTTTGAAGTGTTGGAACAAAATAGAAGAAACCAGTATTAAAGAAGACAATACTGTGAACCTGTGCAATATGGATAGGATGTATGTGAAAAATAAGCTGATTCTATTCTGAAATTTTCCAGTGAGGCATATTGAGAAAAAGGTTATGAAGTACGATGCTACCCATGCATAAGGCTGGTGAACTGCAAGAAAAAGTGGGGAAGATGAATTTGAAAAATGAGAATCTCAAAGTAGTGTTGGTGTATGCAGGAATAAATTATATAAGAGCAGAAAGTATAATGCAGGAAGCTTTAGATCTGATAAGTAGTATCACAACCCAAATACTTGTTGCAAAAATCATAAGAACTGGACTATATGTGTGCTGTAAAGAACTGCCTAATTGTTAATGGTAATTATTGGAAATATAATAGTGATTTTGCTAAGGATGGAGTGCATTTAAACAGGAGGGACTCAATTTAATTTTGGTAACTTATCAAATAACGCCATGTCTTCAGCACTAAAGGAGGATTACAAAATAAGGAGGTGAATGCTGCTTCACTTAACTCGGTAATGATGCCAGTTCTGTATATTCCTTTATCCTCATGCATTAAAATTCGCAGTGTATCAGAAACAGAATTAATGAATTGGAGGTTCTGTTATCGACCGCTTACAAACATGTTAATGTAATCTGTCTCACACAACATTGGCTAAATGAAAATGAAGGGCACTTGTATAATATTCCTGGATATGAATCTGCAAATGTTTATTATCATTCCATTAAAAAAATGGTGTCCTTGTAAAATACAATACAGGCTTTAAAAATGGAATGCACACAACACATTTAAATGAGGAAACTAATTTTGAGCACGTGGTTTCAGAACTAAATGTCAGGAATGTAAAAGTCCTCATCTGTATTTATAGGTCACCTAGTGGTTTATTCACTAGTTTTGTCCAGAAACTTCATATGCAACTGTCCATCCTCTCACAAGAAAATTGGATTCATTGCCTATATGTAGAGATTTTAATGTAGATTTTCTAACAGATCCTGTAGAAAAACTTAGCCTTACTACTTTATTCCAACTTAAAATTTGACTCCTCTTATTAATACTGCAATGAGAATTAGCATACCAAGCAAAACATGACTTGATCAAATCATTATTAATACTAACACTTTACCTTTTACAACAAGCAATATAGAAATTGGTATTTTAGATTTACAATGCCATTTTTCTTCACTAGCAGTCATCACAAAACAAAATAAACAGTCATTCCCATAAAAAAGTAACTATCTGGAAACAGTGCTTCTCATCATAAAATATAGATTATTTCAATTCGCTTTTGAACAAACAATTCTGGTAGGATGTACTGAATGAGCAGGGCACATATAAAAAGGCTGAAATATTTTAGGCTCTATAACCCACCACTATAATATTGTATTCCAAGACACAGATCATCCCCAAAGATCACAGATTCCAGAAGGTGGATAAAAAAAGGAATTATTGCATCTTGTAAGAGGAAAAGATTTCTTTGTAAACTTCAGAAAACCAGCACTGACCCTACGTTTAAAGTTTACTTTAAACAATGCTGTAGTATTCTCAGAAAGGTTATTGAGGAGGCAAAACATGAGTAACAAGGAGTTTACACTAAAAAGTGATAACAAAGAAAAGGCTCTTTGGAATGTGGTCATAAAGGAGATAAACTTGTTTGAGTGTTGTAAAAGAATTACACTAACCTGAGATGGAGAGCAAATTTCTGACCCATACACTATGTGTAATATCTTTAATGAATATTTTTCTAATATAGCCAAAAAATTATCCAACTCAATAGGCTATGACTCCTTCAATCCAACCAGCAACATTGCAGTGAATAGCAACACTATGTTTTTATATCCGGTCAGTAAAGTTGAAATAATGAAAACATTGAGGAGCATTAAAAATGAAAATTCTTGTGGCATTGATGGAATTCCTGATTCTCTGGCCAAGCTGTGTGTATGTCATATCTCAAGTCCACTAACTGACTTTTGCAATGCCTTTCTTACAACAACATGCTTTTCGAATATATTTAAAATTGCTAAAATCAAACCATTATACAAAAAACTAATGTAGAAAATTGCAGACCTATGTCTGCTACCTGTCTTTTTAAGAATCCTAGAAAAAAATCATGTACAATAGATTAGCTTCCTTTTTAGAACAACATAAACGTATATCAGAAACTCAACTTGGCTTTAGGAAAGGGAACTCAATAGACACAGCAATTTTCTTCTTCATGGAAGACATCATAAACGCAAAAGACAATAAAGAACATGTAGCAGATCTATTCCTAGATTTAACCAAAGCTTTTGATACAGTTATTTACAATATATTAATAAACAAATTACATGGTAAATGGTGTGAGAGGACTAGCCAACAAATGGTTTGCATCCTATCTGCAGAAAGATGCCAATTGTAGAATTAGATTGTACACATTCAAATCCTGCTATTGTAATGTTTGGTGTTCTCCAGGAATCCATTTTAGGTCCATCTCTGCTTTTAATTTACATCACTGATCTTCTTTCCATGTATTACCTATAAAAAGTGTTGTGGTTACGGATGATACAAACCTCATCTTAAAAATTAGCAATGAGAGAATTATGCAGGTAGAAATCAACAGCATTGTTTCAGATTTGCAGAATCGGATGATGAGTAATAAACTTCATATACACATAAGCAAAATCAACTTCAATCAGCAGTTAATAACCCCATCCAAATTCCAATTGGTAACAGGCTGGTAAATGAAAGTAATTCTACTAAGTTCTTAGATGTGATTATTGCCAATCAGCTATGTTGGACAGAGCATGCTGACTTCCATCAAAAATTTCATATATGTTATGCAGCAAGATGACTGACTACCTAAGCGTGCAACATTTAAGTATTAAAAGCAGTGTAATTTGGCTATGCATATTCGGTACTGGCATATGGAATCCCATGCTTGGGGTCTTGCAGTAACTATAGCAAAGTGTTTAAAGTACAAAAAAGAATTATTAAGCAAGTTAATCAATGTACTTCTAGCAAACCACTGTTCTTAGATTTAAGCATTCTACCTCTACCATGTATTTATATTTTACAGATAGTTTCATTCATTCATAAAAATAAGAATATCTTTAAACTCAATAATGAATATCATTCATACAATACAAGAACCCCAAAGGCAATTCATCTCCAACATCATGACTAACCAAGAGTTTAAATTTTGTTACATATAAAGGTGTAAACTTATATAATAAACTCCCTGATTCTATCAGAATTTCACAGGGTAAATTGATTAAGAGGAAGGTCAAAAATCAACTTTTAAATCATATGTTCTATTCAAATTTAAATTGAGTTTTATTTATGGACGCTCTGTAACTACTATGGTTCTTAGCGTCCCATTCCATATTGGGCATAAAAGACCATTAATTTAACTCAGAGGCTCTTTATCAGAAGCATCTACTGAATAGAACATAGCCTGATATGTTCTATTCAGTAGATGCTTCCTGCATACCTCCTTTTGACTGTTTAATGCACTTCATATGGCTTTTAGTAAATATTTCATATCACTTTTTGTAAACGCTGTATCCTTATTTTATATTTTACTAATTCTGTACTAATTAATTATGATTCTATTTGATGAAACGATGTATACAAATGTAATACCTACTTCTGGTGAATAGACTACCTAATCTAATCTATCCCGCTGACAACTTTGACAGCTTTTTAAATTTTGTGAACTTAAAAGGAATTAAATATTATATATAGCACTCATGTCACATTTTCATTGCTGATCAGGTTAATTAGGATGCTGCTATGACTGTTGTTGATGTTAAGAGTATGTTTTTTCTTGAATATTAACTTGATTATTGACACTAAAATTGTGCTAGGTTATTAAGTCTGATGCAGGCTGTATGCATGATTTAGGCTTACCAAAGCTACATATATTCTAAAACAAGAATTTATGCTTTACACTATAACTTTATAGGATAAAGAACAGATATACTAAAGCATTACTTTGAATGAAAAAATCCTGAATTTTGTACGTTAAAGTGTTATTTAAGGACTGTTCTTATTTATAATTATCATCCTTACAACATTTACGAATCTTTACAGCATTTACAACTCTTGTCTTTCAGCAATGAAACTGGTAGTTTTAAGGGACTGGTGTAATATATTCTAATTCATGTAACAAGGACATCATACAAATTTATTATCATTTGCAATAATTTACAATTGAAAGGATTTCAATTGCTTTCAAAAATTAAGTATTTGTGAATGAATTACAATCATCAGTGTAATATTTAACTTCACCTAAACTCATGAGACCTTACTAATCTTATAACAAAAAATAATTACAGCAACATATAATTTCAAACTAACATTTTATGATTCCAGCTGCGCATCAAGTTTGCCAAGGATACAGAAGGAATGAATAATTTAATAAACATTCTGCCAACAGAGTGCTATCTAATGCAGAGAGCAATACTAATACTTCTGAGTGTGAGTAATATACCTACTTTTATATAAAACCAAAATATGTTAGAAAATATTGCATCCTTGGGTAATAAATGTAAACTTTAAAGTCCTTCATTGATAAATGAATAAATGTGTAAAGCAGTACAGTGGCTTCCAATTAAGTATTTTTCCAAAATAATGGTAAAACTTTATGCTTTTAAAAAAACCTAAAATGTAGTTATAATAATAATTGCTGTCTATCCGCAGTAGCTATTGAAACCCAACATTGCCCGTAGGGTAAATGATTGTCATTTCCCTGATGATTTATGTATTCAAGCAACTTTACCTATGTGCAAAACCACATATTTCTTTGGAAAAATCAAAATCAATTCTTGCATATCTGTTTGTCTGTCCTAAAAAGTCATCCGTGGCGGAACGCTCGCTATTATTCGGCCATAATATCAGCTTCAAAGAAACCAAAGTTTTATCTACAACTACAAACTACCATGCTCGACTACAGAGGGAGGCCATTGAAATATATAAACACAAAAACAATTTTAACCGGAAAGAAGAAGCTCTCCGTGTGCATAAAGCCTGGTTAGGTTAGGTTATTTATTATAAAAAATTACCTGGTGCCGGTACAATAGGCCCAGCTTACAGGCTTATATTTACATAAGTGTTACAATTTTCTTGTTTGCGTTAGACTATGTTTATATTGTAAGGAAAAACCCATGCGGTGGCCAGCCTTAGGCCACCGAGAACAGTTTTTGTATGTAGTCTTTTCGGTTGTTTTTTTTTTCAAACTTGCTTTGAAAACACATTTTTTTTTATTATATACATATGTACACACACTCATACACACGCACACACTCGCTCTCACACACATACACACATCTGGCCATGCGAAGCACGTCCCAGGACTAAAACTAAACACTATCACACGAAATATATACATTAATTACACAACACTTCACTATTTACACAATATTTACAGTCCGCGGTTTTGCTGTGCGGCAGCTTGTAGCAGGATGGTTGTTTCGTGGTGACGGCCTCTGCAGTAGTTGGGGTGGCCTGGGGCCTGGTGTGATGGGCGCGCTTAATGGCGAGCCGTTGTGCCGTTAAAACATTCTAATACGGCCATGTTTCCTATGCTTCGGCTCGCCACTGCCGATGCTGGAGATTAGGGGGTTCTGGTGTCCCCGTATGCCCGCCCATACCGACGAGGCACGTTTTGTAATGGCATCAGGGATGGAGGGCATGTTTGTTTCACGGAGGATGGTTCGGTTGGATGTCAGGAGAGGAACACGGAGGATTTTTCGGAGGGAGAGGTTTTGAAGGATTTCAACGTGCCTTTTTGCAGATGCCGATGCATTTGCCCAGGCCACACATGCGTAGAGAACCACCGATAGAATGAAGGATTTGTACAGAATGATTTTTGATTTTAAGTTCAGCTGTTTGCTGCGGAAGACGGGGGCGCATAACTTTAACCGCTGCCGCCCTTTGTTGGCGCTATCTTTTAGGTGGGCAGTCCACCGCAATGTTCGGTCCAAGGTGACGCCAAGGTACTTAACTTGCTGGCGACAGTGCAATCTTTGACCACCGACCGTTAGGTCCATGGCCGAAAGGCGCAGCTTACGTGAAAAATAAATCAGCTGGCATTTGTTTGCATTAATTTCTATCTTCCAATCGTGGAGCCACGAGAGGAAGCGGTCAATGTACCGCTGCATTTCTAAAAGGCCGAAACGAGGATTTTTGTGGTGATTGTAGATTGCAGTGTCGTCAGCATACATTGCGATTTTGCATCTGGCGTCCACGGGAAAGTCGTTGGTAAATAATGTATATAGAAAGGGGGACATTATTATAAAGCCTGGACACCTATCTTGGAGAAACACATACAGAAGCCAGAGGCCAGAGGAATGTCAGGACGATCGGCGCGAGCCAATCACTGCACAAGACCTCACAATAAGCCCCGCCCACCCCCACTGTATAGGAGCGCTATCCTCCGCACTTCGCTTCTATCATGGCTGTTAGAACCGGCGGTGTAACAGATCTCCTCTCCCTCAAGGTCTGCTGCTGGAATGCAAACGGCCTCCGTCGAAAACTCCGGGAGACTGCAAACTTCGTGGCAACCAAGGGCGTCCAGGTACTCTTGGTGCAGGAGACGCATCTCTCGCCACCCATTAAAGCCGCAATACCTGGTATGCTGTGCTACAGGACAGACAGGGCAGACGGCTATGGAGGAACTGCCATTTACGTCAGCCGTAACGTTCAGCACCATCAGCTCCACTTCACACCTACTCCCAACCTGGAGGCCACCGGAGTGCAGCTGGAGACCAACAAGGGCCCGCTGAGGCTCTTCTCTGTATACATCCCCCCTGGCAAACCAATCATCCGCCGTGAGCTGGACGGGATGTTCACATCAAACCTCGCCACCATTGCCATGGGGGACTACAACGCCAAGAGCCCAGCTTGGAACTCCACTGTGCTCAATCACCGAGGAGCAACATTGGAACGTTACGTGCACGACAGCAACCTAGTAGTGCTCTCGCCATCCTCTCCTACGATTACTCATGGGGATCGCCGACCCCCGGACTGGCTAGATATTGCCCTAGTCAAAAATGTCCGGTGCCATCCCCAGGTATTCTCCCTTCCCGAGCTCTCCTCGGATCATTACCCCATCCTCTTGCTGTTTGCCTCCCGCCCGTCCTTCAAAACTCAACGACTCCTTCCCAATCCCAGACACATACCCTGGCGAGAGTTCACCACAATCATGGCAGCAATGCCAGCAGCCTTGGAGCCCTGCCCCACGGAGCAGGAAGCCGACGCGCTGGCAACGAAAATCACAGCCTCCATAGCATCTGCAATCCAGCAAGCATCACCTCCTGCACTAAGGAAGTCACAACCCACGCGGAAGCTACCACGCCACCTTCGGGAGCTCATCGCCTCAAAGAACAGGGCGCGCCGTCGTGCCCAGCACACCGGCTCCCCCCAGGACAGAAGGGAGTACAACCGTCTACAACGGAGCCTCAAAATGGAGCTAACGGACCATGCCAACGAGGAGTGGGAGCGTCGTCTCTCATCCCTCGACACAGAAGACCAATCCCTCTGGCGAATGTCCAAAGCCCTTTTGCGAATCCCCTCACAGGACAAGCCCCTCCTCCTGGGCGCCCGCCTGGCTCAGTCTGCTAGGGAGAAAGTGGAGTTGATGGCGGAATACCTGGAGACTACATTTCACCCGGCGGAAACCTGCAATGTTGATCACATTCACCAGGTCAACACAGAGGTCCAGCACTTCCTGTCCAGGCCACTCCCCCCGGACGCTGTAGCCCCCACTTCAGTGGAAGAGCTTCGCCACCTGCTCTCTAACGTCGCCCCGTTCAAGGCGACAGGGTATGACAACATCCCCTATGCGGCGCTGCAGGCCCTTCCGCGGGGCTGGCTGGAGTTGCTAGCACACCTCTTCAATACACTGCTGCGATTGACGTACTTCCCCACATCTTGGAAGCACGCCAAAATCATAGTATTGCCGAAGCCCGGGAAGAACACCTCCTCGCCAGAAGGCTACCGCCCCATCAGCCTCCTCCCGGCCATCAGCAAACTTTTTGAGAAGGTTGTGCAACACAGATTGCAACAATCGCTGGACACACTCCAAGTGCTGAGACCAGAGCAGTTTGGTTTTCGCCGACGACACTCCACCGTCCACCAACTTCTACGGCTGGTGGACAACATCATCACGGCATTCAACAACAGGCACTTTGTTCTGACACTATTTTTAAACATAACGCGCGCCTTTGGCACTGTCTGGCACGAGGGTCTCCTGCATCGCCTGATACAGTATAACATCCCATCCCCTCTAAATCACTTAGTCCACTCCTACCTCGCAAACCGATCCTTCAGTGTCTCCAAAGAGGAAGTTACATCTGCCTCACGTCCCATCCATGCAGGGGTCCCCCAAGGCAGTGTCCTCGGCCCGCTTCTCTTTTTGGTATTCATTAACGCATTGCCATCTTACCCAGGATGTACCATGTTCCAATTCGCCGATGACACCGCCATCTTCTCTGCTTCCCTGAAGCATAGGGTAGCGGTACAGCGCCTTCAAAGCTACGCCGACAACCTCACCATGTGGTTCAACATGTGGCGCCTAAAAGTAAACGCCACCAAATCATAAGCCGTCACCTTCACCCGAAGGCAACAACTGGATGACGTGCCCGAACTCCAACTAGCCGGTGGTACCGTGAGATGGACAACACAGGCTAAATATCTAGGCGTCACTTTGGACCACAAACTAACATGGAAACCGTACATAGAGGAACTGGCATCAAAACTCAACCGTAGGATGGCAATGATGTACCCACTGTACAATAGAAATTCTGCAATGTCTGTGCGCAACAAAGTGCTCCTGTACAAGCAGGTGCTCCGCCCTGCTCTAACATACGCCTGCCAAGTCTGGGGAATTGCAGCTAAAACCCACCTCCAACGCCTTCAAACCCTCCAGAACCGCTTCCTTCGTACCGCCGTCAACGCCGACTGGTACATCCCCAACAACGATATCCACCGAGACCTACATATCCCCACCCTAACAGACTATATCCTCTCCCTCTCCCAAAAGTTCTATGACTCCCTACCTCACAGCTTTAATGCCCTCATCCGCGGTCTCGGGGAGTACGACATCGACCCCGGGGAGCGCTACAAGCGACCCAGACTGGTGCTTGGTAGGCACTAAATACACCTCAAAAAATGTATTTACACACATATAACCATCCTACAGAACCTACCCTAAAACTCCTAAACAAACCCAATTCCCTACTACCTGGAACCCATCCCCTACACCCAAGATTATCTCAAATCACAAACACACCACCGTTCACCACAGTCCCTTCCACTAACCCCATCATCCAACCAGCAAAGGACTCTGTCCTGGTATGGTACCAGTCGGGAGACGCCATCTGGAACTCGTGGCTCCATCTCCCAACGACACCCTCCTGAAGTACTTCGCTTCGAGACTCCACCGAGGCAACATCTCTATACTCGCCGCGATCGCCGAAAATGGGGAAGAGAAGGAAACGCCTCGCCGCTGAAGCTTCCGCTGGTGCTTCTCCGGCCACCACTGAAGAGCCCAGCGCTCTACAGCCGACTCCGGCCGCAGACCCCGCCGACTCCCCGGCAGCTCCACCGACATCTGCCGGGAAGGCTGCTTCGCCGTCACCGCTGACCGGGCGCAGCTACGCTTCTGCTGCTGCTTCACCCGGTCGCAGCATTGCAACGCCTGAACCTGTTGCCTCCGGCTCTGTTTCTCAGGGCTGCACGACGCCACCGACTGCCACCGGCTTACCACCCTTGGTGAGCCCGATGTCACCGCCGACGCCCCCTCCGGCAGATGACCGCCAAAGTGTTGTCATCTGTGGAGTACCGAGGGACCTGCCAGTACACTACGTCCTGGATTCCGCACGACACCACT
Organism: Deroplatys truncata; assembly: GCA_030765065.1. NCBI lineage: Eukaryota > Metazoa > Arthropoda > Insecta > Mantodea > Mantidae > Deroplatys > Deroplatys truncata. The sequence continues at coordinate 195,552,070 of CM060990.1, forward strand.
GGCGCTCGGCAATTCGGGCATCCCGAATTTCCTCAAAACGAGGGCCAACACCGCTGGTTCGCCTCCATCTGGGCTCCGCCTCGGACGCTCAGGCGGCCTTGGGGTCAAGCCTGCCACTCCTGGGGCAGTGCTTGCGCATCGAGGCCAGCAGGAGTGAACGTCCGGTACCCTGCCGCCGCTGTAGTGGCTACAGTCACACAGCACAGGCATGCAACGCCGCACCTAGGTGCCACTTCTGCGGGGCAGGTTGTCTTACGGCAAACTGTACCGCCCACGATCTCCGCCGCCGCCGCCGCAAGTTCTGCGCCACTTGCTCTGGGCACACGCACTTCACGGGGCAGGCTCAGTGCCCCCTGTACCCCCGCAGCAAGCCACCAGCTGGGTCAGTTACGCTGACGACTACCGCTAAACCGCCTCCACCGACGACCAACCACCAGCCTCCGCCGACGACCAACCAACAGCCTCCGCCGACGGCTCCCCGTGCAAGGGAAACATCACAACCATCAATCCCAGAACTACAAGTCACGCTGTCTGCGATGCAGGCTACTCTCCAAGACTTCACCGCTCGCTTGGCTGAGTTACGCTGTGCAACCAACACGCGCCTAGCGGCAGTGGAGGCCAAGCAGCGGACCTCGGCCAGGGCAATCTTCGCACTCTCCAAACAGATCTCAGACCTCCAGGGTGATGACGGGATCCTCGCGTCGGTCCAGCGCAAGCTGGCACGCATCGAGGACCACCTCGTCGAACCAGATGACACAGAGGCGGAAAGCGACGACCGACCCACGCGACTGGGAGCCCTTAAGGCCTCAGTTGCGGGGCTTCGAGAGCTCCATGCCGAAACCACCAACTGCATAGCACGGAACGTTGTATTTCTCGGTGGGGACATCCGCACGCTCCTCAAAGAACTCCGCGACCAAATTGAACATGCAATCATAAATGAAGTCAGGAAAGTTCGTCAACCAACAACTGCTCCTACGGACTGGCCGGGCTCGACACACAGTGGTCGCGCCAGGAACCCGAGGAACCATTGAATCACACACTTCACTCACCACGGCAGCAAACTGGGAACTGCTGCCATACTACCACTCACGACTTCCTTTACCCTTCGCTCCTGAATTCCCAAGGGCGCAAGTAGGGCCTCGGTCATGCTTGCGTCCTGGCACCATACCTTCACCTGGCTTAGGCCCTAGTGGCCGGCCAACATATCCGTACCTTTGACTGCGCTGGTGCAATATGCGGTACAGCCACAGTATCACACCTTACTTCCTTCTTTTTCCTTCTTCCATTTTCCGTCCGGTGGAGGAGTTTTTAGTGGGTATGCCGACTATTGGTGAGTCCCACACTCTCAGTCTCGACTCCCATCGGGGCTGGGGTAAGTGATTAAATCATTTTCTCCTCCACTCGAAAAAAAAAGATGTAGGGCCTCGGTCATGCTTGCGTCCTAGCGCTTCACCTTCACCTGGCTAGGCCCTAGTGGCCGGCCAATATATCCTTACCCTGAATACGCCGGTGCAACAGCGGTACGGGCGCATTTCCATTCCGAATTCCTCTTTCTTCCTTCTTCCTTATTTTCCATTCCGGTGCAGGAGTTTTTAGTGGGTATGCCGACTATTGGTGAGTCCCACACTCAGTCCCGACTCCCATCGGGGCTGGGGTAAGTGATTAAATCATTTTCTCCTCCACTCGAAAAAAAAAGATCGCCTGGATCCTTCGACTCGACAGGACCTTCTATCACCATGGGAAGAAGAAGACACCGCAGGGCTGCCGTAGCAGCAGAGACTTCCGCCGACGAATCGGACTCGCCGATCGACGAGACAGCTGCTGCAGCTGGCTCGCCGCCCACGCCGGATCACACTGAAGCCCCGAGCGATAGTGTGCCCGACGCCGCTTCGCCTGGTGAAGGCCAAGCCCAGCGTATCTTATCCTCAGCGCTGTGGCTGTGGGTGTTCACCTGCAATTACCGACACAGACCATCCTAAGCTGCGTGCAGCAGCTTTGGCCATCAACCTTCAAGACCACGAGGATCCAAACTCGGAAGGGCCCAACACCGCTCGTGCGCCTTTTCTTTCGGGAAAAGGCACACTACGACGCTGCCCTCTCCGACGGCCTGCAGTTCTTGGGCAGGAGCTTAAGGATTGAACCAAGCCGCTCAACATGGACGCCACTCTGCCGACGCTGCTGCCTTTACGGGCACAGCGAGGTAGGCTGTACTGCGCAGCCACGGTGCCACTACTGTGGGGCACCTAACCTGACGTCTGTCTGCCAGCAGCACGATTTAACTCGTCGCCGCCGCTTCTGTGCAACCTGCTGGAGGCACGACCACTTCACCGGGCAATCTTGTTGTCCACTACATCCTCGCAGCCAATCCACAACGTCGCAGCCGAAGGCCGACCTGCCTTCAAGGCAGCAGCAGTTGTCACTACAGCTTGCCCACCCAGAGCAGAGCGAGCCACCTGCAGTAGCCGAAACGCCGGAACACTCTCCTAATATTCTTCAGAAGCTGGAGGATATGCAGGCAAAGTTAATCAACATCACTACCAAACTGGCCCAAATGGAGGAGGTACTCACCGAACTTCAGGAGGAACACGGCGCCATTGTGCTCGCAGTAAAACTAGTACCACAACTTCCTAGCCGACACAGAATGCCAAACTACTTCGAGGAGCATTACATGAACGTCAGAAGGCTCATCAAGGAGGAGATATCCGCCCTCAAGACGACGCTGGATGCCGTTATACACCAATGACTACCACAGCAACTAGATCAGCCCTCTTGGGGGCCCACACAGAACGCTCTGACTTCTACCTATCGAGGACGTCGGAAGCCCAGGTAACCACCCGATAATCCTAATATACATCCACTCAAACTACCTACACCTTCTCACCCCGAATTCCCAAGGGCGCAAGTAGGGCCTCGGTCATGCTTGCGTCCTGGCACCTTCCTTCACCGGCTTAGGTCCATGCGACCGGCCATCACCTATCACCTTGAATCCGCAGGTGCTTAATGCGGTACTGCCTCATCTTCACCCTTGACTTTTCTCTCCGGTGGAGGAGTTTTTAGTGGGTATGCCGATTTGCGATGAGTCCCACACTCTCAGTCCCGACTCCCATCGGGGCTGAGGCTAGTGATTAAATCATTTTCTCCTTCACTCGAAAAAAAAGTCTCCGCTTCGAGACTCCGCAGAGGTAACATCTCTACGCTTCGCCGAGATCGTCGAAATGGGGAAGAGAAGAAGTCGCCAAGCCGCTGAAGGATCCACCGCTGCTTCCCCGGCTACCGCTGAGGAACCCAGCGCTCTCCAGCCTACTCCGGCCGCAGGCACCGCCGACTCGCCGGCAGCTTCACCGGTATCCGCCAGGAAGGCTGCTTCACCGCCACCGCTGACCGGGCGTAGCTACGCTTCTGCCGCTGCTTCACCTGGTCGCAGCATTGCAACGCCGGATCCTGCACCACTATCACCACAGCTTGCTTCCAGCTCTGTTTCTCAGGGCTGTACACCACCGACTGCTGCCGGCTTGCCTCCATTGGTGAGTCCGATGTCACCGCCGACGCACCCTCCGGCAGATGACCGCCACAGTGTTGTCATCTGTGGAGTGCCGAGGGACCTTCCAGTGCACTTCGTGCTGGATGCTGCAAGGCACCACTGGCGCTCTGCGGTTCGGGCCTCCCGAATTTCTTCAAACAGAGGACCAACACCGCTGGTTCGCCTCCATCTGGGTTCCACCTCGGACGCTCAGGCGGCCTTGGGGTCAAACCTGCCTCTGCTTGGGCAGTGTTTGCGCATCGAGGCCAGCAGGAGTCAACGTCCGGTACCCTGCCGCCGCTGTTATGTCTTCGGTCACACAGCGGAGGTATGCATCGCTGCACCTCGGTGCCACTACTGCGGGGCAGGTTGCCTCACAGCAAATTGCACCGCCCACGACCTTCGCCGATGCCGCCGATTCTGCGCCACCTGTTCCGGGCGCACGCACTTCACAGGGCAGGCTCAGTGCCCCCTGTACCCCTGGAACCACCAACCAACTGGGTCAGCTACATTGACAACGACAACTCAATAGTCTCCGCAGACGACCCCCCGTGTGATGGCTAAGCCTCCACGAACAGCTCCTGACTCTTCACATTCACAACCAGAGCTACAAGCCACTCTGTCTGTTATGCAGGCCACACTTCAGGACTTCAAGGCCACTTTCCACGATTTCAACTCTCGCTTGGCTGAGCTACGCTGCGCAACCAACACACGCCTTGCGGCAGTGGAGGCCAAGCAGCGGACCTCGGCCAGGGCAATCTTCGCCCTCTCAAGACAAATCACGGCCTCCAAGGTGATGACGGGATCCTCGCATCGATCCAGCGCAAGCTGGAACGCATCGAGGGCCACCTCGTCGAACCGGACGACGCCGACATTGAATCCGATGACCAGTCGAAACGACTTGGAGCACTTCAGGTACAATTGATGGAGCTTCGGGGTCTTCAAGCCGAATCAAATGGATTCATCCACACGTGCAAAGTGCAACTTAACACCACTTTAAAGTTTAGGGATTACATGACCAATCTGGACAGACTCCGCACCTCAATTCAACGAACGGTCAGGGACGAACACCACTTGGCAGGGAGCTTCACCAACCAGTCACAGATTCACCGGACTGGCCGGATGCAGCAACCAGAGGCCGCAACAGACACTGAAAGAACTACTAAGCAACACTGCACTCTACTTCGCGGCAGCAAACTGGCCATCGTCTAGCTTGCCTACCGCCACACCATCCCTCTCCTACTTTTCCTTTACACCTCACCCTTGAATTCCCAAGGCCGCAACCTGGGAACTGCGGCCACACTTCACTCCTGAATTCCCAAGGGCGCAAGCAGGGCCTCGGTCATGCTTGCGTCCTGGCGCCTTACTTTCACCTGGCTTAGGCCCTATTGGCCGGCCAATATATCCTTACCCTGAATACGCCGGTGCAACAGCGGTACGGCCGCATTATCACTCCGAATTCCTCTTTTTCCTTCTTCCATATTTTCCTTCCCGTGGAGGAGTTTTTATTCGGTATGCCGACTATTGGTGAGTCCCACACTCTCAGTCCCGACTGAGGTAAGTGATTAAATAATTTTCTCCTCCACTCGAAAAAAAAAGTCTCCGCATTCAGATTCCGACCACCGCAGACACTGAATCACTTCACCCTGAAGATGCCAAGTGTTGTACTTGGCAAAACGTCGCGATCTACGATGCCTTCTAGACCACGACCTACAAGCCCGGATAGTTGTAATTCATTTATTAGTTATATCTAATAGAGTCAAGTAATCAAGCAAGCCACAGTATAGGACTGTTAAACTGAATCCATCCCCTGGAAAGGGATGAATGAGTTGCTGCTATGACTTGTTTGTAGTAGTGAAAGTTATGCAAACCAAATGTAATCAATGCTTTAGCATCAGTACAAGAGACACATTCTTGCATATATCTGCTGAAGTTACCTCCATAACAGAAAGCATCAAAATCTCCTGCTGGTCAATGATGCTGGAAGAGGTAGCAACCCATGATGTGATCTGCAAAAATCATACACCACACATTTTGATTCATGTGACCTTGGACTCAATTGGATCCCGAAATGGGTTTCATTGCGCCAGTAGTGCACAATATACATATATACTGATGGTTCCATTATTGCAGAAGATACTCTTGCTGGACCTTAAAATATGCAATATTATGTCTCTTAGAACCCTCAGCATTTTGGTGCAGTAGCAACGTATATTTTGAAAGTCATTACTCTGAAGATCCTGCATAAGCACAATCCAATATGTATACAAGTAATTATTCTTAATATTGCAGTGCATGATCTCCATCATGATACCCAAGTCTGCAGCCATAGCTGTAATATTCAGTGGATTATTGCAGAACTTTTGGAGTGCTTTGGTTTTATAAACCCCCTTCCCTGGTGTTCCACACAGTTGTGGTCCTCCACAAACACACAAGTGATATGAAGCAGTATCTGCAGCTGTGTGCTGGAACACTTGGGAGATGGATATGAAACAACTGGGAAATGTTGCTGTAGAATCTCTCTGCCTCCTGAATGTTGCCATTAGCTTGCATAAGAAGGACTATATCGTAGTATTCACCCTTCTGTAACTTTGTTGTCATTTACTTGCAAGATTCAAATTATTTGTGGTAACAAGACTAGGATTCAAGATTTTGTATGTATCCTGGGGAACATTCTGTTTTAAATATATTATTTTGCTTGATTATATATTTACAGTTTAAAGTGGTATTGCCTTAGCAATACTTATATGTGAGAAGCCTTCTAAAATTAAAAACTGTAATCCAAAAATAAGCGGGTTTAAAGGAATCAGGGATCAAACCATTGCAGGCATTCAAAACATGTATCCAAATCTACAACATAGGTATGGTATTAGAAGGCATATGAAGTGGTAGTAGGAGGGGCTCGCCTAAAGCTACTGCCCTATCATAGGTGTGTGGAGTGTTGTCTAGTTCGGACAGCTACAGCACAAGTGTGAGCAACACAGTTTCCTCTTTTTCATGTGCCCAAAATTAGTACTGGAAATTTGATATTGTAATGTGCCTATGTATATATATAAAGTACAAAATTACACCTATGTGAACTCATTTTACAGAGCAGAAGCATCTGTGTGAATTTAACTCACGGAGGTATCTTAGCTTCCTTCTGCAGTCTTGTACTCGCTCCGCTGTTATAAGAAGCAGCATAAGCTGACAAAAAACTGTTATAGCAAATCTATTTTCTGGGCTTACTTATGTTACATTACTTATTTTACAGTGGAAACTTGAGATAGTGTTCTGAATTTATTTTTCCTTCAATTGCTTAACAATCTTCTTTTATATGTAGAAGGTAAACAGTTCCATATAATAACAGAAACAATTGTTTCTACGATTTTATCTGTCATTAAGAGTTTGAGAATTTTGAGTATTTCTAATTACAAGAATACCTCTACTCACCATTTTCATCAGAATAACCTGAAATTAATACAAAACCAATTTTAAATATAATGAACTCGTGATATTAATATTTGAATGAAATTGCCATGCAGTTTCATATTCTGCAAACTGCAAACTTAGATACAATTCTGCTATGATTGTTTCTGTCTGCAGAGGTTTTCATATGAAGTCCAGGAGTCATTAAACATTTGCCATGTATTATCAACAATTGATAACTCTTACAACAGGAGAAGAACTATCATCAAGTTAGGTACATTGGGAGTAGCTATGGAGACAATGATGAAATCATAGTTGCTGAAACCTATAATCATATCAATGATATTATATTTACGGTGGTAGAAGTTAGCAAAATTAAGAGACATTTGCTGACAACATATAAAGAATTATTAAAACTGTTTAAACTGAATTGTAACCCTGGTTGTAACATTACAAATTTTATTTTGGTAAAACAATGTAAGTGATACATTGGATGCAAATATTCCAGGTAAGCCAACAAATGATGTATGTGGTATGAATGTCACTAATAGTTCTGATAGAAAGTTGTATTAAAGAATTATCAAACAACGTGTGTACAAAGAGCACTGGGAATAAACATGTAGTGTATAAGAGATCTCAGAGAGAAGAATTCTCTATCACTACAGAATGAAAGCTATGTTGTATTAAATACTGCTACTGTCATACTAAAACAGATTGAGTTAAAGGAGGAAAATCTCAGTTATGTGGAAGTATTACATATGAAAAGGGACAAATTTTGTTTGATAATATCTTTAAAGAGCTGTCATCATGGCAGAAAAAGAAAGTGTACATATGGGTTGATGACCAAAAATAAATATTATGAGAAGGAAGAATATGTTGTTCAAGCAAATGGAAGGGAAAGGACATGACATCCCCAAAAGGCCAGTTATGATAATGTGAGGGTTTGGTTACAAAATTATTTTAAATAATTTAAACCTTTATGAAGGTATCTATAAACCTTGGCTTAGGGAAGAGAATATGACATAGCTCTCTACCAGTGGTGGAAAGAAAGATGAAGCTGAAGCTATCGAAGTTTATCATATCTCAGTAGAATCTGAAGGTCCTGATGACATAAACATTAAAAGAAGGCAATCTGAAAATACAATTCTAATAAAAGAAAGAAAAGTACATAAAAGGGAAGGGTTTGCAGGTTCATGCTTAAGAAAAGAGCAGCAAAAGGAAACAAATAATGGATTAAAGATTAAAAACAGAAGCGTTATTAACAGTGAAGTATTCATCATGATGTAGATTGAGTCACACTTTTTTATACTCACCTTTACTAATTAAAGTTACATAAAACAGGAAACGTTTTCGAGTGCATTCGTCCTCATCGTCAGCGACTGGGTGACTAAGGGTCGCTTTCTCCCGTGTCCTCTTCTTCCTCATCCTGCGAATTCTGGCCCTGTTGCCATCTGGTGTTGGGGGCACAAAGTTTTAACACATTGCTTTCAGGTGGGATTTCAAAATTAATGATGTTGTTGCTGTTTTTAACGATGTGTATTTTTTCCCAGATGTTCAATTCTATTGGTGTGGTGAGGGGTTTTAACAACTTTATACTTTGACCAATGTTGTGGTTTTCAGTCCAAAAATGGTGTGATACAGCATATTTCTCTATTTGTTTTAGTTTTATGTTTCTTTGATGTTCCTTAAGTCTGGTTTCCAAGTTTCTTTTAGTTTATCCTATGTAGTATTTCTCACATTCCTCACAACTGATCTGTTAAATTCCGGATTTTAGTGTGTTTGGGATGGTATTTTTGAGAGGCGTGTTTAGTAAGTTCTTCAAGCTGAATTTGTTCTGTGGAGCTAGTCTAATGTTAAATTTGTTGAAGATTCGTTCAAATTTTCTATATGCCCAAGGGTGGTATGTGAATTTCTTGTATTTCCAATTTGTGTTTGAGAGAGGCGTTAGAGTGGTGGAATGTGAAATTGCATTGAGTTTTTTCTTCTTGTATATCATGTTGCTTATGAGATCTCAGTTGAATCCATTAGTTATTGCTATTTTTTCTATATGTTGTTGTTCTTTTAAAAATTCTTCTTTACTCAAGGGGATGCTATGCAACCAGTGGATTAAACTTCTAAAGACGGCTAGTTGGTGCGAAGTTGGATTGCAACCATTTTTCTTTATGTAGATGTCCACATGTGTGGGTTTTCTATGTATACCAAATTTAAAGCTATTTTGATCTCTGGTTATAATAAGGTCCAGGAAGGGTAACGTGTTGTTCTCTTCAATTTCGATTGTGAATTTAATGCTGTTGTCCTGAAGGTTCAACAGTTTCAAAGCGTCTTCTGTTAGTTTCTGTGGTATGATGGAAAAAATATCATCAACATATCTCCGCCAAAATTTATATATGTGGGGGAAAGCTTTCACTATGTGGACTTCAAGGTGGCTCATATATAGTTCTGCCAGAATGGGGGACAGTGGGCTTCCCATTGCTAGTCCTTTTGATTGTTTGTAGAATTTATGATTAAATGTGAAGAAGTTATGTCTAGTGCATAATTCTGTAAGTTTAATGATGTCATCTATTTCTGTGGAGTCTATTGTAGTCTGATCTAACCATTTTCTAAGTAGTGTAGGGATTTTTTCTATGGGAATACTGGTGAAAAGTGCTTTGACATCAAACAATACCATTATGTGGTTTTTTGGGATGTTGTAGGTCTGCAGGTGGTTTATTAATTCCGAGGAGTTTTCAATTCCCAGGTTTTCAAACTTTTTGTAGGTTTTCGGTTTTTTTACTAACCACTTAGCAATGTGGTAAGTAGGTGAGTTAATGCCATTGATAATGGGTCTCATACTATTGTCATCTTTGTGTATTTTTGGTAAGCAGTATAATCTTGGTAAAGTGGGGTTAGCAGACTTAAGAAAGTAATTTTCAGATGTTGTAAGGGTGTGGTTAACAGAGAGAGCCTTATTTACAACATTCATGCATCTAGTTAAAGGGTTCTTGGAGATTTCTTCATAGTCCGGGCTATTTAGCATCTGGTTTACTCTATGGTTATAAGTCATCCAGTTCCAGGATTACAAGAAAGTTGCCTTTATCTGCTTTCAGGTAAATGACTGGCTTTTTGTTTAGGCTCCTAATTATTTTATTGTAGTTATTGTTTTGTATTGTCCGAAGTTGTTTTATTATGTCTAGGCATTCATTCTTAACTTTGATTTTGTCTTCCGTTTTGAGGTTATGTGTGGCTATTTCTAAGTCGGCGATGAAGTTATCTTTGTTCTGGGAGTAACTAATGCAAGTTTTGAATCCTTTCTGGAGTAGCTTCATTTCTTCGGCTGAGAATTTCGGTTTTGATAAGTTAATTATATTGGTCAGATCCTTATTGCGCGAATTTTTTTGTTGCTTTGTATATCCAAATTTGCCACATATAACCTCAAAACATCATCTTTACATCTGCTTATAAGGACAGGAAACATAATTGCTGAAGTTTATAATGCCTTGTTAATAAAAAGGACAAAAGCTTAGCAGCAAAATCTGTAGCTAAAATAGTGCATAATGTAAAAAACTTACAGCATTTCAACATTTTCTATACTGCAAACAGAAATTACAAATACTTAACTTCGCTTTTGATGACTTAAATTCTGTTGACATTATATATATAAAAAACGGGAAGTTGAAATAATGTCAAATGCTTTTATATCTTGTCAAAGGGACATGAAAATTGCAAAGATGTTATACTAACATATGACTGATATTTCCAAAATGGAAATAAAGATCTGTCAAGTATATTGCCTAGCTTTTCTTAGAAGATATCAATGAAAACTGAACAGTTCTTTTAGAGAAAGGTGTCAGAATGCTGGAAGTTGGCATTGCCCAATCAATTCTCCTTAAACCATCCATTAATCCTTCTTCAGAATGTGTGCCAAGAATGAGAATGGCAAAACCAGGATATCCATTTAATGTAAAAGTGGGTGGGTAGGTAAATAAGTAATTTTGTTGTTAACCCAATTAATTGTACAAATTTACAACAACAAATTTTACAAATTTATTCTTAACCCAGTTACTAAAAATAACAATAAAATAAAAGCTAACCTCTTAACTACTGGTATCCAGCAGTATGGAATACTGGTAGCCAGCGTTCATCCTAATCTTAAAGTACAATTATCAATTAATTTAATCTGCCATACTAACTGTAACTCTACCTTGAGTTGCTTTACCTTGGACCCCAACAAAATCAAACCTTGAGGTTGTCGAGTTATTGGGTCCTAGTTGCCACATATCAAATAAAACTACTGTAATTTAATACTCATTTGCCTCTTCCTTCCTAACTTTCCTCATCCACTTTGCTCTTACTCTGCCTAAAACGTTTCCTACTTCTATTATGTTTTTCCTAGATTTTATATTTACTAACATTTTAGCTTGAATTTCTATTGGTACATTTAACCATTCTCTCTTCTCTATTCTCTTTCTAAGCCACTTTGTTTCTTCACACTCTAAAACTATATGCCACTCTTTAACTTTCCGGTGGCCTAGTGGGCATAATGTAAATGTAATCAATCAAGACTACCTCTTAAAGTATAATGAATTGGAAAGCACTCTACCCTCTATATGACCAAAAGAAACCTAATGATCCTACTGTAATATATATACAGCAGCTGATTTATCTTCCAAATGGAAGCATCAGTTTTCACCTGAACTACTCTGGGATGTGAGAATCACTTCTTGTTTATTTTGAAAACAGTATCAAGAAAGGAATAATCTTTATGCTGCAGTTGTCAAGTATTCATAGTGAACTATTTTTTAAATGTTCATTACCTACATTCCAACAGGACTCCTGAAATATCATTTTCACTTTGTAAAATTGCTGAAGTCCATAATTATCACAGTTCTTAAATATTATTCCAGTTATTCTGTATTTACTGTATTTTAAATAAGAAATTGAGTTTTGTGCAATATAATCTTCATTATACTCAAATCAATACAATGTGAACTTCTCAGATTTAAAATTTAATTTAATAATACTTCATTTGCTCCAATTACCTAGCATTAACTTGTACATGTTTTGCAAGCTGTTGCCCACATTATCAGATAGCACCGACTGCCAAATGTAAAGAGCTGTTCAGGTGAGGTGGCTCTGGATATTCCAACTTTTGAGTTACTAAAACCAACACCAGAGTTACCTCACCTGAATACCTGTTTGGATCTGTCAGTGGATGCAAACAACTGCCTGCGAAACATGTACCAGTTAATAATACAAGGTAAGTGGAGCACGTGAAGTATTGTTAAACTCAGATTTAAACTGGAGAAAGTTAATAGCTTTATATGTAAAGTTTCCATGTAATTTACATTTGAAACAATGTAAAATATCTCACATGTGACTAGATTGAAATAGTGTAATACCTATGTGCAGAAAATTATTAATGCTTAAAATATTAAGCTTATTCTTATTAAAATATATAATCCAAACATTCATGACACATTGAATACATACTTTTAGTATTAAAAAAAGAAACCCCTGTTTAGTACATGCCAAAAACCAATTATCACAGAAGATGCCAAGCGCTGTACTTGGCGAAATGGCGGTATCTATGATGCCTTTTAGACCACGGCCTACAAGCCCGGATGGTTGTAATTCATTTATTAGTTAACACGCCGGCCGTAAAAGCCTCAGTATGTACATCTATTAGATATCTTTCTATGGGGTTACCCAAAGAATAAGGAGCATGAGAGGGCCACAGACCCAGCTGAATCTCTGATGTAGAATACGAAGCGCTTGTCATACACTGGCACCAAAGCTGTTGCATGAAGTCCATATTGAAAACGAAGTAGTATCCACCCAATTCTATGGGCCCAAAAATGTCATTCCTAGCAGTGGTGATAATAACCATTTTATATAAGGTCAACATTGTTCCCTGTAATAGTATAATTTAACTGTATTCTTATGTGATGTTGCAGTAATGCTACTAGAAGGTGAATTCAAATATATATAGAAATAAATAGACAGGATTTATGAAAAACATTATGCTTTTGCTCTTTTTAAATAACACCCTCTCAATGTTGTTCATTAGTTATTCCAAATGAAACAAAACCAGCAAATTTGTTTAGGAGGTGTATGCAGTTAACGTAATTACAATATTATATTGTAAAGTATGTAAGTATGCAAATGTCTGCTTTTAAAACAGGACTCATCCCATTCACAAATAGAAATTAGGTTAACTCAAGACCCTTACTTTGTACAAAAGAGAATTACAGATTGTTATCAATGTCAATAATTTGGGTTTAATGCTGGATATGATATCATCTAGAATCAACATCTAAGAAACACTAAGTAAAATTAAAATAACTTTGATGATGACCAGAAGAACTTAAGGTTAAATATTGGAACTTAAAATATGCATGATATACTGGTTAGGCGTATAATCATTTATGGCCTACTAGTTTGGTGGCCTAAAAGTAACTCAGAGATAGGCAGCAAGGAATTTTAAGTTTTCATAGACACGCTTGTCTCTGTGTAACCAGGGGTATCAGAAGCACATCTAGAGCTGCAATGGTTACACACCTAGACTTGCCTCCCCCCGAGATTTATATAAGTGGGAGAGCAAAGTTGTATGAATACAGGCTGAAACGAAATGAATATTGGCATGACTCAAAGGGTTGGGTCACTCCAGAATTATGGAATTAAATCACAACTTCTATCTTTTATATGGGAAGTAATCAGATGATTCCTATACTGTTGTTAAAAATCATTTAAAACTATACTTGAATGGGATAGAGGAAATAGGGTCTGCCCAGCTGAAAGTCTGGTCTGGAACACAGATGACTCAAAGACTGATAATAGATCAGGAGCAGGGATTTATGGATGGCACCAAGGTGTGACATTTGTGTCCCTTTAGGTAGCTTTGTCTCATTGTTCCAGTCTGAGATACACGTGTTTCATCTTCTATATACTTTAAATTTATGCAATAAGGATTACTCGGGTAAAGGATGAACACAGACAGCACAATGACAGTAAAATTTAATGCATACATCTTAGCTTGTCCACATACATACACATATAACAATATATCCTTCATAGATGTAGCCAACTTATGAGTAACATAATTACTACATATCACACAACATGTGATTAAAAACTGCATCTGGAAATATCTGAAAGGGGTCACCAGGGTAGTAACATCTAAGTACTCTAAGAGGTTCAGGTGGCTATTAAACCACTTGCAAGCTACCTGATCAAATATAAATTGATCTGGGACTGCCTAAATAATCTTATTAAACTGGAAAAATAAAAGTCTACACTTGGGTGCATACCAGAATATAAAGGAACTGAGGGTAATGAAAAAGCGGACTTCATTGCATGGAAAGGAACTTCAGTAACTCCAACTAAAGCTGAATAAGTTTTGATAATTCCCTTAAGCTCCATAAAGAGGACCATACATTAGTGGATTACATAAAACCATCAGATGTATTGGATCAGAGCAAAAGGGAATAAACAGAATAAACAAATTAAGGATAAGCGTTCATTGTTTGTAACTGAAGATTTTCTGTACTTGGCAGAATCCAAATGAGACTAGCAGTTGGTCTCTAGATGGACCATTGCAGTCTCAGGAAACTTCTACACACAGTTGGAAAACAACAAAAATTCCATCTGCAAACCATGTAAGAAAGGTCAGACAGCTACTTACATTATTGTAAAATACATATTCTAGCTGATAAGATTTTATAAACTCTTGAGGATCACTAACTAAAGGAAGAGCTTCCTAAAAATAATCAAATTAATAATAACCTGGTTCTAATAAACAGGGTAGGTCCTTTTTAAACCAGAGCTATAGCATTCAAAATAATGCAATAAAATACATTTTTCCACGTAATGGCTTAAGCAACCTACCCTATTTTCATTCTGAACCAATTCAGAGCAAATACCTTGAGATAACTCTATTAAAGATAATTAAAAATAAGTATTGGAAATTGAAAAGGAATAATTACAACATGAGCATGAATACACATTTCATATAAAATGTGTAAATGGAAGTTAAAACATTTAATCTTCACCTGAAGATATCAGTGGACATTTTCCCACCCCAATTCTACCTAAAAACACTATTCAGTTTATCCCACACTATTTATCTGCTACCTATGTTGTCTAAACAAAAATTAAGAACTAAAATTGGACACTTGTAGAACTGCACTTAGCGGTATCACATTACAAGTTCCATTTCATTCTGAAATCAATTCCATTCAAGAACATCTTTTTTCTTTAAGATATTAGAAGAATGTTCTATAATATATGCATATATAATTACTGGATATTTTCAATTGCATATATTGGATATAGTGGTTTTTAATTAAAAAGTCTTAAAGCTTTTTAAAGAAATTATGGAAATACTTGCAATCCCTATAAGTTTTCACTATGGTTTCAAGCAGAGCTATAAAACAAAAGAGCATTGGAACTCATACATTACCAACATGGGGAGCTGAGGTATTTAAAGAATGGACTCATGAAGGGAGGTCTGCGGTTCATATCCCACTGGGACATCCTCCCTGAGTAAGTGTTTTACGATGTATTTCATAGTCTTCATAACAGTAAATGTTGAGGAGGTACCCTAAACTTGGTCCTGGAATGTTTCCTTTCCAAATTTCCTTTCCCAATTATCATTTCATGTATCATCAGTATCCACTGCCTATGATGCCATATGCAGTAACATCAGGCATTAAACACTACTACTACTACTGCTACTACTTATGCATTATTCTGGTTTCTTGCAGGTATTCTTTGGTGAAGAAACATCAGTACCACCCGTTTTGCAGTTAAACCGGCGTTTCCTCAGGCATACACTTAAGACTCTCAAAAAGAAAAACGTAGATGTTCCATTGCTTTATAGTCTATGATAATTGCATAATTATGTATTGAGCTGTTTTATGGAAGTGGCAAAACTGTTCTTAAACAAAATGATTAAATTTAATTAAATTTGATTTAAAATTTGTTAAAAATTTAAATGTAAAGCCTTATTATAATTAATGTTTAGTTTATCAATGCATAAAATGTGTAAAATTAGCAAAAAACGCCATGGAGATAATCTCCAACTGGGACTGCTCCTTGATTAATGGCTTCCACTTTACCCACTCTAGAAACTACAACCCAATTAAAATAAATATAGTTTTGATAAAACTAAATAAATAATTATATAAATGCTGAAACCCTCAATAGTAACTATGATAAAAACGTATAAAATAAGGTATATAAAATTAAAGTAAACGTTCATACTCTTAATACTACAGCTACAATCAAGATTTTAATACGAATAATATAGTTATTACAACTAAACTGTTTACCAATAGAAACCATTTTTAAATAGCAGCTTCCAAATTTTAAATACAGATTTTTTTTCATTTTATTTTGGCAACCTTCTCAATTACGTTTATGACAAACTTTGTGGTCATTAAATAAACAATTGAAAGAGTTTGAAAAAATTGTATTCATATTGTTCTCCTTAATCCTACCAGCTATTCCTGAGAACAAACAAATTGGGAAAAGAGTTTTTAAAAGTTTTAATACTCTTAGATGCTTGAGGCATTTGGTACCCAAAGTTACATGGAATTTCAGAACATGCAAAGAATCAATCTGTCAGCTATTTATGAATGTCATAAAACAAATATCACATGTACACCTTAGAACAAACTACAGTGGCGTCTCTACCTGGAATGAATTTCAGCTGACAGAGTTAAGAAATATCACATGCTGCATACAGCAGGATGAGGTAAGACTATTAAACAAAAAACTAGGTTTCTCTTTTGTTAAATATTAATTAATTCAGAAATAAGCTGCACATAATACTCACACTTCACTTATTCTGCTTACTTAGAAACATGTTGTTACTTACTCTTTCCAACAACATCAAATACCAACAGCCAGTGAAAACATGTTCCTGGTAAGTAAATAGAATAAGTGAAATATAAGAACATTAAATGTGATTTATTTCTTAATTATTTAATATTTGTAAATTGCTACACTGTGACCAATTCCTAGTTTTTATCATTAATTCTCTTTTGTTGTTTAAAACATTACACTGTGCTGGTGAACAGTGGTAACTAATAATAAAATTTTTGTTTAAAAGTGTCCACATAGAAATAAGAATTATTACCATACATGAATGAACCCTAATAGTGTGGTTAAGGAAAGTCTTGAAACAAAAATGCTTGCAACATTACAAGTCTCCTTTAAGGCATGATATCCTGGAATATTGTGGATTGCTTTGGAGATTTACCCCAGTGTGCATTAATCAGATGAGAAGGTTTAATGTATGTATGCTCACTTATCTTGCCACATTTGCTTAGGGGCAGAGTGATCTTATGTAAATCCAAAGATCTCTGCGTTCAATTACACTGTGTTCAATGGCAGTGAGTTTTTCAAATCTGCTTCAATGTTTCAAACTTAGCCTAAACATGGGGAATGTGAAATAGCAACTATCAGATTTAAATGTGCCATAACAGTGTCATTAACTAGTATCCAGAAATTATTAAATTTGTGAAATTGCAAGATATGAGACCTTGGAGTAACTGGGATCACCTTGCAGGATTATCTGGATATCTGAATCAAATAAGAAAGTTTAATTAAAGAAAGTATTCATGATTTCTTCAGGAAAGACTTAAGATCCATATTTCAAGTCATATCCTTAGCATTGAATATTTCAAACTGGGTTCAGCATTTCATACATCTAAGTTGTATAATCCTTGTTACCTTAATCTTTGATGTCTATATAAAATACAAAAAATTACTGTTCTTAAGTAATGCATTCTCCTTAAAGCTGGTAGTCAGTCATAATAACACAGGCAGTAAAAATGCATCACCAGCATTTTTCCTTGGGATATCTTCAGGATAGAGTAGATCATGCCAGTATTCCTCATAAACACATTGGTAGGACCCCTTTCAGAGTTTTGGAAATGTTGGGCAACAATAATTTCTTGGTCTGTATAGAGCAATGCATCTATATGTATTGCTCCTTTGGAACTCCCAACTTGCCATCATATGCATTTCTTATTACCTCTGGTAGCCTGAATATACCAATGGGCATCTTGTGCAGGTTGCAAACCTTTTCCATAAGGTCCTCAATGTTTTAGACGTCATTGTTCTGCAATGTGCAGCTTTTTTCTGAATATCAGACTGCATGTTAGCTTTCTGCCAAACATAAAGCTTAGTGATATCAACCTGGTAGTGTCATGTATTTAGAATCTGTAAGACAGAAGAAAAAGTGGCATTCTGATAACCTAGTGCTGTTAGTGCTGACCAAAACATTCCTCAGATGTTTTTTTCTGGGGGCATTTTAGCATACCCCTCTACTATCATGTGACTGGGGAATTAGATGTGTAATGCAGGTTATTGTTTACCCCAACCCGTTTGTGCAGAGCTAGAAGGATAGGTGCAGAGTTCACCATTACTATTGCTGACAACTGTTTAATAAAGGGCAGAGCAAGGTTTTTATCCTCTTGTAGAACCAGAGTGCCACATTTTGGCTCTGAATGTTTTTTTTAGGTGCAATTTGGAGAGTACATAGCCTATAAATACAAGTAGAAATATAATGGTTCCTTTTACATTTAGCAGCACTTCATTATTTTGCCACTGTCTTTTTTCCCAATATTTTAAATTTGTTTGTAACAACAGCAACAATGATGATGATGACAATAACAATGATGATGATTTTGTATATGACTGCAGCTGATTTTACTGCTTCCAGACAGGCACTTTGTATGGTTGTCACTCTTATGGTTATCAACATTCTTCCATTCTTCTGGATACAACAAGTATCTCATGGAAGCTATAAAGAAGGGATTTTTCTTATATAAAAGTACATTTCTTTCTTAAGAGTGACATTAATTTTGTTTTGTTGGTCTCACTGTCGTGCAATTCTGAAGTTTAACAGCTGCTAAGACAAGTGCTTTTATGAGGTGTGCTTTTAAAGTAAGAACTGTTTTAATATTTTGCTGCTGCTTCACTGCAGTCACAATTTTGAGAATGCGCATCATTTCCTCCATTCATTAGGAAGCCAGATGTAGCCGTAAGCAATCGTCACTTTGTGTTTTCCTGTTGTTTTGAAATGTTCAAAAGAATCGAAGGACCTGCCAACTGTGAAGTCAATTCATTGATTCGTTGAAATGCTATGACAAAAATTTAATTGAATTTTTATTTACAGACACTCTTTAACTACTATGGTTCTTAGCATACCACTCTATATTGGGCATGAAAGGCCAGAAAGTTTTTCTCAGAGGCCTCTTTATCAGGTTGAGGTTCCTTTATGTGCCATGAATCTGTAACACAGGATCACCAGCTTTACTTCCCTTCTGAAGGAAGCCATACTAAGGACGTTCACGCTTGAAAAAGTCTATTGCCCTCCACTGGGTTTGAACCCGTGACCTTGGGAACTAAATGTTATGCCAGCAAACATTCATCACCAATTGTGTTAAGTTTCTGGGGAAACAATAATGAGTGGCCTGGCCACATATCCAAACAAACTCAAGACCTGAGCGCATCATTTGGTTGGGAACAATTTGACCACCCTTCCTACAGTCCAGATTTGGCACCAAGTAATTTTATTCTCTTTCTTCATCTGAAGAAATTCCTTGGTGGAAAACAAAAATGATGCAAAACAGTAAGTGCATACTTGGCTTTCATCACAGGCAGCATCATTCTTTGAAAAATTAAGTGCAATTTTTTTAAAAAATTATCGTACCTACTTTAAAAACATGCCTCAATGTTGTCATTTTCTTAAGCTTTAGCACTGTAGTGATGTCTGTGTAAGAAATCTTGTGTAGAGATAAGAAATTATTTATACTTTTATATCAATGTCAATAGTACATTATTAGTATTTTTAATTTGCAATTAAAAAATATTACGAGGATATACCCTAAGTGGCAATAATTATGATGCCTCTTAGGATTATTTTTGGTTATTGATCACCCATATCAATCATTATCATTTTGAGTAAATGTATTTAAAGCAGATTCTGACAGCATTTTAAAGGGTATAGCCATAGGAAACTCTATTGTTAGTTTTGAAAATGAGAATTTTATTTCTTATAGTTATTGACATGGGTGCCAATGACTGTTTCTTAAATGTCAGCAACCTTCCTACACTACAAATTTGATCTTGGTGAACAAGAGTAAGTCATAACAAACTATAATTCTGAAACTTTGATAACTGCCATAGCAGCTCTGAAGAGGGGTATGCCTAAATAGGTTGCACATTCTATGACATCACATTCCACTGTTGATGATTATTTTCTTACTGAGTGACAAATACATAAAACTGATCATGATCCATCGCCAATTTTGGGCAAAGGCGATGAGGAAATATTTGTCAAGTTTGAGCTGCAGTATCTACTCAAGCTAAAGCTGTTTAAAGTTTTTAATAAATTTTTCAGAAATTGATAGCCATGGAGAACCAACATTACTTTCACTGATAAACAAACCACACCATTCTGGTAAATAAACTTATAATATGATAACTCTTTTACAGATGGATTATAGACTGTTCCAAGAAGGGATTTCCTTGCAAAATGGAAAATGCTCAAAGGAATTCTTAAATCAGAATCCATCTGCAGATCCTATGATTGGTTCAGGAACTGATATTAAAGAATAATTTTGTGAATTAGGAAAATGCTAAAAGATGGACAATTCTATGAATAATAATCCATCATGCGTTATTAATGCAAATGACACCAATTCTTAACTTAAATCAAGACAAAAGTACTTCTGACATTGAAGGGAGCAAAAAACATGTATATAATTACGTTGATATTGTAATGAAAAGAAGCTAGAAACAGTGATGTGTATTGAATTTATTTAAAGGTGAGTCGGAATTGTTACACTAACATCACTTAAGTTTACTCACTTAACATGTTTCGGGAAACCGTTGTTCCCATCCTCAGAAGGTTAACTCGACTCACAGAACAGCAAACTAATCCATCAGTTTGCTGTTCTGTGAGTCGAGTTAACCTTCTGAGGATGGGAACAACGGTTTCCCGAAACTTGTTAAGTGAGTAAACTTAAGTGATGTTAGTGTAACAATTCCGACTCACCTTTAAATAAATGTATATAATTGATCATAGTTTAGCCAAGTTATTCATTACGTCTCTGTTTACCTTCTCTACTGCAGGGAAAGCCACTCCAGTTCTGATCATTTATCTCTGTAATTGACTTCAAAATGAAATATTGAACTGACTTCAAAAGGTGTGGGGTAGGGATACTGATGAAATCAGATTTATTTTTTCAATACATTGGGAATAGGATTGTAAATACAGAATGCTAATAAGACACAGGAACACATTGATGGCTAAGGCATGCCAGTTATTGAAGAAAAATGCAATATATTTGAGAGATCTCCATATTTACATGTTATATTATTGACATAGCTTTGTATATCCATTATCTACAGAGAAAATCCTAAGGGAATGCTGCACTATTTAAAGATTTGCCATAAGGCACAGCTTAATCCTAGTAGCATGCAGAAACAAAGCCGTGCATGCAAAATCACAAGCATCAGGATTGCTTGACATCTTTTCACTTGGTCTGAAATGTGATAATTTAACACATGACATCATATCCATGCAGAAAATATACAGAATATTAAAAGGAAACCATAAAAATAGTCACTCTTTTACTTATTTGTAAATACAGGATTTTGGGCTTCCCGAATGAGGTCTACCTAATGGGACAAGATTTTACAGTCTCAAATACAGGCTGTCCCATATAATAGCGCACACCTGCTAATCCCAAATTGGGAAAGCATGTTGTCTATATTTTGCCAGCAACAAGATAAAATTATCGGTGATTCTGTTTCTGGATAGGAATAAAATGCACCTTACATATCAACTGTATGACCTCTGTTCAGAATTAAGACAATTCTGATTGCCTTATATACAAATTCAACAAGATTCCTGCAGCCAGCTGTTGTATCTGCTTTCTATACACTTAAGAGTGGATGAAAATCAGCTGTGTTACAATGATGAAGGATACACCCACCACAAGCATTGACATAGGAAGCATTTGCAACTAGCATAATAGTGTTAAATGTCCCTAACAGATATGATTTGAACAATAACTCATGTGTAAATACAGAAATCAGAAAAACAAATACAAAGGTGAAACTAATATGCTCAATGCACCCAAAAGAGAAACTAGTGGATATCAGTAACCACAAACGTGAGTTTTATACCAAACATGGACTACATTTGAACTCAAAGGGTAAAAGATATCTAAGCTCATTTCTTTCAGACATAATGAGTAGCTCTATCAGCAAAAAAAAAACCTATGTAGTTAACTCTCCAGCAGACACAAGTAATAATCAATGACAAAATGTAAGTTTGTGCTCACCCCATGGTTATGAAAATAACAGCATGCATAATTACTCAACCTTTAGAATATTCCATCAAAGTAGCCATTGTATATCCAATAAAGTTGAAATTTTGGTTACTACTAAATGATATAAACCCACAGGCTGTTATATTCCCTGAGCATGGCTTAAGGCAGGAAGTCACTTGTAGCTCACTTTGTAGATTATAAATTAATTTCAAAATACTGCTGCACATCACACGAAAGTGGTGGAGTTCTGTTGTATGTAAAGAAAGGTATTAATGTTAATAGGGTTGAATGGGTAAAAAAATATAAGTATTAGCACAATAGATCACATAATAACAAACCTTAACAATGTTACCATTTGTATAGTAAATAACGAATTTCATGTGTCTGATCATAGGGGGCAAATAATAGACATATATAATTGTCAAAGCAAAATGGAGGATAATATCTAAAGTATGCAAGGAAAACATGGAAAAGGAATTTGTCAACTACTATATAATTTAGATAAAGAGGAATGGGATGAAGTATATAAAGCATGGAATACACATGAAAATGGAAAACCTTTCTACAGAGTTTGGGTCTCCACTTTGACCTAGCTTGTTCACTTTCAAAACAATTAGTTAGATATGAAACAAGGGAAAAAATAACCTTACCACATGAATTAGTTGTATTGAAGAGTAAAATGAAGTGCATGTATGAACTCTTTCAATTTACCAAACTATGTTCTTATAGTAACACAGCTTGTTTAAAAAACATTGTAGAATAGCACTACTTGTACTAAAGGCTGAGAAAATTGAAAATGAAATCATAAATTCCAATAATACAACAAAAACAGTTTGGAATATTATAAACAATAGGCTAAACCACAAGTAGATAAGTATACAAATATATACTTGAGCAAAGATAGGAGGAATTTCAACATCTGTAAATTACTCAACACCTGCTTTCTAAATACAAATGATTGTCTTAATATTGGTGATAGTAATAAAAATAATTATAATATAAGTACCAGTATGACTAAGGACAAAACTATAATAAATAGTATGTATCTGTTAGACATAACTGAACAGGAGATTGACAAAAAAGTAACTTTAAAAATCAAAATTCCTCAGGGTAGGATTGCAGTGTTGCCTAAGATACTAAAACACTGCACACATCAGCTATTGAATGCATTTAATTTAATTTTAATTATTTAATGTGTATTTAATAAATTTCTCAACGAATGAGGGCTTATTTCCAGATGCATTAAAAATAACTGTTGTACAACCAATACATAAAAAGGTTTCGAATACCAATGTTAGTAATTACCAACCAATTACCCTATCCTCTGTATTCAGTAAGTTATATGAGAAGGTTCTAATGAATAGAATAAATGAGTTTTCCTAAAATCAAATAACAACCTAAACAGTTTCAAAATGACTTTAGAAAAACAAACTCTCAACTGTAACAGCTACAGCAAAATACATGCATGAACTATTGCAACTGAAAAATAACAATAAAAAGTCTGCAGGAATCTACTTAGACCTCTCTAAAGCCTTTGAAACTGTTTCTCATGAATACCTAACTGCGAAACTAGAATACTATGGTTTCAGAGGACATTTTAACAAATTATTAACATCATGCTTAAAAAGTTGTATGTAGTGTACTGAAATAAGTTGGAAGAAACGGAATGTTATAGGTACTGTCAGGTCAGAATATAATATAGTAAAGTCGGGGATACCCCAAGGATCAGTGCATGGACCTACACTTTTCTTGATCTATGTATACAATTTGCATACACCACAAAACAGTTAAGTAATCTCCTATGCCGATAATACATCCTTAATATATTGGAGTGACTGCACTGATACACTAAAACAAAAAATATCAAACACAATTGGGGAAATCTTACAATATCTTCTATATAGTGGATTGAAAATAAACATGGATAAAACTAAAATTAATGTATTCCAAAAGTGTAACAACCTTACAGTTGAACTAAATATAAATATTAACAACTGCACCTTAGAGCAGGTAAACAACATTTAACATAAATTTAACATATAACACACATGTGGACAATGTTTGCAAAAAAATGAACTCAGCACTATTTCTGCTAAGACAATTGGTGAAATGCATGAAAAATTATGTTTTAAATACAGCTTACTATTGAATTATCTACCCACATTTAGCATTTGGAATAGAAATTTGGGAGTACAAGTGAATTCAATGTTGACAGGATATTAAAAATACAAAAAAATGCATCAGATGCATGTACAACCTTCACTATTGACAGTCCTGCAGAGATACATTCATAGAGCAAAAAGTAATAACCTTAGTCTCTCTCTATATATACCTAAAGGTATCATACTCATCAAAAATAAGAAAAAATTTAATGTACTCAATAAAGACTGCCATTAGCATGATACTAGGAGAGCAAATGATTTTCATAGGGTGAGCACAAATAAAAATCAAACTAATGAACACCCTTATAAAATTGGAGCCATATTTTATAACAAACTACCAGTGCAAGTAAAGAATAACTTAAATATAAATTTCAAAAGTATTTTAAAATCCTACCTAATTAAGAAGTGTCTATATAGTATTGCAGAATTATAATGTTTGTACATATATGTAATTATATTTTGTGTATATTTGTAATAATTACCATCTGATTACAATACCTTCACTTTTGATATGAATACTCTCACAATATCAGATGTTCTTGTAAAGAGCTTATTGGCTGCAATCAAGATGATGATGATGATGATGATGATTATTATTATTATTATTATTATTATTATTATTATTATTATTATTATTATTATTATTATCATCATCATCTTCTTCTTCTCAGAAAATATGATTCAAAGGCAAATCAAACCTCAAAGGCTACAGAGTAGTTTCTGGGCCTGCAGTCTGTATCCCTGGAATAGCAATTCTATTGATTATTTAAAATGTTTTGTAGATAAAGAAATCAAAAGAGATCAATTAATTTTATTACCATAGATATCAATGAAGAGAGAGCTCCTAAGCCTCTATTTACAGTCAACAGAATCAAGGTAATCATGGAAATTATCTGCTGAAATTTGAGTCTCAAAGCAGAAATAAAATGTTTTGGGAGAACGAAAAGTTGCAAATCTTATATAGAATGTGGACTGAACTAGAATTGAATAATGTGAATTACACAAGAGGTGGAAGCTCAGTTTCAGTGAGAAAGATAAGAGACACCGGGCAGAATCTGATATGTGAGGAAGAGGGAGTTAGTACAGTTACAGACCAAAGTGATACTGCACATGTTAAAGAAATAATAAATGAGGTATATTCAAATCAAATTTGTGTAAACAATCATTTAATCAATGAAACTATAGCAATAAAAACTCATCAAAATGAATCACCATTGCAAAATACTTTTGTATGACCGAATACACTGAATCTGGAGCATCCTCTCATGGCAAACAGGTAATGACCAAGAAGAAACAAACCTTAGAATAACCTAAGTGTAATAGGCAATATAAATTATGTAAGTAATATCGTATGAACAATAAACACTCTTAAACTAAATATATGGAATAAATGCAAGGAAATTGATTCCAAGCATTGAGAACTGCATATTCGAGTGCAGATACATAAAAGAGGGCAAAAATAACAGAAAGAGAATGTTTTGAACATTTTGAAATGAAGATAAAATGTGAGTAAACTGAGTGGGAAAAACAAGTATTGTAAAGACCTGCCCGGATGTAATATTGGTCTCTCTTTAAGCATAGGGGAAGTTGGCATATATAAGTAAATGTGGGAAATATAAGAAATGCTGGTTGTTTGGTGATTGACACAGCCCATTCGGCTAGAGTAAGGGTCACTTGTGTCAGCTCTCATGAGCAGGAGAGACAGAGGTAACATGGTTAAACACAAGTGAGGTCTGTATTATTGCGCAATATGCTAAGTGAGCATTTGGTGATCATACAGAAAGCAACATTAATTCACTGCAGTGCAAAAGCAAGTGTGTTAAAAAGAAGCATTAAGGTTAATGCAAAAAAGAAATTAGTTTGCACGATGTGCAAGGAGCAACATATGGCTGGCATGTGCATTTCAGTGAAATCAAATAAATATTGCTCTGAAATGGCTATGGATATATTGATCCTGATATCCCAATAAATTTGTCACCTCTCCTACAGCTGGCAATCACACTCTTTTCTTCTACACCATCCTACCTGTGGCTGGCTGCTCCTCAGCTACAAAGGTAAAATCAACCGCACCTCATCCTAAATGCCACCACAACACCTAGGAGGAAGCTAAAGCTGAGTACTGAAAGAAAGCCTTTTGTACTTACAAGGATAACAAATGGAAGGAATTACAAAATCTGAAACAAGAAAGGTACTCTGCATTAGAAAAGGAAATGTTGGAAAAAAAGAGAAGAAACAGAAGTAAATAAAAGGAAAAAAGCAGGTGTAAAAATGTACCAAAATGTGTACAAACCTGTTCAGATATGAACAATAAATAGCAAACTTAAGGGTGACACAGAAAATAGGCTTAAGCTATTTGTGACGCAACATTTTTCTAATAAAACCATAAGTAAAATAGTAAGACTGATAAATAAAAATGAAGAAGTACAGAATTGTGAAGAAAATCCTCACTATCAAAAACTATGTTTCCAATGGGCTGCAGACATAAAGAATGATGGCAGAGAATGTGACTTCTGTGAAACATTATTTCATGTTTACTAAATCTAACAGCAACATCAGTTTCAACAGTTTGCATTTATTGTGACCACTGCACAAAATTAATGATATTCTTAGCAATTGCATTACAAAGTTCCCTCACTTCAAATTGAGTTAACCTTGTTACTAGTAAGTATTAAATATCCAGAATGGCACAGAAAGATGATAAATGTATGTAATTTATTCTAATTTAGCTTACACCTAGATGTTTATTGCATGGTATATGAGTAATACTTTGATGTGAACCACTTTGTGAAAAGTGCCGGTATCTATAAAAGCCTGTACATAACTGTGGTTTCCTATAAAATTTGTTTTCATAATAAATAGCTTAGCCATAAACTGTAACTCAAGTTATCTAACAGATCCAATAGTATATTTAATAACCTCAGATAAAGGTAATATATTTTGTAACTAAAAAACCCCAATGATTGACAATAAAGTAGCACTGGTGTGAAATATACAAAAAGTGCTTAAAGTGGTAATAACTAGACTTTTACCCAGTTTCAGTTCTGCTGCTAATAATTCTCCTACTTCTAGTTCCACCTGCCCCTACTTCTCCTTCTCTCTTCTACCTTTTTGGTCCAATGTATGGTCACTACATGCATAAAATATAGTGAATTCAGATTACCTCAATTTAATGCTTCCATACTGATTTATCACTGTTACTAATATTCATTTCAGCCTCACAATCACTGTTGTCTTCATCAGTGAATAGCATAACAAGTTGAATTACAATTAGGGTTGCCATATGGCTTGAAAAACCAGGATTTTCCTGAATTTTAGCCCAATTTTCAAGAAATCATTGAATGTCTTGCATAATGAAGATCTGCTATTCTTGCTTTTCAGTTGCAATGCTGGCAGCACACAATTGATAACTTGCTGTACCGCTACTACAAGAACTACCACCAGACGGTGTAATGATTATTGCATATTATACACAACACACTATATGGTGGTACTGAATTCTTAAGTGTTGATTTAGAAACTGTAATTGATAAGATTTTCAACCTATACAATTAGAGTCAATGCATTAAAGAATTCTGAGATTTTTTTGAGAATCCATCTTACAAGGCTTTTCTTTATTTTGTTTTGTCACTCTCTCATGTCCTTCATAAATCTAAGATGCACATAGAGAGAGAATCTATATCTGTAATTTAGGTTGTGAATTAATTGAATTTTATTGAAGCATTTTTAAAGAGAGGAATAGCAAATGTTTTATGTCACTTAATGTACAAGACATTTTAGAAAACATAGATAACCCAGCCATTGTAAAGACTTTTGAACAAGAAACAAGCAAATCTTATATCACTTGTCTCGATTATTTACAAAAGTGGTTATATTTTTTCTCTGATCTGAGGTGTTTCAATTGGTTGCTCTTGAAGGAAATATAGAAGTCACTTTTAAATACTTATTGATGCATGATTACAAAGTTGATGACTCATTAGCATTCAACCAATTAATGTGTTTAATAAACTTTGTGAAAGAAAAACTGAATGAGCCCACTCTGACACTATTTCATGCAAAAACTGTCAATTGACAAATGGGTGGAACTTTGCAGTTCTTGTAAGAATAGTGAGCAATATTCAGAACTATTAAAGATTGCCCAGTTCTATTTGCGTTTGCCTGTCCATAATGCATGTTGTTGTTTTTGTTCACCAATGGCACTGGGAATTAACTGATCTGCATCATTTTCCCTCTGGCTTCCCAATATAAAGTCTGTAAGTTATCACTTTTAAGGCCTTTGTATTTGGCGAGATGTTGTTTGTTCAGGATGACATCTTCTTCACAGAGAGTGCACTTGGGAGTAGGTAGGCATTGTATCTTGTAGAGATGTTCTGCGAGGCAATTGTGGCCAGTTGCCATCCTAAATAAGGCCACTGTAGTCTTACTTGGCATTTTTTGTATATCAACTCTATCTTTAATATTCTTATAATCTTTATCTTTTAATTTATCTTCTTCACCAAGTCTCTGCTGTCTTTTGAAATGTTGTTTAATGTTATTTAATTGTTTATTTATTTCTATCTGTCCTAGAGGTTTTATTTGTTGTATTGCTCCTTTCTTTGCTAATTGATCTGCATGTTCATTGCCCAAAAGTCCAACATGAGCTGGAATCCATTGTAGAGTAACATGATTTCTAGTTTCAACTGCTTTAATTAGGCTTATTATTTCTTTAACATTTCTTGTTGTTTTATTATTGTAATTTACTATTCCATCTATGGCTAATTTTGAGTCTGATAAGATGACTATTTTTTGTTTTATATATGGTCTATATAAAATGTTCTGTAATGCTGCTTTTATAACTATTAAATCTACATCATAGTGGTTTGACATTTCCTTTAATGTTAGATACTGTGCAAAATGTTTACAGTATACTCCTGCACTGGCATTTTTTTTATTGATGAGGGATCCATCTGTATATATTCAGAGCCATTCTTTTTCTGGGTATCTTTCATTTTCCGTAGCTATTGCTATGGCTCTCATTTCATCTGGTATATTGTTTTGTTTGTATATTTTATATATCAGGTCATTCTGATATTGTATATCAATGTATTCTATTGGACTCGTTACCTCTGTTACAATTATATTTGTTATAATTATATTCTTATAGCTTAAGTTATTAATATATGTTGTGAAGCTTATTTGACTTCTTAAATTACTTATAGTGTGGTACCACTTGTATCTGTTTCTATTGACTTGCAGTTTTTGTGCTAGATTAATTGCTTTCAACTCATGTTCCAATTCTATAGCCATGTGTTTTGTGAAGCTTTGTAGTACTGTGATTGGCGTTGTTTTTACAGCTTCTGTTATTATTCATAGTGAATTATTTTGTGAAATTTCTAGTTTACTTTTAACTCTCTTGTTTACTGTTGCTGGTGGTTCTCCTCCATACAATAGGTTAGGTTTTATGTATGTTTTATATGTGTTATTAAGGAGGTCCATGTTTCCACCCCATTTTATTCCTGATAAACGTTTTAAAATGTTGTTCTTTTTGTTGATTTTATTCCTTACATTGTTTACATGTTCTTTCATTGATAGTTTTTTATCTAATTCTATCCCTATATACGTTGTTGTAGTTGCTTCTTGTAGGTTTTTGTTGTTGATTTGCAGGCATATATTTTCTGTTTTATGTTGCATTGTGAATAGTTGATACTGAGTTTTTCTTTATTTATTTCCATATTGTTATTATTAGTCCACTATTCTAGGGTTATGATTGTATTCTCCGTTGTTGTTTGCAGTTTTTGTAATGTTTCCTAGATGTTATTTTCTTTTCTGAAGTCCATATTACCACACCATCAGTAAACATTCCTACTTGTATGTTACTTATTTTCTTTAGTACATCTACTAGGTCGTTTATATATACTGAACAGAATTGCACTTGTAACAGACCCTTGAGGTAATTCCAACTCTCATTTGTTTCCATTTAGATGTGGCTGTTTTGTATTGTACTGTAAACCATCTTTGGGATAGGAAGGTTTGAAACCAGTTTAGCATATGGCCTGATATGCCATATGACTTCATCTTGTACAGTAGCATTTCTCGCCATACTGTGTTAAATGCGTCTTTGAAGTCGACAAACAGTGCTAGAGTGGTCTTATTATTATTATTGAAATTTTCTTTAATGTCCTGTGTGAGTCTTACAAACTGGTGTATTGCTGAGCTGTCCTTCCTAAATCCAGCTTGTTCAGGGACTAATAGATTTTGTGTTTCTAGATAGTATGTCAGTCTTGTAGCTACCATTCTTTCTAAGAGTTTTGCTACGTTTGATGTTAAGGATATCATTCTATAGCTATCTACCATTTGAATTGGTTTTCCTTTCTTCTTACTGGGTATAATTTTTGCTTTTTTCCATAGTGTTAGTATGTTATTTCTGGTTGTCCAGATTTTATTGGAAATTTTTAATAAAGTATGGAGTGCTTCATATCTTAAATTCTTGAGCAGCTCTGGATGTGTGTTATCAGGACATGGGCTCATTTTATTTTTTTAGTATTCTTATTGCTTGCTTTATTTCTGGGAGTGTGAATTATTCATTGAAGATATATTGAAAGTTACACATATCTTCAAGGTTGATATTTCTTAAGTATTTATTCTGTTTTCTGTTTTTATTTTTTAATGTAGTAGTAGTTTTATAGTATGTTGCTAATTCTTCTGCTATAAGGTTATCCTTGTATATTTCTTTATTATCAACATTTAATGGCTGATTTTGTTGGTTTTCTCTATTTATATAATGTATGTATGGAAAAACTTTTCTCTTTGATGAGAGCACAATAGGCAGATAACAGGAATAGGCTAAAAATTTAATCCAGAACAATCCTGATGATTCAATATACTAATTTTAAAACCATGTCATGCTTGGAATTTCATGACTATCTCATGCTAAACAATGTGTTGTTGAAGAACACTTCACTTTCAGAAAAATATGACTGGTATAAGACTAAAAATTACTAATAAACTAACAAACTTGCTGATGCATTTAAATATATTTGCAGCCCTTCCACATACATACATTTTAAAGTTTCTGTGTGTATTTTATAACCATATAAAAATTTAGTAATAAATTACAATATGCTGGAATAGAGTCCTGAATTCTTGACTCATCCTTATGACAACCCTAATTACACTTCATTGTATATATTTCTTCCCAGGGATATAGTCATAAAGTAAATTGTGTCAGTTCCATCTTGAAAAAAAGAGATCCAGAGTTTAGATGATGATGAAAGATTATTATTATTATCATTATTATTATTAATACTACTATTACTGTTGTTATTGTTGGCATCCATATCATCAACATTATCATTTTGGGAAGGTGAAGGAAGTTCTTATGTGGGAATGTGGAGGTTCAGAGTTCCGTCTATGTGTAGAACACAATGAATGTTTTCTCCCTCTTATCTTCCTCTGCCTTCAACTGTAAATATTGATTTTGTGTGCATGGATATCTCCTTCCCAGTTACAGGATTCTCAATCAGCTGAAAGAAACTGGAAATTATTCCCTTTCACACCACGGCTTTTATTTTATACTTCACCTTGTTTACCTTTGCCAAGACCTCACACGCAGTATACACACATTCTTCATCCCCCTGATAACAGGCTCTCTCTAATCCTTTCAGAAGCTACAGATGCTTGTGTTCAACCTTGTTTGATTCCATGGTTTTAAATGTAGTTGTCACTATAGTTATTTATTTGCCCACATCGGCTTAAATTTCTAGATGCCCTTTACTCAGCAATTATTCATGAAGTTTTCACAACCTACCAGAACCACATCCATAAGCATTGATGGCTTGTTTCAAGTTTCTCTTGCACTTTGAATTTGTCAATGACTCTTTATTGTATATTTTTTTCTCTCCACTACTGTTACTATGGTACATCAGCTTAAGCCTATTGGCTCAGTGGGCTTTACCGGTATACTTCTAAATTATTAGATGCCCAAGGATTCTGCCTTTCTCAATGCTCCAAGTTTTAAGCAAAGGGACTTATACGCCTACATTGAATGGAGATTCCTTCTCTTCTACAATACCTTATGTGTGTTCCCCCTTATAAACTCAATTGCACTGATTCGTTTTTTGAGTGCGATACCACGCTGCTTTCCCCAGTGTCTTTGTGCTTTTCATGCTAGCTTCCTTCTTTACATTTAAAAAATACACTTTAATAAATAACTTGCCATATCATTCATCATCACCATCCTCTCTTCGCCATCAACATCATATTGCTCTTCTTAATTAGTATCAAATTTACATAATACAATTATGGAATTCCTTCATTCGAATAATTTTAATGATATTACCACAACTACATTGATACCCATTAAGACATTGCTTAAATTATAATAAAAATAATATTAATATAGTAATGTTTGCATATCCCTTATAAAGATTTTTTAAATTCCTAATGGAAGTTTTATATTACCTCCTTCGCAAAATGGTAGACAAATATTTCTTTTCAAGCTGGCCCAGAAACGACAGAGCAAGGAATAATAATAATAATAATAATAATAATAATAATAATAATAATAATAATAATAATAATAATAATAATAATAATAATAATAATAATAATAATAATAATAATAATAATATTAATAATAATAATAATAATAATAATAATAATAATAACAACCTTATTGCAGTCAATGAGCATCTGACACTGTCAGTTATATCTATTCAAAATACATAATATTTACAAAGAATAAAAACATCACGCATACATACACACACACACACACACACACACACACATACACACACACACTTACATACATTATCATACACATGTCCATTTTAATTCAGTGATATCATAGAAGCATTTCTCTATTAGGAACGATTTTAGTGCAGGCTTAAATTTCGAATTTGTGGTATCCTTAAATACTGATGGAAATTTATTATGCATTATTGCTCCTGTTTCATATATTTTACTCTGAACGCCCTCATTTTTAAATCAAAGTACCGAATTACTACTGGAAATAGTTTGATAGCATCATTGTTAGTTGCATCTGTAGACACATCTAAAAAGCCAATTCTACTGAATGTGGCCTAAGTACACCATTCACAATAGCTTCAGTTTTGGTGCAGACACATGGAATCTATGCACCAGTTTTGAGTCACTGCATAACTTCTTGGGCAACCGCACTGTACAACCCAAGGATTTATAAGGAAGGTGGCTTTTTACAGCATGAAATGCTAATGCATCCTCTGAACAATAAACCGATTTCCTTGACTTGTTAACAAAATATGTAAGTAATTTAGCAGTAACGCTGTTAGTCTTGGTATTATTTCTTATGCTGCATTGCTTGTAAATGTTCTTCCAAATCACCTACACCTTTATTTGCGATTGAGAGGTTATAATTACAACCAACTTCCCAGGTCTGTCCTCCGGGTCACATTATGAAGCTAGGATATAAATACTTTTAAGTCCATTCCGAAAGTTGCGTTTTCTTTTCTGCATCTTAAAACCTATGAAAAAATCGTATTTACATTTAAGTAATTTACTTATATTCCAAAGTGCCGAAACTGTTTGCTAATCAGTAAATGAAAAAATATTTGCACGCTTACCCTTAGGAGTGTCTTATTTTTCAGCAGTCTCCAAACCATCAGCGACAGAACATACAATTAGTATCTACTCAGTGATGCAACAAAGTTAGGAATTCCTTTTTGAGCCACCATAGCATCAAACAGCGAAATACAAACGAGTTACATTAGATGTAGAGCGCGCTGATATTTCGGAGATATAGCCCTTTTCTGCCGATTTGGTTTTTGCATAAGCTATGCAATGTCTTCCAGAAGGGCTTGCATTTCTCCTCTTCTCAACCTGAATCTTTGATTATATTCAGCGTATGTGTCACAGTCCATATTTATACGCCCTTTGAAGTTTCTTCGTCTTCTCTCATTAACCTCTTCATCTGATGAATCTTGAAGAATTACGTCCATTGCAATCAGTTAATTGGGTATAACACACACATATATAGTCACACAAGAGAGTTTTATGTCGTATAATTTAACCTTTTAGGCCGTTGTTGTGTATCTGTAACACTTATACAATACTAAGAAAGCTTGAAGTTTGTATTCCTTTCGCAAGGACTTGTGCTTGTGAATTAAGCTTAATGAAATTAAACAGTAAATTCCTTTGTAGAATGCACTTGTGATTCGTAAAGATTAGTTTGTGGTATGTAGCTTGTGATTTGTTGATTATGAAATGAAAAATCACTGAAAAATCAAGTTTGTAACTTGTAAGCTTTATGAAATAGGCCCCAGGCTGTAACATATATGTCTTGCATGAACATCATCGCAGGGGTAGACGTTTGGGCTCTTTCACTTACATGTTCGGTTTTCACATGTTTATTATAAAAAAACTTAGGAGTGTCGGTCATTTTTTCACTCTGTTCACTTTACACATGACAATGCGCAGGATTCCAAGTAAATCACATTCATATCCTTGGAGATTTGGCCAGCTCTTGTGAGGTTTCATTGCCTTCCTTCCGAGAAGCACGTGGTGTACAGTCTATAAAAACTGTTGTATCCGTGACTGGCTTTATTGGTGGTCAATTGTAATACTAAAACTATAACTTTTGTCACAACCATATTCAGACGGGGTGGGGGTTTGGGTTCAAACTCCCCCTCCCGGAACTTCTGATACATTTTCTTTATCTAAATTAATATCAAACCAATATTGGAAAATTTCGTTAGAAAACGGCTGGTGTACAGCTAGTAGCAAATTTACAAGAAAGGTTAGTGCAGACATAATAATGTACAGGAACAATCTCCGATTGTTTACTGGAAAGCTATTAAGCAGGTATTCAATATGCTGCAAGTAGGAAAAGCATCATTTTGGTGAGTTTTTGTCCTGCTATATAATGTCCTAAATTAAATCAGTTTTCTCACATTTGTCTTCACATTACGGAGTAGGTACACAGTATTTTTTTTTGAGAGAGAGTTTAACTTCCCCTTTAAGTAATCTGCTTTACAGAGGCGATCAATGAATGCAGTTGAAATTAATGCTAAAATCGGCCCAGGGTCCAATGAGCTTAGAGTTGCCTGATATTCATTGCCTTGTGAGGATAATGGAAAACGCTGAAAAAATCTTATCCAGACAATCCACCGTTACCGAATCATTGGAGTTTTAGAGGGAATATCCTACGGCTACGCCTTGTCGTCGATTCGCGCCGTAACTGCCTCACTCCTCTACATCTAAAAAACATTCCCCGACTCTGCTTTGCGGCTTAGAGACCTCAATGTTGAGCTATGCCTTTTGGCTTAGGACCCTCAATAGCGTCTCCGGCCTGGACTCATATATCAAATCTTATCCAACATTGCGGGCTTATTGAAGCATGCGGAACAATGTCAGTCTTCTGTCTTTAGAATTCTAAAGAATAGCAAAAAGCATGCTCAAGAATATACTTCTTTTGATACTTAAGAAAAACATAAAAACGTCCAAAAGAATCAGGGACAGAATTGATGATGTGTGTAGACATCCGAAGGTTATAAAATATTTTATAGTGACTGACCAACTGTGCCCCGTTGTATACATCTGCAGTCTCAAGTTTCATCATTCTACGAACTCCAGCATCTTATGCGTAATACTTTGATAAGGTAAGTGACTAGCAGCGTTGCTTATCGTTTCTTGCGCGACCTACAATTCTTGTCTGCGTTCTGAAGGACCAAGAGAAAATTGAGAAATCATACAGGAAAAGTTTTGCGAGCAATACATTCACAGTCATTCATATTTCAAATCATATACACTGCATTAGTGGTCAACTTAAGATACATAAAGATATCATATTCCTAAGATGTGCATACCTCTACACTAAATTGAGAAATTAAATTGAGTTTTATTTACGGACGCTCTTTAACTGCTGTGGTCCTTAGCGTCCCATTCTACATTGGGCGTGAAAGACTGGTAATTTTGCTCAGAGGTCTCTTTATCAGGCTTGAGGTTCTTTTACGTGCCGCAAATCTACGACACGGGACCATCGGCTTTACTTCCCTTCCGAAGGAAGCCATACTAAGTGTTTTACGCCCGAAAAAACCCATCGCTCCCCCGCCAGGTTTGAACCCGCGACCTCGGGAACTAGAGGCTAGCATGGTAACCACTGTACCACGAAATACGACTTTCTATGTCAACTATAAGAACCGTGCGCACATTAAATGAATACTCAGTATCTCAGTAGGGGCAACTGCCCCCCCCTTGCGGGAGCCCTTGGATTTTGTGGTGGATAAAATAGGACAAGTATGTAAAGTACATTGCACAGGGAGCACTTCTTGATGTTTCCTCCTAACCCCGTATTTTGACTTTGCAAATGTTTGTTAAGACCATATTTGTCTCCGAATTCTTTATAGCATGCACCACATTTTAGCCAGCACACTCCTCCACTTGCCATAATGACACTGAAATGTCCCTTTCGATAAGAACTTTCGCTACCTGTTTTATACGCGGCAAACGTTCATTTTCAGCATTCGCTCAACGTAGTGGGGCAACTTCGGGTGTTCCTTCTCTAAGCGCTTGTAATGGAGGAAGTAAAAGTTGTACCAACCACATGTAAATGCATGCCTTGACAAAAATGTTCATTTACAAATGCAGGAGTTACGGGAAAGTACCAACATTATGTCGGCGCTTTCTTTCGAATTATTTAATTACATTAGTTTATTTTGCATTTTTATCCCTTAACTATTAAGGGATTAATTTAAAAACTCAACAAAAGAAGAGACAGGATCTATACAGTTCCTTACAGGCTATCAAACAATATTTTGTGTCACAATCGTGTAGGTACTTATTCAAAGTTCTAATATCTCCCCTGTTTTAAATAAATGCTGTTATTTAATAACGGTTCTGGATTAATTTCAGTTCATGTAATCTACTGCATAAAATGCAGACAGCGAAGGTCCATTTGCCTGGAAATTAGCTTTTCAGTACGAATTTTGGGAGTCGGTGGAACATTGTGTCAAGCAGCACTTTTGTAGTTTTGAGATAATCCAAATTGAAAGTATGGCTAAATCCATAAATATCTAGAGTTATATAGTACCTTTCACCATTTGCTGATAAGTATCTTGGTTTATTTTGTATTTATTAATGTAACTACCAGTGTATACATTATAAAAATGCGGTTTTAATGTATATTAACCCTGAAAGAAATTCAGTAAGTTTTTAGGAATAAAGTGCAAACTGTAATGATAGCAGGAAAACAATGCCAAGTATTTCTGAATACAAAACATTTATTATTAGACAAAGGGCTAAAATTACATATTTTGTTAAATTCTTTTGTCATTAATTGTCACTCTAAGCCAATTTACTTACATAAATACGCAATACTTGTAGAAATACTAGTACCCTCACTTATCATTGCTCATTCACATTATACAGTAATTCCAGTGTCTTGGCTACAATTTCCTTACATGTTAATGCAAAACACATGATATGCTGCTGAAATGAAGTCCAACAAGCTGAGCTGATCGGATAATTTTTGTTGCTTAATCTTCTGTGGCTCGGAATATTTATGTTTAAAGATTGCTGTGCCAAAATTGCTGTTTGGCCTCATCCGCAGCGAAACACTAAAACTCCTCATTAAGTGTGTACTTTGTTTTCAGGAAAATGGTTTTTCTTTCTCAAACCGGAAAACAACTTTAAAACTTCACATCGCTGCCATCACCACACCGTATTATTATTATTATTATTATTATTATTATTATTATTATTATTATTATTATTATTATTATTATTATTATTATTATTATTATTATTATTATTATTGTTGTTGTTGTTGTTGTTGTTGTTGTTGTTGTTATTTACTTGATTTCTAATCTCTGACAAGTCCAGAAAATATTTTTCATAAATTTTGGTGAGAACGAATTTCTTTGTATTGGATGATGTAAGAAATGTCTTCTTTCCACTGATGGTGTATATACCTTTGGTACTCTCTGTCTGTGGCATTTTTCATTGATAGCAAAATGTCTATCACTTGGCATAAAATCATGTCCAGGCAGCAAATAATAAAGCTCCACAACCCCAAAGTAACTATTTTGTACCAAATATAGCCTCAGTGACATAACACTCCAAATTTTAGTTTGGTCTGCGCAGTTGTCTGTAAATACAACAAATTTACTGCTTTTTACGTTACATGTGGTGATATACTTGAAAATGCAGCTGCTATTTTTTATCACTTCCCCTTGTTGATTCATCCCATGTGAACATAATGCCTACGTCAGACACAGCCATGTATGCCGACATTATACATCCATAGTTTTTCGGGCAAAGGAGACAGGATTACAAGTTATTTTAGGAATTGTAAACGTTTGTTCCAGATCAACAGTGATAACTTTTATTTCATTATGATGCTCTTTTCCCTGTTGTTAAGTGCAGTAAGTTTAATACAAATGGCTTCCGCTCTTCGTAGATGAAGCTATTGGAATGCTTGATATTGTTTCTTCTTCTCTTCTATATCACGTTGGATTTTTACTTCAAACCTATCGTACTCTTTACACATGCCAGATTTCAGCAATTTGAATCCAATGTTGTATGATTCGCAAAATACCCTTCGGTACTTGTCTACTGATAAAAGTAGAATATTTCTAGTTCTGCGGAATGGAACATAATGGGTACCTACTCGCTGTATAGATTATTTGTGTTCATATTACAAATTAGGTAAACTTTCTCAGTTTGTTTGCTTACTGTAGTGTAATATATGCTTGGTATAGAACTGATATGTTCTTGAACATGTTCACTCTGACCTCATTGATTTTATGAGGACGATTTCGGTGTTTACCTCTCCGATCCTTAGGGGAGCTGTTTTTCCATCCATTATTGCTCTTATGATGTTGATTATGCGACCACGGCAATTTTGAAGTCCATGTGCTGCCATTAAAAAGAACTTGCAAATGTGGACATCCGATCCATTAACCTTCACAAAAAAGTGGAATGTATATTGCTTGTATGAATCCCCTGGCCTTCAAGATCCCCAACGCCATCAAATGGGAACACAATGGTTGCTCCTAAACAAATATGCATAAAAAACTTTAAAAGTTTCTTTTGATGCATGTTAAGGAATACCCCTTGAACACTGCAAAGGGTATTTGCATAAACCCATCAATGGCCAGGAATTTATACTCCATTTGCCCTTTTATTCACATACTCCCTCCCTGTATTCCGGCGAGCCTTATTTCTTCGAAATTTTGGAGGATGTTATTTTCTTTTTGCATTTTCTGAGTCCTTGTTCAGGAGAAGGTTCTGCAGACCTTGACATAGGCCCACTATTTTCTACTGCAATCAATTCTGTGTCATGTTTTGCAACACTTATCCGAAAAAATCAATATAAACCATAGTATTCTTTTCAAAGAGTTTACTGGACAAAATGCCAAACAACACTTTTATTACTATAGTGTCAAGTTATTATTTTAATTTTCATCTGCTGCAAGCCAGAAATCTGTACTGATGTAATTTCGTATGTTTAAGGTCTAAGATTAGTTCAATAATATTTTATGTCTAGCAGTATAAAACTCAAAAAGAATTACTAACTGATTGTTCTTCAGAAAAAATCTTTCTTTCTTCTTCAACGAATTGCCCTCCTCTTTCTAGGACTTACACCCCAAGGACTTAAAATGCAATGCCTTGGGTCAGTAGCCTGTTTGAGGAGCAAGCGAGCTCTGGATCATTGCATTTCCAGGATGGTGATCAGCCCAATTCCTGGTAGGGCGATGAGGAAGAAGATTAAAGGGAATGTAGTGATGAAAGGAATGATAGTCAAATTTGCGGTTCAAATTATCCAACCCAGCATTTGCCTAGCGAGGGAGGGAAACGGCGAAGAATTCCTTCGGTCAGATCGGTCGCCTCCGGGGGCTCCCAAAGGCGGGTGACAGACTTTACCGCCTGAGCGATTCACGTGGTAGGGGAAAAAACCCTTATTGAGAGAAAATGCCAAACAATACTGACATCACTGCGTTTTTTCTTCTGACTACGTATCAGTTATGTAATTTGGATACTTATCACGTCAGATGATAGATCACTCTCCAGTTCTTCGGTATTCACATGTAAGTGAAAGAGCCCAAACGTCTACCCCTGCGATGAAATAACGCAAAAGAAGGGTGAGTCAAATTCCAAACTTTCCAATAGAAAATCCCAGTAGATGTGATGATGGAGAAAATAAAGGCCTAGCCCTTACCCCTGCTAGCTCCAAGGATACGGAAGACAGTCTCCTGGTCAATGTTTCCGATGTTGGAAATGATGCTGAGAATAAGAAAATTGACGATTTCTTAAAGTATAATGTTTTATTGAATCCATGGCAACCTGACAAAAATTATAATTTCAAGATTGACACAGATGGTGCAAAGAGAGTATTTCGATGGGAATGGCGGGCATTATATCCATGGTTGGTTTATTCCAAATCAATTAAAGCTGCGCTTTGTATACTGTGCGTGATTTTTCGACCACGTGGCAGTCATCATGGCGCGTTCATAAGCCTCCCAGGCAATAATTTCTAAAAGTTTCACGAGTCTGCAAAAATGCATTTGAAATAAGATTGGCATAAAGATGCCGTTGAAAAGTCAAGTAATCTTTTGAATGTTATGACAAACAAGCAAAGAATGTAGAAGAAGTCAACGTTAATCTTAAAACATTAGTAGACACTAATCGAATTAAGAAGTTCCCTTGTTTTACCCAGTTTATATTTACTGTAGTTTTACTGTTTTCGTTACCGCTTATTACTGCTATTACACAACACGCACACACACCCATGCCTATTGCGGGACTCGAACCCGCGACCCTCAGCTTGGTGGAGCGCCGGAGGTATACACTCCAACGACCACGGCTGCGAGGGCCGGCTACCTTTAAGAGGAAATACAAATTCGAATGCTGTTTTTGATGATTTATTGCAGTTCAAGTACCGTCAGGGGACGAATCATTGAGAAAACATTTCGAAGTATCTTTCTCATAGAACTCAAAAGGATTTAATTGATGCGTGCTCAGAAGTAATAAGAAATTATTTTATTTACACCGTCAATAACACTGAATCATTTTCAGTTTTGGCAGACGACACAATGGATATTTCGGGCACAGAACAACTTTCCCTTGCTTCACGCTATTTTGACGATACAGGTAAAATAATTTTACAATTAGTGTTAGAGAAGATTTCCTTGGATTTATACCATTAACAGACACAATCATATCTATTTCATCTGCTTGGAGTTTAAATTTTGGTAAAATAGTAGAGCAAGGTTATGATGGCTGTAATACCATGGCCGGGAAAGTTGGCGGAGTACAGTAAATAAGATCTGAGAAATATCCCAAGGCACGCTTCCTTCAATGTGCTAGCCATAGGCTAAAATTTAGTTGTAAATGGTTTAAACACCTTGTCAGAGATTGGAAATGCCATTGGTACTATCAAAGAAGCAATTTCTTTTTTCAGGGGAAGTACAGCACGGAGGATCCTGGTTAATAATCTTCAAAAGCAATGCGAGACACGTTGGTCCGAAAAGCTGAAGTCTGTAAGAAAATGTATTGATTTTTTTAAATGGTGAAAGCCCTAACAACTTTAAACAAAGAAGGAGATTGTGAAACTAGACAGAAAGCCTGGTAACTTTACTGCACACCTATTTCTTCATCAGTCATTGTTGCATTAAAAATCATAGCTAAATATTCGGTCAAATTAGAACCAATCAAAAATATCCTACAATCAGAAAACACTAATTTGTTAGAAGTTTCCGAACATGTCCAAGAATTTATGAAAATATTAATGCACGAAAGATAAAATGCAGCATCTGAATTTGAAGTAATCATGAAGGGTACCGAAGTAGTAGGGGGAAATAAGAGTTTACCGCCACTTAATATGCAGGAATGTGTATTCATATGCATATCAGGTCTCACCCACCCCCTCCCCCACCACCTGGTATTTTCTGCCAGCAGCTGAGGATCATAAATCTTCTTGAGTATATTGGAAAGTTTGACAGGTAAGCAATTAAGGCTGTCAATCACCTGTCAAAATGAACAATGGCTATAATAAATTATCTTCTGTAACAAAAGCGGAGACGTTATCCTACCCACTCCATATCCGCACATGTGTGCACTTCTGCATTGAAACAACCACCTCCCAGTCGATTTGTTTAACGACCACGTGCAAAAGAACAAAAGGTTATCCATCACCTGTCAAAATGAACAATAGAGTATGCTGGAGTATTGTGAACAAAGAATAAGACGCTTTTGTCCCAGCTCTATTGAATTCCCTAAGTGTGTACTTTTAGGAATGCCACCTGCAACCTCGCAATCGCAGTCTGACGAACACGTTTAAAAGAACAAAGCTGTCAAAATGAACAAAGACGATTATAAATTATGTTTGTAACAAAGAGGAGCCTGCTAACAAAGGGAAAGATGCTATTGAATCCCTTTCTATTGTCCAGAGCAAGGCTTCTTTAGAAAAACCACCCGTGTAGCACCCCGCTTCCACCGCTGTATAACAAAAGAACAAGCTGGGCCCTTCTAACAAAAGCTTGAATGACAAAGGAACAGATTCTGTTGCCATCCATTCCATTGTCCGGACACGTGCATGTTAGGTGAATATAACAAAGAGGCAGTCAGGCGTAGCATTAACAAAAGAAACACGTGGAGGCTTTATACTTGCCCTGTCTTTGTCCGTGTGAAAGACAGAGAGGTCAGTTTACCTGCTAGATCATAAAAGTTCTACCGCCGCTGGACCCGGGCATCATGGCGACCGCACTGCCTAGGGGCTACTTCTCTCTGAGAGTCTTCACGAAGTCCTACGGATGTACCCGAACATAGTTACACAAGCTCTCTGTTTACGCTTCTATCCACTCTTTCAAACAGCGATATCAAAAATGTATTTAACATATATCATTAACTATATTAAACCCATGTGTATACTTAGATATCCGTAGCTCGGTGTTCGATTCTTTCTGCAATGAAAAAGTTATAGTTTCAAATGCTAATGAGAAATTGATGCTTTGATAATATTATATCATTTCCCTGATTAATGAAAGAGTGTTCGCAGGTCATAGTTCGAATCTTACCCTGCAAAAGTCTAATGCCTAATAAATATTAAACTATGAGAGTGTGTGCAGTCAGATTAAAATGTA
The DNA here is from genome assembly GCA_030765065.1 of Deroplatys truncata. NCBI lineage: Eukaryota > Metazoa > Arthropoda > Insecta > Mantodea > Mantidae > Deroplatys > Deroplatys truncata. The sequence continues at coordinate 195,595,583 of CM060990.1, forward strand.
TTTAACAAATATAATTTAATTTTTTATATATCATTACCCTGATTAATGAAATACGTTCACCGATACCCAGAGGACATTAATTCGAATCTTACCCTGCAAAACTCTAATGCGCAATAAATATTAAATTATGGAAGCATGCACATATGCATAAAAATGTATTTAACAAATATAATTTAATTTTTATATGACATTACGAAGTATAGTGAGCTGTATTCTTAGGCACCCAAACGCCCTAGTTCGAATCTTACCCAGCGAAACGCTATAATAAATATTAAACTAGGTGAGCATGGACGGTCGGATTAAAATGAATTTAACAAATATAATTATTTATATTAAACCCTGGCGTATACTTAGATATTCCGATGCATAGTCACGATTCTTTATTTTCTTTCTTCTTCTTCTCTCTTTCTGTTCCCTCCTTCTGTCTCTTTCTTTCTCTCGACTTGCACACACCCAAGCGTTCACATATACACGAGCACTTGTACATACATCAACAAAATACACCAGTGCACGCACACACACATGCACATGCACACTCACGCACACAACACACACGCACGCAACACACACGCACACACATATATATATACCTGTGCACTTACACATACCCACACGCACACACGCACACATACACACACGCCCGCACACACACATGCACATACACACTCACGCACACAACACACACGCACACATACACACATCACACATACAAGCACATACACAAACATGCACATACACATCACACACACACACCCTGAATGAAAAGAGATAAAACGATGCAATAAAAACTAATTATAACCTTGGAATGTAATGCACCATTTACAAATTGTTCCAAGCTGGCAATTATGCCTGGGTTCGAATCGTAGGATTGATTACAAATTCATCTTCTAATAACTTCAAAACTAATTAAGATAAAGACGCCAAATAAATTTTATTATATTGAAGTAAAAAGATAGTTTCTTGTGAATGTATACTTGGATGCTGGTGTCATGGGTTCGATCCTTAATTCTTAAATCTCCATGATCTTAGAAACTAAGAGAGATAGAAGGGTGCACCAAAACATGATTGATAGCTCCTATAATGGGCAATTAATAACGTGTATAATTTTCAATCAGTTGTCCTTAGTTGAAAACCGATCTTTCAATGACTTCCATAATTTTCCTCTATACTCTAGAATACATCACTTAGATTGATGCTGTAACTGCATACAGCTCTTTTAAACATGAAAAACTAATATTATAAATAATTTTGTTTCTGGTGTTCTGAGTTCGAATACTGATTAAATGAAATTCACTTATAAATTTAATAACTCCGGAAATAATTAAGATAAAGACACCAAATAAACCCTGTTAAGTTTATGTTATTAGGTAGTTTCCTGTGAATGTATACCAGGTTACAAGGCGTCATGGGTTCGATCTTAATTTTAAAATCTCCATTATCTCAGAAACTAGCAGAGGCAGAAGTGCGGACCAAAGCATGATTTTTAGCTCCTATGATGGGCAATTAATGCTGTATGTAATTAGTAGTTAGTGGTCCTTAGTTCGAATCCCGATCTTTTAATGATTTCCTCAATTTTCCTCTATACTCTAGGATATATCACTTAGGTTAATGTCATAACTGCATGCAGCTCTTTTAAACATGTCAAACTAATATTATAAATAATTTTGTTTCTGGTGTTCTGGGTTCGAATACAGATTAAATTTAATATACATAAAAATTTAATAGCTTATCAAATAATTTAGATAGACACGTCAAATAAAAAGTAAACAGAGTAGCAGCTCCCGAAATATCGTTATCATGCCAAAAATTACTATAAAGTACTCAGTTCGAATCCAGAAGTGGTGATTTCATGTACTTCAAGCTTATGAACCATACAAGCTTTGAGTAAAGATTCTATGGTGGATGATGATGCAGGGAAGCTACATTACTAAAAATACATTTATTAAAGAGTTACCAGGTTTGATTTTAGAAGCTTAAAAGCTGTGTAACTCTGGAAAAATTACTTTGCTTGTGATTGTAGTGAAATGTAATGGTTTTCTGCGATAACCGAGTATTAAGCGTACAGTAATGCCATATTGTATACTGATTCTTTGGAGAATAAAGGGAAGTTGGAAAGTAAGAACTGAAATTGGAATGAAAACATGAAATAATGCAGTATATGCATGCATTTAACTAAACAAGGAAGAAAATCTTCTACGCTACATATTAAGTGTATATTTCTAAAGTATTTCGGTAATAGTTGGAATTAACCTTGGTGTAATGGGTAGTGGTGGTGGTTGTGCTAGGCCTTGAATGGCAACATCTGACGGAATGAGAGTATGAGAATACTTTTCTTGTTGGCGTGACTCCATAATATAAATTACCTTTTTATTAGCAGATAGACTAAACAAGATGGCTGAAGAGCGCAGTTTCCTGTCGACTCGGTGAGTTCAAGATCTCGAAATAGGTCTTAATATTTGAAAGACCTTAAAGAGTGCTCAAACAGGATACGTTCACAGGATTGCATCCTCGCTGGATGATTGTGAAGTGTTCTTGCCTGAACGCTGTAATTCGTTAATCAAATGCACAAATGTCTGGAAACTTATCTCTCGAATATAAGGGCATGGCAGAGATGTGTGGAAATTTAAGGCATGTAAATTGTCTTTTGTACCCGCAGCGAGGGTATGTAGAAATGTCAAACTTAAGTATTGAATGTTTGCCTATTATACTATGAAAAAAATTCATAAATAAACCAGCTGACTTATTGATATTACATATAAAGATACAAAAGATACATGTTTTAGAATTTATGAAAAATACATAAAATCACAATGTCACATGTTTTATATAAAGATATATATCACCTTCACTTATAAAAGCATGTTTTCTAAGACTTTAATAGTGTAATGTTTCAGACGGAATAACGAGAGGAATAAGAACAGATTTCAGCTCAGGAAAGCCTGGTAACGCTCTTGGAGGTTAGAATAACCAGCGTCGACACCTCCAAGAAACTTTTCTGCAAGAAGCGGGTGCTGAGACGTCTACATCACCGAAACACGTTAAGACAGGATTCTTATATAACACTCCAGGGCATACGATGAAAAACACAGACAATTTTGTATACCTACAAACCAATGCATAGCTGAGAGTTAGCTCGAGCGAGTCTCTCTATATTCGGCGAAAATAAGAATTGTGAGCAGTAATTTAGATGATTTAGAAAATGCTTTAAAATAGTGATGAAATTTGTACCCTAAAAAGACTTGAACCCTGTATACATTAACAGTATCGAGACGTTTGCTGTGTGTGAATAAAAATTACGAAAATAAAGAGACTTTCATTTAAATAAAAAAGAAATTTGCATAACCTATCCGTTACAAGTGAAACGCCATATACAGAAACGATGAGTTGGAGGAGGAAAGTGATGGAAATGCACGATAAATAATAATAATAATAATAATAATAATAATAATAATAATAATAATAATAATAATAATAATAATAAAGAATGAAGGTATGCTTTTACATAATGTTTTTATTGATTAAAAATCCTTACATTCCTAATGAAAAAATAAATCCTTACAATGATTAGTTTAAAATATAAGCTGCATCACGTGAGTCAGAGGCTTGCATATAAATACTGTATCATGAATTATTAAACAATACAAGGAGGTCTGTACAGAGATATTTGCACTAGCTTGAATTTCTATTCTGATGTTGACAGCACCATTTAAAACTTCCTCTTGTTGATGCGAGCAACCTATAACAAATATAGGAGCAAATTTAAGTAATCTTTTCTCTTCAATAAAGGATAATTCTCTTTTTCATAATAAGAGCTTGATGCAAATCTCGAGTTTCCAAAGTCAAAGTTCCAATAGTGTTAGGGATAACATTCACTATTAAGATTAAGTCTCAAATTAGCTACTAGTTACAATGATCAAAAAGGGAACAGTCTTTAGTTGCATTACCCGATCTTAAAGTCAGAGCACCAAAAATGACATATCTCGACTTCTCCATTTTTAGATGTGGTGGCGACATTCCAGGTAAATGCTTGCGGCACAGCAGGTTGAGTATGCAGTTCCATGGTTCTAAATGGATGAAACAGTCTTATCCAGCTTGGCAGTCTTGAGGATCTCAGCATCAGAAAGTCGAATCACAGGCTTCTCCACTCGATTAGTACAGGTTTAACAGTAGCATTCTCTTCACCCTGAGGCGGTATAATACAGTTTTTAGAGCCCTTGGATCGAATCAGCACCAACACCGACTGTCTATTGTGTATAAGCTTTGCAGTAGTAGCTGGTCCATTAGATTTAGTAATATTTCCATTGATGTATAGATAACTTCAACTAGGTAAAGTATATAAATGCTCAGCTTGACAAGGGATTCTAATCTCGTCATTAGCGTCCAGAGCTGATATATATTATACGGCAAAAGCACATGTTCCTCTTCTTTAGCAATCTCGTCGTCGAATCTCGGTGTCCCGGTAACACTGGTGATATCCATGAGCATAGGATTCTAAAGCCCAATGCCTGAAGAAACTTTTGATTAAATGACGTTAACACACTGGATGTCAATTGCAGAGTATGGAGCGGGCGTCGAATCAAGTCGTTATTATATCCTCGAAGCCTCTCATTTCTTCTTCTAAAATCTATGGGCATTATGCTTATATCCTTGTTTCTAAAGTCAATGATATTGCTGTTATGCTCTCTTATACGAAGGCTAATTTGCTCTATAGCATTGGTGTTTATGAATAGCAGATAAATTGGATTTGATGGTTCTTGTGAAATATGATATCCAAGCGTAACACATGGGAAAACTCATAGTTCAAGTGTTCACTTTTACTATCGAGGAAGGAGACTGATGCAATACTGTGCTAGATTCGTATGATGCTCAACTTAAATATATTCACCAGGAAATCAGATTCAGCCAGCTGATTAGCTGGAATAACTTTGTCGCTGAAGCCCCAGAACAATCATTGAAAAAAATCAGCAGTGAAAGGACATTTAATTTCAGGTTTCATAAAGTTATTATTAATTGATCTAATAAAGATGATATTCTCATCAACCTCTGGCTTATCTCGGATGTATTCATTAATATCAGTAATATCATAAGTTGCATCAGGTATAGCAATGATTTTAGTTTCATCATTGTGTATGTAATGAAATTGATTATTACTCTGATTAATATTGGGAATGGAATAAAAGGTTTTAAAATTCAATAGAGCAACCTAGTAATGGCCCTTTGGATCTATCTGAAGAGGAGGATTCATACATGAATTAAGAACACATTCGTTGACACTGACAGCAATGGTGTAACTCATTGTGATGGAAATTGCAATCACAAGTGACCGCAGATGACTGAACTGAAACTCTGAAACTCTTAGTGTTACACAGCGCCTTAAAGCCTACGAGGGATCTTTCTAACTCTTTCGTTGGTTTCAAGGTTCCACAGATGCTAATCACGCTATATAACCACACAGCTTTAACTTCTGAATAATCTCGCTAATCGCATCAGAAAAGTCATTTTTATCTGGTTTATGGAACATCATTAGCAACACTAGCAAATCTACCAAGTCATTAGGATCAGTGTAGCGGTATAGCCTCTCCTCAGTATTCGCTTTGGATATATCTTCTAATCTTGGTAAGCTGACACTAGAATGCTTGCTTTCATTGGTGTGTTTATTGTGAGTTTGCTCATTCAAAGAAACTGCTCTTATTCATTCATCAGTGGTAGTTGTTGATGCTATTTCAGGATCACTTCAATGAGTTCCAAGTACTGTACATCTTGAATTCCGCTCTTCGGAAGTTGAAGAGATTTCAGGATCGCGTTTGTGGGTTGTAGTCAATACACAGCTGGTCCTCTCTTTACAACATCTTCTCCTATGTTGCTTGAGTATTGAAATAGTTCTGTTTTTTTAAAGTTCTATTGCATATGCAGCACTTAACAAAACGATTCCTTCTCCCTTGGGAAACATACGAAAAATCAAGATTCTCGTAAATTGACTGTAATTGAGCATCTTTAGGAGTATTCATGCTCAAACAGTATATATCTATGAGTATTCATGCTCAAACAGTACATATCAACTAGTCACTGTATACTATAGGTGTTGAATTCGTATACGACAACCGGAGACTGAGCTATTATTCGGCATTTACGTATTTATATGATCTCTGGCTTTGTTACATATAAACAATCATATCCAAATTAGACCAAGCGAAATATTTTAGTATTCACACATTAATTTGTAATTCTGTTAATTATATTTCTTTAAGTACACGCATATTCAAGTAGCATGAAATGGATTCATAGGGGTAAGAGTACAGCTTTGCTTGATAGTTAGCACTGAGAATGTGCAAGCTGAGTGAGATACGGGTCTACTTGGCTTGAGTCTGAAGCTCATTCATCCTACTTTAGCGAAAATGGTGCACATACCTGAGAGATTTTAGAGTTAGTGGGTCACCTTTTTGCGAGAGTGGGTCACCTTTTCCGTGAGTGGGTCACCTTTTTCCGTGAGTGGGTCACCTTATTCCGTGAGCTGGTCACCTTTTTGCGTGAGTGGGTCACCTTTTTTACGTGAGTGGGTCACATTTTTGCGTGAGTGGGTCACAATTTTACGTGAGTGATTCACCTTTTTGCGTGAGTGGGTCACCTTTTTGCGTGAGTGGGTCACCTTTTTATGTGAGTGGGTCACCTTTTTGCGTGAGTGTGTCACCTTTTTCCGTGAGAGGGTCACCTTTTTCCGTGAGTGGGTCACCTTTTTATGTGAGTGAGTCACCTTTTTTGCGGCAGCGGGTTACGTGATGGAGATGTCCAGAATTAGCGTTCTAACATTGACAGCTTTCCATGAAGTTCGCGTCTAAAGTCGCTTTCAAAGTCTAACACCTGAATAGGCAACGAGCAATCTTGCTTCATCGGCTCCATCTTGCCAGCTAAAATAAAATAAATTACCCTTAATGTATATATGCTAATGAATGCAAACAATGACAAAGTGTAAAAGAACTATACAGCAATAAAATCAATTAGTATAACATGAGAGCTAAGGGGGTTAAGGTCGTAAGAGGTTCCAGTTTATTTAACTCTCTCATTAACCGGTTTCCATTTGAAGCGCATTTGCCTGGATATAGATACTGCGGACCTGGGACAAAGATAGAAAAACGATTAAAGAGAGGAGACCCTGAAATCAACCCATTAGACGAAGCGTTGAAACTTCACGACATTGCCTACGCTCAGCATAAGGACTCTGCTTCAAGAAACATTGCTGACAAAATCTTGGCCTAAAAGGCACGGAAAAGAGTGCAATCATGTGATGCTACATTAGGTGAAAAGTTGGCAGCACGACTAGTAACAGCAATTATGAAGGGTAAGGTAGCTGTTGGTGCAAGATCCAAGAAGAAGAAACGAGGAGGAATTCTACCTCCCATACCAATTATTGCAGCCCTAGCTGCTGCAGCTGGAGGTGCAGCGCAAATTGCTACAGCTGTAAATAAGAAAAAAGGCTGCAGATAAAAAACTGGCCGAAATGATGACGCATAAGAGAGAAATTGAGGGAACGGTATCTGTTGGTGCTGGATCTGTGAAGAAGAAACGAGGAGAATTTCTACCTCTCTTGCCAATTATTGCAGCCCTAGGCGCTTTCGCTGGAGGTGCGTCACAAACTGCTACAGACGTAAATAAGAAAAAGGCCACAGATAAACAAATTGCCGAAATGATGAGACATAACAGAGAAATTGAAGCAAGAGGTAGAGCTTTTCGAGTAAAGAAGAATAAGGGGAGGAACACCGAAACGAAGAGGGGACAGATCAAGAAAGGGAATTTCAAAAACTCTGGTAGAGGGCTATATTTTCTCGGAAAAGCATTGAGTAACAGAGACCCTACTTGTATGTCCAATGTTTAAAGATTCCTCATTTTAGGCTGAATGTCTTCTTTATTAGATGAATTAATAATAGTGCCATGAAACCTGAAATTAAATGTCCTTTCACTGCTGATTTTTTTCAATGATTGTTCTATAGGAACGTTCTGGCTCCAGCTAATCAGCTGGCTGAATCTGATTTCCTGGTGAATATATTTAAGTTGAGCATCATACGAATCTAGCACAGTATTGCATCAGTCTCCTTTCTCGATAGTAAAAGTGGACACTCAATCTATGAGTTTTCCCATGTGTTACGCTTGGATAACATATTTCACAAGAACCATCAAATCCAATTTATCTGCTATTCATAAACACCAATGCTATAGAGCAAATTAGCCTTCGTATAGGAGAGCATAACAGCAATATCGTTGACTTTAGAAACAAGAATATAAGCATAATGCCCATAGATTTTAGAAGAAGAAATCAGAGGCTTCGAGGATATAATAACGACTTGATTCGACGCCCGCTCCATACTCTGCCATTGACATCCAGTGTGTTAACGTCATTTAATCAAAAGTTTCTTCAGGCATTGGGCTTTAGAATCCTATGCTCATGGATATCACCAGTGTTACCGGGACACCGAGATTCAACGACGAGATTGCTAAAGAAGAGGAACATGTGCTTTTGCCGTATAATATATATCAGCTCTGGACGCTAATGACGAGATTAGAATCCCTTGTCAAGCTGAGCATTTATATACTTTACCTAGTTGAAGTTATCTATACATCAATGGAAATATTACTAAATCTAATGGACCAGCTACTACTGCAAAGCTTATACACAATAGACAGTCGGTGTTGGTGCTGATTCGATCCAAGGGCTCTAAAAAACTGTATTATACCGCCTCAGGGTGAAGAGAATGCTACTGTTAAACCTGTACTAATCGAGTGGAGAAGCCTGTGATTCGACTTTCTGATGCTGAGATCCTCAAGACTGCCTAGCTGGATAAGACTGTTTCATCCATTTAGAACCATGGATCTGCATACTCAACCTGCTGTGCCGCAAGCATTTACCTGGAATGTCGCCACCACATCTAAAAATGGAGAAGTCGAGATTTGTTATTTTTGGTGTTCTGACTTTAAGATCGAGTAATGCAACTAAAGACTGTTCCCTTTTTGATTATTGTAACTAGGAGCTAATTTGAGACTTAATCTTAATAGTGAATGTTATCCCTAACACTGTTGGAACTTTGACTTTGTAAACTCGAGATTTGCATCATTGCTGATATGTACTCAAGCTCTTATTATGAAAAAGAGAATTATCTTTTTTTGAAGAGAAGAGATTACTTAAATTTGCTCCTACATTTGTTATAGGTTGCCCACAATCAACCAGAGGAAGTTTTAAATGGTGCTGTCAACATCAGAATAGAAATTTAAGCTAGTGTAAATATTCCTGCACAGACCACATTGTGTTGTTTAATAATTCATGATAAAGTATTTACATACAGGCCTCTGGCTCATGTGATGCAGCTTATATTTTAAACTAATCGTTGCAAGGATTTATTTTTTTCATTAGGAATGTAAGGATTCTTTAATGAATAAAAGCATGATGTAAATGGATAACTTCATTCTTTTTCATTATTATTTATCTTGCATTTCCATCACTTTCCTCCTCCAACTCCTCGTTCCAGCATATGGCATTACACTTGCAACAGTTAGGTTTCCTAAATGGTAATCTATAAACGATTCAAGTCTTTTTACCCTGCAAACCTCATTGCTATTTAACAGCATTTCACAATCATTTAAATTAGTATTCAAAAATTTTATTTGGAACTCTTGCATATAAGCAACAATATTGTAGGAGAAAACAATCTTTTCACAATATTCCACACGCGGACACTTTCTCGATTGGAGAAATGCTTTGAATGTAGGAAGACTCTCTTGAATTATCTCCCAGTCTTGAATTGTCATGTATACAAATTTGTCTGTGTTTTTCACTATAAGCACTGGAAGATCGTAGAAGAATCCTATCTTACGTTGTGCCTTTTCGAGATGTAGACGTCTCGGCTCCCGCTTCTTACCGGCATGTTTCTTGTGAATCTCGATGTTGCTTATTCTATCCTCCAATAGCGCCAGCCTCCTTTGCAAGTCTGCAAAGCTGTTCCTCTTCTTCTTCACCTTATTGCACAGTCTGAAGCATCCCCCAATAAAAGTTTTAGAAAGCGTGCTTTGGGTAGTGAAGGTAGCCTGAAAAGTATTACATTTTGCTAGGTCACTGGGAAATGAAACAATGATTTTTTCTAGATATGAAAATAAACGCATCAGTGTTTCCCTGAGTTCTGCCGGCTTGCCGGGGAAAGGTTCGGAGGACGTCGGTGTTAGATCCCCAGCCACCTGTGAATTGGAGTCCTTCTGTTCCTCATCTATGTAATTAGCACACTGCGGTGCAATGGGATATTCCACTATATCTTCTGGATGTTTATCATCCGAATCTATTTCCGTTTTAGGTGCAGGCGTCGTCATTTGAATTTTGCAAAGCCATAATAATTTCCAGTGTTAGTTACATGCAACTACTCTTGTAATATAGTACTACGTATCGAAATAGCAATGCATGTTAGTATCGTCTACGCAATTAATTTTTTACATTAATGATTTCTGAAGTTACATATATAACGATGCCAATGTACAATAATGATACATATTGAAAGAGCTACTTACTTTAAATTTCTCTACCTGAAGAGGAATACACTGCAGCTCTCATTGCATGGAAAGTATGATGCCATCTGGTCATGTATCTCTGGTTTTGCGCACAGTACAGAGTGAGTATACCCATTGCAGTACTCTGAATGCCACAGTGAACTGTGATTTGAAATGATGCTGGCCATCTCACCGTCACTTTCGGGATCTGTCTCCCTGGAAAGAAATGCAAAACAATGAGCTATTTTATTTTAACTCCTCTTTAGAGAACAATTCCACACTTTTTTAGAGATTGCATTCAAGGATAAAAATGTGTACTTACATTATGCTTCTTCTGCAAACCGGACAATTGTCTGTGCATATGCCTCGAGAAGTCATCTGGTCATGAAAGGAAGGCGTTTTACATACTATAGAATGCATGAAATTATTGCACGACTCTTTATGATAATATGTGTAATGGTATGACTCTTCTCCACATTCACTCCAAAAATCGTCCATTGTATTATCGTCTCGATTATACAACGAATAATATAAAGAGCAGTGCGAGAAGGGGCTCCTTATATATAGCGGATAGAAAAACCGATTCTTCTATCACATGTAATGATTTGCAGAGAGGATCGGTGGGGGGGGGAAGCGATCTGTAGGGTGTATGGGAGAAATGTGTTTTTGTCTATGCACGAGAATCGAGGATTCAGTGAGGGGTGGGAGGGGAATGACAACTTCTATTACAGAGAGGGATGCACGAAAAAGTTTTTGATATCTCTGTTTGAAAGAGATAATTGCGGTAAAAACAGAGAGTTAGAATAGATTGTACATGTATATCTATGCTTAATGATTCTCATAGGTCATCGTGCAGATTCGCATGTTTGGAGGGGTGTAAGTATGTTACATGTGTGTGTGTGCACTGGTGTATGCATGAATGTTTGAATGTATGCATGCCAGGAAGAAAGAAAGAGATAGATAGAAAGAGATAGATAGAAAGAGGGGAAAGTAAGAAAAAGAGAGAAAAAGAAGAAAGAAAATAAAAAAAATCGTGTCTAAGCATCGGGATCTTTATGTATACACCAGGGTTTAATATAAATAATTATATTTGATAAATACATTTTTAATCTGTGCGTCCATGCTTCAATAATTTAATATTTAATAAGCATAAGAGTTTCGAACTAGGACCTCTGTGTTCCTATGGATACCGTGCATTAAAACATCGTAATGATATATAAAAATTAAATTATATTTGCTGAATACATTTTAATCTGATTGCACATACTCTCATAGTTTAATATTTATTACGCATTAGAGTTTTGCAGGGTAAGATTCGAACTAGGACCTCTGAACACTCTTTCATTAATTAGAGTAATGATATAATATTATCAAAATAATTTCTCATTAGCAATTAAAACATTAACTTTTTTGATTGCAGTAAGAATCGAACACTGAGTTATGGATATCTAAGTATACACATAGGTTTAATATAGGTAATGATGTATGTTAAATACATTTTAGATATTACTGTTTGAAAGAGTCGATAGAAGCGTAAACAGAGAGCTTGTATAACTATGTTCGGGTATATCCGTAGGACTTCGTGAAAACTCAGAAGTAGCCCCTAGGCAGTGTGGTCGCCATGATGTCCGGGTCGAGCGGCGGTAGAATTTTTTATGATCTAGCAGGTAAACTGACCTCTCTGCCTTTCACACGGACAAAGACAGGGCAAGTATAAAGCCTCCACGAGTTTCTTTTGTTAATGCTACGCCTGACTGCCTCTTTGATATATTCACCTAACATGCACGTGTCCAGACAATGGAATGGATGACAATAGAATCTGTTCCTTTGTCATTCAAGCTTTTGTTAGAAGGGTCCAGCTTGTCCTTTTGTTATACAGCTGTGGAAGCGGGGTGCTACACGGGTGGTCTTTTTAAAGAAGCCTTGTTGTGGACAATAGAAAGGGATACAATGGCATCTGTTCCTTTGGTAGCAGGCTCCTCTTTTGTTACAAGCATAATTTATGATGGCCGTTGTTCATTTTTACAGGTGAAGCGCAAGCTTTGTTTGTCAGACAATGCGACAGCGAGGTTGCAGGTGGCATTCATAAAAGTACACACTCAGGGAATTCAATAGAGCTGGGACAATAGCGTCTGATCCCTTGTTGACAATACTCCGGCATACTCTATTGTTCATTTTGACAGGTGATGGATAACCTTTTGTTCTTTTGCTCGTGGTCGTTAAACAATGCGACTGGGAGGTGATTGTTTCGGAGCAGAAGTGCACACGTGTGCGGATATGGAGTGGGTAGAATAACGTCTCCGCTTTTGTTACAGAAGATAATTTATTATAGGCATTGTTCATTTTGACAGGTGATTGACAGCCTTAATTGCTTACCTGTCCAGCTTTCCATTATACTCAAGAAGATTTATGATCCTCAGCTGCTGGCAGAAAGTACCAGGAGGTTGGGGAGGGGTGGGGGAGGGGGTGAGGGAGGGGTGGGGGAGACCTCATTTGCATATGTGTATACATTCCTGCATATTAAGTGACCGTAAACTCTTATTTCCCCCCTACCTACGAAAGCGATTCTGCAGCTCTAAGAATAGATGGAATTCGACAACCGCGAGTTTGTGGACGACAAATGCATCGTTCAAGCCATTCATCTGGTTCTGTTAGTGAATACTAAAGAATTTTTTTTAGCATATTTGGATTTCCTAATTCAGTCGCTGAATTAGGGAATACTTTTCAGAAGAAAACAATGCAGCTTTTGATATTTTCTGTTTGCACACTAAGTTTATGAACCCTCTAAGTAACAAGGTATGGATAAGATAATAGAACATATAAAAAAAGTGTATGGCGCTCTTCTGGATAACTTCACTGCTTCACGCACGTGGATTGGTATGTGAAAATACAAAGTCACTGAAGAGGAAATAAATGAATTAAAGCTTGTCGAGTTATTGCATTATAACAAATTTCTGCCCGCTGTAGCTTCAGCTCTGAGGATCGCTCTTAGCTTGCCTGCAACCACCTGCTCGGTGAAAAAGTTGTTCAGGTACTTAATAATCACGCTTATATGCTGTTTTAATTGTAATTATTTAATGAGGAACGTTAAGTATGCTCCAATTTTTAAGTTAATTTAAACAGTAACTCCTTTATTTATCGTTCCATCTAAATGTGTTTCTATTACATTTACAAATTCTTTATACTCGTCTATAAAACTCTAATTTCAGTAGAATAACTGGAAAACGTCGTATTATAGATATTTGGATAAATGTTGTTTGTAGCACTCTAAAACGCGTGAAAACATGGCTAAGGACAACTATGCCAGATAATCGTCTCTGCGACTTATAATTGGTGTCAGTTCACCAAGAGAAAATAAAATCAGAGTAGGACTGCTTTATTGATAGAGTGGTAGATTGTTACGGTAGGGAGCCAAGACGAATCCAGTTATTGTTTAAATACTTCACGCATGCGAGCAGAGAAATTTTACTTATTGTAATCAGATACCTGAACGAATTTCCATAATGCCAAGTTCCTTCTTGCTCTTAAATTGACAAAAAATATGTTACAGTATTTCAAACTACAATATAATATTCTCTCAACACGAAAGGATTTTGATGAACTTAGAAATACATTTCACAAATTATAGGTATAATAAAGTCGTCATGGATTATGGAAATTTTATATACGGTACGCGTTTAGATACTGTGTAGAATATAACTATTGTTTTTAGGTTTCTCACATTACCATGTATGAAAATGCAATGCACAAACTAATAGAGGGAGAGGATGACCATAGAATTATGTTCTATCACTAAATGCATTGTTTATCGATAAGGTGCTTTGCCCCTACTGAGATGAAATCCTGCGGATGTCCCTGATCCCACCTCTGACCCCTGGGATTGAACCCAGGCTTTGTTTGGTGAGAGGCCATAGTGCTGCCCAATTAGAAGTGTAAATGTGATACAACATTTACAACATAGGTGACAAATTCAATATTATCAAGTATTGAAACCCAGAAGTTGTTTCGCAAGACAAAGCTCCCAATATGACATCACAAATGAGGTAGTACCTATGTAAATGCAGTACACAGTACTTATAAAAGGAATAAGTATTTAAGCTGATATTTTGCCATGCAATACCTATTATACATTTTATGAAGTTGGGTGTTTTAAAAATAAGATAGCTTACATTTCGATATGCAGAAATCTTTCAGCAAATAATGTGGTGATACACAAGTTTTATATAATTATTTGCATTTTGAAGGCCAGCGCTTAACCAACTGAGCTACCCAGACTAGCAAAAAGGCCCCAAAGATATGCATAATACGCTCGGAAAATGTATGTATGTGAAATGCTTTAAATTATCTTGCAACAAAAGAAGGGTTATGTCCTAATTTATTGATTTGGTATAACAGCAGGAAATAGTATATAAGCGTAACACTAATACACACATCCAAATACCAAACTATTATTGTCACTTTACATGCCATTAAAACTGCAACTGGTATCAGCTAGGTCATATAACCTTCGTACGGGTATCGTCAGTTTTCGTAAAACTTCGTATCGTTCGTTTACCATCGGGTGTTGCGTCTGCAAGCGTTTGTTCCTCCATTTTGTTCATACCGATTGCCATTTGTATTCGATAGAGTGCGCATAAGGTTGTATTAAATTAAAATAACTCAAAGCCATTTCCCGAGTGTTATGTACAGAATAGGTACACCTGCAAGTAATTCATTCGACTTAAGCATTTGTGCTTTTTACCTATTTATAGTTAAATAAGGGTACCTAACTATTAGGAATAATATTTTAAAGCTAACAGTTGGCTGAATGTCTTCCTTCTTTTCATTGTGCTTAGGTTGGCTGCTATGGTCCCCCTTCAGTTGCAGTTTTCTGGGGGGTAAAGAAAGGGTTAAGTTTTTTGTTCTCTCAATAATTTAGCGAAAGTTTATAACACCATGTGGCCACAATTACCAAAATTAAATCAGGTGAGTATTATATAAGCAGGTAAAGTATTTTTGCTATCAAACTCAAATAAATCAGACTCAATAACTTTAATATGATGGATATCCAGGTATGGAACGGCTGCAAATGTGTGCAAAAGACCCATAATTTATGCGTTGCATTCACGAGTGTAGTAATATGCTTACTCTAAATCAGGAATGCAATGTTTTACGGAAAATATAAAATCATTGAAGTACTGAGATGTGTAGAACAGAGGAAAAATCTAATAAGTAAATTATGTAGTACAGAAATGCATTCTATTTGCATCGAACAATTTGGGCCAATAATGAAAGACGCTATGTAACAAAGTATAGTGCTATCCTTTGCTTATGTATGGCTTGTTGGTGGTAAACACGTTCGGAAAAGTGGCACTAGATGTGTAAAATTAATTTTTAAAATCCTTCTAATTAGGTACCACAAAGTAATATACGGAATATAATAAACTGTTAAATCATTCTCCTACAGAAGAAATTACTAGAATGCTGTTTTTATTTTAAAACGCAAAAATGCATGATAGAAACATATAAAACTAATTGTACAATATCCAACTCGCTTCCCGCTAAACAAGATGGCGACTTAGTAAGTTTTCCAAGTTTAATGTGCCTTTCCTCATTAAAAACTGTAGATTGGACCTAATTATCTGCATGAATGCAATATAGAGGCTTGGGTCTTCAAAGAACAGTGTGCGAATTGTTTATGCTATGTTTATATATGGATTATATTATGGAAGCTTAAGTACAATCTATCTAATCTACTTGAAAACAAACTTCAAAGCTTTGTCCATGCATTTTTATCTTCTTGTTCGGCAAATAACTAAACTACTAGTAAGGTAGCAGTAATGATTCATTTCTGTGTTATTTTAAATGGCAAAAATAACCTATACATTTAAGTAGTTACTTTCTTCATTCATTTGTCACTTAGCAATGTATTTCCTCTCGTATGGATAAGTTGTAATAGTAACTGAGTACTTCAGGCTAGTTTCGGATGTGTACATGAATGCCCAGCACAAGAATAACATGAAAAGCATTTTCTTCTGAGGAATTTAATGTTTTGTCAAGCAATATGTTGCCATTACTGCTGAATTAAAACAAAATGAAACAAAATACCAAGGTCATTATCATTAGCCTGTGATTTTATGCAGCATAAATGTGGGCATTGTGGATAACATATAGCTCTTCAATGAATAAGTATTACAAATGTTGCCTAAGAGGCAGATGGTGATTGTAAATGTTACTGATATCTACACATTAATTCTTGATCAATGTTTCCTTTGTTTCAACATTAGCACTGCAGTTGGACACTTATATTAGTTTTGCTGTTGATTTTTCAGTGATATGCAGTTTCTGTTTATGAGTTTATCCCATATCGTTTGAAAAATCCTTTTTATCCCAGGAGTTTTGTACAATGGTTACTGTAGGACATATGCAAAAGAAGCAAAAATCATATCAATGGTCTGATTCTTAATTCCTTGCTGAGCAGCAAATAAAAATTAAGAGGCACTGGCAAGGCTGTAAAATTTGCAAACCCAGGTAGTCATAAGGGTTTTAACATTAATATATGCAATGCAAATAGCAATTGTAGTGGGAACATAGTATGTATCTCTGTCAAACTGATCATATAAATTCTCTTTCTCCAAAATAAAACGTTTTTACATCACCAACTTAGCTGTTTAATGCATTTGTTTTCTTTAAAACCACTCAAAGGATCAAAATGTGTCTACTTAATGAACCTCTTGAGCACATGAAGAGAGTACAGTATCAGTTGTTATACTTATAGCCACAGAAAAGACTTTCTAAAAATTCACATTGATCTAATTATAAATATTTTCGTATATTTACAATGCAATATCCGAATGGCAAAGAACTGGTATCAAGAGCATCATTTCAGTTTCTGCTTGTGGGGGCAAGATCGCTGGAAGCATTTTCTTGAATTTTGATGTGGATTTTACAACACATTTAGCCTAAAAGAAAATCCTCTTTTATGTAATAAATGTAAAATATTTGTATTAAAAGTACAGTTATAATTTTTCTTTTGGTAGAGCCATAATAACCAGTAGCCTAATTAATTATCATAACTTAGGGGGGCAATTGACTCCCCTTCTAAATGATGTCCCTGACTGGTACATCTATAAAGATGCAGTTGGTATGCCTAAGAATTACGTTGGTCAGTAAATAAGTTATACAGTGTTGTAATAGTGAGTAAGCTAAGGCACAGCTGCAAGGTTGAAACTAAATGGGATACTTGTTTACTCAGCAACTCTTGAGAAAGAGAAAGAGTAAGTTAAGATAGTAAATGATGATAATGGGTGTGGAGGTGTTAGTATCTATTATGATCATGATGATGAGTAATAGAATGGGGCGGGGGGGGGGGGGGTAGATGGAAAAATTTGAAGATGCAGAGGAGAAGAATTTGGTTATATTCCAAGCAATACAACATGAACAATGAACCAAAACTGGCAATAGCATAGCAGTTGTTGCTATGTTGAGCAATCAGAATATATTTGCCCTCATTTCGAGTCCTGCAGAATTACTTTAAATGGAAAAAACAAAATACATGAAATTTATAGAAAGCAAGACATAATGGACAAGGACAAAGCTTTCCTGTGTTTTACCATACACTTAATTATACTTTGGTTATCTGAAAACTAAACTAATTGCATTATCCAAAAAAATGTAACACACTGTATTATGTATATCTCTATTAGAGAGTAATATCCATTTATGGTTCATTAATATGTGACAAAAGCCACACTAAAACGTTAGTAGATGAATTTACTTGTCAATTTATAACTTACGCTCACTTCATTCTAAACTGTGAAACACAATTTTGGAATGGAATTTTAAATGGAACACATATAAATATCTCATCACTGGAACAGAAGGCTCATATACTTACATATTTGAAAACTAGAATTGATAATGTAAATGGTTTTGGAATATTTGAAGAGACTTTTTGTATTTATATACATAATATTCTATTTAGTTCATAAAACTGCAACTTACTCTGATATGCTTGAACACTACATTTCAACCTCTAAAAGAAACACTTAACTCACACATACATTTTCTCATATTGTGTATCTTCTGTTGAAATTAAATGGATTTGTCCTCCTTATTAATCATATTCTCTTAAGTGATAATTTATTTCCAAATAAGTCATATTTGTTGACCTTTCAACCAACCAACTGTGGCACTTTTCATAATCAGCAAAGTGAAAAATCTAGCATTTACCTTCTCAGTTTACTTGAGATGTTTGCTGATGAGCTGCTTGAAGTCAAATTCAGGATCTAAAGTTCAAGTATTGTCATTGTCTATTAATGACAACAATAAATTTATTTTACTTCCCCAATAAAAGTGCAGCCCATAAGGACAAAGTATACTAAATACAAATGTAGCTGAACAACATGAAATAATTATATGGTAACATTATGTACAACAAAAAATAAATAGAGCAAATTGAAACATGCCAAGAACTGTTATAAATATGACATGGATACTGCCTTACTTAAGTTAGGTATACAAACGGATTCTCATAGTGTGGTTGATGTATTTAATGTCTGTTTAGCAGAGTGCTCCCAAGAATGTCATTCCTCCTTCTGTAGAAACAAGTTATATTCCTGTGTGTGGCAGAGTATTGTGGACTCATAGGTTTTCTTGTTGGGCATCTTCAGGCTGCTGCTTGCCAGTTGCAAATTTGACTGTGGGATTGCTTACATATCCTTTTACTTGGTTTTTAAATGCCATCAACTTAATCCAATGTGTACTCCCATCTTTGGATAACCTGTGTGAACTTCTTTGTATACCATGTATCCTGTGTCATGCAAAGCTTTGGCTATAGTTGTCTTGATGTCTTGCATTTCTTAGCACTTCACTATGAGAAGAGGAACCAAGGATATAAGGTAAGGTTTATGCCCCATTGTGATAATTTTGATAATGTTTGTTTTCCATAGTCCTCCCTGGTGCAGCATGCACGGCTGTAACCTTACATATCATTTTAATTTCTTTTTACATTGATTTTAGGAGAGTACTTTTGATGGCATTGTTTGGTGGATAGTCTTTAAACAGGATAACTCCCTTTCTTTTGTGTGGAGGTTAAGACACTTTTTAAATTCAGTATTCCTTAATTTGTTTCTTGTTTCCCTGGAGTTTAAATAACTGTTTTCCCTATTTATTACTGGATTATCAGATAATAGTTTAAATTTATATATGCAATGTGGGCTCTCTTAATGAATGTCTCTTGGATTTAAAATCTATTTTCACCTTGTCATATGAACTTACAGTAAATACTTGTGTGAAGTTCATGAAGATGCATGTCTTATTAGTCACTCTTATACTTCTCACAAAATTTAGAAAAGATACAAACAATATGCCACTTCAAACAGAAACTTTCAACAAATCACATGTCATGCCACTTCTTTGTCAAAGGCTATAAATGCACATGTATCTTTGTTGCATGGGAAGGGATCTGAAGTCAAAATGATGCTCCTAAATCTGTATGGACAGATAAGAAGGCAACCTTTATCAGTTCTTTCAAGCAGCATATTGTTTGAACCTTTACTGAATTTTGCAACAACTATATTGGTTTATCAGTTCAGAATGTTATCAGAATTTCAAATAGGAGTTTGTATCTAAAGGTGCAGTATGTATTGATTGTTAAGCATAAATAATTTAACCGATTGGCATCTAGTTTAAATACCCTCAAGGCTAACTTAGAGGTGTGATTTAAATCCCATTCCATTTGCACAAGTATGTTATTAAGTTTAAAAATTCATATGAAGTCAACCAATATACTTTCTTTTCTGAACTTTTGAATACATGATGCTGGAAACATTTACTCACAAATTTTGATGGTCTAATATAATTGTTGAGTATGGTAGATCGCAAAACAGTTTTTGAAATGAAGAAAAAAGCACAACACCTTTTGCATTACGAAGCACTTTATATTGTTTTCCTCTTACTGTAGCATACAACACTTCTTTTTGTTGAATGTTTTTCTTTCATGTTAGGGTGAAATACACATCATTAAGTGGCACATGTTTCAATTTGCACTCTCAATGGGGTATCCCCAGGTGCAGGTTGACCTCTAGCATTGTACTTCGATAATGTTACACCTTGAAGCAGCTGATGAGCGACGTTGGTTCTAAAGTCCATGTAAATGGTGTTTTTCTTAGAAACACTTGAAACACAATAAAAAAAATGAATATGAACATTGCTAACTGTAATTCCCATGATGGGAAACAAAGCTATCAAGCTCCCATTCACTTCTGGTATTCAAGGGTAAACTTGGGTTTTTTTACTTCCTCTTTGTATGTCTGACCTTTCTCTCTTCTCAGCTTTCCTATTGCTTTACCTTCAGCAGCTTTGTATTTCAATGATAGGAAATAAAACATTTTTGTTATCCTTTTATTTCACACTCAGCACATTCGTTGTAGTCCAAAATTCATACTTGCCGGGTTTCACTTTATTATGAGCTATATCAGGCAGTATAGTATGCTTCTTATTTAATTTTACAGCACCTCTACTGTTAACTTTTTTGTTCATTAGTGTTACACAGAGATATTGGGGAACCTTTGAATACCATCTCTTGGTTAAACATGCAAATATATGTAATTTTATTGGCCAGTGCACACTTGTGAGCTGTGCTTATCATTATGTTTTACTAACATATGCAGGTACAGCTCCTCTAAGGCTCAAATGGGTTAATTTGTAATCAGAGTTTAAAAAGTTCCTCTATCCCTATATTGCTTAATACTGTTAAGATTTTATGTAATTTAATTCAGTATATTGCAGACTTTTAGTGTGAGTCTAAGAAACAGCTCATAGCTCATATATGACAGGGCAGCAAAATTTTCTGATCATTCAAATGGGTTGCAAGCACTAGTGAAGTAAAGATTTCCCAATGCGTTATTTGTCCAATGTTATGCTCACCAACTTAACCTTGTTTTATTATAGTCAGTGCAATTGATAAAGGTATGTAAATTATTTTCTAGAAATTGAGTGATTTTTGTTCATTTTTTTCCATTTAAAAAGTGAATTCATTCATAAGTAAAGAAGAGGTTTTCATCAGTGTTGTCATTTAGGTATGTGTTAGAATTACAACTCTAGGATTGCAAACAGTGCATGAAAATAAGACAGAACTGATCTAATTTTTTGAACATAGATGTTTATGACACAGACTCCTAAGATAGTAACACTTTTATTTGTGCCACAGGATATTTAGCATCATTGAAGAATTTCACATTTTGTTTTCTGTTGGAAATTTTCAGTCATATTTTTGCTCTCACTCATACAGTATTAAATATTCTCCAGACAAAGAATTTTGGTGTCAATTATTGCATTATAAAAGTGAAAGAGACCATTTCATTCACTCAAGAATCTCAAAACAATTTTGATAATATGTATGCAACACTAGAAGAAAGTGACACAAATGGAATCGAGCTAGAAAGTTATGTTGGGAAGGTGAATTGAGCAATCCCAGAATTAATATTTGCATCTTTACAACAAGATAATTGACACAACAGTCAAATGGAAAACTGATTTCATGATTTAGAAGAACTAAAGTTTATTGAGCTACTTGACTCGAAAAGGTTCGAATCTTTCAAAACTACATTTCCTGAAATTTTGTTTACATAACTTAAATCAACCTATAAACATTTGTTTCATTTCAAAAATTTCCAAAGTGAATTAATCACTGTTTATAGGTTGTCAGACTTTTCAGGCAGAACAGTGACTGAGATTGCAAAGTTTTTGAAAGACACCAAATTAGGAGAAGAAGCATTTCCAGATGTTTCTATATTATGCTGCCTCATAACTACAATTCCAGTGAGCGCATCTACAGTGGAATGTGTATTTTCCTGTTTAAAATGTGTAAAGAGTTATATACACAACACTCAGTGCGAAGATAGGTTCTCCCAACTTTCATTGTTATCAATCAAAAAGGCTGAATTGTACAAAATTGAAGTCAAAGGCAGTTTTATGACCATGTCATAGAAACATTTGCCCGAATGGGAAAGAGGAGGATTCTGTTGATGTACAAATGAAGATGAAGGAGGTAAGCTTTATTTGTAACTGTTCATTCCAGAAGTGTTTGTATTTATGAATTTTACCTCTTGGGATACATTTTTTGCAGCTTTTAGACTTATGGCATTTAGTTCTTTTACTGATTTGTTTATGTTTTATTCCAATTTAATTTCTTTGAAAAGTTTGTTTGTTATCGTTTTATATTCTTCTCATTGTGCCTTTTTGAAATTCCATTTAGACCCTATTTTTCCCTTTGTTCTAGGCAGTTGATGATTTAGATCTGTTTTTGTTACTATGGCCATATGTCCACTACCACTATCTTCCATTACTTTTTTGTGGTTTTACCTCTCTAAATCAGTTGATATGATAGCAAAGTCTGTATAGGTTGACTGTCTGAGTAATGTATGTAGATTTTTGGGTCTTCTTCCCTATGTAATATTTTCATTAAGTTGGAGTATACAAATTCCAATAATTTCACCAGCTTCATTGTTCTCACTATAGCCCCATCTTGGAGAATGTCCATTGAGATCACCAATTATGATTGTTTTATTGTCAATATCAAATATGTCCAGGTTGAGGTGATTGTTATTAGGTGGGCTGCAGATACCACAGATTTTAAATTTGTGTTTTTGTTTACAAGCTGTTATCCTTATTATTTCAGAAGTGTCATCTTGGTTCATTTCTTTTATAATTCCAAGTTTTCCATTTATGCATTGTTTAATGCCAGCAAGTATGCCACTTTCTATCTGTCTGTGTTTTTCTAATATATTTGTGTTGTATTTTGGAAATTGATAGAATTTTTCCTTTTGTTGATCTATATTTTCTTCAGCTATGATGAATATATCTACATCATTGTCTCTTAAAGGATTGTCTATTATGTTTTTTTTATTTTGTTTCATTGTACCAGCATTCCAAAATAGCACTAAGAAGGGCTCTTCTTTTAATTTTTTTGGCTTGGGAAGCATGCCTGTGTTGTAGTTCATTTAGCATTACCCAGGGAACATCACGTGGAGGCAGACTACGTTGTTCCCCAAAATATTGTACTTGAAATATGCTTTAGCTTAATCGCTTCTTGCAACCTGTTACATGTATTACTTCATAGAAAGCCTGATATAAATAATTAGTTCTAAGTCTAGCCACCAGATGAAAATATAGTATTGTAAGCAGCCAGAATATGACATGGATGCAGAAAAAAGGTAGGAAAAATCAAATGTGTGATTCTGTTGATTCTGGCACATCTACTAGAAACATTGGCTACAAACACTATTCAAAATGGCCCCCCAACTTGGCAACATTTTGCATCCGTAACAAAGCTTGATCAGGAGTTGATCACAGCATACCTGATGGTATTACAGCAACTTGTTGTATGCTAGCCTTTAGACCAGGAAGATCAGATGTGTTCCTGATAGACATGATCTTTCAAATGTCCCCAAAATCAGAAGTCACATGGATTTAGATCAGGAATAATGAGGGCCATGCACCTGGAAATTGCCTGGAGGTGATGAGGTTTACTGAAGCTTTCTTGCAGAAAAGCTTTCACCTGCAAGCCACATGTGGTATTGCCTATTTTACATGAAAATAGTGGTATAGTCACAGATGCATTCTACAAAGCTAGAATCATGTGTTCTACAAGGATGTCCCTATAGTATGCAGATATCACTGTACACCTAATAATCCCACGAGATGTCATCCCCTCAAGGAAAAACACATCAAGAATGAAGGAGCTTGTGAAATCGCATCAAGAGTTATGTAAGCGGTACATTACAGTACAATACTTGTTCCTGATTAACATGTGGAGGAGTTGAACCCCTTTCATGACAGTTCTGTGTATTATTTGCTGCATTATCCAGAGAAAAATATGCCTTGTTAGTCCACAGAATATTCCCTGGCTACATGTTATCTGCATGCCATGCATGTCAAAAAGGAAACAGTAAACTCGCCACATTGTGGAGTATCTTGGGGCTTCAGCTGGTGCAGGGTATGAATTTTATGGGTTAACCAGTCTATAATGCATTGCAAAATCTTGCAAACTATTGACCAAGGGAGCAAAAATGCATGCAAGACAACTCAAGGGCTAGTTGCAGAATTTGAGTCATGTGCTGCACAATCAGCTGCAGCTACAATTCTGTCAACCACTTCCATAGGGATGGACCAACATCCTCTTCCTAGTGTGACACTTAACTCACCTGTTTCCACAAATTTCTTCATCATTTCCTTTATCCTGTTAATTGACATGGGACTTCTCAGTTGTTTCTATATTCCCACAATGCAGCATTCCTATTGCTGCCATTCTGCTAAAACTTCACTAGCAGTGCACAGTCTCTCTAATGAATGGATATTGCATTTTACATTGTAAAGTTCAACCTTCTTAATTTTCAACAAACATTCACTTCACAAAAGGAATAATTAACAAGTATCACCAAGCAATCAGGGAACTGATACAACACATTGCCACTAAAAGAATATACTGACATCAGAGATAGAGAAAATTACACAATATGACTGCTTACAGTCTGCTTACATATTTTCACCTAGTGGGAAAATTTAGAACTAATTATCTTTTGGAATAAGCCACAAGCACATTGCTTAATTAGCATATCTACAAAGTTTCAGACTCCTAAAATTATTACAGTGCTGTGTCATGATGAACACCATCACTTTAATTATAAACATGCAGTATATGTAAATCTAATGTTTGTACAGTCATTACTGGTGACTTTAATTTTCATTTATTTGTAGTTTCAAATGACATTAATGAATTTCTTAATATACTTGACAGTTTTTGGCTATGCTTAACTGTAAATGAAGTTACTAGGCCAGGTACAAGTGATTCTCTAGAGGTTATGTAGCCAATATCATTGCATCACTGGACAATGAAAAATGTTCCTCTAAGGTATTCCACATGATTTTATGTAACCAGCATGCAAACTTTTTCTCGTTTAATCATGGTAATATTACAGAAACCAAATTCTATACCACAAGCATTAAACCTTGTACCTACAAAATTCTACCATTTTTACTTTTTAGTGCTATTCAATTCCTCGTGACACTATCTAAAACTTTTAAAAGCTGTATGCTGAAAGTTACACAATGAATTTTTAAACAAATATTTTAAACCTCTTATCTCAAGGGAGTAAACAAAAGCTTGTATTTTGTACAGCCATATGATACAGGTTTTTCACCATCCATTCTGCATGATCTAAACCTCATATAAACCTTGCAATTGAAATACATGGTTTTGTTCAGTGGTATCCAAAAACTTCTTGGGTATATGTGTTCTTAGCCATACAAGCTACAAGGAGCATAATACCAATCTAATCTTATTGTATGTTGAACAACCAATCCCGGTTGGCTCTTTCACACATTTTTTGCTGGTAATACTACAATTTTCCCTAATTGTTACTGTTTGGGTATCATGTGTGTTCTTGCATTTATTTCTTCACTCATTCTTAATCTTGCTATTGTAGAAGTGAGTTCCAGAATGCTATTAGATAGTTTACAAAGTATTTCTAAATAGAAGTTCCTTATTATTACATTTGACTTCAAATTGTGAAATAAATAATAGTGAAAAGGTGTTACATGATTCAAATGATCCTAAAACCAATATGAAAAATACAGAAGTACTTGATGTATCTTGTGCAAGAGACTTCACCAGTGAAAACAATACAAATTTTTGATAACATTATACAAAATTACAAATGCTAAACATAACATTCATTGATAAGAGTGCTGGACTTTTTAACAAAATTTTAAATTGATGTTTTATAACGTCAAGTTAGGTTTCATGAACTTCTTAAAATAATATGTAATATATTCTTTTTATTTGCTATTACATTTTTCAATTATATAATAAAATCACAATTTATGTTTTATGGTTTAAAATTAATGAAGTTACCCTCTTATGATCCAATTAATATCTTTAATTCAAAATTTTAATTACAACAAGTGCTTTATCTCATGTTATTCAAAAGCTCCTTTACTTTATTTGTGTGCTATTTTAAGTTTTATAGATGCAAGACAAAATGTATATGCAAATGTTGGACAAATAAGACATGCCTATACTGCTAGACGATATACCAGTATTGGACTGAAAACGATCTTACAACTTTGGATACAGATGTTGAAAGTGATGTCACTACTGAAATGATCAAGGCGCAAGGGCTGTCTGCAGAAGGGGTTACCGAGGCAGAGAAGAAAGTGAAGCAGACCAGGGCAATGATTTTACAATAGATGATGAAATTATAAGTATTGATAAAGGTAATGTCTCTGCCAAACATTTTAGTCATTCAAGCAGTTGTGCAGTTAAGGGAGAAAAATAAATGCCTATGAATATGTGAGTTATTAAAGAATTGGTGATGATAGAAAGCTTACCCATCGCCAACAAAGACCAGAGAAAAAAGCTGATACAAAATGCTCACCTGCAAAACGTATTAAATCTAAAGTATACAATTGTAATATGATTAGACACAAAATAGCTTATTTAATAATTTTTTGGAAACAATGGACTGGGACATGCAGAAAATGTATGTTGCCTGTTTAGTGGAGAATGTACCAACATCAGGTAACAAAGAAGATTCTAGGCACAATAATACGTTGAGATATTTTTAATGAAGCATTCAGAAAGAGTTGAAGTATGTAAAGTTATGTTTTTAAATACATTTGGCCTTCAAGAATGGTTTATTAGGGCGCAGATGCAACTGAGCTTGATTGGTTCAGGTATTCACAAGGCCAATGAAGTAGTAGACACCCCAGAAAGAAATAGGGTCACTGTTTATAGGTCAGTAAGGAAGAAACACTTATCAAGCTTCCTAGAAAGTATTCCAAAATTTTCTGCTCATTATTGCCGAGCATTCACGGTCTATATTTAAAACTTTTTATAATTTAATTTTGGAATATTGAATGGAAATCTACCAAAGATGATGTTAAACCCCTATCCATGCCAATTTTCAGGAAGAATTTTGCAAGTGCCATCTTTGAATATTCAAAAGGAGAAATATATATGTAACATCTATGTGGGTCATTCTTTGGGTCATATTGGTGATGATGTATATAAAAAACACCAGTCACATAAAGAGGAAGCACAGAAGAAAAGAAGAAGGATATATGTATTAGCTACTTATCCAATGGTTGCACATGGTGTTGAAACCATTTTAGTGAAATGTCTCATTTATAATTATCAAATGTATCACTTTATTTACGTTCCAGAATATAACATTTAAAACAATCTTTACCTAGCCATTGTAATTGTTATAAAATAAGCTATATTCTTGCAATTTTATGTTTGTTTCTGACTAATCCATTAAAAGTGCATTAAAATTCATATTAATGTGACAATATTTGTACATGTGTTTAACCATGAATATCTTATTTTGAGTGTATTAATGTGCTGAAATCAAATAAGTCTGCATTCATGATTAGTAGTATCATGACATTTTTTCTTGCATACTCATAATGGTCAAACTGTAATAACGTTACCAAATACTTGCTAATCAAAATATTAAGTTGTATTCAAAATGCTTGTAGTCATAATTGCAGTAAGTGTCAAAAAGGATATTGGCTATTCTTTATGATTTCTTGTGTAATAGTTTTTAAGATTTTTTACATTGTTGTCTAAATAATTATATTGTTCAATAAGTTGTGATCAAAATTGCATTTTTGTATTTCTTAAAATTCATTTCATTCTCTGGCAAATGCATATTTTTTATCCTACATCTAAAGCAAAAATAATCTTGGAAATAATTCCTTATGTTTTTTATTTAAATGTTTCTCTAATACCTTATATATGCTAACATGGTGGTTATTGTTTTTTATCTTTTTATCAATTTTCTCTCATTAGCTGTTTTCATAACATAACTGACAGGTGCCTATTCAGTCAAAACTGGTTTGAGATGCTGATTGAAAGCTCAGAATGATACATAAGTAAAGTGTAAAACCTCATCCTAACTGTCATTACCATGCTAGCCTCTACTTCCCAAGGTCACGGGCTCAAACCAAACAGAGGGCGATGGATTTTTTTTTGGGTGTAAAAATCCTTAGTGTGGCTTCCTTTGGAAAGGAAGTAAAGCCAGTGGTCCCGTGTTGTAGATTTATGGCACGTAAAAGAACCTGAAATTTGATTAAAAGGCCTCTGAGCAAAATTACTGATCTTTCACACCCAATATAGAATGGGATGCTAAGGAACACAGTAGTTAAAGAGCACTCATAAATAAAGTTTAATTTTTCTCATCTTAACTGAAGAAGGTGCCGAAAACCACATAACTAAATTGATAATTTACAAAACACAAAATTGTAAATAACATACACATGCATTCCTCAATACATGCATGCATATAATATTGTTACTAATATATCTTTCTAAATCACAGAAATTAGTCAGGTATTTTTCTCTCATACTCAAAAATTTGTATTATAAGACTTACAGTTGTTGTGCCTTTGGTATTGCAAAGACAACTGTAAACATAATTTAAATTTAATCAAGCCAGTAAATTTGTAATCAATACCATTGTATTTTATTCATTAAGATTTATAAATCAGATCCAGCTGATTAGCATGAATAATTCTGAAGATAAGTTTGATTATTTTTTAAAAATGTTTTTGGATGTTTTTAACATATCTTTTCCTTTGACTCAGTGTAAACTTAAACAGTCAAATGAGCACAACAACTGGTATACAAATGAAGTCAGGAATTCAAAGCAAAACAGTCTTTATTATTATGTTCTGTGCATTCATTTTGGGTTCACTGAACTTAAACATAAATACAATGAAGTCAAAAATCAATAGAAACATGTTCTTAAATCCACTAAAATAAATTACTATTTTAATTGAATTAATAACAGTGGTAATAGAACTAAATGCATTCACATCCCTGTTTTAAACAGCAGCTGTAAATTTTATACGAAGCCACCTAACCTGACTCCTGATTGTTTTAATTCATGTCATTAATAAAGTTGATGAAGTTATTTCTACCGTAACTTATACCAAAAGTTTTTTTAATAATTTACCTAGAACAATTTGGTTTAGTCATGTTAGTTTGCAGCATAGCTTAATAATAGTACATACCTTCATGTTTATGGGGTGAATTAGAAAAAATATTTAAAATAGCTTTTGTATTTATTTGTGAACTTTTAACTTATTGATTTAACTGTTGTATTCATTCAAGCAACGTTTCAGATATTTTTAAAATTGCTGAAATAATTCCTGTTTATAATATAATGTTATTGAATAAAAATAAACAAATACGTAAACTGTTAAAAAAGAGTAACAACTGTGTAATTGAAATGGAACAACCTGTAGTAATTTCATTATGTCTGCTAAAATTAAATTACATAAAATCTTAACAATGTTAAGGTATATAGAGATAGAGGAACTTTTTAAACTCTGATTTCAAATTAACCCATTTCAGTCATATGAGAAGCTGTACCTGCATAAGTTAATAAATCATATAATATGCACAGGTCGCAAGTGTGCACTAGCCAATAAAATTACATATACAGTACCTTCATTTTATACCAAGGCCACAACTGCCTTATATGCATATCAGAGGAGATGGCAGTGACCTCGGTATTATGCCACTGCACAGAAGTAGCGCAGGACATGTCAAGGGTACGTGTACCAGCAGTGAGTTGTCTCAGTCATTGCTTTATCTTTGTGTTGTGAGGTGTTTTGACAATACGTATGTTGTATGCAATTTCCTTAGGAACGTTATTCTCTTATTAGTCCATGGAAATGCCTGCCAACAAATTCACACTTAAACAGCATGTTTTTATGTACAATACATACATGAAAACTGAATCAAGTAGACAGGTGTATAGAAATTACAGCAGCAATTTCCTGGTTATCCAGTTCCCAGTAGAGTCACTGTGAGATGTTTGGTCAATAAATTTAGAACAACAGGAATGCTAAACACTAAAAAATAAGGTTTATAGGAACAATCCACACCATAGACGAACTTAAGGGCAATATAAAAAGCAGAAATTATGAGCATTACGCAAGAAGAATTTATTGCATGTGAATTGTAATTTCATCCGACAATGTCAAGAATGTCTTCATGCAGATGGACACCACTTTCAATAACACTTATAGCAAGGTTGGTACTCATTATGTATATGTTACTAACACTCATGAGTAAGTAAAGTGGGAGTTACGGAACGGTAAACCGCGCAGTGTAGTAGACTGTGTGCGGTGCATGTATTTGCGCAATCCACTATCTTGGCATAAAACGAAGGCACTGTATTTGCATGTTTAACCAAGATGTGCTATTCAAAGGTTCTCCAGTACCTCTGTGTAATACTAATGAACAAAAAATGAAATACTAGTCGTGCTGTGAAATTAAATAAGAAGCATACTATACTGCCTGATATAGCTCATAATAAAGTGAAACCTGGCAAGTAAGAATTTTGGTCCGCCATGAATAAATTTTTATTTCATATCAATGCAATACAAAGCTGCTGAAAGTAAAGCAATAGAATAGCTGAGAAGAGAGAAAGGCCAGACACACAGAGAGGAAGTAAAGAAACCCAAGTTTACTCTTGAATACCAGATGCGAATGGGAGCTGTCAATTTGTAACATTAGGTAACAGCTTTGTTTCCCATCATGGGAAGTATAGTTAGTTATGTGCATATTAATTTTTTTCATTGTGTATCAAGTGTTTCTAAGAAAAAGACCATTTACACAGACTTAAGAACTAATGTCGCTCATCAGCTGCTTCAAGGTGGAACACTATTGGAGTACAATAATAGAGGTCAGCCTGCAGCTGGGAATGCCCCTTGAGAGTGCAAGCTGAAATATGTGCCCATGTACTGATGTGTATTCCACCCTAACATAAAAGAAAGAATTGAACGAAAAGAAGTGTTGTATGCTACAGTAGGAGGAAAAGAATGGAAAGTGCTTGCCAATGTAAAAGATGTTGTGCTTTTGTTCTTCATTTCAAAAACTGTTTTGGGATCTACTGCACCCAACAATTATATTAGACCATCAAAATTTGTGAGTAAATACTTCCAATATCATGCATTCAAAAGTTCAGGAAAGAAAGTACATTCGTTGACTTCATATGAGTTTTTAAACTTTACAACATACTTGCACAAATGTAATGGGATTTAAATCACACCTTTAAGTTAGCCATGAGGGTATTTAAATAAGATGCCAATGGGTTAAATTATTTATGGTTAACAATCAATGTATACTGAACTTTTAGATACAAACACTTATTTGAAATTCAGAAAACATTCTGAGCTGATAAACCAATATAGTTGTTGCAAAATTCAGTAAAGGTTCAAACAATATGCTGCTTGAAAGAAGGTTGCCTTCTTTTCTGTCCATACAGATTTAGGAGCATCATTTTGACTTCAGATCCCCTTCCCATGCAACAAAGACACGTGCATTTATAGCCTCTGACAAAGAAGTGGCATGGCATGTGGTTTGTTGAAAGTTTCTGTTTGAAGTGGCATATTAGATTAGATTGGATTGCATTCTGTGAGTTCACTTGCATTCATAAAGGCTTGTGAACATAGAACATGTCAAGGAAATTTACAAAAATTACATATAAACATACGTAAATGTTACGCAGAATATAGAACATTTAAAATGAAATAAAGACATACTATATGTGTGTCAAGGAAATGTACAATATAGCTGCATATATACACAAATATTACATAGAATACAGAACATTTAAAATAAAATAAAGACATATTATATATAAAATGTAACAAAGCAGGTGTAATTTTGTGCATAATTAAGTACCTTTTTACCATTATAAGCCTAACATTATATATATATAGACAAGAATAGTTATTTAAACTTTCACAATGCTTGTACCTTTTTGTTCATCTCATCATTTTTATCTATTTGATTTGATGCATAGCATTTACTGTCAGTTCTTAATATACATACATTTAAATAGCTTCATTAATTGTAGAGCAGGCAACAAATGTAATTCACAATTGTCATTAATATTTACTAATACTACTTACAGAGTATATATATTATCATCAGAATAATTTGTCATTCAGATAATCTTGTACAGAATAATATGCTTTTGAGCATAGGTACTCTTTAACAGCAGTTTTAAAGACATTGAAATTGTCAACTTTTCCCTTAAGATCATTAGGGAGAGTATTAAATACTTTTATAATTTCATAATATACACCCTACTGGAAGCAAGAAAGCTTTGCACTGGGATGATGGATGTTACCCTTTGTCTAGTGTTTATCTCATAAATTTCCATGTTTGTTATAAATGTAGTCCAATTGCATACAAAGAATTTTAAGATTGAAAATATGTACATGCAATGTAGGGTTATATCTTCATTCTTTTAAAAATATGTTTGCAAGATGTTTGCTATGAGTGCTGGAAATTATTCTTATAACCTTCTTTTAAATGAGGACTATTCATTTACTTTCTGCTGAGTTTCCCCAAAATAATATTCCATATTCCATAATAGAGTTAAAATATGCATAGTATACTAATTTAAGTGTATTTATAGAACTGACATTTACCAGTGTTCAGATAGTATAACAGGCAGAATGTGTTTGGGCAAGATATACATAATGTGAACTTTCCAACCTAAATATCTGTCTACTTCGAGGCCAGAAATTCAATGTTGTCTATTTGTTCTAGTAACATGTCATTAATCCCAATTTCTATTGGAGTGTGTGATGATCGATGGGTTGTAAATTTAACAACTTTTGTTTTGTGTAGATTTACAGATAATTTGTTAGCTTTAAACCAATGTGACATACAGTTCAAGACATAATTCAATTTAATTGAACACTCATTCAAGTTTTTACTAGTCACCAAAACACTCCTGTTATCAGCAAACAGAATGATACTTGCAATATCCTTTAAATAAAATAATAGGTCATTTATGTAGATCAAAAATAGAAAAGGTCGTAGGACGGAACTGTGGGGCACTCCATCTGTTACAGTTTTCCATTTTGATGTATGTTTTTTTAAATCCAATATCATTGACTACTTCAAAACTTTGTTTTCCTTCATTTAGATATGATACAAACCATACAAACCAACTTAGAGTTTTATCTTTTAGTCAATAGAATTTCAATTTTGCTATCAGCATATCATGATTAATACATTCAAATCCCTTTACTAAGTCACAGAAAATCTAACATACATGCAGTTTTTGTTTAATGCTGTTAACACTTCATGAGTAAGTTTATAAGTTGTATTATTTATTGTCATTCCTTTTCTGAACCCGAACTGATCCCTGACAAGTATGTTGTTATATTCAAGGTATTTATACAGTCTATTAAACATCACCTTTTCAAGAGCTTTTGAAAAAATTGGCAAGAGAGATATTAGTCTATAATTTGTAACATTATTGTGTTCACCTTTTTTGAAAAGTGGTTTAACAGTGGATATTTCTATCTTTTCTAAATTTTGTGAGAAGTATAGGAGTGACTAATAAGGCATGCAGCTTCATGAACTTAAAACAAGTATTTACTCAAAGTTCATATGACAAGGATAAAATATATTTTAAATCCAAAAGGGAGCCCACATTGCATATATAAATTGAAACTATTATCTGATGAAGCAGTAATGAATAGGAAAACAGTTATTTAAACTCCAGGGAAACAAGAAACAAATTAAGGAATACTGAATTTAAAAAGTGCCTTAGCCTCCACACAAAAGAAAGGGAGTTATCCTGTTTAAAATCCATCCACCAAACAATGCTATCAGAAGTACTCTTCTGAAATCAATGTAAAGAAGCAATTAAAATTATATATAACATTACAGCTGTTCATGGTGCACCAGGCAGGACTATGGACAATAAACGTTATCAAAATTGTCACAATGGGGCAGAAACTTTACCTCATATCCTTAGTTCCTGTTCTCATAATGAAGTGCTAAGAAATGCAAGGCATCAAAACAATATAGCTGAAACTTTGCATGACACAGGATTCATGGTATACAAAGAAGTTCACACAGGTTATCCAAAGATGGGAGCACACATTGGATTAAGTTGGTAGCTTTTAAAAAGCAACTAAAAGGATATATAATCAATCCCACTGCAAAATTTGCAACTGGTGAGCAGCAGCCTGATGATGCCCATCAAGAAAAGTAGAAAATCTATGAGCCCACAATAGCCTGCTACACTAAGAAATAAAAACCTATTTCTATAGAAGGTGGAATATCAATCTTGGCAGTACTCTGCTAAACAGACATTAAATACTCTAACCACATTATGAGAATCCATTTATATACCTAACTTACATAAGGCAGTATCCATAACAGTTTTATTTATAACAGTTCTTGGAATGAATTTTGTTCTATTGATTTTTTTTATTATTTTTATTTATATACATAATGTTAGCATACTATTATTTCATATTGTTCAGCTACATTTGTACTTAGTATACTTTGTCCTTATGGGCTGCACTTTCATTGGGGAAGTAAAATAAATATATTGTCTACTGGACAGCTGCAACATCCTCTGCCTCTGTCCGCATAGGATGTCAAGGGAAGAGTGCAGTAATGGGTGTGGACCTTATCAATATGTTTCTTTCCCAGGGCACTTTGGTGTGGTTTCTATGACCTTAACTGCTAGTTTTCCAATAAGTGGTTCCTCAGTTGGTTCTAAAGGACCTCATAAGGCTGAATGAAGCAGACCTTCCAGCATGAAAAATATACCCATGTTTGTACCAGGAATTGAACCTGGGTTCCCCTGCTAGTGTCACAACCAATTCCGCTGCAGCATCTCAGCAATGGTCCTTAGAAATAGTCAGAAAATTTATTTCCTAAGGGGATCTATAGAAGTATGTAGCAAATTTACATTACAAAAGTATTTTTCAACTGCAAACTTATAGTTACTTTTGGTTTTCCATGTGTTTATTTTAATTAAGCAGATTTTGTTTATATCACTCCAAATATATTGAAACAACATATAGCATGGGTTGTACAAAAAATGTAATCCTTATAATGTCATTATTCTATTTGGAAAATTTCCAATTCATCTTCTGATAAACTGTGGTTTTGGTAGTTGCAAAGTCCCCTACTTTCATATCTTAAAGTACAAAATTAAAGGAAAATATAACAAGAGGCTCCTATAAGATTGGTAGAAAAGAGGTATTGGAAGTTATGCACATGATTGGGGCATGCTGGATACAAGTTATAAAACTATAATCACGTTGTTTCCAGTAAATTTTAATTTTAAATAATAATTGATGTTAACACATATAATGGGCTACATTGAGGGTAGAAATATCATCCTAAAATTATTGTTATTTCTGTATGTGTGTATTTTATCTTTCAACTCAAGAATGCCTTAACTGATTGTTGTGAAACTTGTTATACAATGTAACCTAGTTCCCAATTAGAGAATAAGTTATAATGCAAGATAGTTACTTTCCCTAATGGGGTTTCTAGTGGGATGTGGAATAAGAATTAGAAATTCCTTGCTTATTACTGAGTCTCTTTAAAAATGTTTGATGGGGAAAGCTTGTAAATATAATGCTTTTGACAAACCTTTTTATTTATACAATCTTTAGGAAATGAATTTTTAAGAGATTACATACATATTTCATTACATTTACAACTTCAATTACCACAGGAAACAACTTTAGTTCTGGTCACATAAAACTAATAAGGCACATGCCCAAATTTGTCCTCTGTTAAAACTTTTAAGTAAGTTTTAAATTTTACTAATAACACAGGAAAATATCTTTATTGCCGGTTTTAGAAAACATAACATTAAACTACATTGCATAGAGAGGATATAGTAGGAGATTAGGGGAGGGTCTGACTTTTGAGAGGAAAAAGAGAAGTTGAAAGGAGGAGAAACTCATAATGCATTTTATTCATCCCTTTGAATACAACAGTTAAGGCACATCAGGTTTACATATATATAAATATTTACAACTATTTTACATTGTGTTATTTAATTTACATTCTTATAAACTATACAAAGTATTATCTAGTAAATAATGTTTAACCAATTTCAATATACGTTTGTTATTTGTATATGTTTTTATCTCTTTAGGTAACTTATTGAATAGCTGTTTCCCCATACTTTTTACATCTCAGTTGTTTAAAGTATCGCTAAGGGTTGATCTAAAATTTTCATTGTTATTTCTCAAATAATATTTATGAACATTGCTATTTTTTGCTCATCTTGTGTCTGGGTTTGAATGCCTATTAGAATTGTTTTTGAGGTAGACACACGTTTCGTTGATCTCAAGGGTGTGATATGTAAGGGCTCAACTGTCTAAAAAAAATAGCTGTAGATGACATCGCATATGAAATTCAACACCATTTTTTGTTTTATTGTTCTGAGCTGTAACAAGAAGCCAACAACAAACGTTTCATGTTGTGTGTTAAACAAAGTACATTGCTGCACTTTGACTTCCACCAGATCATTACTTAATCACTTGTCTAACAACATATAACAAGACTTCTGCATGTTTAGTTACTCTCTCCGTGAATGTCTTGTCACTTTTAGCATATATTGTTCATTGAGTTATGTTCGAAAACTGAGTTACATTCTTAAAGTAATTCCAGCACTAAAATGTTGTGAGGAGCATAGGTTCCTTGTACTTTTGAAGTCCAAAACTGCATTACGTTCCTAAATTAATTTTGACACAAAAATCTTGTTGCTAAGAGCACAGGTTCCTCCTGCTTTTGAAGTCCAATAACTGCGTGAATTTTTTACAAGCATCTCGTATATATACAGTTCTGAGAGGCACAAATGTGAAGGTAACAAATTAATTCTGTTGGTCCTTGAGCTGGCGCAATTTTATTTTGTGTTTAAACACTAACAAATGTCTGTTAACTTGATTGGCCAACATCGTAGAATATAGTGAAAAAATCCCCTGTTTCTGGATTATTCCATACTTTCCCTAGGTCAGTTACTTGTGTCCTATTTGCACACCAATTAGCAAAGACTTCTACAAACATGTAACGCACAGTGCAATAACCTTTACTCTTATTCTTTCCAACACTTGTTACATTTCTGCTGCTGCAAAAGTGTAAAGTTGCTTAAAATAAAATATAGGTACAGACATATTTCTTTGCATTACACATGTGAATAAATCCTGCTATTTAAAAAAATAATGACATAAGTGTGACAAGAAACATACAAACATAATTAAAACATAGTAGAAGTGTAAATGCTGTCTCAAATATTTTTTAAGCTTTCATATATATATACAGGAATAGTTAAAAATCTTGTAATTTTTAGCAAGTGGTTTACATGATTGCTGTTTATCTACTTTTTCTAATATTCTAAGTGCTTTTTTTTTTTTTTTGGTAATGTAAATATACTTTTCATGTCTATTTCTGTGATATTTCCCCAAACTGTAATTCCATACTGTATGTGCATAAAATGAAAGGGTAGTAGATCTGTTTAACAGTTTTCTCTATTCATAATATTCCTTGCTTGTTTCGTTATATAGATACCTTTAATTATTTTTTTATTAATATTCCTTATGTATGGTTTCCAATTTAGTTGTTTATAAATTATCACTCCTAAAAGGTTACTGTAATTTGTTTCTGGGATAATTTCTCTATTTATTTCTATTTTTATTTTGTTGCCAATTGTGGAGCTCTTTTTTAATTCAAAATTCATCCCTGAGGTCTTTTTAACGTTTAATACAATATTCAAACTAGCATAATATTGTTGCACTGTTTTTAGTTTAGAATTTGCTTTTGCCTCAACCTCAGTTATTGTTTGGGATTTAATTATTTATGTCATGTCACCTGTGTATCCGATGGCTAAGCCACTATTTCTTAACATTAATTCAACTATATCATTCACATATACTAAAAATAAGAATGGCCCTAATTTGGAACGTTGTAGAACCTCCTGTTTAATAGTTTCATAGGATGATTTTATTTTTTCCATTGTCCCATTTTTATTTCTGTAATTTATTTCAACACATTGAGTTCTGTTTCTTATATATGAATTGAACCAATCCTATGCTAAACCCTGAACTCCATAGTTTTATAGTTTATCTAGTAATTTATCTATGTTTACACAAAAGCTTTTAACAGATCTAGGGAGATGGCAATTACTTTTTCCTGATTATTTAATGCCGTTACTATAATACTGTTTACTTTATCTATTGCATGTATTGCCAATTTTGTTCCTGAAAACCAAATTGCCACTCCAATATTATATTAAATTTTTTAAAATAGGTTTGTATTTGCTTTAAATACATGCCTTCTATTATTTTGGTAAAGTTAGACATAATGTAATTAGTCTGTAATTTTCTGTGCTGATCTTATTTCCTTTTTGTTTATATAATAGTCTCACAATTACTTGTTTTAATATTTCTGAAAATTTACCTTGCTTTAGTGATGTATTTATCATATGAGTTAGGACCATCACTACCTCATACTTAAGATGTTTTAGTATTTAATTCAATATCCCATCCAAGCCACTAGATGTTTTTGCTTTTTCTTATTTATTTCCTGCATAGCATTTTCCTCTGTTATTAAAAAATTCCTATAGAATGTATTTGTCCCACAAAATGATTAAATTTGGTGAATTGATAAAGGTTGACTTTTTTCATTTAAATGATTTGCCATATTAATATAGTAGTTGTTAAAACTATTACATATATCATTTGGATTATTGCTATCCTTGTCCCCAATTTTTATAACAATACTTTCATTCTATTTACTTTTCCTTTGATTATGTATACTATTTACTATGCTCCATATTACTTTTGTCTTATTTTCTGATTTTATCACTAATTTCCTGTTATGTACCCTTTTAGGCATTTCTATTAGCTTTTTTAAATGTTGCATTATAATTTTATATATATTTTAATGATTCTTCTCCCATATGTGGATTTTTTATTAGAAAAAATTTCGTTCTTTTCCATGACTTTTTTATTTCGGTTGTCATCCACTTTTCATCTTTACAATATTTTATATCTGACTTTATTTTAATCTTTTTTAAAGGTACATTCACATTTAATCCATGTTTTATTATATTATTAAAAATTTTATATTTATTATTAAAGTTATTCAACTATATATATATATATATATATATATATATATATATATATATATATATATATATATATATCCTCCCAACTTACATAACAAAAAATTCCTTAAGTTTACATAAATTATGCTTATTTATTTGCCTTCTATTCAAAAGGATTTAGGCAGTACAAAATATATGCTAAGAACTCCTGCTGAAATTTTAGGATTTAAATTGGGAATTCAAGCCCTTATAATCCAAATAACTGATATTCATATTCAGTTGTCTGCTTTAGTATATCACCTATGTTTCACTATTTATCACAATTGCATGGTTACATGAACCCTGAACAAGTTTCAGACTTCAAAAATGCAATTCAATTTTAATTTGATTTTTGATCAGTATAGTATGGTTCAGAGGTTTGTTTTGTAGGCTGTTTCATGCGTTTTATAAAGATCTCTCATGTATGGATTTAAAAAGGATATTGGTCAACACCAATCAAATGAAGAGTTACAAAAATGAATGCTTTATGATCTTCATCACCATTGTTAAATAAGTTTCTGTACAAATTTTTAACCACAAAATTGAAGCTTTCCTTGTTAGTGTTATTAACTACTATTATTCACCTTCAGCATTGCTCAGAAAAGTAATCAAGGTTACAAGATGTCAAATATTCATTTCACTTGAAAATTCTCTTACACTCTGAGGTGTAAGAGGCAGTGAAGCATCTCTGATAGCCTCTCATAACCAAATCTCATCCTCCTTCTGCCCATAGTGCATTCTGTTCTTAACAAATGAGGCTCTGTGGACCAAGTCACAGTGGTATAATTGTTCCAACAGAATAGAAAAAAGACCATTTAAGCATGCAGACCTGCCATATCATGCATAACCATCTCCTAAATGGTGAAGAAAAGATATGTCAATGCATCTTCTTGACAGTCTTCCTGGCTAGGCTTTAAAGACCTGTTAACCAATGGCAGGTTTGATCCTTTAAACATATTTGAGGGTTGTGTGTAGCCATCATAGCTGCCATAACCTAAAAAATATAGTGCATACACTAAAACTGTTATATTTTTGCTATTACTCTTTAAATTTATTAATGGCATGATGTCAAAATTAGTAAAACAATCCAGAGGTGTAACAGTCCCTCATTTGAATCTGCAGGAAGGGCCTACTAATCTTGATCCCATGCAGAAAAAAACAGTAACACTAGGATGCTACAAATGAACACTGGAGTTCCAACCCAAAGGAACTGAACTTTCTAAAATTATTACAGTTAGTGATGTAGACATTTTCTTCATTCAAGAGGCAAACTTATCAAATGATGAATTAAAATATTTTAATCTAACAGGCTTTACAATACAACTTTTAACCAAAAAAAGACAAATAAGTAGTGGAATATTATTTGGTTTCAAGAGTAATATAAAATCATGCATTATTAAGGACATGGAATTACAAGACAAAATTGAAGTTGGATGTATAGAAATTCAATATACACTTTTAAATCTATAGTGCCAAAAATCCTGCTAGGGAATATGTCAAATCTTTCAAGCATTGATACTCAGTCAAAAAACACTCATAACTGGATATTTTAATGACCCTTTTACAAGATGGGGATATGAAAATGTAGACTTTACAGGAAAGGCTATAGAAGATTTCATAAACACCACTATGTTTGAACTAATCTAATGTTGACACTCCAACATTTCTACACTTTCAGACACAGGAACTAATCCAGACATTCTACTAGCCTCCTCAGATATAGCAAAAAGGGTTAATCTGAAGATTGTATAAGACCCAGGTTCTAGCCATAGAGCTGTTATTATCAGTATACTGTTACAGAATGCAAGCAACAACTGTTGACAGCCTAGAATATACTTAAAAGAGAAATTACTTCTGCAAAAACAGATCCTTTTACAAATTTCTTACAGAACATTCACATCAGGAAGGATGGAAAAATTGCATAAAGTTATACAGAACAGAAATAATTGTACATCTTCAGTTAATAACAACAAAATATTTGCACATGGCTGTGATATGGCACAGTTATTTAATAAATATTATGCCAACAAAAGTACAAAGTAAAAGGTCATCAGGTTCAGATAAAATAAACACTGATAAACTCAAACTTTTAAAACGTTATAACTTAGCATAGAAAACTAGTACCTGCTGAATGTAAAAAAGAAATAAGCATCACCATTTGTAAAAAATACAAACCTACCTCTGAAATTAATTACCCATATTTCATACAAGTATTTTGCAAACGGCATAGATATAAATGTTAAACAGATTGAATTGATTTATGGAGTCCCATTATTTAATTTCACTCTCTCAGGTTGTATTCAGGAGTTACATGAACTCATGAACAAAGTGTAATGTTTCCCCAAGAAATCAAAGATGCTTTTGATAAGCAAGAAGATACATTAGCAATGTTAATTATTGATTTTCAAAGTGCATATGACTCTATTTGCAGAACACTGTTATTAAAAAAACTGCATGAAGTGAGCATACATGATGGCGGCAGCTGGAGTTCTAACACAGCGTATGCACCAGAAAATATGCAATAATAGTGGAAATAGTTATGGTAATTGTGATAGAGAGTGGAATGTTTTAGCTAAAAACAATAGCGTAAATGACACGAATAAAGGGAAAGTGCTGGATGGCTTTGAAGTGGGAAAAAAACAAACATTTATGACTACGCCTGTAAACAAAACGCGGGAAACTGGTGATAGTGGAATCATAGTGTCACTTCATACAATAGTGGACATTCAAAATAAGGATTTGAAATGAGCACAGGAGGAAATGAGAACAATAGAAAAAGAAAATGGTACTCTGAAGATAAAGCCAGCCCAACTCAGTGCAGAATTGGACCAAGCTTTAACTCAGCTAGAAATCTACAGGGAAAAAATGGAGGTCTGTAATCAACAAAAAATGGGTGGATTCACGAAGGTAACTCAAATGAAAGGCAGACATGTGCGATGATATTCTGAGCCAGATAAGAATAAACTCAAGGAAATCAATGGAGCACCGACATCAAACAGATTTGTTGTACTAAATGTTTGTAATGAAGTTATGGATACTTCTGTGAGTAAAAAACATACTCATGAAAGTTCCAAGTGCCCCAAATCTCAGGGAGAGAGAAACTAAGAAAGAAACTACAAAGTGTTAGTGGTAGGTGACTCTTTATTAAAATTTGCTGGAGAAATCTGTAGAGACAAAGGATACGACGTGCGATGTTTTCCTGGAATTCAGGCTACAGAACTCAAACATCAAATCGAGAAAATGAACTTGAGAAAACTCAAACCTGAAGCTGTGGCAGTTCATGTGGGAACAAATAACGTGAGAAATGGAGTTTGTGCTGAAGAAATTATGGGAGAAATTATGGACATAGTTCAGTATATCAAGCAACAGCTTCCAGAAACACAAGTGGTAGTGAGTGGGGTACTGCAAAGAAAAGGTGTGAGTAATACAAGGACATTTACAATCAACAGTGAGATAGATTGGTTATGCAAAGTGAAGGACTCAAATGGTGGATGGTAACTGGTGGCTAAGTGACAATGTCTTTGCTAAGGACAGTCTGCACCTAAACAAAAGAGGTGTTTTTATATTTGGTAATTTACTTTGTAACACTATCTCTTCTGTCATGTGCAAGGGAAACTGAAGGTAGGTAGTGAGGATGTTAAATCAAAGCCTGTGGTAGCAAACTTAGTCAGTTTAACCAAGGCAAACCAGTCATGCCAAATTAATGGTCAAAAACAAAATTGTAATATGCTTAAAGTATTTCATTTAAACATACAATAAGTACAATCCAAGCTGTTAGCATTGACAGAAATACTAAATGAAGTAGATGCTGATATCTGATATAACTGAGCATGGTGCAAAGAGGGACGAAATTTGTAATATTGAAAATTATATAATAGCTTCTAAATTGTGTAGGTCCAAACATAAAGGTGTTGGGGTTATGATATACACAAAGCAAGAAATAAAGTTCACAGAACTAAATCTAAAAGACTTATGCATAGAGAAGATTCTAGAAGCATCTGCAATTAAAATTGCCAGTAACCTTGGTGATGTTGTTGTATTTGGAATATACCACTCGCCCTCATCTTCTGTTAATGAATTTATATTACAATTAGAAATTAAGCTCCAACAATA
This sequence comes from Deroplatys truncata, assembly GCA_030765065.1. Taxonomy (NCBI): domain Eukaryota; kingdom Metazoa; phylum Arthropoda; class Insecta; order Mantodea; family Mantidae; genus Deroplatys; species Deroplatys truncata. The sequence goes on from CM060990.1 coordinate 195,639,205, forward strand.
TTTAAAGAAGGATGCTAAATGTATCCTAACAGGAGATCTTAATATTAACCTAGACCCTAATGATAAATCATACAAACGCTTAACAGAGGTTTTTAATTTATATAATATAAAAGATTTAATTCAAGAACTCACTAGAGTAACTGATAGTACTTCATCTACCATTGACCATATTGCATCTAATGTAACAGAAATATCCTCTGTGGTTTTAGAAAAAACCTATATCTCCGATCTCTATGCCCAAGTGACTAACTTTAATGTATCCAAATATGAAATAGCAAGTAAAGTAAGTAGAACAGTAAGACACTTAAGTAGTGAAAACTTACATAGCTTAGCTGTAATAAACTGAGAACGTAGATTATATAGTATTGGTAATGTAAATGAAAAATGGAACCAGTTTTATAATATATTTAAATTGAACTTTGATGCTACATGTCCAAAAATAAATGTGAACGTAAATAACACTGAAAAGAAAAAGTAAAATTACTATTAACAACGATGAAACTGAAAGAGAAAATGAATGATATGTATGTACTGTATAAAAGTTCCTCACTGGAGTATAATAAAAATAAATATAAAAATATGAGACATGAGTATCTCAGTAATTTGAAAGCTGTTAAAATAAATGCATATTGAGAAAGCATGAGAAACTCCAAAAATGTCAGTAAAACAGCCTGGGGCTTAATAAATGAAGTGAGAAGATATCCTGAATTATATAAAAACATAAAACTGAACATAAATGGGAAAGTGGTTCATGATCCGCTTACTATAAGTAAACAGTTTAATGATTATTTCATAAATGCACCTACACAGACAGCTACTAGACCAAATTCTGTAAATGCCAATGTTAATACCATGACAAATACTTCTTTCTTTCTCAGACCAGTTACAGAAGATGACATAATTAAAATAATCAACAATCTGCCGAGTAAAACAAGCAGTGGGTGGGATGAAATCAGCTCATTTCTATTAAAAGTATGTAAATATGTTATTGTAAAACCATTTCCTATTTGATTAATTTTTCCATTGTCCATTGCTGGACAATTTCCAGCAATGTAGAAACTAGCAATAATCAGACCAGGATTTAAAAATGGGGATGAACTAAGTATTGACAATTATAGACCTATAGCCTTAACATCGGAGATAGATAAATTGTTTGAAAGGATCCTGCTGTTAAGACTGGATGATTATCTAAGTATAAGGACGATTACATGCAAGGGAAGAACTCACATAATTTATTGTTAGAGCAAAAGAAAAAGGACTGGAGGTAATGTAATGAAAGGAATTTGATAAAATGTCAAAATGAAAATAATGTTAATAAGGTATGGCAGGTTCTTAAGTCGACCTATAATAAATGTGTAACTAAACCCAATGTTTAGCCAGGACAATGGATGGAGTATTTTAAAACATTATATGGGGAAGAAAGGAGTATAAGAAGTATGGGATTTTTTGGAAATAAGGAATGTTTTTGTAGAGATATTGGATGGTGAAATTAGGAGTGAGGAAGTAATAAAACAAGTTAGTTACTGAAGAAAAATAAAGCTACTGGAATTGATGGCATCCCAACAGAGTTTCTTAAGGAGTGGTGTAATGAAACAGGAAAAGTGAAAATTTTATTAGATTTATTTAATGTAATTATTAGAAAGGGTTATGTACCTAAACGATGGAGGGAAGCTATCATCCATCCTATATATAAAGGCAAGGGTAATGTCGATAACCTAATCACTACAGAGGTATTGCATTATTATCGAATATAGGAAAACTTTTTATGGGCATTCTGGCAGCAAGACTACAATTTTGGGTTGAAGAATATAATATCCTTTCGGAATTCCAGATGGGCTTTCGCAAGGGAAGGAGAACAATTGATAATTTATTTATTATAAAGACATCAGCAGACAAATATTTAAAAGAAAAAAGGGGTAAATTGTATATGGCTTTTGTAGACTTAGAGAAAGTTTATGACCGAATTGAGCTACAACTTCAGTGGCATAAATTAGTGAATAAGGGAGTAAGTCAGCAATTGGTGAATATTCTTAAAGCACTGTATTTTGAGAACACCTTCTGTGTAAGGGTGGAGACAGGCTGTGTAACAAAAGAAATTCCACAAAAGAAAGGCCTTAGGCAAGGATGTAAGTTAAGCCCAGTTTTATTTAATTTATACATAGATGATGTCTTACTAGAAATTGGAAGGAATAATAACTGTGCACCAGTAATTAACAACATCCAAATCCCAGGACTTCTTTTTGCAGATGACCTAGTGGTAGGATCTATTACAGTAAGTGGTTTAAAACAATCATTACAAGCAATTGATGTATATTGTAAAGAATGGAGGTTAAAGGTGAATCAAGAGAAAACACAGATTGTGGTTTTCAAAAAGGGGGGAAAATTAAGCAAATATGAAAAGTGGAAGGGAGAGAATAAAGATTACAGGGTGGTGCGTGACTGTATCTATTTAGGAGTAAAAATAGATGGAGGTAATAAATGGGAGAAACAAAAGAAGTTTGCATTGGCAAAAGGTAAAGGGGCGATGGCAGCAATTAGAAGCTGCAAATATAAAGTACCTAATATAAATGTTAAATGGCTGGAAAAAGTTTATGAGATGGTTGTGGAGGCAAAAATGATGTATGGTATAGAAATATGGGGATTAGATAGAGGATGGGAAAGTATAGATGTGGTGCACAGGATGTTTTGTAGAGAAATACTAGGGCTACCGAAGTCAAATGTAAGACAGGTAGCACAATTACAGATGGGCAGGGTGGCAACTAAGGGGAAGATAATGGAAAGAGCTTTGAAATTTTGGTTCAGAACTTTAAATATAGGAAAAAGTAATGTGTTAAGACAATGTATAGAATACCAAGAGCATAGTTTAATGCATGATGGATGGGTAAGTAAATTACGGAACATTTTGGAGAAAAATGGGTTAGGAGATATGTGGAGAAGGAGAGAAAATAAAGTGAAAACCTTTTGGTAAAAGGCGAGGAAAAGACTGGAAGATATAGAAATACAAATCATGTTCAGTGAGATTGCTGAAAAGAGCTCATTAGTTTGTTATAGGCCAATGAAAAATACATGGGGTAGGGAAAAATATATAGACATAATAAATAAAGAAGAGAGAGAATCTATTGCATGGGTAAGAACCAGAGCATGGAGGCTAAAAGGGCTAAGACAGGTATTCCTCAGAACCAATATGTGGTGGTAATGAAGACATTGAACACATAGTATTTAAGTGCCAAGGAACAGAAAAGAATTTTTTAATAAGAAGTGGTTGAAGGGGGATAGAAATACACTTATGACTGAAATGATATGCAAGGACGCTAGAAGCATTGGACAGTTTTTGTGTAAAGTAAAAAATAAATGGCTTTGGACAGTGGAAAGAGAAAAGTAAGAGGTAGCACATCTTACTTTGAATGGAAAACTATAGTGAATGTGTGATGGTTAAGTAATCAATAAATGAAAAGTGAAAAACAAATGGAAATGGAACATGAAAAAAAAACTGAAAAAAAAAGAGCAAGATAATTTATTTACAAGAAATTGTAAAATGTAAATAAACTGTAGTGATTGTCTACCGAATGAGTGACCAGGGTCAAAGTGCAGTAGACAATCAAATTTGTAATACTCTTAGCATAATAAATACACCTATTATCACCTATAAGTAAATTCAATATATTAAGGAAGTTTCAACATGGGTTTACAAAAGCGAAATCCACTATTTCTGCCATTAACCAATCTATACATGAAATAATTGTGAATTTAAAAAACAATGAGAAGGTCAGTACATTATTTTTTGATTTATCTAAGGCCTTTGACTGTGTCAACCATAATATATTAATTAGTAAATTGGAAAACTACGGCATGAAAGGATTACTCCTCGACCTAATTCATAGTTACCTAGTTTGAAGAAAACAAATTACGGAAATAACGTACAAAAAAGGGAGATGTATACAACAAATCAAATCACATTTTGGGATCTGTGAAATATGGCGTACCACAAGGCACTGTGTTGGGACCATTATTATTTATTATCTATATTAATGACATTAAAATCCACCAAACACTTCAGTAATAACTTATGCAGATGACACCACAGCTATATGCTGAAATAAAACAGTAGAAGGAGAAAATACTGCCATAAACAATACCACCTCCTGGTTGCTGAATTACTTCAAATCGATAAATCTACACTGCAACATGCAAAAAACTAAAGTGATGCAATTCAATAAAAATGATGGTAAAATATCACTAAAAGTCAATAATAATAATAATATTCTGGATGTAAAATCAGATAAATTTTTAGGTCTTATTATTGATAACAAGGTAACATGGGCTGAGCATATTGAACATATATGTGGTAAAATTAGTAAAACAATGTATCTACTCAGATACTTCAACAATCATAGTGATAGTAACATATTGAAACTAATATACTATGGATGTTTTCATCCACACATGCTCAATGGGATTGAAATCTGGGGTACTGCTGCAAATATGCGTATGGATAAATTACTTATATACCAAATGAAATGTATCAGAATCATGTTTAATCTAAAACCAAGGGAATCGTGTAGGGAAACCTTTGTTAACAATAAATTGCTTACTATTTACTCTGTCTATGCATATAGAACAATAACGTATGTAATAGATAAGTACAAACCAATTAAAAACAACCAAATCCATAAACATAATACAAGAGGAAATTTGGACTACTTTAGGCATAGTGTAAAAAAAGTGTATCTTTAAAGGATTTATATATTTCTGGAATCACACTATTTAATAAATTACCACTGGAAATCAAATCTGTGGTTGATGTTTTTTCTAAACAGCAATTCAAAAGGAAATTGAGTGTGTATCTAATAAACAAATGTCTGTATGATTTAAAGGATTTATAAAGATATAATTGTTTTCACATGTCCAAAATCAGATGTATGATAAACTGGATGAAGTAATTATTATTATTATTATTATTATTATTATTATTATTATTATTATTATTATTATTATTATTATTATTATTATTATTATTATTAGTTTTCATGTATATCCCATGTTTTAACTCAACAACTGATTGCTGGCACATGCATCAAGTAATATGTATCAAGACAAATTCAACATTGTCATTTATAAGGAGCAGTTCTTAGTACTACACCATTTAACATTTTTATCAATGACTTACCACAAAAAAATCCAAGAATGAGAAGTAAAGTATGCTCTATATGCAGATAATTTGGTAATGTGGACTTATAAACGAAGAAGTAAATGTAGTGAACTTAAAAAATGCAATGAAACATTCTCTTAAAAGCTACATATATGACAAGAAAAAGTTAATGGCTGTTAACACCACCACATCCAACTTTCATGTATTTTAACTATGGAAGAAACCATTGCAAACAGAAAGAAATTATGATGGAAAATCTCTCTCAAAAACGGATTCAGCAAAATACTTAGGAGTTATTCTTGATACTAAAATTTGTAAGTATGTTACAAGAAAAGCCAAAAGGTGCTATTTTTATTGAAATGTTTGACAGTTATGAAATGGTGTTGTTCAAGAGAAATACTCATCACTACATACAACACTTATATACAACCGATGATTGCTTTCAGCAGTGAAGTCTTAATAACAGCCAATCTCAAAAAGCTAAAACAACTAAACAAATCTTCAGCTAATTACAGGAACAGCAAAGTCTACTCCAGTATCTGCAATGCACATATTTGTTCATCAACCACCTATGGAATTTGCATTTAAAAAAATGCTATTATTTTATATGAAAGATGAACTAGGCTTTCATACAACAAATGGGACAATAAACATTTTGAACTCAATTTCAAAACTCAGGAAAGCTTCCTCTTTAAAATTCATGAAATAAAGAACAAATTAATCTCTCAGCAGTTAGGGAAAGTTTAATTTAAAAAATAAATTCTATAGAAACCTATAAATAGAATACTATTTAAACCTGATTGAAGACACAATGAAGAGTGACACTCCAAAAGTGGTATTGAGACAGCTTGCTTTAGATACCATTCATAGTAAATAAACTAGACTGGCTTCACAGTTTATTCGTGGTTTGATAATGTGCAATCAAATCAGAGATGCTGCTGGTGCTACATGCCAACTATTTTCATCCTATAAATCTTTGGGTTATGGTGCTTAGCTTTAATGGAGAAATTAAAGCTGTATATTCAGTTATTCAGAATCTAACATATTGAATTTCTCAGTTTCAAAGGGCAGTTACATTCTGTGATTCCAGAGTGACTATTTCTGCTGTAACAAATAACTCCTCACCTAAAAGCAAAAAAGCCAGAGATATCAGATTTTGAGCTTCTTAGTAACATAATAGCTGATCATCTTACTAAGAAGGGAAGCAATATTGTACAAAAGCCCAGGGCAAACATCATTCTTCACAATTAAAAGGTTAATCAAATATAAATTCCAGTGTATAACTTCTGATCACTTTCAAAAAATTTAAGAAAATAAAATATGGGAGAACCTCACTAGGCAATGATCACCAATTTCCATATGTTCACAGAAGAAATGTAGTGGAACTTTTCCAAATGATCACAGGACATGATTGTTTTTCAAAGCACTAGCACAGGATCAGAATGTTTTATTATTCAATTTCTCCACTGTGTGCGATAGAATAATATTGTATTTGTAATATTTGTATTTATTAGCCCCACGTATGGGAGCCAATTTGAAGTAAAAATGTTTCTTACGTAATATGTGTAACGTAAGTTATTAGGACTTGGAGATCTTATATCGTGTTTACTTCATGTGAGTGGAAGCCATCTTATGACGTCATTCATTTGTTAGGTTCGTAGCTCCCTCTGGCGTTAGCAATTTGCATCAATTAGTGTTCGAAAGAATTTAAAGTTTTGTATATTGTCCTCCGGCTAGCTATCATCTTATCTTGGTAGTACATGTATCTCTATACAGGTTGTGAAGCGGAAAGGAATCTTTTATCCAAAAATTACACTTAATGAAGAAATTGGTTTTATAATTTTTATTGTCGAACACGTTCACTAACACTTTTACATATTGATTTAGATACTCGCCAAACTGAAACTGTTTGTAATAACTTCTTACTTATCACTTTTAACTCACGTACTTCAACTTTGTGTATAATTAACTTTGTAATACTTTATATTTTCGTAACTGGTGAATTTATAGCCGACGTATCTCATACAAATATTTTGACGAACTGAAGAACTTAAGACGACGTGTAATGTGCTAGGAAGTTTGTTGAACTGGGGGACTGACGTGTAATGTATTGAGAATTTTGTTGAACTGGGGAGCGATCTACCTCGGACATGGCTTTATATACTCCCACTCCTCGACATGCCTAGAGATTATAAATGAACTGCTATTGGCTAATAAAACGCGCCAACATTAGCGTCTATTTTAATATCCAATGAAAACCACGAACACATATTGCTTTTAGGGAAACATTCTAGAAGGTTCTACCGAAAACGCGCGAACATTACGTAACTTCCTTGTTCCCAGTAATGATAAACAGCTCACCCCCTCGCTGCATTATTGTGCTATTATTGACAGTTTCAGTAAAGCCGTATAAACTTATTTACCAATAATAATTATAATTAATAAACATCCGAAATCAATGTCACATAAAAATGCATATTCATATTACAATCATTGTTTACATTTAAGTAATTTGTGGTACAAATTACCGCATCATGTGTGACCTTCAAGGAGATGGACCAGTATCATTTTCATTGTGCCCAGCTCTTTCCTCAACATCCACTCTGTGTGAAAAATATTGCAGAGCAAGACAGTTGAAGTCTTCATTGCCAAAAACAAGGCATTAGATAGTACCAACAACCCTTATACTTCAGAGCCATTAAGATGCCTGTCTCCATGGGTCTTTAAGCAAAGAAGAAGAGTAAATTTAATTATTACCATGTAAAATTTGTAGTCTTCTCATTTGTCATAGTTGTGGTTACAATATTTGTGAGATTTTGAAATTATAAGCTTATAAATAGAATCAATCAGATCCGAAAGGCATTAAGTCAAAATTTACATATATTTTACTATTTAACATTGTGAGCTGCTTCGACAAGAGGCATCAAACAACACTGAAAAGCATTAAGTTAGCCTTCTCCTCGTATGGTAAACTGCTGCTGTGCATAATGTATGCAGAAGGTAAAAGCATTGAGTCATTGACTTACTACTTTTCAGCCCCATGCTGTGGCACTATGCTGGCTATGCTGTAAGTTTCCTGCACAATTGTTATTGCATGGTTTCATATGCATTTAGTTGTTTGTTTGTTGTGCTGAAGTGATTGTTTCATCATGTTGGCTGAGACAAAAAGAAATTATTCTGTTCACAAGAAGAATGTAATAAAGCAAGCCATTATTTAAGGTCTACCTTATACCAGCTAAATTAAAAGAACAAATTTGTGGAGAGAAAACAGGAATATTACAGATACATTCAAACTGTTTAATACTACAGCAATATTGACAATAATGAACCTTATTTCTACTATAGTATTTTCTGAGTTAGCTAGTGTATCTTTTATTACTTTCCAACACTGATTTTAGTAGAATACTTCATTAAGTGGGCAAAATTTATAAATTCTCACTTTGGTTGTAGGCACCAGAAAAACTGTTTCAAGAGAATCTCTGATAGTGGAAAAATGTATATATTGACAAACTTTCATGACCTTTCAAACAAGGATGCTCGAGATTTATACTTAATGCATCTTATTGAGGCATGTGATGTCACGCAGTACAGATCCTAGAAGTCAGGAAGGAATGAAAAAAATAAGCATTGTTCAAGTTTGGAATATTTTGTAATGTGCGGGTCACATAGAGTGTGGTTATGCCAAGAAGCATTTCTAGTTTACACTCCATTGGTACAAAGTGATTGTTGTCTATAACTCACATGTTAGTAAATGGAAAGTTGCTACAAGATAAACGTAGGAAGAATCCTGACTTCTGAGAACATCCTGAAAACAATGGATGAACACATTAAATCTTTTCCTCCAAAGACTTCTCATTATGTTGGGAAGAAAATTCAGTACTTAGATTCTTGGCTGTATGTGAGAACAATGCATCATAAATTATAAATCACACAATGGAGAGAATGTATATGGGACTGACAGCAACTAGTAGATTTGAGTCAATTACCCACATGTTCCCTGAATGCAGATACTCATAGCTACCATGTGATAGAAATTTTGCAGCATTCGAAATGAAAATTAAAAGTATTGATAGAGTGTATAACCCAAAAGAATATGTAGAAGTAATAGCAAACAGCTGAAAAAATGTGGAAGTTCTTACTGCAGAATTTGAAGAAATCATTAATTTTGATAAATGGTGGCAATCTTACTTTAAGAAGACTATTATGTCAACAGAAAGTGAAGGATTCACAGGAGAGAAGAAGCAGGTGTTTTCCCCCTTAAAGTTCAAGTAATTAAATACTGCAATAACAAGATTGGAGAGGGTGAAGCTTCATTTTACATCAATTCTCCTGTTAAACATAGATTATTTCTGGGAAGGCTCAACTCGCTTCAACATCTTACCATGGCTTCTGAAAAGATATATAAGGACAAAGTTCCCATAAACTTTAACAAGTTACAGGACATTGGGAAGGTACTAAAATATATTCCTCAGGATGCTATGCAGTTTTACGAGAATATTCTGAAATGGTCAACAACAAGCCAAGTGAATATATGTAAAGCCATTTGCCATAAAGCATTTTTTGGTTTGTTTGTTTTTTCATCCAATTTAAATTATATTTTGACAAAGTGATAAGACATTTTATAATTTACACTGTTCTGTTCAATGAACTTATGTTTTAAAAATACATATAATCATTATAACTATATTAATTTAAATACCAATACATATCTTGAATTTAGTGGTCAACATGGAGCTGAAAAGCATTAAGTCCATTTTTGAAAACGAAACAAAAATCCAGGTGACACATTCAAATTATACTTTAACTTAGATAAATATGTTTTAAGACAGTGCTTTATAGAGAAATAAATTAACAATCTATATTTATTTGGTTTCCTTGCATCTATACTGTTTTTACCATTTCCTAAAAAGTTGCAGAAATTGACATTAATGTCTTTCAGCTCTGATTGATTCAATTATTTGTGATGTAGTGTGCAAATGTAAAAATCACAAAAGCTTTGGTACTTGTGAAACTATTGTTTTGGAAAGTGCCTTGATAATATAAAAGTTTAGTCAAACTTGAATAGTTTGAAGTACATTTTCCAAAATTCTGAACTAAATTACAAACAAGGACAGCTTATAAAATTGTTGGTATGAGGCTTAAAATGATGGTAAATACTTTTGAAGTAAGGAAAATGTAATTCCTTATAAGCAATTGCTTTCATAATTTAAGCAGAGAGGTGAGCAATCACTACCTGTAAGAAGTTTTCAGACAAATGATGAGGCAGGTGCATAGCAGGCAGCAATGACTGGATAAACTGCTTTGCCAACTTTTCTGTAGTAATTCAGTTTCAATTACAATAGCTTTGTCTTCATTCATATAACTTTAGTGTTGTGGGCATAGCACAGGTTAAAATAAAGTGCACATTTTTAAATGCATCCACTCCAGCAATTATCTGTCATTATAACCATTTAAATATACAGAAGGAAAGGGTAAGAATATCTACTCTCAAAGTGTGGCTCTTTATAAGAAAGGCAGTTGAAATATTTATATTTTCCAATATAAGTGTCGGTATGATATTTAATTCAAAATTTAACCTTGCATATATTTCTACATGTTGTTAAACTGCAAAATAATTAGTGTCTGTTGTTTCAGGATAGCTACATTATATTCTCCTCAAATAAATATTGCTACTATTCACTTAATTTCACCTGAACTGAATGTTAAAGCTGGAATAACAGCCTGCTTGTAAATGTCCTCTTCTTTATTTTACGAAGTTGTAACCATGTGGCATCTGAAAAAGTTAGATGAGTTAATGAGAGAACATAATTTCTTTTTTTTTTTGCTATAATATTGAAATTGCTTTTCAACTCTGTAAAGCACAACTGAAGGAGGGGCTATAGCATACACTAAGCAACATGGGAAGTAGAAAGACGCTCAGCCAACTCTTAAAATATTGCTTCCTCTTGTTACCCCTATTTAAGTGTAAGAGTATAAGATATATCATTGATTAACACCAACTAATCACTGTATCTGTTTTATAACACACAAGACTTGGCCTATTAACATAAAATAACCTATTGGGTTATTTTATGTTGAGTACAAATGGCAGACGATATGACATAAATGGAGAAAACAATGGTTATAACATTTGGCTATGTTTATAAGTGTTATTGAGGAAATCACTTAATCCAACATTAATCAGAGTAAGAACAGGCTGTTTTGAGTGGTGTAGTTGTAGAAATGAAGATTATACTGGGCTTGGAAACGTTAGGTTACCTAAAGGCACTTTTATAATGCTGTACTTCACAAGATATTATTACATACCCTGTTACTGAATCTGATAAATAGATAAATTTAGAAAAGCAGGAGTCACAGTAATGTGATGATATGATGTTGGTTATTTAAATCACTTTAATTCTGGGATATTTTGACACAACATGTTAGGGTTACAGCCCATAGTCCATCTTGCAGCCTAATATTCTTTTTCCATTTTAATTAAATTCTACTTATATAAATATGTGAAAGTCTGCTTATTCAATAAGTTACCTAAACAGATAAAAACATACAAAAATATGTGTATATTAAAATTGGTAAAACAATGTTTACTAGATAATGCTTTTTATAGTTTAGAAGAATGTAAATTAAACAACACAATGTAAAATAGGTTGTAAATATTTATATATATGTAATTAATGTTACTTGTTCTATAACTGTTGTACTCAAAGGATGAACAAAATGAGTTATGAGTCTCTCTTACTTTCACTTTCTCATGGCCTCTCCCTCCACTTCCCAATTTCTCTCCTTCTTTCTCTTTTTCCCTCAAAATTCACACCCTCTTCTAAACTCAAACTCAGTATCCTCTATGCAATGTAGTTTTATGTTATGTTTTCTAAAACCGGCAATAAAGCTGTTTTACTGGGGTGTTAGTAAAATTTAAAACATACTTCGAAGTTTTAACAGAAGATAAACTTGGGCTTGTTCCTTATACATTTTTGTGATCAGAACTAAAATTGCTTCCTGTGGTAATTGAAGTTCTAAGTGTAATGAAATATCTGTGGGATCTCTTAAAAATTCATTTACTCAAGATTTTATAAATAAAAAAGCTTGTCGTCAGCATTATATTTACAAGCTTTTCCCATTAAACATTTTTAAACAGACTCAGTAATAAGCAAGAAATTTCAAATTTTTATTCCATGCCCCACTAGGAACCCCATTAGGGAAAGTAACTAACTTGCATTAATACCTATTCTCTAAGTAAGAACTAGGTTATGTTGTATAACAAGTTTCATGACAATCAGTTAAGGCATTCTTGAGTTGAAGGATAACGTATATACATACACAAATATCAGCAATTTTTAGGACAACACTTCTACCTTCAATGTAGCCCATTATACATGTTAACATCAGTTATTATTTAAAAGTAAAATTTACTGGAAACAATGTGATTACAGTTTTATAATTTGTATCCAGTATGCCCCAATTATGTGCATAACTTCCAATACCTCTTTTCTACCAATCTTATAGGAGCCTCTTGCTATATTTTCCTTTGATTTTGTACTTTATGGTATGAAAAGTCCAGGGGACTTTTCAACTGCCAAAACTATAGTTTATCAGAAGGTGAATTGGAAATTTTCAAAATAGAATAATGTCATAGTAAGGGTTATATTCTTTATATAACATATGCTATATGTTGTTTCAATATATTTAAAGTGATATAAACAATATCTACTTAATTAAAATAAACACGTAGAAAACCAAAAGCATCTGCAAGTTTACAGTTGAAAAATGCTTGTCTGATGCAACATTTACTACGTTATTCTATAGAGCCCCTTAGGAAATAAATTTGCTGACTATTTCTAAGGACCAGGGCTGAGATGCTACAGCAGAATTGGTTGTGGCACTAGTAGGGGAACCCAGGTTCAATTCCTGGTACAACATGGGGATATATTTTCCTTCCTGGAAGGTCTGCTTCACTCAGCCTTATTGGAAGGATTCGTACTTTAAACTAGCATTTGAGCAACATTAGTCATTCTCTTGCAATTATCACTTTGAGTGGATGAGTGCCCATCATTAGAAAATAATCAAAATAATTTGTTGCCAAACTTAAATGCAGTGAGGTTCTTTCTTTGTTGCTGTGTCTAATAGATTATTGGGGGACAGATTTGATCTGCAAACAGAGGTGATGGTAGCAATATGTGAATAAAGGACATGTAATGGTTACCAGGAAAACAAATAATCTTCAAGCAAGTGTCTGCCAATGACATGGGTAATGCTGAGGTTGTGACGTGGTTATAACAGTGTTGAATGGCAGACAATGAAGCCTTTGGATTCATTGCAGTATAGAGGTATATCATGTTGTGCATAAACTCTTCATAAGCAGAAACAGAGCTGCAGTAGACACCAATCATTTCTTCACACCCTTTAGTGCCACTGTGGTAGAATTGTTTGGACCTATGAGGCCAAAGAATACAACTATGATTGGCACACTAATCTAATCATTTGAAATGAGTATGTCTACAGTGTACCTGCATGCCAAGCTCAGCAGCATATTGATCACTCTAACTTCATGTATATTTTTGTCAATAAATGAATTTTTTGTGAGGTTTTGGATTAGATTTAACTCCCAAAACATATTCTTCACTATGTTGCTCTGTTATAACTAAACCTTGAATTTTAGGCCCTTAAAACCCACTTTTTAGGCATCTAATACAGGCTTCAAATTATCATATAGGCTCAAAAGATACAGTTTTAGGCATCTAAAAATAAAACTTTCCACAAACTAAAAATTTAATTTAATGTATCCAAGGTGTATTCTAATTTTTTAAAATCAAAATAAGCTTATAAATGCAAGTAATTAGTAAATATTACAGCTTACACAGAAAACAACAGCTTTTATTATTAGTATGTCAAGAAACATTTTTATTATGTCTTAAATTAAGAATTTATGTTTGCATATACATAATATGAGATTTTAATTTTGAAAAAAGACACACTCAAGTCTTATGCAGTAGATCACTCAATGAAAATGCACCATATGCTATCATCACTCCTATTATTAGGACTTAAATGCTCTAGAGCTGATAAATCCTACCTCCTAAAATGCTTGCAAAACATTGTACCTACACTGTTAAGAACAGCAATGCAAAATAAGCTCTAGAAACGCAGTTGAAAAAACATTTGAAGGAAATGTTGCACATATGCGCAAAAAGCTCAACAGCTTAATTAGGAAATGGATACCTTAAAAACAGGATTTTATAAAAGAGTTGGTAGCGGAAACATGACACCACTAACTATTATTAACTTAGCATATTTTGAGAACCACCTATCCCCATTATCAAAATTTGTCCGTCTGGTTTGTGATATAGTGATTTGGCTTGTGGGTAATGGGGGCATCCTGTGGTGCTGAAATGTGATTCCAGAGTGGGCTTGTTGGTGGCAAATCAGAAGTCATCAATCGAGACTGGTGTTTAATGATGAAGATATTTGTACTTCTATTTATTTTTCATCCTTTAGTAACACATACATGTTGGTTGGATACATCAGTTTATATCAACTACATAATTATTAAAATTTACAATAATATTTGCAAGTAATATTTACATTTTGAAACTACATACATTTCTATTATGGCTATTGTCCTGTTAGATATTCATCAAGTGAATAAAAACATGATTTTATGCAAAAACCTTTTAGTTCCCTTTTAAATAAATTTATTTCCTTTATATTTTTTATATAATCTGGTAGTTTACTGTAGAATTCGCTTGCAACCACTGTAGGTTTCATATTGTAGATTTCTAATGCATATGCCTGTATATGTTAATTATTATTTCCTCCTGTATTGTGGTTATGAATTTGTTTATTTGTTCCTATGTTGAATATTTTAGTTTTTATGTACATTATTGCTTCATGTATATAAAGAGAGTATAGTGTGAGTAAATGTGATGTTTTAAAGCCTTCTTTACATAACTCTCTGTATTTTAAGCCTAAAATCAGTCGTATTGCCCTTTTATGTAACTTAAATATTCTCTCAGTACTCCCTATAAACATATTATTACAAGTCTTTGAACCAAACTAAACCCATGATTTTCAAAAATTTTATCTTCCATGGCTGCATGAAAGAATATCAATAAAAAGCATACAGTGACTTCATTTTATGCCAAGGCCATGGATTGTGCAAATGCCTGCTTCCTCACACAGTCTACTACACTGTGGGGTTTTCTATTCTGTAACTCCCACGTTACTTACCCACGAGTGTTAGTAACATATATGTAACCAGTACTAACCTTGTCATAAGTGTTGTTGAAAGTGGTGTGCATCTGTGCCAAGACATTCTTGACATTGTCATATGAAATTGCCATTCACATGCATAAGTTCTTCTTGCGTAATGTTCATAATTTCTCTTTGTATATTGTCCTTAAGTTTGTCTATGGTATGGGAATTGTTCCTATAAAGTTTATTTTTTAGCATTTAGCTATCCAGTTGTTCTAAATTTATTGACCAAACATCTCACAGTCTCTCTACCTGGAACTGGATAACCAGGAAATTGCTGCTGAAGTTTTCTAGACATCTGTGTACATGATTCAATTTTCACGTATGTATCATACATAAAAACACTATTCAAGTGTGAATTTGTTGGCAAGCATTTCCATGGACTAATAGGAGAATAACATACCTATGGAAATCATACACAACACACACCTTGTTGAAACTCTTTACAACACAAAGACAAAGCAACAGCTGATAAACATACCCTTGACATGCCCTGTGCCGCTTCTGTGCAGTGGCATAATACTGAGGTCACTGCCGTCTTGACTGATATGGATTTAAGGCAGTTGTGGCCTCGACATAAAACAAATGCACTGTAATAAAAATGCGTTTTAGGCCTTAAATCCTTAAAATAGGGCTTAATTGTTCAAATAGGCTTCTTATGCTTACAAACTACCTTCGCTGCATTTATATTTTATATAAAATTTTTAGATATTTAACTACTTTTCCTTTATTTGTATGCACAAAAGAATGAATTTAATCTACAATTTGAGGGGTAATCCTAACATATCAAGATCAATTAATATTTTCCATAGATGTAATAGAACAGAAATAAATTGTTAAAAAAATTGACAGCGATAATTAAAAAATGATAAATATTTTAAATGCATGCAGGTCAAGCTTTCCATGTTATTATAAATAAATGTATGGTAGCTGATCATTTACTCACCCTTGTACATTTTTTTATTGTTTGCCTGTAAATGACTTGTTTTTCTCTTGTAAAACAAATCTTAGCCTGCCAGTAGTGGTGAACTAAACAAGCATATTCCTTGTGTATGTAGCCATTGAGAATATATATATATATATATATATCATATTTTAAACTAAAAGCTGACATTATTATGTAAGAATTGAAAGAGATGACACATATTTCTCCTCGGTACCTTTCATATTTTTACAGAGTAACAAATGAAAGTGATAAGAAATACATTGTATTGTACCAGCTGCTTTAATTTCATACCTGGATCTTACTCAGGACCAAATAAATCAAACTAAATACTTGTTTTGATACAGAACTAAAATATAACCAAACTTTCCTCTGAAGGCTATTGTAAGTCACTTCTTTTCTATATTCATTTTGATAACCACTTTGGAAAAAAATGGGTTCCTTTGATTTATCTGCTCTTAATACAGCTGAAGGTCACAACAATAATTTATATTAACCATCCCATTACCATGTTCTTTAGCAGCTTCCATTTAAGCACAGAAGTAACCAAAATACCCCAATCAAGTTTTAATAAATTGGTTATGTGCTAGAGATCTACATTTATTTATTGTAGTAGGTTTTTATATGGTATACTAGTTGCATAAAATTATAAAATATTTCTTCAGAATGAAGAGTACTTTACAGGCTGTTCCCAGAAAATTCAAGAATTCTGTCATATAACAATCTTAAATACCTGGTATTTTAATCAAAACTGTTAAAACCATTTTGGAGAACATAAATAATATTAAACATTTTCTTATGTAAAGGGTAGCTTGAGGTAGGAGAATTTTCTGGAAAATCTTAGGGTCAACAAAAACTTATGGCCTTTACTCACATTCCTGGAAAAAAAAATCACATTTCTATTCAGTGGTTAGTCTGGAAAGGGTTGCTTGTGGTTGGAGGGGTGGCTATTGTCAGGGGAACAAGCATCATTTTAATTATAAATTGGAGACTGTTTGTGCCAAACTCACCTTATGCACTGTTTTAAACATTTTATTTCTTTAATACATACTGTTCAGCATTTTCTACAAGCCAATATAGACAGCTTTAGCAAACATCGCTTTATTCTGATATTATAGAACAGAGCATGCAGCTGATTTTTGCAAAACTTACATTATGCATATGTAGAGCTGTTTTCAAAACTTGCTTTATGCTACTTACTTTTTCCAAAGTGGTATTGCTGTATTTTCTCGTTTGTTTAGTGTACAATACGTGTCAGAACAAGTATGTTTCTGACTGTGTTATGGCACTCCTGGAATAATTGTTTTGCTTGGTGGTAGATTGCGAGGCATATTGCTATACTCCATCTTTTGATGCCAGCTGTTATGTGAATTGGTCGCCAGTTTCCGCCAAGTTGTGGAAGCTAAGTGTAGAAGGCTAGAATTTTGTTAAATAGTGACTATGAAGGAGATGGTGAATAAAATATTCCTGAGAGTGAAACATCTAGCGGGCATTAAAGAAGAAAAACGGAGCAATGAAACATATCCCAACAAAGTCATCATGATATTCAAAGAAAAATGCAGCATCTGATGTTTACTGCTGGCATGGTGAAAGGAGTAAGGCACACAACAATGGACAGAAAAACTGTTATGCAGGCAAACTCACTTATGCTGACTTAACATATTTCAATAATCTGTTATATTCTGCAGGAGACAAGAGCAAGCAAGATATGGATATCTCATTACTGGCTGGATATGTCGTAGATTCCACTGAAACTAAAGCCTTTAAATCGGTGTCTATCAAGTATAAGATAAAACTTTGAGATGAATCCCTAGTACCAGTTTGTGCTGTTACATTTCAGAAAATAATAGCTGCATCATGTGATTGTTTATCTTGGACTGCTCGGCACTATTAAGAATATAGGACTGCACTACAGGAACGAAGGGTTGGCTCAAGAGCAAAGCTAGCCAATAGAGTCATGATCGAACAAGTTAAGGAATACATTCTGAAGTATAATTATAGAGAGAGTCATTACAGCAGAAGGATGAGTAGGTCATATTTCCCCCAACTTAAATGTAAATATGTGGGGAAAGCTGTTTGGTGTCAAAATTTAAGACAGTGTTCTTTAGGAATTTTAATCTCAGCTTTGGTAACCCATACAGTGACGCCTGCTCAACATGCAAGGAGCTTGAACTGAAGATAAAGGTCACCAAAACTGAATAATGCAAGGAAGTATGTAAATCTAACCTGCACTTGCATAAAACCTGTGCAAAGAAGCTTCACAGCATCATGAATACCTACCCTGTAGGTTGTCTGTAAGATTGTCTTTGACATGCAACAAAATCAACTTCTATCAAAGCTCTGCATTGGTGAAGTGTTTTACACATGACAGGTAGGGTTCTATATCCTGACTATGGTGGTACATGAACCAAAACAAGACATTGATAACATATTTCGCTATTAATTTTTTAGAAGCTTTGTAATGATGAAGGAAAAATTCAGTATTTAAGCATTAAGAGTCAATTAGGGACACGTTTGCTTCACTTACACTGTAATTTATAAAGGACATATTTCAGAAGTTTTGCTTCCATTATCAACTGTAGGTCAACTACAGCTGATGATGTAAGTGAAAGCTTCTGAAACATGTCCTGTATAAATCACAGAGTAAGTGAGCCAAATGTGTCCCAAATTTGACTCTTAATACATATTTCACTATATTTGATGTGAAACATAAGCTGGAAGAGGTATAAATGAAATCATATCTGCACTGCAGCATTTCCTCATACATTATTTGGAAGAAAGGACTAGAGATCATGGTAAGATTTAAACTTGAGCTTTATTCAGACTTGTGCACCAGCCAGAACAAGAACTCTGTAATGCTCTGTATGCTGCCACATTTTATGGAACACACTAAAGTATTCTCTGAATTTACTCACTATTTTCTCATTCACAGACATAGTTTCATGCCACCAAGATGTGTATTTGGTAGAATTGAGAATGAATATTGGAAGAAAGGAAAGATCATATCACCTTGTAAATACAGGAATATTCTAGCAAAGTTTGGAAAGATGCTGGTGTGGGGAGAGGACTGGTTTTCCTATGACTTCAAACAGATTTGTAAAGAAATCTTGAAGGCTACCTTGCTTTTCAAAATGATGGATGTATGGGCAATAACTTACAGGCAAACCAATGATAAGATTCAATGTGCCATTAAAACGATGTATTTCTCTGGATAAGAAGTATGTTATGATGCTTTAAAGAAGAACATTCCTTCTTTCATCACCATGAAACCTGCTACCATTATTCCCAAAGGAAACCACATAAGTGCAGAAAAGAAGAAAGAAAGAAACTATTGCATTTCCTTACCATTCCTAAGGATGCTGCAAGTTTCAAAAAATACATACTCTCTGAAAATGATGAGGAGTACGAAGATCATGACAGTTCATGAAGAATTTATGAGCATGAAGACACCCCAGAAGTTGTGTAGAAGAGAGAAAAAATATTATTTTAAAACTTTAATGTGTAAACATTCATATAATATTCAGGTATCACTTATCTAGTTTGGACATAAAGTGAATTTTGAAAAATAAAGCTGTTTTTCTATTCCCAGCAGCTGATAAACTATAAAAACATTTATGTATGTGCAAAGACTATCCAAACATATTAAAAACTGTGCACATATTTCTGATTGTAAGCAATGTTTCCCTTCAAAGTTGCTTACTAGTTAAAAAAATTGATCCCTGTAAACCTTTATTTGCTACATAAAGCAAGTTTTGTAAAAACAGTCCTCAATTCATGTCCCAAACTAGAGATGAGACAGATCAGCTTTCCGTTTTTTACATTAACAAGTGTGCACAGTAAAGTTTCTATTGTTCTTGTGTTGTGTCATAGGCTGTGAAGTCCTCATATACAAAGAATTTTGTATAAATTGAGAACTCATAAAGTTAATGTCACAGTTTTGATTCAAAAACAGTTTTCTTTTCAGTGAGATATCTCTGCTTTCAGAATGGTGATGTCCTTTCACCTTTTTATTTATTTATTTACTTTTTTTTGTCTTTAATACTTTTGTATTAGTTTGTTAGCTTTCCTACCATGTGAGTGTTGAATAAATACATTCTGTGTGGGTACTTTCTGAATATGTTGTTATTCTCTGTTGTATTTATTTTCTTGAAGTGGTAAGTTTTCCAATCTGTTGGTCAAGCTGTGAAATACTGTATGTTGATGTGATTTTTGTGCATGTGCATGTGTGTGCGTATGCGCGTGTGTGTCTAATCCTCAGAGCTTGACATTGAAGTCATTAGTCTTCTTGCTTCCCAATATTTGGAGATGGGGATCTTGAATGATAATAGTGCTTCACATGTTGTTAAGTGATCTTTGTTCATTTCTCCCTCTTTAAGAAATGGCCAATATGGTGACTCCAATACTTAAGTCCTGTGCAAGTGTTTGCTGAAAAAGTCATGACCTGTCTGAATGTTGCCACAGAAGATTTGCGAGGAAAGTCTGAAACTGTATTAGTTTTAGTTATCAAATTCTTCTACTTGGAATTTTCATTACTGTTTTTGATTTGAAGTTGGTATATTTGGTTGACTTTTCATTTAACTATCCATTTTATTGATTCATATGAAAAATGTTATACAGTTTTTTGTTTGATTTTTGCTCCATTTTTGCTAATATATCTGCTGTTTCATTACCAATTACTCCACAGTGTGTAGAGATCCACTGTAGTATGGTATTTTTATTGAGATTTTGAATATGTTGATTCATGGCATGTATGCATGTATTTCTTTTATCTTTTTCATGTTTGGATAATTGATGTATGCTATAGCTTGCATAGTGGTTTTTGAATCTGGCAGCATTACAAAATTATTGCACGTATTTAACCAGTTAAAGATTTTTTGATTGATGTGGTATATATATATATATATATATATAGCTTATAGAGCTTTGATTTGCTGATCATAATTTGTACTGTTATTTCCAACATGTTTATACCTATAGAAAGAAAAGAATTTACATGTTCCTCCTGCTCCAGCACCTTCTTCACCTCAAAGAGGGATTCATCTGTATAAATATGAGTCCAATTATTTTCTGGATACTTAGTATTTACTGTCTATATTGTAATCATTTTTTATATTTTTGGGTTTAAATCTTTTTTGTAGAATTGTTCAAATAAATCTAGATAATGCTGTATTTCAATGTTTTCTCTTGAATTATAATTACACATTATATTTGCTTTGTATGTTTAAAATTTCTTTTAATCTATGTGTTTCTTTATATATTCTAGTTGAGTTTTCAGAGGCTGATTGTTATCTAAATATACATGCCATTTATTCTGGTTTGGTAGTCTCAGTATCTTCTTATAGTTACATTAAGAGGATGTGTATTTTCAATTCTAGAATAAGTGGTTTGTTAGATGTAACAATTCTTAAGGCATCTATTTGGGTACTTTTAGCTGCTACATTATCAGATCACTTGATTCTGTGTGTGTTCTAGTAAGTTCTTATTTGAAGGATGCTTTTGTTAGTATTTCCCCACAATATTTGAAAATTGGTTTGATACACATATTATACTTTGTATTTATTCTTCTAGAGCTACCACATTTTGTTCCTGTAAGTCTTTTAACTAAATTGGATCTTTCAGTTGGTTTCATAATTATGTTTGTTTAATAATTCTTCTATGTTAGTTTCTTGCCAAAAGCTACCCTAAATATTTTGCATTATTTGTATGTTATAACCTAATACTTTTACTTTTGTCATAGTAGAGATTTAAATGTCTTTCTTGCTCACAGAGAAAAGTTCAAATTCAGTTTTTTGTTTATTTACTTCCATCATGCTTTCTGTACATCAGCCTTGAAGTTGGTCCAATGATCTTTGAATATTGCCTTGTAGCTAACCAACTACTTTTGGCTTTACAGAATTCCAAATAACTAAATCATCCATAAAAAAATTGTATTCAATTTAGCTTTTTCAAGTGCTTATGTTAGGTCATTTACATAAGCTTTAAAAAGTGTTGTAAATAAAACTGGTCCAATTTAGGATTGTACTTATTGTTTTTATGTAGTTGTCCACATGGGTAGCATTTCTGTATATCCAAAATTCAATTCTTTACTGTTGTTTCATAATTTTGAGATCTAGAAAAGGTAGCCATCCATCTCTTTATATTTCCAAGGTGTATTTTATGCCTTGGTTATGCAAATTTAACAGTTTTAGGGTATGTTTTAAATGCTTCTTAGTTATGATGACAAAAATGTCATCCACATATCTCAACCAGAATTAAAACATAATCTGGAAATAATTTATTGGATGAATCTCTAGGATACTCATATATAAGTATGTTAACAGTGGTGACAAATATTTCTCATTAAAACGTGAGGATTTGTGATAAAATATCTGATGGAGCTTGAAGAAGTTTTTCTTGGTGCATAAGTTTGTCAGATTTATCAGTGCTTTAATTTCTTTTTTGGCAGTTTCAAAAATTCTAATAAATTCTTTAGTAAGTTTCACCAATAGGAATGTTTGAAAAGTGATGTTATAGAATTTCTTTTAATGGTATCCAGATATATTAGATTTTGTGACTAATTCATAGAGTTCTTTATGCTCAGGTTTTAAAATTTTCCAAAAGAGTTGAAATTTATCAGCAGCTATCTGGTTATTTTGTATGTTGGTGCATCAGTATTGATTATAACAAAAACATAATTGCAAAGCACTTAGCAGATATTTGTAGCACTTTTTCAAGTGGCAGTACTTTCTCCAAATTTTCAAAATAGCCTTCTTTAAAGAAGAAAACAGAAAAATCCTGAAAACAGCAGAACTAGGTATCTCATTCCTGACTTTTTTTTTAAAAAATCAAAGATCAAGTAATTTACAGCAGATTTGCATCATGCCTAAAAACATATGACATGTTTACCGACTCTCAGTTTTATTTTCAGAATGAAAGGCAATTAGCAGTGCTTTGCACTTATTTGTATATGACACCATAAAACCAATGGGTCAAAATCAGAAAGCAGTTGGTCTACTTTTAAATCTCACAAAGGCATTCGACACAGTCTGCCATGATGTACTAGTGAGTAAATAAAGGAAACATGGCATAAGGTGTGCAGTAAATGATTATTTAAAATCATACCTCTCCCACAGGAAAACCTTTGGAAGTCAATGTCAGTCACTCCATCTTGGTTCATATAAAAAATGGTATATTAAAATCATAAATTTTAGGGTTATTTTATTCCTAATACATATTAATGATTTGTGATCGAATCTTAAGGAACTCAAATTACTTTATCTGCAGATGACATAAATATCCTGTACAGAAATACTATCCTCTCTGCCCTAGAAAATTATATAAATCAGAAGAACATAAACTTACACAAAGGGCTGTGTACATATTAATTACATATGTTGATAAAACAGTACTCGTGGCAGCACCGTGGCTGAGTGGTTAGACTGCTCGCCTCTCACCAAGATGGCCCTGATCTGATCCCAGGGAACCGTAAGTCATGGGGGGTGTAAATCCTTCAAACTAGTAGAATAAACACAGAAAGAAGGAGAAGCAGATAAAACAGTGCTCACAAAATGTAGCCCATGTAAAACCCATAAAGATATGTAGATTAGCATTGATAGCCATTCTATAAATGAAGAGAGCATAATACATTCCTAGGGATCTAAATTTATTCAGAGTTAAATTGGAAAGCACATATTAATTATCTCACCAATAAGCTCTCCAGAATATGTTATTCTTTTAGAGTAGCAGGTAAACTATGTACCATAAGCATTTAAAATAACATTTATTTTGGATGTGTCCACTCCATATTAACTTATGGTATTCCTGTGTGGAGCATGTCCTAAAACATATCTATAACCTTTAAATTGCAAAATAAGACAAAGAGAATTATAAAACAAGTTACAATAAGAATGCCTAGTAAAACAGAATTCAGGGAAATATATAATTTAACTATCCCTTCTATTTTATTCATGAAATACTATTATTTTATCTACTGCATACCTAGTAGGTAGATAAGGTATTGCATTCTATCCAAAAATTTGATATTGAGATTGGACAGGAAATGTATGTTTTGAGGTCCCTGAATCCAACAAATGCATTTTTAAAAAAGGTACACTTGTGTGTATGTGTGTGTGAGTGTTTTAATATCATAACTCAAAATGAAAACTTGGATAGTACCAAACTTAATATTTAAGTTCAGTACCTTTCAAGAATGTGACTAGAAGATTTTCAAGGAAATCCCCCCCAAGCCCAAACTCCCACTACTTGGAAAAATTTTCAATTTTTTTTTTTTATTTTTTCAATGATGGCTCTAATGATTTTGATTAAAATTCCACATATTAATATATTTAGATGACAAATAAAATGTATATCTTGGATTTTCTGTGAGCAGCCTATGAATTCCTCATCATTCAGAATGCATTTTGTATAATTTTGTACAACTGGTAAACATAAGAGATAGACAAACCTATTGTAAAGAAGTAATGTAGGTCTCTTTAATACAAAAAATATATACTTAAAATAATTTCATTTTTGGCATCAGCCATTTGCAAGATACTCATTGTTTTGGTTTGATTTTTTCAATGCAGTCATTTCATCTTTTGAAGTATTGCCAACCTTCATTTATTTCTCGCAATGTCCTAGAAAGGACATGAAATTTTATGGTCAATATATATCAACCAGTTTTTAAACATTTGAATATCACCTTCCCATTTGTGCCTATAACAAAAGGTGTAATTAACTGTTTATCTCAATTAACTTGAAGTAGATAAATGATTAAGCTTTTGCAAGAATAATTTATAGAAGCTACATAAAAAATAATGGGTAGAGAAGCTTATCTGAATATAACAAATCAGGGTTCATTTTATAGATAAAAGTAGAAGTCTTTTCCAAACAACTAGTAAGTATAATTCACGCAATACTAGGACATTAAATCATAAACATACTACATTCTGCTGAACTAGCAAAAGCTGCAGCAAGCATAATCACACACATTGGAGCTTATTTATACAACAGCTTACCTGATCATACAAAGAGCACAGTTATGCCAGTTTTAAAACACTATTAAGTGGAGTATTGTTAGATGATGTATTATTTTCCATTCAAGAATTTAAAGCTATAAAATATGAGTTCAATAAGAAGCTTTACCATTGTGACATGTTTATTCCTGATATTTATCTCTATACATTGTATGTTAGTCTTAAGTATTAATGTACTTGATGAAGCAATTGTTTATGAGTAAATTGTACTATGAATAAAGTTAAATGTCTGACTGACCAATCTCCTGATAAATTCACTATATTGGTCCTCTAGTAGTGTAACCAGGGTGGAATGGAATAAAAAATTAAAAAGTAGTCATACATAATTAATTAGTATAAGTAGAGTTGCAGTCTTAGTGTCGCTGAGAAGTTTAATGTCCATAAAAAAACAGGTAATACAAACAATGCAATAATTATTATTAATAACATATTTTTGAATGTTTAAAAATGTATGTCATTTTTCCCATTCTGCCTCATATGCAGGGCAGAACAGGATACACTGGCTTCAGTGAAAATGTTCAATGAAAAAGTCATTCATAAAACACAAAACTATTTACAATGTTAACATTTGAAGACTGCTTTGTTGCCATTACTGTCAATAACACTACAAGAGTTATGGGCCCATTTCAGACAACTGCGGCATGAAACCCAGCCTTTATTTGTTTTGGAATAAAAGTCTCCACAGTAAAGATATTCAGCATCTTCTCCTCACTGTCAGTGTCTCCAGCAAAGTTCTTTTACCCTTTTCCTATTTGTTTAATGTTTTCTTGACATTTTTGGACTTTTTCTATGCCTTCTGCATTAGTCTTGATGTGAAATAAATTTTCCTGATTGTTATTTCTTTAACGTTTTCCTTTGCTTCTCTTTCCTTTCTCTTTTATTATTTTCTTTTTTCACGCTCTATCTTTCTTTGACGACAATTTCTGGTTCCTTCTTATATGGGGATATGACCAAAAGAGCAGTTTTCCCCCTTTTTTGTTTAGTCCTCTTTACATTCTATTTTATCAGTGGAATTGGCATTAACTGCTCTGGTAATGCAGTATGAAATGCTGAGGTACTAGGTCTAGGAGAATTTTTGTTTGACATCTAGGAGAAGTTCATGGGTTAATATTCTTTATTCAAATCATCATTTATCTTGGTTTTCTTCCCTGGAGGTTCAGTCAAAGGTGGTGGACAGACAGTAGGGGTAGAGTTTGTTGTAGGGAACTTACTCTCATCCAACTGAATGTCTGTAATAGCTGCTGGTAGGTAGTCTTCATCTGAAAACACATTAGGATCAGAAGGCTAAATTTCTGTTTTCTTAAATCCACTGACTGCATTTGTCATTGTGGCAGCATGTAAAAATGCTGCCCCAAAGATCAAAGACACACCTAGAAAAGGGTAATAACCTTTCCTGGATTGCACCTAAGCCATTTCCTAATTTCATCCCCATAGTAAAGACTTACAGGATTAAAAAATGTTAATTTAGGGGCTGGAGCTTATTGGAGATGTGGGATGGCAAACAAGCAACAGTACTTCATTTTCCCTGGCCATGTTGATCAATTGGAGGTTTTTTGTGTGGGTCAAATGACCGTCTAGAATGAGGAGAACAGGAGACTCTTTCTTTGCTTGAGAAAGGTCTATAAACTTTTTGAACCACACAATAAACAACTCTGTAGTCATCCAGCACAATGAGTGTGTCTCATACCAATCACATGGAGGTAGATCAAGCTCAAATTCTTGTTTCTTCTTTTTCTTCTTCCTTGGAAAAATAAGCATGGGAGGCATAAATGATCCTGCCGCAGATATGCCCACAACTGCAGTGAACATTTCACCTTGTTCTGTGGAAGTTAGTGACCCTACCTGATATTTTTCTTTTAGAGCTGTGATTTTAGATTGCCTTTTAGGATTTACTGAGATGCCACTTCCATTGCAATTAAATATAGTTCACCTGTAGGTTTGTACTGGCCAACAATTTGAGTAAGCAGTGAAAAAAATCGCAAAACGGCTACTTTGTTAAATCTCATGGCTCTTGCATCCAATGTATTTTCTGGTGTTCGAATGCTCAATGTAGGATGTCTTGTAAGAAATCTATTAAGCCAATTCTGACCTGCCATACAAGTATTGCTATTAAATCTGAAGTCTGTGGCTTAGGTCATTTCTACCAGCCAATTGATAGCTAATGATCTCAAATCTTTCATCATAAGGCCAAAGAGCCTACTTTCCTGGATTTTAAATGTGCTATCAATTCATCCTCTTGTTCTTGAGTAAATGCCTTATTAAACTTTCCTTCTAACTTATCTATTACATAATCAGCATCCTTCTTTCTCCTCTTTACGTATATTTGCAAAGTAGATTTTGGCACATTAAACTGCTAAGATGCCATTTTATGTGGCATAACAGCCTGTATTTCCAATTCCAATGAAGCTACAATCCATTGTTGCTTATCATTCTTAAGTAATTTCTCACATCTGAAAAAAAAAGAAAAGAATTGCTTAGTGCCTTATCGTAAAGGAATACATATTCGGCGGAACAGGATAATACCCCATTGTGCGTCACGGTCACATATTTGGTTAGCTGTGATTACTGGACACTACATATGATATTTTTAACTAAACAATTATGCAAAAATACAGCTAATTACATGTCCTTTAAAAGTATATCACATTTAATACATTCTATGTACCGGTAATTGGCTTAGCTTGCATGGAAATTCATCAACAGTTACAAAAACACTTGCAAAACATCTACAACAACCATTCACTCTGAAATCACCATCCAAACTAAAATAAAATGGCTGCCTTTGCTTCCTCCTAACTTGTAGTATTACCTATACCTATTCATCCCTGCTAGATTCCAGCACCATCCAATCAATAAAATAATCCTGTTGTGCCCCTCTACCCGGTTCCATCCCGCCTTCCCCTATTTGTGATTGTAATACTATATTTCACTAAATAAATACTTTTCTTTGTTAACAAAAGTAAATGTTATATTAAGAATTATATTCAACATAACAAATTAGGTCAATAAAGGTACACATTTTAAAAACAAATAATGCATAAGAATTCAAAATTTGTGATACTATAAAGTGTACTTCCCACCTGTCAGTCTGAAAAAGGTTCATCAGATTAAACATTTTCATAAAGTTGGATTTAAGGAATATAATAATTCAAAAGCCATAATCACTTTCATGCTGTAAATAAAAATCTCTGACTCTAAACATTGTGTGCATATTGTTTAGATGTGCAAGGAAATAAAAGCATGTAGCATTCAAATAATAATGCTGAAGTATTTGCTCAAAACTAATTTCTGCAAAAAGCCAAAAATTAACAAAACGTTTTTAAATAATATTTTTATCCACATAATTACACACGTGTCAGGTATTGGTTATTAGTTTGAGCATTGTAAGCTTCTGCATAAAAAACTGAATGGATCCCACATTCACAATTCATTAATATGACAAAATATCTTTTTGAGAATAGTTTCATTCTTCCGTGTAATAGTTGGGTAGTTGTCAACTAGAATGGTAATGAAATTTTTAGATTAGACAATGATGGGTCCAAGAAAATTTAATAGAAATATAACATTTCACAACTGTCTGTCATTGCTGATACAGTGATGGTAAGCTGGAGCAGATCCACTATAATCTGTGCAACCAACTATTGAAAGGGGCTGTATTTACAATACTTGAACACAGTAGTTTAAGTTACCTGAAAGTGGTATGTGTACAAGAGAAATACAATGTCTGCTATTTGTTTGTGTCAGTTTGAGATTGTTTCATTCTTATGTGGCAGATAATGCATAAAATGGTAACACAGACAATATGATGCAAAAATATTTCAAACTGAAGCACCTAAAACTGTCATAAGAAAGATGCAACAGCTGATAGTATAAAATGAACATGGAGTATATTATCATTGCGCCTGAAAAGTTGGCTATGTGATCTAAAGGCAATTTTACAGGAGGCAGGAAAAACTTTGCCAAATATTATTTTTACAACACATCTGCATGTTATGGTACAGTTTTATTCTTATTTACCATTTCTACAGCATTGTTACATTAAATGCCTATTTCACAGAGACATTTGCACCAGAGTTAAGGAAATAGCTACAACCCTTGCACATAGCCGCGTTTAGCTGCACCTTTTTTCACATAGCCTATTTTGAAAGGTGTTACAGTAAATTATTTCAGAAAGCATTTTATAGCTTTTATTTATGTAAATGGCACAACATATAACTTAATGTCTGAATACACTGAAATAAAATTTAAAAATATATATATGAAAGTGTAATAGTTAAGCACCCCCAATCACGAGTTAATATGTCTTCCCTCTGTCAGATGGTAACTCCTTTTGATAATCACTACATAGTTATAAACGAATTTAAAAATCAGGATATAATTTAACATTATAAACATTAGTATTCATGTGAAATAGAGAAATTGAGGTTAAATATGTTAAGATATTGCTACAAAATAGCAGAAACAAAATAATGGTTGATTATTAATAAATAATTAATAATTCAACTTAAATAATGACACTGAGATTCAAGATATTCACATTTAAGACTGTCATTAAAATGTATGAACATTTTAATGCCTGAGGATTTTCAAATTTAGTTTTGTCTATTTTGCATTGGTCTTGGTGGAGTTGTTAGTGACATATTTGATTCTACTGTCTTCTCTACTGTGGAAGTGGTTGCCATTCATCCCTGTGATTTGCATTATAGAATGGTTTCCTTTCTTTGTATGAAAGTGCTCTTATGTCTGCAACAGTTGGATCACCTACCTTCTTTCCAAGCGTAATAGAAGAGTAATAATTGAAAGGGAGAGCTTTGTAGTTATTGAAGAAAGTATGATCCAGGTAGTTTATAATATAGAAATGGGCATCTTTCTTCCTCATTCTTGCTGACTTCATTTTACTAATATAATATTCCAGTGTATAAATTGATGGGGAGAAGAGATGTTTCAGGGTCAAATGTCCACTGTCCACTTCCACCATTGTATGTCCACTTTCTATTTCAATTTATTCAATTTTAATTCCCAATTGTTTGAGTTTATTGGCTAAAGTGTGGGCCAAAAAAAATTTTTTTTGTTCTGATGGGATTAACCATCCAAAAAAGCACTTTCTTCTTGTAGAGCTGCTCTTTCCAATGAAGTTTAGAAAACAACTTGTGAACTCATTAGCTGTCACTCCCCCTTCTCCTTTGTGCCACACATATAGGTGAAAGTCTGTATTGTTTGTCACCTAAATTGTAAAATTGTGGACTTGCAACTTTTGCCTATAATACTGTTTAAATACTTGCAATTTTGGACACAACAACACACTCTGTAATCCAATGTGGCAACAAGGACAGCTTCTGATTGCAAAGAAACAGCATTTTCCTTTGCTTATTGTGCATCATCCTTTACTTCAATGTGTTAATTGTATTCATTTTTACTCAAGTTTTCTTCCTTGCATGCCACATAAACGTTGCATTGATCCTTCCTTGGTTTTTATAAATTGAGGCCTTTTCTTTCTCCAAACCGTTTTACTTTCCATGAATTTGTTGCCTGTTTCATTGCACTAAACCCTGTATATTTGATGAATATTGTTTGCAGATCTACATAAACTCTGTATCTATATAGACTGTGAAGTTGATGCCCTGCAGTAGTGCCTAAGAACTTTCGGAATTAATTTAAGCCACCTGATGACTGAATCTGATTTTAGAATTCCTGTTTTAGTTTGTGGATCTTCTATTGTCTGTCTTTTCATTTTTGGTTCAATTTCTGAATCACTGCTTTCATTTTCTGCACCCCTGCTTCTTTTATTAAGTTTTTATCCACAAATTGAAAAGAGGTTTCTTCGAGCCTAAGGTTGATAACAGGACCCTCACTTTTATTCCATCTTCTTTTGGTAAATAACAATCATATCCATTCTGTCTGAATGGGTTCACTTTTGCTGTGTCATTCCTCCTTCTAAGTACTTGTCTCATGTCCACCAGGTCATTCACATAAATCTCTTTTTCATCCCCGGTGTTTATAGGTGTGTTCTTACATTCCTTGCAACTTGACCATACATAAAGCTTCTTTTTGAAGGCATTCCTTGTTTATGTAAACAAGTCTTGGGAATAGTTTCCTCTCATCCCACTTTTATACTTGAGGTGTTACCAACTCTCTTTAGTCTGTGATATTTTTTTCCATGAATTCAAAAATTCTTATTGTCCTCTCTAATGTGCCGTTCTTCATTTCCAGACTTTTTATTGAATCTGCTGGAAATGTATTCTTCAATATAACCTGTGTGGCAGTACCCTGTAGCCACGTGTTGGCATTTTTATTAGTTAACTTGCCTTCGCTACCTTTGCTAGTGAAGGTGGTGCTTTTATTGAAAAAGTTGGCACAGTTTTCTACAGCTGAGCTTTTGTTTTCCAAAGCTGTATAAAGAATGGGAAGAACATGTTCAGTGATAAGTGTCACTGAAGTATTTTCCTGTATTTGGGTATTCCAGCCCTACATCAGAAATGCTTAGAAATGTCAGTATAATGAAGTCCTCTGTGGAAAAATATAAGAAATGGTAAATGTTTACTGTATAATTAAAAGATTAAACTTACTTTAATTTCAGTTTGTGCCAGTTTGGTGTGAATGAAAATATCTTATGCTACAAATACAAACTAAGGGCTAGTTTCACCAATGTTTACCTCTTCTTTCCTTGTTTGTAAATAAACTCTCAAAAGTACGAAATAATCGCGACACAGCTTTACTATCATACAGCAATTACTATGATGACAATGCAACTTTAGATATGTACATGAAAAGCACGTGATAACCTAGGTCAAATCCAGCCATGTAAACTTTTTATCACATAGCTGTTTCAAGGCGCAGTCTTGTGCACTAGTACATGGTCAGTTTTGTTCAAAGGTATGCACAAGCTTAACCTTGATTTGTTCACATTCCTTATTCTGAGGAGCAATTCCAGACCATATTCTGCACTCTGTACTGTGCTTAGCTCAATTTTGTAAAAAAGTGCACATAGGCAATTTTGCAGGTACAATGGTGATATACCTTACTCAACATCATGATAATATGTTATGAGGGGACAGTGACACAGGCACAGCTGGTTCTCATTAGTATTTGTCATAAGCAGTTATGCATTCATTCATTTTGGACATTACTTTGCTGTATTGGATGTGCTTACCGTGCCACCATTATATACTTCTGGTGTGAGAATCAGTTGTGCTTGTGTCACTGATTTTCACAACATATTACAATGAAGTCGAATAAATCTTACATGTTGATATCTTCCATATGACACTATTGTGCGCTTTATTATGAAACTATTTCACATTATTTTATGTATGGGTGGGTGAAAGCAAGAACATCTTAAGCACTATTAACTTAATATTCTACAAAGTGACACAAACAACTTTCTTTTTCTGTATTCAGTTAATTTTAATTGCTACAATGTTATCCTGTCAAATTAAACATATTGTATATACATACGTGTTTTTTCTTGAAGATGATTTTTTAAATACAGAAAAGGTCCTTAAGTTGTCTTGTTTGGAATTACTTTGTCTGTACATATCATCTTATGCCACAAGATGTTGGAACTCCCTGTACTTATGCTTAGAATGCTTAGCCAAACATTCTCAACACTCTTATTTTATTATACAGTTGTCTGAAGGAAAACTTGTGTTGCCAGGTAAAGAATATTAAGGATTAAGGTTATAAATAAACACAATTTTATAAGAAGGGCTCACCTACATTCAGACTTAAGGCATGATAATATAGATAATTCTGAGAAGTAGTGAAGTATGGATTGTGTGAAAGTCAAACATCTTCCAACTTTTGAAAATTTGTACTATCCTGATGTGTTAATGTCACAAAACAATAATCTACATAATATTACAGCTGGTCACTGTTCACGTGACAACTGTCAAGAATGAATAGCAGAAAAGGCAATGACAAGAAACCTAAGCTATTGTTAGATAATATTAAATACTGATTTATGATTACTTAATAAAGGTAGTATTAAAAGAAATTCTTTTAAAAAAAATGTTGACTGTAGATTTATGTTCTTGTAGCCATAAAGTTTACAAAACTAATTAGTTACTTTAGCACAACTGTGTACAATTAAACCAAAAGGAGTATGTTGACAGTCACTCATTTTATCTCATGTGCCAATTTAGGACAGTGCTTGGGACACAATGACAGGAACTGTTGACTTTTGAAGTTGTTTGTTGGGTATGAAATTAACCCTTAGCTTTTAAGATAATATATATATATTGGTCATTTACTGCTGCTATAGTAGAACTTTCAATACAGTACTATGGTGGGATGTAATTGCTAGTGGTGTCTTTCTTTTATGGAAAAAGGCATATCTTGCAAAAATTGGTGGTTATGTCCTGCCTGGCAACCAACAATGCGCTGGTACATTACATTTCATCCTTCAGATAAGAATAAATAGAATTTCAAGGTGATATAAGAAAATAGCAGCATTTTCCTTGCATTCCTCATACTCGTATGTCAGTTTTAAGTCACTACAAACATTATAGCAATGTAAATAGTCTCTTTGGGTAGTTAGTGGCACAAATTATAGATACTAAGTGAGATGCCTTCCCAGTAGCATGTGAGGTTTGCATTTAGGAAGTCTGCAGTTCAAATTCTGCTGGGACTGTCCTCCCTGACTGAGCTTTCTTCCAGGTTTTCCTCAGCCCTCATAATTGGCAAATGCTGGGGAGGTACCCTAAAAATAGGCCTGGAAGCTTTCCTTCCCGAAATTCCTTTCCCAAATATTATTTAATTGCAATTATCTTCAGTATCCAATACCTGTGGTGCCATATGTAGTAAGAATGCATGTTAAACACTACTAACAAAAAAGAACCACATTATAAATGTCTCGCATAACCGTATGAGAAGCTACAGGCAGTTATGAAACATAATATGTCACATACTTTTGGACCCCCAACATCATTCTGCTGTGTATCTTTCATTGCCATTTTTGATGGTAGCTCTTCAAACCTCCCTTGCACATTTTATTACACTTCACAGCGTCTTCCCAAACAACTGTATCTGGATTAAGTAAGCTTCTTTCACATAATGGTAGTTAATGTCCATATTTTGTTACAGAAAACTTGGGATAACTTATGCCAGTCATTCGAATACTTGTCAAGTGAATTAATATCA
The DNA here is from genome assembly GCA_030765065.1 of Deroplatys truncata. Lineage (NCBI taxonomy): Eukaryota > Metazoa > Arthropoda > Insecta > Mantodea > Mantidae > Deroplatys > Deroplatys truncata. The sequence goes on from CM060990.1 coordinate 195,673,700, forward strand.
CTGGATGATGAACAACCTGATGATGAGGTAGGTATTGTCAGTTTTTAATTACTATTGCTTAGTTCTTATGCTTTGCTTTGTTTTTTATTTTAAGCTAAATTTATTTATAAATGAAAGGTCTTAATTTTAAATTTTCATTAGCTTAAAATTAATACTTCATTAAGATAAAAAACAAAACTTACCAAAATGGTAACAAAGTGTTTCAAACTTCTCTCTGGCAAAATGTTAAAAAACAGATTTGAACCAGTAATTGTGGCAAAGATATGCTAACTTGTTCCATTGCTGAAACATCTTCTATCACACATACAGCTATGGGTTGTATTCCTGTTATCACTAGTAGATGGATCTCTCTCTCCCTGTTTTAATTAAACCTTCAAAGGATATAAAGTTATTAATATAATATACAAGTACTAGCATGGTTTAAGTATAGCTAAAAGACATCTCCATTAACAATACTTTAGCAAAATATTTATGTATTGAAAACACAATAAATGAATTGTTCTATTGGTTTCATATTAGAATGTAAATAGCCAGGTAGCACCTACCTTATATCTTATAGAGTACTGTAGATACTAGCATTAAATATTTCATTTCTAATTGGATAGCAATAATAAGACAGTTTGTTAGCATAGACAAAAACATTTCAAAGGAGATGCTAATATTGTGTTAAAAACATAATCAAAATATGTATAAATGATATGCAGAATACTGCTAAAAGGAAATTTGATTGTTGACCCATTCATATTATGATGAGGTCAGCTGGCAATGTCGTGACCTTCAACGTAATTCTAGCTGGAAGATTAGTGGGAAGAGTTCCCAGCTGACGTAAGTAATTGCAGAAAGGCCTTCTAGCCATAAGGTGATATTCTGGATTCTTCTGCTGTTCTCGGGCTTTCCAGAACATTCAGCATGACTTTCCAAGAACTCTGCAGTGGTATATAGGGGAGTCTGCTTGCAACAGTGGAGTGGAGTTGTGAGTGGTGTTGTTGAGAAGTTCAAATGAGACAGTCAAGGAGTGATATTCCAAGCAAATTGGTGACGACTTCTGTGACATGCAGTGAGTGCTACTATGAAGTGATGGGTTGTGGTTGGTCTCATGTTCAATTTCCGAGTGAAGTGAGCCTTCTGACATGAAGAGGCTGCATCATGAAGGAAGAAGTGAAGGGATGAAGAAATGAACTAATTCACCTTGGACAAAGTGACATTAGTGAAGGTGACCACATATAAACGAAACAGTGACAGTGAGAACTGAGAAAAGTGACAGTTGAAAAACTGGCCAAAGTCACAATAATCAACACCTGCAAATTATTGTATTACTGGTGTGAAGAAAAAGCAGATCTATTTGAAAAAACTTGATCAAAACAAATTTAATTGCTGATCATATAAAATAGGAGTTTATATTAGGTGCTACATAGTCAAAAGGAAAATATTTTTCACCATTAAGAGCATGTAACATTATTGAGCATTAAGTTAGTTTTCCATGAGAAATCAAGAGCATTGCAAAATAGTTACAAGCAGGTGATATGCAATCATGTAACAACAGTCAATCAGGATTGCATGATGACTCAACGTGGATAAATGCAGTAATTGTAAAGATAGCAGAGTTACAGGCAATGCAACTGCGACATGGGTTTATCGTGAAAGACTAATGAGAATCTAGATTACAATTATTGACTAATATTATAATGTTCTGAATAATCTGAAGCTATTGAAAGCTCATTCAGAAGCCAAATACAGCAGAGAGAACAATGAAATTGTGAAAACCAAAACAGAATAGGGCTTTATTATAGAACGTTCTTGTAAATCGTTTTAGCTTCTCTTTGTTTAATATGAATGTCAAAACTTAAAATTTTTTTAGTTATTTGGCACATTTGGTGCAGAGGAGTGGAATAATATGAGGGAATGTTTTTGCAAGGAACCTGAATGAAGAGGGATCTGAAGGATGTCCTCCGGCATGTTGAGATGAATGAGAAGCAAGAATGGTGCAACACTAAGTGGATGAATGTACTTGCAGAAAAAGTAGCCGGTAGGAGATATCAAGATCTGAAGACATAAGCACTAGGAAAAGTAGCAACAAATGCAATGATATGTGTCAAGCTACTGAAATATTAGCAGGCCTTCCACTGACAGTTCTCCATCGGCGCGGTGCTCTACAGTAGGAATTTGCACCAATATTCAGGGGAGGACTGCAGAGATAGTTACAGCAGGGACTAAAGATATTTAGGAGGCACCTAGAAAATGTTTAGGAAACAACAGTTTGGCTGCAGCATACTGTAGGCAACTTACCTCAAGTCTGCACCAACTATTTTCAACATTTGATCCTTGCAATAGAATAGTTACAGAATAAGGCTTTTATCAACTTCCCAGCAGCTTTTTTGCTGTTAGGGAATGCATACTTCCTTAATGACGGGATGCTCGATGCTGATTAGTGACAGTGCCTGATGCTAGATGAATATAAGACCATCCCCATTTTTTCAAGAATGAGGAATATACATAGCAAAGCAGAGAGAAAAATCAAAATCATAAACAAGCAAGTGGTATGTGTTGGAATGAGCTGGCTGAATCATGAAATGAGACTGCTCTGCTGCACTGACTAACAACCAGAAGTAGTAATTTGGGCTGACTTGATGAGTGGCATGCCGTGCAGTCATTAGGCTGGTCTTGCAGGATACCAGTAAGGCAGATAATGTTTTATTTGTGCATGTCTGTGCGCTTTGGAAGTGTATATTTATGGAGGCTGGGCAGCTGTAAAATGTCAAGAACTCTAATGTGGTGAATAGCATGCAGTCAAAGAAGCCAATCCGGCACTAGCAGCTTCTGTAGTATCATCCATAGCCTTGCCATTGGAGAAGGAGATCCTGCTTAGGTCGCCCCATATTGGGGCATCACCAGGTCATGGTGCCCAACGCAAAGGGGACTGAAAATCACTGTTGAAAATGGTTGTAGTTAGGAACCAGAAGTCGAGTGATGACATCAGCAGGAAGGACCTGCTACGAGGAAAAGATTATTTGACACCCTGGAGTCTGATGAACATCCAGGAATCCCCATAGAGGTTCTGATACAAGACAAGGACATACCTGCAAGAAGCAATATATTAGTGACTTTGAGATTGGAAGGCATTCTAGAAAACTTGTATTGGACCAGCGAATATCCTACATGGAGCTGGAGTTACCAGAGCACTGTTTGTCATCTCAAGGGACAGTGCAATTGGTATGTTGTATCCCTTTGACACTGATCAAGATACCTAGGCCAGAACAGAAATGGGAAAATGAAAGCCTGCAATGAATCTGAATCCAGACTTGTGGTAAGTCTGGTGTCATACCACAAACTCCAGATCAGATGCAAAAACTGGATAACAACTCAGTTAGATTAAAAGCCTGACTGCAAGAGTGGACAACAATTTAACCACATCATAGCTGAAGCATACTCAGGTTCTGGCAATATAATACCAGTTGGCCTTCTACCAAGGGGATGGTGATTACCACTGCAGTTACCTCATTATTCATAAAACTTACATCATTGACGCTTGATGCGATTACCTAATGACATCCTGCTTGCAAAGCTAGTTCTTTAGTTATTGCAGATGGAGGTATATACTCTTCTGAATTTTAAATGGCTCCTTGTAGAAGGCAGAAAATTGTCTCCATGATGGTAGATGAACCTTATTAGGAGGCTATGGAATATCAAGATAAGGACCATTAAAATCTAGCCTGAAATGAATCAGTTTTGGATATGCATATCTGATTTCTGTAATGTCATTTACTCTAGTATCTCCTACTTTGAGACCTGGTCATATTGATACATACTTCATCAAAGACTACACTGCAAAATTCTTCACAAAACCATGAATCAACATATAAGTTTCATATGGAAATGTTTTTTTCCTCAATTGCTTTGTTATTCTTCCATAGTCATGTAGCAAGTAAATTTCTTGATTTTTCATTTTCTCTTCTAATCTGACATGAACAGAGACAAACTCCACTTGTGTATGACTTTTTCAAAGAATTTATGATACACTGTAACATCATTATGTATAGCATTTGATATAACAGAATTGCAGTTCTGAAACTAACATCCATCACTATAAATAATAATGGGTACTGCTTATTACTGGAATTTTTCTGTCTGATAGTCTAGAAGATATGTTGCAAATGTGGAAGCTGTCAGTCCTGCCTCACTCTCAGAAAACCTTTAACATTGCTTCATGTGTGCTTAGATCATATATTGCATAATTATAGCAGGCAGTTTTGTTTTGTATAATGCAGAGCACTAGCTTTTAAAATATATGGTCAAAATGTAACAGCTTGGAGATTCACTATTAACATGTGGTGTTTATTATCTCTTGCATCTTCTTTGTCTCTCTTCTTTTCTTTGCTGGCACAGTCCCTCTTTTGGATATGTTCTTACCATGTCTCAATGATCTTCATCTTGTACTCACCTGCATTTACATTGATCTTTCCTTGGAGTCTACAAGCTTACATTCATCTAGTTCATTACTGGGTAAATGTAAATTGACTAAGTACTAATCTCTGGCTCTCTACATTTATAAATCTCACTGACTGATCTCGTTGCATTTCTTAGTTTCAGTGAATATGAGTAGGTTACACTCTGCCTTGATTCACCTTCTGTGGTCTTCTGCCATTGGTTTTCTCTGAGATGAGAGAAGCTACATATATATTTTCTGTTGGTCCCAGTTCATATCTTTTCAGAATGCTTTAAATACTGCATATCAATCTTGTTCAAATATCTGTAAACACTGAAAAACTTTAGATTTTAAGCATATCTTTGACTTTGGCATGTATACCAATCCATTCTCCTGGCCTCTCACTGAGCACCTTCAGTATTTTTGTTATTCTATCTTCAGTTTTTTACCAGAACTTACTGGGAGATGTTTTGGAGACTGTTATCTCCATCTTCAGCCATTCTTCCTCTTGAGACTAATAGCATGGCATTATCTGGTTGGACGTACTGTGTAATGAGATCCTCTTTACATGGGACATCAAAGTTTAATATATTATGCTTCTTATGAATGAATAACTTTTCCCAAATGGAGAGTTCTGCTGATTTTCTAAGGGCCTTTTAAAGCTTTGGCTTCTCTTCTAGCTGATTATCTGTAGACTAAAAATGCTTTGTGATTGCTGTTTTTTCTGTTTGTTTATATTTCACATTTCTCAAGTGTTCTTTAAAGCTTGTGTCTATATTCCTCCTTGTCTTTCATATGTACACTTTCTAGCAATTCTGACATCCAAATTCATAAATACCAGAAGTTTTTACCACTGGAATTTTTTCCTTTGTATTGGTCCTGAGTATGATTTTTAAAAAAATGTTTGTTAACTGAGGCTAAGTTTATGCCATATTCTTTTAATATTTTTGTGAATTTTGGAAATGTTTTGGTTTTTCAACTTCCATTACCTTCCTCTCCGCTGCTTTTTGGGCTTTGCTATAACCATTTGCTTTTACAACTAGTACTAGTTTATAAATAGTATGTTCTTACTTAGAAGAACTTACTCTTACCAGTAAGAACTTAATGCTAAGAGATAGCACGGCAATGAATTCAGGCTGAAGATTGAGACAATGGTCTTTGAAACATTTCCCAGTAAGTTCTGGTAAACAAGTGAGGTTACATTTAATCAAAATCTGAATTTGTGCATTTATAAAAACTTCACTGTGGTTCCCAAAATAGCTAAAATAAATTGAACGTCAGTTCACCAGGAAATTTAAAGGATTTATACCACAAGAATAAGTGACTCAATTTGGATGTACTACAGGTGAGACTGTTACATTGGAATTCAAACTTTAATATATTTGAAAAAGAGGTCAAAGCAGAAATTAAAACTTTTTTGAAACTAAGAGAGAGGAAAAGGAAACTGGCATTAGATATTTGGTTTATAAACAGCTGCCTCAAACACAATATAACACACAAGTTTGTTAGAAAAATTGCAAAAGCAACAGTAATAGCAAAGCCCAAAAACCAGCAGAGAGGAAGGTAATGGTAAGTTGAAAGAGCAAAACATTATGAAACAATTTGCAACCTAGATAAAGGAGTACAGTCTTCATTTTAAATTAGTAGGAAAATTAGGATATATTATGTGGAAAATCTAGAAGACAACTTTTTCAATCGCTTAAACATGAGGCTAAAACAGAAAAGAAACATACTATACAATAAGTTCATATGCTTACGCAGAAAACAAAACTCAATGAATGAAATTTGTAAGAAAACAGAATAGCCACAAAATAATGTAGTAAACTCATCAAAAGAATCCTTTGCAATACAAGAGTTTGAAATTTTAAACAAATGCTTGAAAACTGCATAAACTTTTCCAGAAACACAGATGAATACATAGTAGAAGTAGAGGCAGCAATTTGTGAAAAACAATAACAAGAAAAAGCAATCATCAGAGAAAAATGCAAACCCATTATCAACCAATTGATACAAAAGGAAAACCAACCACAGAAAAAACCACACAAAACAGCTATCAAACACCTCAATATCATAGACAAATTTCACACACGGATGGATAAAGGAAACAAGCTAGTGATTACAGCTGTCTTTTGAATAAGTTTTGGTCACTATTTTGTACCATTCATGCCTATGTACACAAATGGTCCCCTGCATATGGGCAAGTTGGGTTACTGGATTCCGAGCAGTATTCCTTTGTCAGACCCTTCCATTTGATATACCAAACGGGTATATGTCTCATTTCCTGATTGAACGCCCAAAGTAACCAGACCCAAGGGGAAGGCTCAGTCTGTTTACATTATCAAAGTTGTTGCCTTATACGTAGCTCAAGTTTGTGTGATAATGGAGTTATGATACAAGTGAAAAACAAGCGGTCAATGGTCACAGCTGATATGTGAATGTATGTACTAACAATGAATTACTAGCAATAATAAGCTTAGTCGGCTGTTTTAAAATTAGTTTTAATATTCAGTTATTGTGTATGTAGATTATGTGGTATATTCTTGCTTTGAAGTCATGACATATTTCAGCTTTCCTAGATTTTGTATTGGGATTTTTTTTCTTTAATCATTTTCTATTTCTATCGCACACCATTCTTCCAATTTCTGAAGGAGATCGGTAAACCATTCCCTAAATACTACATTACACATCTCTTTATGCTAATCACCAAATCTTTTTGACTGAAATACTAAATCCATCCCTTCTATGAGACCATATTTGGCCTATCTAGCATGGCAGATTATTAAATATGATATTATGATCCTTTTCCTAGTGAAATTCATTCATGACAACATTCATATTTTGGAAGCATAAAATGCTAAAACAAAAATAAGTTATTGCTTATATCATAAGTTATTATTATGTTATATACTCCTTCAGCTGAAAAAATTTATCACTGCGTTCATTTACAGCATCATTCACTTGCTGGAAGTGTAAATTACTAAAACAAAATTAAGTTACTCCTATTATTGTTATATTATATTTTATTTCATGCGAAAATGTTTATAAGCTTTTGTTTATTCACAGCAACATTCATTTACTGGAAGCGTGAATTGCTAAAAGAAAAACAAGTTATTATTTTAAGTTATTGATTCCCTGGCTCAAAGCATTCGAGATAGAGCATGATAATGTATATATTTTCAGCTGTGTTTCTCATTTAGATTTTGAAAATGAACTTCATTATGTACACATGAAATTAGCCCAGAACCAGGTCATATATATTCAACCTGAATATATCTCATATTTTGTGAAGTATTGTTTTAAACTTTCTTTTAACAAAACTGTGTTTGATTTTATTTTTATCAGATTTCATATTGTACAACATTAAGTTGCTCTCAAATATTGCCATTTGTCATTACTGAGTTTTTCTCAGCTTTGTTAATTTGTATCTCATTAATAGAAAACAAAATTTTAAGTACAATGAACTTCTTTTTCAGTAGTGGACTAGCTGTATAAATCATTAATATAAAGGAACAACTTTTGAGTAATAAACCTGATTTTGCATTAAAAGTTGGTAGTAACATACTTTGCTTTAATGGCAGTTGTGCAATTTCTCGACTTTAAAGAATAAACATTATTTCATTTCTTGCATTATAATAGGTATAATTTATAGTGTTTATTTATACAAATGACTGAGTTGTTTTCTCTTCTCACAGAAATTCAGAATGAAATTGTATATGAAGCTTTTATGATATTTATTTTGGTATATATTTCCATATATATTTTGCTTAAGTGTAATGATAAAACAAAGCCTAAAAATGGAGTTTTTGTATTACAATGTAGTGAAAGAAATCTTGACCATAACAGTTGGTAGAAACAGATTTGAAAATGCAGTAACATGGCATAGGCTATTGTCATTCCTTTAGCTTATTGCACACTGAAGCAATACTCCTGATAACACCTCTATGATGTTAACTCTCAAACAAGTGAATACTCAAATGCATATATACCCAATGGGACCCATTTCCCATGAGAGAGCATATGAACCAGAAGCTTGGCCATAGTTTGGTGTATTCATTGCTGCTTTTTGAACGAGTTGGGAAATGAGCGAGTCCCAAAATGTACCATATGAAAATGAATGCCTTTGACAACTCTACTAGTGATCGTGGACAAATAGGATTATGAAATAGGATGGAAACCATGTTACACGATAATAATTTTGAACTATTAAAAACACATCCAACACAGAAATGCACAAAATCACTTCTATCCACTCTTAAACCGATAAAAACTGTTATAAAGGAACAAGAAAAGGAAATTGTGATGCCAAGCAATCCAACTGCACCCAGTATATATGGACTAACAAGGATTCATAAACCCAGCAATAAAATGCGCCCAATCATCAATACAACAGACTCACCAATCTGGCAAGTTGGTTACTTAAAAAATTTCAGGAACTCCACCAACAAAAAAATTCTGAGCATAAATAACACCTATATCCTCATTGGGAAAATTAAACATCTAGAACTAGAAGAAAATCATGTACTTGTTTCTTTTGACTTCATCTCACTGTTCTGTTACATACAAAAAGAGAAGCTAGAAGAAGTTTTGAAAAAATGGCTACACCCAATAGGGATGGATAAGGAAACAATAGAGAAATATATGATATTGACCAAACTGTGCATCAATCAAAATTACTTCACATTCAGAAACAAATTTTAGTCCCAAGTGAATGGTTTAGTAGTGGGCAACCCACTTTCCACATTTCTGTCAAATTTATACCTGAGCATATTGGAAATATATAACAGAAGCTTTTCCTCACACATAAACTCTGCTATAGATATGTAGATGACACCATAATAGATAAGTCCGTGAAGGATGCAACATCCCTACTGAAATTACTGGATACATCAGTAAAATTTACTATAGAAACAGAAGCCAATAACATGCTCCCCTTTCTGGACATAAAAATCATAGGGTATTCTAAACAAATAATGTTTCGTATACATAGAAAAGACACACATACAGATAACTGCATTAAAAATGACAGCTACAACCCCAGGAAACACAACTATCATATAATGAACAGCCTTACCTTCAGACTGGTAAACATACTAATGAACATACAAGAGTACAAGAAAGAATACAACTAGATCCTGGAAATCATACATAAAAATGGCTTCACCAGAAGTATAGTAGACAGGAAGATAAATAAATTCCAAAAGAAGAAACAAAGGAAATTGCCATACTAAGCAACATTAAAGAAACTAAAAGGTCCAAAAAATTCACTTTCTACCCTTGGGCCTTCCCAAAATTCACAAAAGTATTCAAAGAATATGGTATAACCTTAGCCACAGTTAACAAACATTCCTTAAAAAACATATGCAGGACCAATACAAAGGACAAAATTCCAGTGGGAAAAACTTCTGGTATTTATGAAACTGAATGTCAGGATTGCAAGAAAGTGTACATAGGGAAGACAAAGAGGAATATAGACACAAGGTTTAAAGAACACATGAGAAATATGAAAAATAAACAAACAGAAAAAGCAGTGGTTGTGGAGCATTTTTGGCTCACAGATCATCAACTAGAAGAGGATCCGTAGCTTTTAAAGACCCTTAGAAAAGCAGCAGAACTCTTCATTTGGGAAAAGCTATTCATTCATAAGAAGAAGCATAATATATTAAACTTTCATGTCCATATGAAAAGCTTCTTATTTCATAGCACATCCAACCAGATAATGCCATCTTTTAGTCACAAGAGGAAGCACAACAGTGAATCCAGGCTGAAGATTGATAGCAGTCTCTGAAATATGTCCCAGTAAGTTCTAGTGAAAAAGTAAAGCTAGAATAATAAAAATCATAATTTCTGCATTTATAAAAACTTCACAGTGATTCTCAAAGTAGTTATAAAAAATCCTCAGTATGTTTTTCATGTTTCTTTCTATCCCAGATAGCTTTCCACCTTTTCATGAAGTATCTTATTCTTGTTTCCCTTCCACTCATTTGGAATTGCCATACCTCTCCTTCTCCTCTTTCTGTCCTTAGTCATACCATTTCCTTCAATATCTGAATATATGCTGATTTCATTAATGGTAGCACATCTTTTTTCCCAGAATCTCTCATTTCATCATGTTTCATTCCTATTACTTTAACTGCAAAACAGTCAGTCAAGATTATCTATCTACCACTTCCTCTTCATCAAGCGAAGTATCAGATCTGTCACATTCAGTTATGCCCCCACCATTAGATTTGCTGCTCTGTTTGTTATTATCAACAAATTTCTCATCATTAACATCCATGGTCTGCATTTTATTTTGTGAGGTAGCAGTATCACTTGTATTGGCATGGGTTCAGAGAAAAGAGTATAAAAAGAGTTGTGCTCCTACTAATGGTTAAATCAAGGACAATATTATCTATATCACTGAAGTTCTTCAATTACTCCAACTATATTGCATGTCATGTGTAAAAGACAGTACAGGTTAAATAGGGTGCACTGTTGACACAGGTACTCTATATACACTCGCAACTTTGGCGTGCAGCTGTGATCAATCCACCAATTTAATGTTATCTTGTGAATAATATATCACCAAGTAGTGAGATATCTGTACCGCTATTTAAGCCAATTGTAAGACATTTAATTTTCACCTGTGCTTTATGTCTTCTCTTTGTATTTTTAGAACTTTGAAATACAGTTTTACAGACAGAAAAATATATATTATCAAAAACATTTGGAGATATAAAATGATAAAGCTATAATTTGGTGGGATATCATCACTGTTTATCCTTGACAAAATCACATTCAACGTAGGTGGAATGTTTTCAAACAGCATATAATGAATGGTGCACCACTCTATGTTTTGCGCTATTCCATTATATTGTATTAACCTTGCATGTTTTTGTTTCCCCAATCAGTTTTTGCATTGTTTTTTATGGGTCCTTAGAGGTCCTTTCATTCATTCCTTTTTTATCCTATACACTACTGTTTCTGACACCCGGGTAACCTTAACTGTTTCTTTTACTGTCTTATTTACACTCATTACACTTGAAAAATAATCTAACACATTCATTAATACTTTGTGTTTCTTCTTAGTTTACCAACATTACATTTCTTCCTAGCAGAAACTCGTTAACCATAAATATTTATGTAAAATGTTAAATAAATAACCTACATAACACTTCACAATGCTCCATTCGCTATAAACATACTTCCTTACAACTGATGTTAACCTATACTGCCTTCTGTCTTGCACCTGGCCTGTTAGGTGAATAGATGGATGACTTATTTATGTCATACACAATGAATGCAAGAAGTTACAATATTCCCGCTTCTTTTAAAAACTGTTTCCAACCCTCCTCAACATTTTCTCTTGCTTGGTCCCTGTTGTAAACCCAATAACAAAAATGTTGCTCACTGGCTGACTTTTCTACTGTAAAGGTATAGAATTTTCTGAGAATATTTAATTTCAAAAATTATATCGCACATCGTATTAAAGATAGAGAATTCAAACTGGGCAGGTGTTAGCACACCAGTTTAATCTGGCTAAGAGAAAAATATACTTATGTTCTACCCTTAAATTGATTAGTTACTGCGTGATAAAGATAGATACAGCAAATATCAGATTTTTACTGAAAAACCTGTTTTCTTTAGAAATTTGTGCCCACAGTCTCTAAAAATAATATTATCTGATGGAAAAAAATATTCTACATAGGATAATGGTTCAAAGTTGAAAATTATAACAGCTGAATATTTACACCATGTTATTTGCAACTTGTCGACAGTGTGAGAATAGAAAAGAAAGAAGCCAATTACAACATGTGTGCATTAGATTGAGACAGAAATATCCAATTTACCTCCTTGCTTCTTTTAAGGTTTAGACAAGCTATACCCTTAAATTACAGTTGACTAGAAGAACACAATCACCAGATGTAATAGGCAGCATTCTTGTTACCTAATGAAAACATTCAGGAATATTAATATGTCTATAAAGAGAATAAAAATGAATTTACTTATATGAAACATACCTACTCCTTGGTAAATAACATGGAAAAAAGTCAGCCAATGTATATTCTGTACGACACATACCATACATTCAAATGATATTAGTTGTAGATATATGTTATTTGCAGTTAAATGGCTCTGGAAATAAGAGTTAGCCTTTATGCTGTATCTTCTGGTCTCTGACTGGTTTACAGATATGAGGCCACTGCAGAAAAGATTTGTGCCATCTTTCAGATGCAATTTGCAGTAAAGCTAAATTTTCATAAAACTGTGAGATACACATCTCTCCCCATTCTTCATTGGACATAGTGGCATAATTTCAGTGGTTGGTTTCTTTGATTTTTCATTTCTTAGCTGAATTTATGGATTTTGCTTGTCTGAGGCACTATTCACTCATCAAAGTTAATGATTTTTGTTTCTCATTTTTCCAATACCATTTTGAAGCACTTTTGTGAATCAGTTAATTTCAGTAATGCGTTAGAAGTCATTAGTTATATGAGGGGCATACCATATTGATTTACTGTTTATCTTTCCCCATCATTCATAGCCAGTCATTTCGCTTGTCATTACAGAGGCAAGTATGTAGTACTCACAGGTGGCATTGTGATACAGAGAAGTGTAATCCCTGCAGAGTACAGAGCATTTCTCCAATTACTGTCATTACAAGAGTGTACAGCAATAGAGTGTGATCACCACGGGCATGCTGGACAACATGGTTTCTGTGAAAAGAGGGTGCAAACACAGTAGATACTCACAGGCGATTGCTGGTAGTGTATGGAGAGTATATACCATCATGAAAAACCATGTGCAACTAAGAGGATGGCTGGAAAAGTTGCCACACAACAATGAATAATGGAACAATTTCTAGAAGGAAAGTTAGTGTGATATCATTTAGCATTTCAAGAGTGGAGCAGCATATTTAGGAGAACAGGTTCATCAAGTTCTCAGAATTGGAGGCGACCACAGGTCTTGCCAGAATCACTCTGCATTGCATAGTGCATGAACAGCTTAAGATGGGGAAGGTGTCTGTCAGGTAGGTTCCCATATCCTAGAATGCAGCACAAAGACAACAGCGCAAGGATGTGTGCAGTAATCTCCTGTAATGCCACAGCCAGGATCCATAAGGCTTTATGTCCAAACTCAGGACTTGTGCCAAGACTTGGTTCACCTACCATGAGCTGGAGACCAAAGCCCAATCAATGCAGTAGGAGCATAAAGGCAACCCCAGACCAAAGGAGTTCCATACAGCACCCTCAGTAGGCATAAGCATAGTCACAGTCTTTTGGTACAAGGATGGAATTATCCACATTGACTGGCTGCAACCAGGCACTATCATTAACAGCATAGCATATGTGGCAACTCTTCAGAATTTGCGCTATGCAATTAAAAAAAACTGCCAGGAAAATGGGTGGAAGTTGTGTTCCTGCAAAACAACAATGCTCATCCCCACATGAGTTGAGCAATCAAGACTGGCATCACTGAGATGGGGTTTCAGGTGCTACCACACCCACTATTCTCCTGACAAGGTCACTTCTGACTACCATTTATTCAAGACTATAAAAAATCCTCCATATTGACATCGTTTTGGTGGATGTGACAGACTCCACAACAGTAGTTTAGGAGAACCTAGAGAATTTGTCACATCTGTGGTGTAAGTGTGTACAGCTTAACAAAGACTATGTTGAGAAAGTGGATATATCTACCAAGCCATAGAGGTTGAGAGTGAGTTTTAAAAATAATAAAGTGTAAATCAATATGAAACACCCTCATACTATCATAGCATAAGAAACACAGTCATTTCAACACAATAAGCTTTCGCTATTTTATCTTCTTGGCAATAACATCATCAACATTTATGTATCTAAAATGCAAATAGCTATTACATTTGCTATTCACATATCCATTTCTAACTATTTTATTTTATCTTTTACACTCTCTGTTGTGGCTAATAGCAATACTTATCATAGCTAAGATTGCATGTTCCTTATTTGGCACCAACTTAATACAATTGTTGGTCTGCAGTATCCATAAGCTGCCTGAATGAAAGATACTGGTGGTACATAAGGACCATCTTATTTATCATAATAGGGCTGTTTAGGAGGACCAGCTTCAGGAAGGGGGCAGCAGAAACACGTCACAAGTATCGCTCTATTTTACTTGGAGGAATCAGGTTTCTTTCATTCATGTTTTTCACATCAAAAATAGAGATGGATTTGATCATACAATTCAGTCAGATATTTCTCTTGAATTATCAACATTAATCTATTGTTTTTCTTATTATTTTATACATAGGTGATGAAAATGATTAAAGACTGATGCAAGGGCTAAATACAGCTCAGCAATTACAGTGAAATTGCACACTACAGTGATAATGTGAATGGAGAAGAACAAGAGAACTATGATTTTGAGAATGCTTTTAAGGTGTGGCATTTGTGAAATAGAGATCAAAAATATATATAACATATGTTATTTGTTATATTTTATAAATATTTGGAAATGATATCTCATGTATTCAGAACTTAAGTTACTGGACTAACACATCAAGATTGGTTGCTCTTTGGAATTAATAATCTTTCAATTCACAGCTTCAGAGCAAGGATTTATATACTCATTTATAGAATTACTAACGTTTAACTTATCAATTCTTTTAATGTTCAGCTTCTATAACATTCAGGGCAAGAAATACATAATAAAGCTAACTTTATAAATAACTTTTTACTTCTTCCTTAGTACTTTCAAATGAATTTACAGCTCAAGCTTTGCCACTCAATCAGGAGAACTTTAAACACCAAGGAATAAACACCTAAAGGAAGATGTGAAACTTTTTCACAAGCATAAAAAATATTTATACCTATATGATTTATTGCAGAAAGTAGAAATATTACACATAATGAAGTACTCAGTTTTAAAATTTATTCTTAAAAGAACAATCCAAATGTAGAAATGCATCTCAGTCTGCTTGTCCTAAAGATAACCAAGTTTTTCTCAGAATATATTGAATGGTTTTTGTATTGCATTATAGGTTTTAAATATAAATAACTAAAATTTATTAGGCATTGTACAAATTTTTGTTCTTACAACTTTAATACAAAGCAAAATTAATTTAAAATGTGTGCCTTAAAATTCTCTATCAGTCTTACAAGAGAAAAGAAATTATACAGAACATGCATTAGTTTCCCAATAAATTTAAAAGCTTTGCAGTGGTGAAAATGAGCATAGCAAAAAATGGTAAGTGCTTTCATGCATATTATAATATATTTGTTTGAGAAATATAAAAATAATAATGATAAATGTATGTTATGCTTTCCAATGGGATACTGGTCCCAGAGAGCATCAGCTGTAATTTAATTTTCTAAGCTTTCATTATATATGCAAAGTGTTACAATTTTTGCATACTAAGAGCTTAACTTATAGAATATTTTGATTGTTTGTTTGACCAGAATAAGTGAGAAAAAAGTAATGATCTGTAATGATAATTGATGTAACTCCTGTCTTGTAATTTCAACACCATATTAGCTCTTAGTTGTTAGGCATTTTGCATATTGCCCATTTTCTTAATTCCATGTAAATTGAAATATTATTTTCTTAGATTCTTTATTGGGAATAAAGAAAATGCTGCCTAATGATAAGAGTAGGTGTAATCCTAAGAGTAGGTTCAGAAAAAATACTGATAGTACCAAATATGACTCAAGAGTTGCAATAATAAAAGGAGGAGTATGATAAAGAACCTACAAGAAGAAAGATGGAGCAGACATTACTGATAGGGAGTACAAAGAAAGATTTAAAGAGAAGTAAAATCTAGAGTCCATAAATTTAGGGAGGATAATGATAGACTGGAAGATTTGTTGAATCTTAAAGCTATTGAAATCTCTTGTTTGAGTACTCTCTTTTGACTGTAAAATTTGTTTTACATATGGATAATTATTTCTTCAATAGTAAGGTTTTGGTATAAAATTGGATGTGTTTGATTCAAGTTCATTAAAGAACAAAATTTTATTTTAAGTTTGCAAATGCTTATTTCTTTATGTAATATATAAGAATTGCAGCACTTAAGATAAAATAATCTTAAAAAAAATTTAATTTAATTTCAGCTGTTGACAGAGGATTCATTAAGGGCAAATATATCCAAAGTAAGAACAAATTGAAAATTAAAACAATTACATTTTTGACAATTGAATTATTAAGGATTGTCCATTTCAAATATTCACGGATATGCAAATCAGCCATTATAAAACCAAAAGTACTGAAATCTAAAGAAGAGGATGTAAACTATTAGCTGAAGGGCTTTCATTTGGTACAACAGACTTCTATAACAACAAATATTTTTTACACCTGAAGTTTTAATCCATCAGAGCATGAAGTTTCCTAGAAGAAAATTTTGTAATATTTTGTGTATTCTAGGGAAACAGAGCATACATTAAATATGTTTTTTGCTTTTAATGCTTATCTCTTGCAAACAAAAGGGGAGGGGCCATCCACAAAATCATAACACATGCATGAAGGACAATGTACACAAATCATTGCAGAGTTGAATACAATATGTCATAAAATGACATTACAAATACTAATGAGTGGCCAAACAGTTTTGATTCTCCACTAATATACATGATATTCCCTGAAAAATTTTGGGTGTAGTTCTACATCACATTTCTAACACATGAATTTTGCTTTTCCTGCACAATGTTAACTCTTCTTCTCAGATGCAACATATATAATCCAGTGTTTTTTTCCATCAAAGAAAGTGTCTGTATATGGATCTCATGGTTGCTTGCTTCTTCTTAGTGATGCTCCATAGTTTTTTAGCTAAGAGTGGTACACATCTCTTCAAAATTTTAGATGACTTTGAGCCTTATCATTACATATTGGAAAAACTCTTTGCATAAGTAACTGGGCATGTATCTTGCAAGAATTATCTAATATCATTTCTTCCAATGCATTCTAGTTCTGTAGGTTGCTATTAGTTGATCCATCAGATTATTCTACCCATTCCTTTGCTTTAGTTGTTAAATACAGTAGGCTATGGGACAGTGATTTTACCTGATTTCTCTTTGGATCACCTGCTGCAAGTCCCAATAGTATATTGTGTATTATTTTTTGCAATGGTAACAATGCAACACCATCTTACAACAGGTATTTCTTCGGAAGAATACAAATCACTGCCCCATGCTACATTTTCATCATTTCCTTCATAGTAAGAACACTTCTGTCTGTCCTTGCACAGTCCCAGTAGCACAATAACCCTCATTAGTTAGAAACTTCAACAACTTGATTTAAGTAAAATAGTTATCAAAATAAAGCTTGAAACCCTTGTGAGGTAGGACTTGAGCCAGCTTGATCAAGGAAATGACTGTATCATCACCCAGGCCAAATTTGTTTTCTTCAAGTTCTTTACCTGCATAAATTTTGAAAGAAATCATGTACCCTGATGCAGAACAGTTTGCGCAATTCTTGAAGCCAAATCTGATTAATTTTCCTTTTATGAATTGTTTTGCATAATGCTTGCCATAATAAGGGATGATGCTCTATGAATTGATAAATATCCATTAATACCTCCATGAAGTCTGAAACTCCTATTTAGTTACTGAATGAGTGATCTTAACTTGAACTAACAACTGTCATCTTAAGAATTGTCATTGAAGCGCAATTAGTGTAATATGTTTTCAAACC
The DNA here is from genome assembly GCA_030765065.1 of Deroplatys truncata. Taxonomy (NCBI): domain Eukaryota; kingdom Metazoa; phylum Arthropoda; class Insecta; order Mantodea; family Mantidae; genus Deroplatys; species Deroplatys truncata. The sequence continues at coordinate 195,691,767 of CM060990.1, forward strand.
TGCTACACCAAATACTGTTAGGCCAAATATGAGGAATGTCATCTTCTGAAAACCAATATATTCATTTATTAGTATATTTAGCACATCCTGAGAGGAGTAAGCCACCTATGAATACCCAGAATTCAGATTCTACATATATCAAAGTTCTTTTGCATTTCATAACTATTGTTTTCTTTCAGAATCTTCCATACAAGACATTCAGAAAAAAATAGTTGAAAAAATTGCAATCGTGTCTGGTAGGTCTTAGCACTATTAAAAAGCAGTATAGGTAAGTAATCAAAACAAAACTTTGAAACAGGATGTTCTTTCTTCCAATCTAGTAGAAAGTTTTCATTTGGAGGTAAGCACTTCTTTTTGCATGAAGATCCTGAGTTTTTCCCCTTTAAAGGCATTTCTATCTTGCGTGAACAAGTAGCAACTTCTGGTCTATGGCCTTCGGTACTGCAGCTATCAGAAATATCTGTTGATTTGGGCAATTTTCTCTGGAGTTCACATGAGCTTCAAACCAGTCTCTAACCCAAATGATGGAGATTACCCTCATGCTCCTTGTCGGATTTGTTACTGTCTGTATCAGTCTGTAATCCTTCTTCAGGTGGTGCAACATATAGCAGATTTTCCACTCCCATCTTCTGTTCCTCATTTACTTCCAGAATTTGAAGTGCCTCAGCAGTAGTTAGGCTAAAACACAAATAAATATCAAATAAGAAAACACATGGAAGCAGTGGGAATTGTAGACAAACAGTAATTTTATAACAGTGAATGAGCTAATGGAAGGTACTGTGCATGTGATCCAATTTTTCCAATCGGTCTATAAATCCCCTTATATTACAAAGCTGACAAATATATTTTTACCAAAATATACATCAACACATTATTGGTATTAGGAACATGAATATATAGACAAAAAGTCTGAAAATTTAGTATGAATGTACTGTTTCATTGTTAATACTTTCCCGTCAGCAAAAACAACTACATTCCCAAGCACCATACTAACTTCCGTGGCTCGCAATAACATTGTTGCCAACATATGAGTCAAATTCAGTTCATGTGAGCAGAAGAAAAGAAGCAACAATACATATATATGAAGCCAGGTTTTGAAAACCTCAAACACTTTTCTTCCATAGTATAAATGAATGAGATCCCAGTAATAGGATTATATACTGTAATGGATTACATTTTCTATGATCTTTGTTTGACTCAGTTTTTAATGTTGAAAATTTGCTATGCTCTCACAAGATTTCATTGGAATGTTGCATTCATATTTTTAGGGCAACTAGGTCTGACATGTAGAAAAATGCTATAAGCCTATTCAAATATGCCAAGGTATTTTTCAAGATACGTACTTACTACATGTAAATTGTATATAGTTACACTTACATGTCACATCACCTGCAGAGCCGCCCTCATCTCATGATGTCCTATATGGATCAAGGCTCCAGCAGGTGCTGAACAACCTTAGTTGGCATGCTGAGTAGTTTATTTTAATATGCTTGCTGCTGTGTCACATTAATATTAATTAGATTTGGAAAGACAGACTAGTATTTATACAAACAAAATAACACACTAAAGTGGTTACTTTATTTTACTTCAAAACTAAGCTACCAATTGTCTGGAACAGAAGGAAGCACAGAGAAAAAACCATAGGAAGTGATTAATCAAAGAGTAGGTGCCATGCAACCAAAGAGTGCAACACTGTATGCTGTAACTGTGAAACAAATGTTATGGTAGAAGATAGATGAGATGACTTAACACACTCTTACTTCTTCACTTACTCAATATTTTCAGGACATGTTTCAGAGATCATTGTCTACATCATGAGCTGGTAATGCAGACAACAATCTGTAAAATATGTCCTCAGAAATTTTGAGTAAGTGAAGAAGTAAGGTTGTGGTGAGTTATTTCACATATCTTCTATTAATGTATTAGGATTCATTGTGTTTTGTTCCCTCATTTTATATGAATTTATGTTACCTTCAAGTCTAGCAACATGACTGCATTATTACATCTAGCATAATTAGCTAATGATGCAGACAATGGCTGTGAAACATGTCCTTAAACTTTTGAGAAATGAAGCAGAATGAGTGTGTTAAACTGTCTTATTTATCTTCTATTAATGTGTCGGATTTCATTGTATTTAGTTTCTTTATCTTATGCAAAATGTTATGGTCTTTAATGCAGCTTCTAGTTTGTCCATATTTGTTACCTTCTTTGCTGTAATGGGAACTGTGATTTAAATTTAAATGTTATTCCTTATCCCAAGGAAAGGAGGTCATTTGCCATAATTTTAAAACATCTGTCAGAGAACGTATTCTGTCCCATAAAAGAGAACATCTCCAGGGAAAAAAGGAGGGGGAAGTAAAATTCCATAGCTTAGTTCCTTAATAATTAACAGCATAAATGGTGGATAATTTAATATTTTTCATACAAAAGCTATCACAGGTGAACGATTTACAAAGTCTGCTAGAAATTTCTTGACCCAAGTATTAAAAACATTCCAAATCATCATGAGAAATCTATAGGTTTTAGTGAAATATATAATGCTTCTCCTTAAATTTTATACACTCTCACTCTTCCCCAGTATAAATATTGTAAAAAGCTATTTAACCAGGAATTTTGAGCTGAAATTTGTAAACTTTGTAGGCTGTTGAGTTTAATGGTCAGTAAAATGAAATCAGAAATATGTTTTCATCCGATTCTAAAAAGGTATCCTAAAAACAAAAATTGGAATCAAAAGGTGAGTTTACACTGCTAAACAAGGATCATTACTCCTACAACACTAGAGGAATGAATTATTACCATAGAGAGTATAAGTTTAAGGCTTTCAAGCAAGAAAGATACATATATTATAGTACCATTATGTACAATAAACTTCCCCGTTATGTTAAATTAACACAAGGAAATACATTTAAAAAACTCTTGAAAAAATATCTAATTGAAAAATGCCTGTACAATTTAACTGAACTGTAAATATAGTATTAACTTATACTCAAGCGAATTGTAAATATATTATTAAGTTGTATTTAAGTGTACTGTAAATATATTTTTTTAAGTTGATTTGCGTAGTAAACTAAATTGTATACAATGACTGTATTAAGTATTATGCATTATACCACTGTACAATCTGTATATTAAATTCTGGCCATGCCAAAAACTTGTAACACCAAGTCCACAGCAATAAATAAATAAATAAATAAAATAAACAATGCTAACCTTAGCAAGAATAAAACAGTTCCTGCAACTCCTCATAATTTGCATGTTTGTTGGTTTGTCATACCAAAATGTATTGGTTATGTGAAACCACCAATCCGGATTTCCTACTATCCCAGTACATATGTGTATATCTGTAAATACACCTAAATTGCTTCATATGAGTGTTAATGTCAGTGTAGACACCCTATGCCTGTAAAGTACCATGTCCCTTTGTTCCAAATTACACCTATTCTCCAAGTTGCCAAATTTACAGTATTGCTTTTATTGTTTTGATGTTCTTGTTTCAGTTACTCGAAATGATTGAACTTGTTATCTCCGAACTACACTTCATACTTATTGAACCACTAGCTCCTCCTATGACACTCCAGCAGTACCAATTACTAATAAAAGCATTCTGTGAATATGATCTTCCAAGTCTGCTAGCACTTCAACTACAGCATATTACTTCAGAAGTAAGCATCAATAGCACACTTTTATAAGCATTATAATATTTCTAAGCATTTTAGTTCCTGTAAAATAGTGTAGCGATGCAATACTATCAAATGTAGGTACACAGTTGCATAAACTTGGAGTCATATATTTACAGCATGTATCTGTAATTTACATTTATTTACTCTTAACTAATTGTATGTTATGTTAACAACATTCAATAATATACGTTAGTTATTCCAAGTCAAGTTGAATACCCTTGAAACATCAAGTCATCAAATCTCTTCCAAATTTTTTGTATGCATTTGGCGCTTTGAAATACAGGTCATGTATATTTTTTTGGGGTCCCTAACTTCAATATTTTGAATACCAGACAAAGTCAAAATTTTAAAAAGTGGTTGCCGACACATACATAATCTCTTTTATTTCCAGTTCAAACTCTTGTATAAACTCCATAATGGACTCATTTTAAAGCTTATGGAATCTACTTTAAACATATACTACAATGAATTTTATTCAACAGATTAGTTATTTAATACAGAAATTTGTACTTTTAAAATTCAATTTTGTGTTATATATCGACAGCCCAAAAATACTTCTTAAATACACACATATTCTCTATTTAGTAGTGTATACATGTGCAAAGTTTCACGAGGGTGTTCATTCAAATATATTTATAAGACAATATTTTCTCAGCCAGAATCCTACTCATAATGTAGCACAGCAGCTTCCGCCTGGAATGTGAGAGCAGAGGGGATGGCACAGCAACTCGCAGCTGTTACAAGTTACCCAAGGTTATTCTTCTGAATCACTTCCAAATTTAAAATACAAATAAACCCTTATAACAGTAAACCAGATTATACATTTTCATCCACAGAAGACCAGTCCAGAATATTCAGTTTGTGGTGAGAGACCACAGTCTGCATTGTTTGTGAGTTTAATTTCTTACATTTAGTTGTGAATATTCCTTAAATATTTAATATGAGTAGTAGTGGTTCCACTACAAAATAGTTTGATTTTTGCATTAACCCCTTCCAAATTAGCAAACACATGTTCAAGAGAAAAAATAATTTGTGATCAGTGACTTGTAACATGCTTGTAAAACTGAAAATGAAGGATGTAGAGCTATCCATACAACTAAGAGTGTGTGCCTCATATCATATAAGAATTTTTCAAATTCCAGATATCAGAGAAAACAAGAGTGATTAATTTGAAGATTGAGAAGCTAGTAACGGTGATCTGTCATAATTTAAAATAAAGAGAGTTGGAGGTTGTTACCTTTTAGTGATGTAGTGTAACAACCTCTGACTCTCTTTATTTTAAACAAGGGTGATGTTTGAGGTAGTGTTGCTGGACCCAGTACCTATGATATCCGGGTAGGTCAAGTAAATGAAAATAGCTCAGAAATTGATAACTCACCTTCACATCAGAGTAGCGATGCAAATGAGATCAAGGAAAGTGTGGATGTAAAATCTTAATACTAGTTTAGTATCAATCTTAGGCAAATAACCCATAAAGAAAAGGAAACTGTCTCAAAAAAACATCCATCCCAGAAATTGCAAAAAATAACAGAAAAGTGTAAGGAGAAGGTGTGTCATATTGAAGGTGAATCAGTCCTAGAAGAAAAAAACAGGATTCAGAAATAATTCAGAAGCTGATAGATTCCATAGTACAGTGATTAGAATTTACAAATTCAGATTTTGACTATTTTTAAAAGCTGATCTTACAACCAAATTAAGGAACATTTTGATAATAATGTTTCAAACCACATGATAAAGGCAGCAAAGACATTAGCTTCAGAGAGAGGCTCCTGAAACCAAATCTGATAAACCATTAAAATATTCTGTGATGGAAAAAGTATTAGTTTTACATTTCAGCATTATCTGGAAAAAAGAACCATGTTTCCGTTAAACAAAGAGAACAGATAATTCAAAAACAGAAGAGACTGACTTTGTGCAATCTGAAAGAAACCTTCTGCAGTTTTGGAGATAAATATATCCTGATATCAAAATAGGTTTCTCAAAATTTGCTCAACTGAGACCTAAACAGTGTAAGTACACTTCTAGGCATCCAAGGTATGTGTTCTGCTTGTGTTTGTGTTTGTCATGGAATGTGAAACTGATGCCAGCCCCAGTTGAGCCTTGAATCCAGTATCACCCTTAGATATTTGACTCAACCAGATCTAGCTAATCTCCTCCCAAAGAAAGTGGGCTCGACTTAACAATGGAGCTTCTGTTTCTTTGTAAATACCACATTCTTAGTCTTGTCCCTATTAACAAACAGACCTGTTTTGTCATATGATGCCCTCCACAATATGCAAGGAACCCCACATGAGCTCCAATACAGTACCTGGTAACTTACATGCTGCCAGAAGGCAAATGTCATCAAATAACCTTGGGCATAAATTCCGCCATTATTGAGCCTAGTTAGTAGCTCATCCACCACCAGGCACCAAGTAGTTGGTGATAAGACATCCTCTGTGGGCAACCACCAGACACCACCATCCTTACAGTTAGACTGTTGAGTGGCAGTCCACCAGACAGGCTATGAACCTCTACCAGCTGCCAGTAAATTTCAGCCGCAGTTACATGTTTCGCCCACAGAAATCGAATAACAGAGCAGATTTCTTCGAGACCAGTTTTCCAAATGAGTCACCATTTGTGTTTACCTACAACTAGTGCTATAGGTGGCAGGTGGCTGAAACTCTGTACAGTTGCCAACCACATGTATTAGAATTACTGCACACTGCCAATTTCCCTATAATGGTTGAAACTTCGGGAATATCGGCCTTGTAACCTAAGTTTCTGATCACCCCTCGTAGATGGCAATTCTTACCACTTCCTGCCAGCCCTCTCTCTTAGGCCAGCATGTCCCAGCCAAAACTCTTAATCTATTAGTAACTTTTTCCCCCTGGAAAACTGTTACCCAATAGCAGTCCCAAGGTTTTCCCCTCTGAGATTGTTCAACCTCCAGAAGGTACCTCTATTAGGTGCAACCTGTTCTTATTATCTTTAGTCAGATTCTTTTGCAGCTTAGCTGCTTCAGATTCATTCTATATGGAACTAGAGAAGTGCTTCCAAGAAATTTTAGAAGCCTTCCTTATTTCCCTTTTATAAACTCTCTCTGCTTCTACAAAGCTGCAACAGGACAACTGATACTTCGTATTGCTGAATTGATTGTACAGTCAATGAGTTATCCTTCTCAGGTATGTTAAATAAGAATTCCACCTGAGTTTCTCATTTACCCTTTTCCTTTTGACATGGGAACAGTTATTCTCACACAAAATTATCAGATTTTGCATGATATATTTCACACATTGCTCCAAATCTTCCTGATTCTTCATATTCTTAAGAGGCCCACTATCAAGTCTGCAGTATTTCTTATTATTTCTAAAGTAGCACCAATCGGTTCTCCTCAGATTCATATATGAGCGGTCCTGAAGCAAAACTCCTATATGAAATATGCTATATCTGTGGTCAGACAAGGAAGCCTCAAACAAAACCTTCCAATCCCTCTCTTCTTCCAGGACTCCAAAGGATCCTACAGTAATGTCTATGACCACCTGGCTTCTTTTATTACAGTAGATGGGTATGTCACCAATATTCAGAACCTCAAGATCTGTAGCTCTCAGGAACTCGACTAGAACCCCTGCTTAGGTTTGATATCGATGCACCCCAAATTAACTTAATGAGCATTGGTGCCATATCCAACCGAGAGGTTGATGTCATTGCTCCTATAATAACTCCTCAAGTTCCTAAGCTCCACCGGAGGGGATGGAGCCCAGAAGCATAGGGAAAATATGATGAAGAGACCACTAATCCCTTCTGCTGGCAGTTATCTTTATATCTCACCAGCACAGCAAACAGATCCCTTGTTAGGAAATCTGGTAGAGGCCAAGCGCTAACATTCCTTACTACTATACATGCCTAGGCATCTCTGTAGCTCTACCGCTATACAGAGTATAGAGTATAGAATATAGTGTGAAACTTTCAGTCCAATGATATGACCATGACGAATCCATGGTTTTTATATCAAGAACACAGGAATTCCCTCTCTCTTGTGTCCTAATCAAAGCTTTAGAGCATGTAATGCAGTTCTGTATAAAGGGTAGTTAACTTATATTTGAACCCACTCGCAGCCTCTCTCTTCTGCGTGAAATTACGCCGGCTGAGGTGGAATAAAATACTTACCTTATAATAGATGCTGGAAATGTTGACCTTCTGCTCTCAAGAATTCCTTCTGCTGAGCTTCGGAGAATGAGTGAGAATATTTACACGAGATATGCTGTCTGTTTGAGAGCAGCAGTTCAACATTTCCAGCATCTATTATATGGTAAGGATTTTAATCCGCTTCTACCAGCGTAATTTCTCCGGTGACTACCAGCTGTCTAGCACAGTAGAGAGAGGCCGCGAGTGGGTTTGAATGTAATTTAACTACCCTACATTAGCCTGAATGACAGAGAACACACTTACCTCAGGCTTTACCAGACTCCTTCATTCCCTCCTGCTACACTCAGAGGCTTTCTTCTTGGAACCCCCAGTAACATGTGTCTCGCAAAGATCTTTTTCATGGCAACCATCTCATCTGCCAGAGTCCATATTGACTACAAAGCGAATTCCCCTCTCTTTTCCTCCTTATGGTTGTAGACCCTCATCCAGCCATGGTGATACCATGATTTTGCTTCTTAATACACAGATGGACCAGGTACCAACATCATCAACCTCTTGAAGCTGAGAAGGTCCTCCATGCCCACCACAGTGAGCCTGGCACATTCCCATGGATCCAGTTTGGGAACCAGATTTGACAGCCAGGCCCATGTCCTCACTCTCACAGACCACCACTGCTGCCCCTTTTGAGAGGTAGCAATTGACAAACTGGGGCACAAGGCCTGCCTCCGTGGTGAGCCCATTCACAGCCTGCCAATTGCCACCTTTACTTTCTCTGTCTGTTTGGTAGTAATCTGCTGCTCAGGGTAGCCCTCTTGGTGGTGGCCACCCTGAAACCAGATTTAGTTATCTTGGCATACTCCATCTTAGGCTTCTTTGTATGCCTTGCCTTCTCAGGAGTAAATGATGTTAGGAGCCTTTTCTTCCCTTAGTGCCTTGAGGGGCAGCCTGGGAAGAAGACAAGCCGAGATCCCCTCCAGAGTCCCCTCCCTTCAACTTAGCTAGCTGCTACTGCCTCTGTTTCTCTGCACTGCAAATGACCTTCTTTTTCTCTTAAGGCTGTCTACCTCTGTGATGAGCCTCCCTAAGGCTGAAATACCCTCTGCAGGTTCCCCAATAGGAGCCCCTATCTTACTATCTGTTATAGTTCTCTTGGAGTGCCCAGGAGGGCACTCAGATTCAGTAATTTTCTTAGTCTTGGTGGTTTCCCATGAAAAGCTAGGGAACTGAATGTCTTCCCAGGCAGAGCCCCACATACTTGGTTAAGGCTATAGTACTCTAGGAGGTCGCCAGGTTTCCTAGAGGCTCTGTTAAAGACACATCACCCATATGCCATGCATCCCTTTGGCATGGTTGGTTGTCATCTTGAGTTTGGAGAGTTGGTCTGCAGTCTCCTATTGGCTATTCAGAGACACACATGCCCCAAGGTAATTAAACCTGACCAAGGGACATGTCCCCAGCCATCTGTCACCTGCCGATACATCCAGCATCTGCTCAAGATCTGGGTTTAGGGGTTTGCAGTGACCATGCCAGTGACCTCCTGCCTTGGAACCAAAACATATGGCCTGCCTTTTAAATGCTATTACAAGCAAAAGAGTGCAAGACTACTTGGGAAATGTAGGTACCAAAGAGCTGATGAGGATGTTATGTGGCCTATTAATCAGATGACACAGCTTATATCACATTAAAGAACAATAAGTGAAATAAAAATATGGCACACTAAATTCTACTGACTAAAGAGATACCCAACAAAGCTCTGAAAGAACCTAATGAGATAATGTACCCAGCAGTAAGAAAACTCGCAGAAAACGCAAACACTGCCTGTTACAATTTGCAAAGCAGAGAGCTTTTTCACCTAATGCTGCTCGAAAAATGACTTGAGAGATTCTACTGGAGTAAACAGAATGGATACCCTGAATCTGCTTATATACAAACACTGAAGTGAATTTCAGGTGGGTTTTAAAGTATTCCTCCTCTAAAATGAACTCTGATATGGAATAGAAGTTATATTATTTCTTAACAATTATGTTTTCATTATTGTTTCATGTAATTTTCCACTTTAATTTATTGCAAATATCATTTATATTTTAATTTAAGATTAAAGTTATTTTGGTAAACTAAGCATTCTTATTATGCCTCAAGTTAAAGTCACATACTTAGTTGAATGCAAAGGAATTGCCCCTAGAATAAATTTCTGGCTCTGATACTGTACATATGTATTATATACTTATTCCATTTCTTCAACTGGTGATTCTGTGATAATTTTTTTTTTCAGTTTAGTGTATATGGTTGTTGTGTATGTATTATGCTGATTATGAGAAAAGCAAAGCAAGAACTTGTGATTTATGGTAAAATTCACAGAGAAACAAATAGAAATTTGCAGATACCTGGTATGTAGCAATAGTAGTAACCTGTGCTGTTGTTAAGTGAAAAAGAACACAGATATGGGAAAGAAAATTTGGAATGAAAAAATAATCATCCTCAGTAGACCTGTAGACAATTGATTAAGAAAGAGCTCAGTGAAGTGCTTTGTGCAGAGCTTGGCTTATATTATGTAGAATCTTGGATGTTGTGAATAATTGAGAAATATGATGGCAGTACCTATTTGAAATGTTAGATATGGAGAAGACCGGAACAATGGAGAGACAAAGTAAGTTGCTTTAAAAATATGAGAGAAAGAAATACATTTCTGGAACTGATCAGGAAGAGGAAACATTATTTTCTGGGCTATGGAATGAAAAGAAACTGCTTACTTAGAAGTACCATCAAAGGAATGATAAAAATTTTGAGGCAGAAGATATCAGATGACAGATATCTGGTTAAGATAAATGGTTCATATGGAGAGACAAAGAGGGAAAGATGCAGGAGGTTGGGTGTGTAGTAAGCAAAGCTATTTCTGATATTCCACTATCACCTTAATAAACTTCCAATAGATACAGCTATTGGAAGGTGCTGAATGGATTCATGTATAACAGACTAGGAAACCACTTTAACAGCAGCATCTGCCATGAAACTAATACCTGAACAAGTAGATCACTTGAACCAGAATATTACTGAAGAATATGATTCATCTTTGTTTAACTAGCATGATAAATCAAAATTAAAACATGACGTCATGTTAGAGAAAGCTTTTATTTATGAATATAACAAACGTTTGCATATACCCTTAATAATTCTGCTTATTGCAATGACCTCCTCTCCAATTTTAACTATTGTGTTAAGCCAATGTTACTGATAATCACTTCAAGAGAAATAAGATATGTCTACTCTATTCCCAATGATCTTTGAAGGAAATGTCTTTGTACAGCACAACTTTATACATTCTGTTTCAGTGATTCTCTGCAATTGTCACTTCAGAAATTTGTTGCTCTAGGAAAAGCAAATTTAGATTTTATTTTAGCAGTTAGTCTGATCATATCACATATATCACCTATTCATGGATTAACATTTCACCAAAAACTGCTGGGTTTGTGTAATGTGTGAGGATAATGTTATGAATGAGTGGAAGTCTTTTGATGCTAAACTTATCGGCCCAGGTAAAAGGAAAGCTTTATCAAAGTAAACGCTTCTATCTAATATTGAACAAGGGCTACCTGCATTGGATTCAAAATTGCAGCTTCTACGAGGGTGGTTTAAAAAGTTCTCGGAATCACCACAACGGGTCAGCACTAGCGCAACGAGTTGTTCACGTGATATTCATTGGACTGTTGCACAGATTAACATACGCTAGAGTGTTGCCTGTAAACATGTTCCACGTCAATGGTCTTGGAAGATAGCTGTGGTGGTGACGTGCTCTGTTGTTCCCGTGTAGTGATTTGCGAAGATGGAAAAAATGGAGATTCGAGCAGTGATTAAGTACTTCGTAAAGAAAGGTATGAAATCAAAGGACAATCATGCCGATTTCCAGAATACACTGGAGGACTCTGATCCTTCATATTCACTGTTATCAAGTGGACAAATGAATTTAAATTTGGTCGGGAGAGCTTAGATGATGATCCGCACAGTGGTCGCCCAATTAGTGTCACTACTCCAGAAATCATTGCAAAAGTGCACAAAATGGTCATGGAGGATCGCCGATTGAAAGTGCGTGAAATTGCTCATGCTTGCCAGATGTCATCTGAAAGGGTATGTCACATTTTAACTGAAGAATTAAAGATGAAAAAAATATCTGCGAGATAGGTGCAGCGACTCTTGACGCTGGATCAAAAACGCATGAGAATGGAAATATCGGAACAATGCTTGGCCCGTTTTAGGAGAAATAAGAAGATTGTTTGCGTCGGTTTGTGACCACAGATAAAACTTGAGTGCACTACTATACTCCAGAGACAAAACAGCAGTTAAAGCAGTGGAAACATGCTGATTCTCCGCCACCAAAGAAAGCAAAGACAATTCATTCGGCTGGAAAGGTCATGGCATCAGTATTCTGGGATGTGAAGGGGATTCTGTTTGTAGATTATCTCCCCACTGGGCAAACAATTCCTGGAGAATATTATGCTAACCTCCTGAACAAATTGCAACAAAAGATACGCGAAAAAAGGCTAGGTTTAGCAAGGAAGAAAGTCACCTTCCATCTAGATACAATGCACACCCGCACACATGTACCATCACCATGGCAAAATTACACAAACTAATGTATGAATTGTTGCCACATCCGCCTTATTCACCTAATATGGCTCTGTCAGACTTCCATCTCTTCCCACAACTGAAAATTTTTCTTGGTGGACGAAGATTCACTTCAAATGAAGAATTGATAGCCGGAGTTGACAACTATTTTGCAGGTCTGGAGGAATCTCATTTTCGAGATGGGATCAAGGCACTGGAACATCGTTGGGCCAAGTGCATTAATCTACAAGGAGACTACATTGAAAAATAAAAAAGTTTAGTGATATAACTACTTTTTTTTCTATTCCGTTCTGAGTACTTATCAAACCACCCTCGTATAAAGCAACATTTGACATAAGGAGGTGTGGTTATCTACAAGAATAGAGATACATTTACCTGGAAAGGATAACTACATGCTGTAAATAAAGTGAAAATGTGAACAAGAGAGGTAGGTACTGAATACACTGTAGTATTTTTTGACAATGTAGGCAGTTTACTCTACGAGTGATTTCCCTTTGTAAATTCCTCACATAAAGAGTACAGATAGAAACCAAATGAAATCCAATATTAACAAAGGTATTACCTATTGGGCAAAGCATTTGTATGTAGAAATATTGTAGTTGATAGCATCAGAAAAACCAAACAAAAGATGAAAGAAAGAAAGAAAGAAAGAAAGAAAGGAAGATAGAAAGAAGGAAAGAAAGAAAGAAAGAAAGAAGGAGGGAGGGAAGGAAAGGGAGAGAGAGAGACTGAAAGTTGCATTTCTCACAATGGAGGAAAGATCAAATCAGGAATACTTCCTTACTTATCAATAAATGCATACAAAAGACAAACTAAATCATTACCTTTATTCATGGCAGTTAACTTTCAAAGGTTGAATGCACAAGCTCACATTATTGACCTGCTCAATGAATGATGAGCATGAGCACTCATGCAGCATGAGTTTGATAACATGGCCTATTATTACAAATAGCTACAGTCACTGTAGATAATTTTACTGTAATGAAATCCTACTGAGCCAAATATGGTACTGATCTTAATGATGCATGAGTAATATTTGCTAGCAAAAGTCTGTTTTACTGCTTTCACCAAAAAATATGAATTATTATCTGTTATAAAGAGAGCATTTGAATTCTGTTTCCTTCCCCTAGTATTGCGTAATAAATGACTTTAGTTTAGTTGAGCATTCTGTAAGCCAATGCAACAGTCATTAAGACTTATAAAGACAGAATTTGCTTGTTGTAGGTATTTATATTTTTCTAACATATATAAATGACAGCATATAACTATATATATGAGGAGTGACATTTCAAAATGTGATAAGTCCACTCGCAGACGTAATTTAGTTTGAAGTGGATTCCTGCACCAAAAGATGGCTTGCATCGAGCTATGGTGTTGCTTTGAATTGAAACACAATTTTTAATCCTGTATATCAAGTAAAAATTATGGGCTTTGTTTCAAAACGTGATCAGTCCAACATTGAAATTGGTTCAAACTGCGATAAGTCCAGTTTGTTACAATTGCTAATGTACATAGGTTGCAACTAAAGTCGAATAAGAAGCGGTAAACCTGAGGAAGCAAACATTCCAAACCCTAACAATAGTGTTGTTTGTTTATCAGTTATTGTTGTGGCCAACATATTGTCATATACGACAGGTTTGTTGTTCAGCATTGTGTTTTTGTGCTAGCCTACTGTTTATGTAAATGATGAACATGGAAGAAAGTGTACATGTAGGGGACCATTCTTCTGGCTCTAGGAAGTGGCAGAAAGGCACAGAGAAAGGAGAAGTAGAGCAGATGAAAAGGTAACTAGTTTAAAAGCAATTTTGTCATGAAATTTTTTAAATTGCCTTTTGTTACGATTATTACTAGCAGCATATTCCTGCTTTAATCTGTGGATCGAACTCCACTTTATTGATTACATATTAATTGTTTAAGGTATCGTGTTAGGGACCCTGAAATGTTGGAGTTTGAACCATCTTGTGCACAAAAGAGGGAAGATTTAAATGCTGTACCATCCCAGTCTACCATCCTATCAGGAATAGGAAGAAGGTCTACAGACATTTTAACAAACAGCAGCAGGACAGGATTCCTTTATCACTTATGACAGTATGCAGCCAAAAACTACAGCATCCTTGGAAAGAAAGCAGAAAACTGAATACTCTGGTTAAAAAGTTATAGGTGAAATTAAACAATCAGAAGTTCCCGTATGTTCCAAGTTTTTTAAAGGTTTGTTTGGCATAGGAACAACCAGACTTAATAGTATTACTGGTAAATCCATTCTTGAGAAAAGGGGAGGGGACTGTAAAACAAAACAAAACATTCCAATGAAAGACAATGTGGTTAAGCTCATTTCCAATTTGAGGACTAGACAAAGCCACTACAACAGAGAAAAAAGTAAAAGGCTGCATCTTTCTTTGGACATGAGTATCACAAAGCTCTTTGAAATGTATAATGAGAGCATTGCTGATTCATTAAAGATAAAGGTAACATCTTCTCAAAAAAATTTAATTTGGGATGTTATGATCCTGCAGTAGATGACTGTAGCTATTACTGTAGAATGAAACATGAAATGAAACTCACTGAAGACTCTAGCAAAAGACAAAGGTGTGCAAGCAGAGCTTGCTGCCCATAAAATGAGAGCAAAACCATTTTATAAAATTATGAAAGAGAAACTGCCCAACAGCTTGTTTTGATGCTTTGATGTACAAGTTCAACCCTTGCCAAAACTTGCTATTGGCAAGGCATATTATGCATTACAACTGACATAACAACTGCATTGCAGACGAAGAAAATAAGTCTCCAAACTTCTACTGCTGGACTGAAAACCTGGCTGGCCGTGGACCAAATGAAGTAGCTTCAGCTTTAATAGATATTCTAGGGTAGCACAGCTACAGGAAAACACTTCAGCCATAAGATTATTTCCTGATGGCTGCGCTGGGCAGAACAGAAATGCTCACGTAGTTCAATCTCTGTATTGGTGGCTTTTAAAGAAATCTCCAGACTCAATCAAAGAGATATGCATTACATTCCCCATGCATGGTCATTCCTATTTGCCTGCAGACTGCCTTTTCAGCACAGTGGAGAACAGTCTTTGAAAATATTGGTCTGAAATATTAACTCCTGAACAATATCGTAACATTTATGAGAAAATGAGAAACATTCAAAAGTTAGGAATAGACTGGAGTACTTTAAACTTCAAGGACTTCTATCATGATTTAAAAAAGCCAGTGGGCTTAAGCGAGAAACAGGTAATATTGAAAAAGAAATATTAGGTATGGAAAGAAATCCTCCATCATTGTTAAAATGGAACCCTCATATAGACTGGACCATGCATCAAAAAATTATATTTCCTTACTAAAAGGACATATATCAGCAGATCAGATACCTGGCTGAGAAGTTGTCAGTTTGTCATGCCCTATAAAATCAGAAAAAAAGAAAGACTTGCTCACTATTCTGAAACAATGCTTTGGTGATAGCTGGGAGGAGGATAAAACCCTGAAGTTTTATGTTGATATACTTGAGAGAGAAGATGTTGCAACAAACAATGTAGATGAGCAAGTTGGGAATGAAGAGTGTGATTGCTTAGAAGAGGGACCTGGATATCAAATGCTCTGAAGAGGAGTCAAGAGAGATACTATCCATTCAGATTTCAAAATTGTAACTAAAATCCGACAACAGCCAGTGAAACTACTTGTGATGATTTTTTTTTTGTAATATGTGCCATAAAACAGGTTTTTACGCCTTATTTTCAAACAACATAATTTTTGTTGATTAGTTTAATGAATATCTAAAGATTTTTGTGAATTATTAATATTGATCTTATTCCTCAGATTACATTTGAATCTAAAAAAAGAACTTTGTAGATTATTCAGAAAAAAAGGAATTAATTTTGAACCTGTTATTTAGTATAATGTGTGAAAAGAACTTGCTGAATTATTAATGAATTTTATTGACTTGCTTAATATATTTTTTCAAAAATGTTAAGAAAAAGAAAAGTAAGCAAGACTTTTGATTGTATTCTTTAAATAATACTTTAAAATTTTCTCCATAATTACAAGATTGATTGCATTGCTTAAATAATGTTAGGACATTTTTCAAAGAAGCAGTATGCAACAAGTGACTGATTTTGGTTGTATTGTTTAAAATAATTAATTGGGAACATCTTCAATTACTGATTTTATTGTATCAATTATTTAGCTAAAAATAACAATTAAAGAATAGATTCTTGCATTATTTCTATATAAATTTGTTTCAAAACACAATTTGTCCCTTTGGTTGATGCACAATGCAACAAATCCACAGATTTTCAAATTTCATTTAGCACCTGTGCCTTTAAATAAAGAGCGAGATTTTCCTTACTTATATTATTTTACTGTATTCAGAATTCTTAATAAATCCCTGTACCTAAATTATCAATTATTATAAAACTTTACTCAATATTGGTTTTTGACTTCTCCTATAAAATTTATATTTGTGGACTTATCACGTTTTGAAAAGTTACCTTTCATATAATTTCATATCATTTAAGCCCATTTGCATCATATGATGACCTGTATTTGCATTAGTTAGTAATCATATTTGAATTAGATTACAAGCCCAGTTTGGACGTATGTGCTGGCCAATAAAGCAGAATATATTTGCATTTTCATTAAGTAATATATGTTTTTTCTAATATATCTCAAAATTAAGGATCAGAAGTTGTAAAATTATATAGAGTTTTATTTATGGATGCTCTTTAAGTACTATGGTCCTTAGCATCCCATTCTATATTGGGCATGAAAGACCGTAATTTTGCTTAAATGCCTCTTTATCAGACTTGAGGTTTTTTATGTGCCATAAATCTACGACACAGGACCACCGGCTTTTATTACCCTTCTGAAGAAAGCATGCTAAGAATTTTTACGCCTGAAAAAAAATTCATCGCCCTCCACCAGGTTTGAAACCGCGACCTTCGGAACTAGAGGCTAGCACAGTACCACTAGTCCACGGAGGACGACTCAGAAGTTGTGATCTTGTGTGCCTAAGTGAATGGCATTGAATGTCAAGACATACCTCCTAACAACACAGAGGTGCTGTCATTGAGTGCACTTTGTGTAGACTTGTTTACATTGTACCTGTATCCCCAGTTGACCAGAGGGCACATTGTGTCCCAAGCTCTGAGCCTTACTTATAATAAAGTGAAACATGGCAAGTTTGAATCATGGTCTGCAATGAATGTGCTGTGTATGGAATGGAACAATGACAAAGATGTTTATTTCCTATCAATGAAACATGGAGCTACTGACATTGCAGCAACAGGCAAGCTGAGAAGAAGGAAGGATCTGGCACCCAGAGAAAAGGAAATGCAACCAAAGTTAGCCCTTGAGTACCAGAAACGAATGTGAGATGTCAACTTGTAAGATGACAGCTTTGTTTCTTATAATGTGATGCATAGCTAAAGTTTACAGGGAAATATTTTTCTATCTGCTAGACATGTGCATATTCAATTCTTTCATTATGTTTCACAAGAAAACTGCTAAGGAAACGACCAGCTACATGAACATTATAACCGATGTCTGTCATCAGCTACTTCAAGGTCTAACACTATCAGAGTTTGATATTAGAGATCAACCCCTAGCTGGGGATACCTCATTGAGACTGCAAATTGAAACATGCACCCCTTTTTGAATACACATTCCACTCACAGACAAGAAAGAAATAAAATGGTACAAAAAGATGTGTTGTATGCAATAGTAGGAGGTGAATACCAAAAGTGGTTGGCAACACAAAAAGTGTTATGCTCTTCTTCATTTGGAAAGCCGTTTTCAGATCTACCATAGCAAATAAATACTGAGTCAATTCTTCTGGTATGGTGCAAAAATTCAGGGAAGAAGTCATTTTGTTTTATTTCATATGAATGTTTAAACTTGCAATGCAATTGTGTAGCTATACAGGGATTTAAATCAGGTTTCTGAGGTAACCATGAGGATAATTAAATGGATGACAATGTGTTAATATTTTCTCATCCTGCAGATTAAGGTGTATACAATTCCAGCATTTTACAGGTTATCCATACTGTTCTTGCATTATATCAGTTGTGGCCAAATTGTTGCTAGCATGTAAGGATATGTGTTCCAATAATGTAGCTGGGCTCAAGCAGTGAAAGTCTGGGGTCTAAATATTGGCACATGAAGGTATGTCCTCCTTTGGGGAGAAGGGTTTTTATTGTGTATTAGTAATTTAAAAGTGACTGTTACTTTGAAATGGAAGACATAAATAATACTTATCCTGAGATACTTCATGATGTGAAGAGCTTAATTATGTAAAACTCAATTAAATCACAAATTGTTAGAATATACTTTATTGAACACTAATAAATGCCATTACATTAATACAAAATGACAAACATATTGAATTGAATAATATTTTACACCTTCTACATATTTTTCTATATAAAAAAGTTTAAAATTAGTTCTTAAGCAGTATGTGCAGCCTAGTTAAGGTTTAAAAACTGGCAGAAAGTCAATATTTTGATAACTGTAAACCTCTCTGTTTCCCCAAGTTGACTAAAAGGACTACAACATCACACTAGACTAATACACAAATGGAATTTTGCTTAAGTGTACCTCTTTCCCTTATATTTCCTCTATATGATCATAACAGTCATTCAAACTAATGACCCTACCAATGGTTGCATTCCCTGGGGTTAGCTATCATCGCCAGCCTAACCCCTCACAACATGGCTGGTGATATGTTACAGCAAGTTAAGTTATTGTCCCAGAGATTTTGATGAGTTGTTGGCTATTCCTAGTATATATTACTTTTCAGGTAGGTAGGCCCATAAGCATATTCTAATGGGGTTAAATTAAGTGAATATAGTGACTAAGCTGATAGTTCATACCATCTATGCCACTATTCTAGGAAGGTGGAACTGAGATAATGTGATTTACATCAGGTAGAATGACGTGATGCTATATCATATTGGTACCACATTGTTACTCAGGTGTGCAACAGCACTTCATCCAGTACAATAAGTAGTTCATGTTGTAGAAAATAGGCATAGCAATGTCTATTGCATAGACCATTATAAAAAATAATTGCCATGTTTGATGGATTCAGAGCCTAGCAACCCAAACACTTAAGCCTCATTGGACCTGAAAGGCTATCTGTTGCATTCAATGAGGATTCACTGTGCCGTAATAATGCATGTTGTGTTTTAATTTACTTGCTCTGTTTTGTAGAATTTTGCTTCATTCATGAATAACAAACCTGACAAAAAATTTGAATCCTGTTCAGTTAGTTCTATATCCACCTAGCAAATACCACTCTCTATCCAAAATCAAGCTGCAGCAGCTCCTGGTTTAGTTGAATCTGGTAAGGATACAGCTTTTAAAGATTGCTGATATTGAAACAGTTGTGAATCCTATGATGTGGATAAGGATGTGGGTCATTCACATTCTTGAATGGCCACTGACAAACTAATCTCTTTGTGAATGAGACATCTTGTGTAGTGTTCTTGAGTCTATAAGGTAGTTTTTAACACATATAAATATGTCCTACATAGGAAATTTTCTCTGCAGAAATTTCTGTTGGTAAAGTTGACATGACCTTGTATTCTGCTGTACCTTCCTATATACGAGAGCAAAACAAAAAGTCTTTGCCCCTATTTTTTCTGGTAACATAAGATACACACATCCAACTAAACATGTAGATATTATTCCTTGTACCTTTCACTATTTTTTCACATAGTCCCCGTGCCGGTTCAGACATTTGTCCCATCGCAGCACTAATTTTGCGATGCCGCTGCGATAAAAGTCAGCCGTCTGACTACGGAACCACTGTCGCACTGTTGTCTTGACTTCGTCGTTGCAAGTGAATCGCTGTCCTGCCATGAACTTCAAGGCGAACTGAAAAGATGGAGATCATTAGGGGCAAGATCCGGGCTGTATGGTGGATGCTCTAGAAGCTCCCAGTGAAAGTTCCTTAGCTTGCCGACGGTCTTGTTTGCCACATGTGGTCTCCCATTGTCGTGGAGGATGATCACATTGTCAACATCGAGAATCCCGGGGCACTTCTTTCTGATCGCAGCCCGCAGAAGTGACAGTGTGGAACAATATCTGTCGGCATTGATGGTGGCATCTCGCGGCATGAAATCCAGTACGAGCGGTCCACGGCAATCCCAGAATGCCATTAACTTCACTTTGTGAACAGATGGCGCAGTACGGAATTCTTTTTCACAGGAGGCTGTGGATGTTTCCACAGCATACTCTGCTGTTTTGATTCCGGCGCGTGATGCAGTACCCACGTTTCATTGCCAGTAACAATGCAATCTAGGAAGTTGTCACCCTCTTCGGCATACCGTTGCAGATGATTCAAAGAAGCAATCATTCGGTTGCCTTTCATCACGTCATCCAACTGCTTAGGAACCCATCGACATGAAACCTTCCTGTACCCTAAGCACTCGTGAATGATGTCGAAAGCACTCCCAAAAGAAATGTCGAGCTCCTGAGCAATGTCTTTGATGCGCAGGCGCCGCTCCGCTTTCACCATCGCATCCACGTTGGCAATATTGTCATCAGTCACGGATACACGCGGTCTCCCCGCACGCTCAGTGTCATGCAGATTTGCACGGTCATTTTCGAACTCAGAACACCACCATCTCACACTTCTCAAAGCAGGACACCTTTTCCCATATGATGGCTGCATTTCCCTGTGGATCTGATGGACGTTCGTCCCTTACTCCATAGAAAACGGATCACACTTCGTTGCTCGTAAGCCGTGGACGTGTTAAGCACACCTGCCATTTTGAATGCACTGATAACAGCGCTGACGCCGGCAGCAGCTGCAAATTCTATGAGGACCAGCCCATGAAAAGTCCACTCTTTAGAATGTATATGTTGGTTTTTGTTTTACATTCGTAATTTGGCCGAAAAAAAATAAGGGCAAAGACTTTTTGATTTGCCTTCATAATAACAGCTTGCCCAGATACCCTCTATTCAAGAACACAACTCCAGAGTTAGCACCAACAGGTTGGATTACACATTTAAAGACACTAAATCTATAGAATATTCCATGTACTTGTTTTCTGTCAAACAATATATCATTCTAGAACATTCAGGAAACAAACAAATAAAGGATTGATTCAAAACCTCAATGTTTACCATGACAATCCAGTGTAGTAACCACTGTACTAGTTGTGCTCAATAAGAAAACGCACATTCATAGAGTATTATGTGTGCTGGTGAATCCAGCATGTCACTTGAGAACATTTTAATTTCACATTATCTGTAAAACTCATGTTTGTTTAGTTGCCAATGCAGAATGAGATGATACACCACTTAATCATTCATAACTAATATTAGCTAAGCAAAGATGAAGATAGACTATGAAGAACTATTAATACAAATGTAATTCCAAAACCTAAGTAATTAATGTTATTACTGAAGAAATATAAGCATGCTGCATTGTCATTCATATACTAAACTAACGCAGGTGTCTTTTAAAAATATGCTTTCTGTTATTGAATCCATTACTACAATCTGCTTAAATGCTAAATCTAACTTGCAATTTAATATCCTAGGATATCACATAGCTGTCAATAATCCATCTATAAAATCTACTGCTAAATCTGAATTTACTTTAGATGTGAAAGTGGTTATTAGCAAAGTTGCTTATTTTCTTTGTGTTGCCTTGAATAATGGGGTGAATAATGTCTTTTATTTTTCAGAATAGAGAAAAATATACAGTATGTGTCATAAATGGTATTATGCTGACAAGGAAATTCCATTGCTTTTTACAATACACTCAAGAAACACAATACATTGGAAACCTGATATTAGGGTAAGTATATATATATGCATGGTTCACAGTATATTCAGAGTATTTTGATGTGTATAACTCTGTTACAAGCTTTATGCATATTTGTTTCGGTTAGTTTATATTGCAAGCAATAACTATAAAATCCTGATATTTGAAATTGTTACACAGTTGTTTCCAAAGCTCCTCATATGATCACTACTAGATTTTGGGTAGTCTCGTTTGTTAGCTCCAACAAATGCTTCTTAGAATTTGTTAGTTTTTTAGAATGACAAAGTTAATGGATATGGAATGTAGGGACATGCAGGTTTTGCTGTGGACACTGAACCACATTGGCTTTGGAGAACTTTGCATGAGCTATTCAGAGTTAAAGGCCTGGATTTGGGAGATTTAAAATTGTCACCCCATTCCTATGAACTGAGCCATGGAACCATATTATGACTGTAAACAAATGGCTGAGCTATCCAGTTACGTGCTGTTGAAAATTGATAAACAATGAAGAAAGGATCTATTTTTATCTATTCTTAAAAATTATAAACTGTACTAATATAAGCATTTATACAAACACACAAACATATGTGTATATATATATATATATATATATATATATATATATATATATATGGTTTTTTATGCTTTTATTATGAGATTTAATACTAGAGTAAAATATTTCATTTATATTTCCCGAGATAGGCTTTTACATCCAGTGCTATTGATGTAATTGATAATGTACCTATTGTTCAGAGGCCACATTATGAAGAATTCTCTTTGGAACCCATAGGCTGGTAACAGAACCTTATGATTTAGTGAGGAGCTAAAGTTCTGAATAGAAGACCAGCCTATATTGATGTGTGACATAGCATGTACCTCTCTATACTGACAGAACTGAAAGGCAATTTGAATAACAAGTGATAAACGGTGGCTTTAATTCAGCATCATTCATTGAGCCAGAATATTTAAAATATGATATTGTTACAAGCAGGAGGAGAAGCAAGGGAATATCTCCTCAGGTATGACTTGAATTTCTGGCTTAAAGCACATAGAGTATTTCAGATCATGCAATACAATTTACTGCATTATTATACAGTTGATCATTGCAGGTATGTAAATGAGGTTTATATGAATAGGGAGGTAATTAGCCTAGTAGTAAACATGATGACAATCAGAATATAAGTCCTAATTCCACTGGGAACATGTATACATGCCCTTCATTAGCAAACATCTAGTATCCTATGCATATATTTTTTTAACTTATTAGAGAATTTATGCAATAGAAACATTTATGAAGGAGTACATCAGCATTACAGTCAGTAGTTGGCCTATTCTATCTGTATGTCTCTTGGAAGGGGGTGTAAGATGAGGGAGTAGAGAGGGCAACCAGATCTAGTGGTAGAAGATACAGTGCTGGTAAGGCCTCTAACATTTCTAGATGTAGCATCCCAATTAAAACTTCTCCTATTAGCATAGATTTGGCCAGATTTTCCCCAAAGTACCCGTAACTAGATGGAAAAGTTTAGATAGTAGGTCCAAAGTCAAAACGAATGATTGGGTTATTTATTTATAATCATTTACATTGCAAGTTTACAAAATGTATCACTGTTCCTAGAGTACTTGTTTTAGGTTCATATACAACTAACATCCTGATCATTGTGACAATGCATCCTACTTCATTGTAACTATACATTTTGTTAAAAGTGGACACTGTTATTTGGTTTTCCCAAGAGGATCATCTTTCTTTTCCTTTTTCTTAACTATCATTATTGGATTCTTGTTTTGGCTTAATCATTTTCCATCACCATTTTTCTCTTATTTTCCCTATGTAATATCCAAATTGTTCCAAACTTTTTTTTTACCATTTCTAAGAAATTTTAGTTTCAACATTTCCATCTGCAAGTTTCCCATTTTTTATTCCATACTTCCTCTCTATATATTTTAGTTTCGAGACAACCTAGTATACAATAACGTCTTTATCTGTATTCCCACATATGGGCATACTTCTTTTGCCACTTTTAGGGCACTTAACCACATTACACCCATTCTGCCCAATATAAAATGTTCCTTTCTGCTTTCATTAACCACATATCTTTCCTGCTGCCATTCTTCTTTAAAGTTCATATAATATTTCACAGTAATCTTATCTCCTAGACTACCCATTTTTCTTACTTATCTATGTCATCTATCCTTAGTTTTACTTTATTCCACAATCCTTGTGTGTTAATTATCTGCTGACTATCTATCTCTTCCATTCCAATTTCCTGAACTATTTTCTTTATTCGGGTTAGCCAACTTCTTTCTCATTTGGTCTTTGCTTGTATCTGTAAACAATCTGTATGTCTGTCTGTCTGTCTGTCTCTACCATTACAATTTCCTTAAATATTTTTTATTTGGTCTTTGTTTGTATCTGTAAACAATCTTTGATGATACTCCCTTCTTCCTTGATTAGATTTATACCAATATTTCAATATACCTTTAACTACTATACCTTCTCTACTAAGTCTTCCCAATTCTGCTAGCGCTACTCCATTATGTGTTGCACTAGGAATCCCAGTGTTTACAAAACATTCTGTGAATATGATCGATACTCTCCCATGATTACTCTCTACCCCAAACTTCCATCCCATACATCACTTTAGATTCCATGGTAGTTGAATAAATTTGCTCTAGGCCAGGTTACACTCATACTTGGTATTTTCTTCAGACATGTTCTTATGCTATAAATACATAGTTAATTTTCCCTTGCCTAGCACATTTTTCCTTTGTTCTGTTGATGTTTCATTATTGTTAAGACTTACCCCTACTAGTCACATATTTTCACTGCTTTTATGTTGTTACCATCTAGCATTTTTCATTTGATTTAAGTTTTGTGCCCTTCTTGCAAATAATAATTTTAGATTTATTTTTGTTCACTTTGAGTTCCCATTCCTTACAATAACTTGCTGTTGCTTTTAATGCTTTGGTTAGCCCTCTAGACATTATTGCTGCTACTAGGTTGTCCACAAATAGCAATACTGGAGTCTCTTTATTATTAATTGATAGAGAGCATGTCCCTATTTCTTTTAGTATGTTATCTATAAACAGATTATACAATATTGGATTTAATATTTTACATCCTTATCTTAGCCCTATTGAATCTGGTATTCCCTCCTGGCTTTGTTACCCGTATATCTAACACTCAGCACATCCATGTACAGCCTTTGTATTAGCCCTTTCTGCTTAGTCTTTTTTCCCTTAATTTGGTCCAGAGTGCATTTTGTTAATAGTGTCAATTGCCGTTTCTAGATAATATATGTATATTTATTATCCTTCCTCTTTTCTTGGCCAAATATTTATTTTCTCCTTCTTCTTCCTTCATGTGTTAGACATTAGACATATTCCAGCCTGTTCATGCTATCTATATATCATTTGGTCTACATATTTATTTGTAATTGTTCATATTACAAAAGTATTATCTACAGTTGATCTACCCCTTCTGAACCCCATTTGGAATTCTGATAATTTTTCTTCTTTCTCTGCCCAATCCTGTAAACATTTAGCTAAACACTCTGTATATATTTTTCCTATCGCTGACAGCAACTAATGCCTCTGTAGTTTGCTGTATTGTTTACATCTCCTTTTCCCTTGAAAATCGTCACATTCCCTTGAACTTTCCAATTCTTAGGTATCTTCCCAACTGCTAATATATGTTAAACAGTTTTGCAAGTAAGGTCTTCTTCCTTCTTCATATCACACCTTCCAGAATTCCCCTGAATGCCATCCATTCCTCTGGCTTTATTTCTTTTTACTTGTACAACTTGCTCGTTATCTCATTGTGTACAATTTTGTTATCTAAATCTTCAACATAATTACTAAACTCCCTTAGAAGTTTTGCCTGTGTCGTCAAATTCTTTCCTCCCAATAATTCCTTGAAATACCTCCTCAACCTGTTTGGTTCAATTATTCTGTTGCTTTTAGGCTCCCCTCTTCACTAATTTCCATATTTGATTTCTTTATTTTTCAATTGCTGATTTACACATTTTATTTCCTATTTTGTTACTCCACTCCTTCTTCTTTTCTCCATTAGGCATTTATACCCCAATCACGTTATTGAAAATTGTTCTCTTTCATAAATCTCTTCTGTCTGTTTCCACCCTTTTCTTTGCCATAAAAACACTCTTCATCATATGAACCCTTTTCTCTAATTACTATCTGCTCCCTCACTCTCATTTTACATCTTGGTATTTTCATCCCTTCCTCTATCTGAGACATTGCTTTGTCAGACTTTTTCTATTAGTTGTATTACTCTAAGCTTTTAGTTCTTACCTTTCTCTGAATTTAAATCCTTACAAAATACTTCCTTTCCTGTGCCACCTAAAATTTTCTATGGTTCTTTCCTTCGCTACAATAAGCATAATATCCTAAAATTGCTCTAGTTTGCCTTCAGTGTTTCAAATTCAGCTAATAAATGAAAATGATAAAACTACTCACTAGAACATTCAGAACCTTAACATCTATGAGGTCGTCTAAATTTCTTGAATGCAATACCTGACCAGTCACACTTTGCCACTAATTTTCTACACCTGTCTGAACCTCTTAGCTTGTTATGTATTATTAAATGGTTAACTTCACAAAAGGTCTATCAACTTCATGCCTTCTCTGTTGCTTGTCTTATGCCTAATATACATTTGCATAATTTGATTCCCATTTCTTAGCTTACATTCACTTTGAATTACAAGTAATGGTTCCTCCCCTACCCTTGCATTAAAATCTCCCATTATCATAATATAATCTACCAGATTATCTTTTTGATTTACACACTGAATATCATTTTCTAACTCCTTGTAAAGCTTTGATCACAAAAGTCTGACACAGCTGGCAGGTTATATAGGTACCACTACCTAATTTTTGTTTCTCTCTTATAATATTATTCAACACTACCCACAGCACTTTATCTGAACCAACACACTTTTCTTGCTTTTTCCCACGTTTTCTGTCCCTGTTTATAAAAACCTGCCCATTACCTCTTTTTTTTTGTTCCATTGCTTCCAACATTATAATTAAAACCATCAAAATTTATCTCAGCATTATGTATTAGCTATGCACGTTTCTACCACCACATATCACCTAGTTTGAGCATTTGCATAATTTCACCTCTGTTAATTTTGTCCAGCAACCCTTCCACATTCCAGCATATTACCACCAGGGTTCTTCTTTTCTATACTGACTCCATTCTGTTTACTGTAAACTGTTGTGGCCATGCTCTTACTCTTGTCAATCTTCCTTCCTGTGTTGTAGAATTTGTGCTCTCTTCTATCTGTAGCATACTTCCTGATGGTAATGACACCATACTCTTTCCTTCAGGGTCTCTCCACATATTAATTTTGGCCATAGCTCCATTGACATCCTGCTTCACTTAGTTAATCAGCTGTTTGGACAGACTTACTTTCCTCTTAGGAAAAGCTAAGATAATAACTTCTCTTCAGAGCACATCCACCATTATAAGCCGCACATTACCATAAGCCATGCCCAGCCAACCCTGAAACATAAAAAAGGAATTGAAGTGAAAGGGAATGAAGAATTGGAAAAAGCATGGTGTATGATAATTCATCTCATTATTTATGTAATAACCAGGGAAAAACACTAAACTCTACATCAGGATGGCCGGTCATCTCAAGCCTCCTAAATGAGACCTTCAAATGCTAGCACCTAGGCCATTTAGATAAGAATGAAATTTCTTTATTGTTTTATAAGGCTCTGAACAAACCCTAACTGTATTTTGTCCATACTGTTATCCTGGAATAATGCACAAGCTATATCAACTTTTCATTTTTTAATTATATATATGAAAATTTTAGGCTTTACAACCACAGTGATAATAATATTCTCAGGTTTTGATATACACAATGGTTACATTTTTCCTCATGATATTTAAAGCTCATGGTGCTGCTAAATGAATATAGGTGCATCAAGTACCTAATATGTACCTATAGTTTCACTCTTCAAATGTATACATTTAATAGCTATACATAATGATACAAATATACAGTACATATACACTTCTTTCTGCACTACGTTAGAGTGCTTCTTTAAATTGGTCTATTAGTGAGTTTTATATCAAGGAAATTGTATCAATGTGGCAAAATACCACAAATAATAGGCTTTAAAATATATATAAAATATACTTTCACTATGACTCAAAAGTTTCATTATTGGTCATAGCACATGATCTCATGATAGAGGCTTATTGGTTTGCTAAAAGTAATTTAAGAGAGGTCATGGGTGAAACTGCTATTTTCCATGCCTTTTAGGCTAGGCTTAGTTTTTTATGTATTGCTATCAACATACTCAAGTTTCATTGAAAGGTGTTTAATAGTTTTTGAATTATAGAAAGTTTTTTGCAAAGAAAAATGGATTTTTTTCAGAATGTAGCCACTACCATAAAATATTAGGTATAGCCCAGAGCAAACTTCTGTAGGCACCATTTTGATATGCATAGAATTTATAACTTCTATAATTTTAATTTTGAATATATGAAAGATCTAAAAGAATGGTAATCCATTGGATTTGAAAATAAGTATTTATTTTAAGTATCTAGGCTGTAAACCACTACTAGTAGTAGTAGTAGTAGTAGTAGTAGTAGTAGCAGTAGCAGTAGCAGCAGCAGGAGGAGGAGGAGTAGTAGTATAGTAGTGGTAGTAGTGGTGGTGGTATAAGTAGTGGTAGTAGTAGTCGTAGTAGTAGTGGTAGTGCTAGTAGTGATAGTAGTAGTGGTAGTATGTAGTGGTTGTGGTAATAAGTAGTGGTAGTGGTAGTAGTAGTGGAAGTAGTGGTAGTAGTAGTGGTAGTAGTGGTGGTTGTAGTGGTGGTAGTGGTAGTAGTGGTGGTAGTAAGTAGTGGTAGTAGTGGCAGTAGTAGTGGTAGTAGTGGTGGTAGTAGTGGTAGTGGTAGTAGTAGAAGTAGTAGTGGTAGTAGTGATGGTGGTAGTTGTGGTAGTAGTGGTAGCAGTGGTGGTAGTGGTAGTAGTGGTGGTAGTAACGGTAGTAGTAGTGGTGGTGGTAGTAGTGGTAGTAGTGATGGTAGTAGTGGTAGTAGTAGTGGTAGTAGTGGTGGTAGTAGTAGTAGTGGTAGTAGTACTAGTAATAGTAGAAATAGTAGTGGTAGTAGTGGTGGTGGTAGTTGTAGTGGTGGTTGTGGCAGTAGTAGTAGTAGTAGTAGTAGTAGTAGTAGTAGTAGTAGTAGTAGTAGTAGTAGTAGTAGTAGTAGTAGTAGTATGTACCTATTTCTTTTTTGAGACTATTGGACCACATGCACTATATATATTTGATGAAAGGTCCTGAAAGTACTTTGCTTGTTACAACACTTTCATGTAGCCACTTAATTTTTATAGCAACCATGATTAGTTCCATGCTAAGCAGCTTTCTGATATTGAAAGAGATGGAAATCTAAGGGGTAGATATTATATATGGTATATCTGATGTATCAACCGGATATGGGCTGTAGGATGGATGCAGCAACACCATTCAGCCCTATTTGGTGAGGTATTTAGGTTCTCATACTTGTATTGAGTATGTGCAATGTCATGCTGGAGCAACATATCTGTTGAATTGTTGTCTTGATGTTAGGCATTTAAGTTGATGGTCTGAGAACTGAAGACCTATCACCAAATTGGTTTGGATGGCAGATCTGGCACCCTCAGACTCTCTTTGGACTCTCACAGAAGTTTGGATGTACCTAATTTTAAGAATGGTGAACAGCATGGTGAAGTGAAAAGGTAGTTAAGAAAACAGGCAAGGAATACATGCACTTTCTTCATGATGGTATAAATCTGTACAAACTGAAAAGAAGTTTATTGAAAAATGGTGCATGGAGAAGAAACAAACAATGAATAGGTGCTGTCACCAAATATGGAAACTTTTCAATGTATATGGTAACACCCCTACGGGGGTGATTACCCCGCAGTAGATGATTATAGTAGGTGGGGGAGGGTGATAGCTCAGAGGTAGGGGGGATGCGTCGGTACTGGGGTGGTAGGTAGGCCAGGGTGGTGTTCCAGGATGGGTGTATTTAAATAATGCACAGGGGATGCATTGACCCAATAAATTATATTATTCCCTTAACGTGAGTACATTGGGCACTCAGATTGGGGTGAAGCCCGGCGAGTAAGCAGAACTTAGAAGAGATACATTCTTACCTGTTCACCTGGTGTTGCGTTCGCGGCTCGTGTACGGGGTCTCGACGATTGATTCAATAATTGATCATTGATAACTGACCTGACAATTACTCATTGATAACTGCCCTCTGACAGCTGACAATCGATTACTCCGACTGAGTCAAAACCCCGTAGTATAAATACATACGGAAGAGCTGACTCGGCATTCCTTAGCGTGGTCGTGTTGAGATAACCCCATTTCGACACTTTACGCTGGTTACGTCATATGATGTAATCCTCGGCGCTCAACCTGGTCCACTACAATATTATACTCTGAGAAAAGCCAGAGGAGGCTTGTATAATGAACCATGCTCTTATTATATGCAACAGTTAAATCAGGAAATCCACAAACTTTAATTTGGATAGACCTACCCAAATTACTCAAGAATTGCCATAATCTTGTGGAACAGATAAATGTAATGACATATATCAAAGAAAGCTTTGTGTTCATAAGTAATAAAACTTTGAACGTAGAAGAATTTCCTTAGCAATTAACCTAATATACTCATGAAATGTGAATACCACATATAAGACTAAAACATTTTAAGTATTCTACAACAATTTCAACAGTTTTTTTGCATTTATGACATAATAAATCTGGTATACGTCCCACTAATTTTAACATTACTGCAGAAAAGATCACAGACTTATACAGTATATGATGAAACAAACAACACTGAAGTGTTAGTAATGGCATTGGTACAGAACGAGTACCATCACATGCCACACATTGTTCATAACATTTCTGAAAATTATTGAACATGTTGAAGAACAAAGATTGCTATAGGGACACAGACAATAATATTATTTTCTCATATAATTTGGTAATACTTGTAAGTAGGTCATCTGTCTTGAAAACTGATTCCTTCAACGTATGTAGCATCAGGGGCCGTAGATCCGGTGAGCAGTAGTATACAGAAATGGAGTTTCTCAAGAAAGTAGTGAATCTCTAAAGTATCATTCCAGAAGGGCAAGTGACTACCTCACAGTGTGGGCTGTTGTTGTCTCATTACTTCCTATTAGACACTGAGCAACATGAATCTGGTATACAAGTTCACACAGTGTTTTAAATATCTGCCTAACCGATCTATCGCTTAAACCAAGATTTAGTGATGTTCGTTGTAGGCTACGTTTGGCAACTTTAACACCTGTTGGAGAAGTAGTCCCTGATTCTCATTTGTGGTGAAGGTCTTTGTGTGTCCTATTATCTCCTTTTGTTGGCATAGGATTGATTCCATGTTGGAACTTGCCAAAGACAGCTAAATTGTTTTGTTATTTGGCACCTCCTTATTAAATCTCTCCTCAAACTGTTCTTTAACATTAAGTAAACTGGTCCATTCCGACATCCTACTCCATCTAGCCAGAAATAATGTTTCACACCAAACAACTTTTCTCAGATTATGAGAACCATAATAGCAGAAGTCAACACAAAAACTTAATTAACAATGTGTCAAACTATTATATACAATAGGTAAATACTTCATTGCTATGGAAACTTGGACAGTAAAGGATAGATAATTTTAGTTTGCATTGTTTTATCACATACTGTAAAATACAGCACCAAAGGACTTCAATGAAATGTGAAGTATATGAGACTAGCTATTGCAATTTTAAAATAGGAGAGGAATAGCAATTGTAAAGTGATTCAGGCACCAGAGATCTGCACAGTACTCACTGGCCCAGATTCAGGTGATGACAGTCCATCTCCACTAACACATACACTGGCATGGATCCCTGATAATATAGTATGCCCATAACTTATGCTGGACCAATGACAAGAATCCTGGGTTGGAAGAACAAAACAGACCAATCTCCTGAACCAATCTCTAGCCACATTTCCTTTATGAATAGCGCAGAGACTGCCTGTATTTGACATTACCCTAAAAAAGGCCATAGAGTAAGATGGCTGAAAGCTTAGTTGACAACCCAGAATTTACTTGGTAGAATCCCCAGAAGTGATCATCAATAAATGTAAAGAAATTTGGATATATGTTTTCATGTCTCCTAGTAACAGTACTGTGGTATTAATTGTGTCCAATGCAGCTGAAAAGTGTTGTAATTATCATTTTCAAAGCTTGAATAGAGAGTTACACAGAGCACAAATATATTAGCAAACAAATGAAATAAGTAATTTCTAAAATTGCTTCCTAGGGCTTCCATTCTTACATCCCAAAGATGTAGCTGTGGCTTTCACTTATCAAATGATGATGCTGTACATGCCTGGTTGACAAATAAATTCCGTCACAGATTATATTTTGGAAAAATATCACTAGTGATATTGATAATTGACCTCATACATGGGCTGAACTTTCTTATCACAAATTAATGTGAATCATTTCACAACAGAAATTTCCCCTGATATACTTAATCTGATTTATATACTGGAAGATAACAATATGAGATGCTATTAGCTCACCAGGAACTTTAAAAGGTATAGGCATTAAAGAAACATTTCCACAAAACCATGTACTCATTTTTCAAATTCAAGCCTGTAAAGATTAAGGGAAGATTAAAAGTCTACTCCCACCAATGTTAAATTTACTAAATTCATGACTTATTATTTCAGAAACTATTTAAGATATCAGAGTCAAATTTTTATAGGATGTAGATGCATGTCTTCTAAGTTCACTGATCTACTTTTATACAGTTAGTTTGTTTAGTAAGGTAGATGTTTTTGGTTTTCTCAACTATTGTACTATCCTTTGATTAAAACTTATTAGCAATTATTTTTTAAAAACTGAAGCCATGTTATTAATAGCAAAATAGATCCACAAAAGTATCGAGTGGGATGGCTCAGGCTGCAACGTCTGTGGCTCGCATTTGGAAGACCCCAGGTTCAACCCCCAGTGACTGCCCACTCTGATCCGTGGGCTTTTTGGGAGTTTTCCTGCATCATCAGGCAAATGCTGTAGTGGTTTCCTTCATCCCCCCGAATTTCCTGTCCCTCCATTTTGTTCCATTAGGCATTTCATTCATCTTTCACACCATTTGATCTGCCTCAGAATTGAAAGTAATGGTAATAGTATTTTGGTGCATCATGGAAGGAGAAAAGGATGCTCTTTGTGAACTTTCTTTGTCCTCGGCCTTTGACTGGTTATCGGGATATAAGGACTGCTCCTTAGGGGGCATTGGACCCTGTATGGGGCGGGGTTCTCATCTGCTTGTCCAACTGTCAGGATGTCTCAGTCTGGAAACAGTAGGCACCCTGTCATTTCCGAGCCTGCAGTCCTGATTCTGGCTGCCCGTTGTCTCCCTTCATCTCATCACTCCCTTGTGGGGCATCACTACAATATCTTCATTCCTGGACCAGTGCTGAATCGCCTCCACTTCACAATCCAATCCACAATAACATGTATACATTCTTTTTATCATCCTAAAATTTGATTTGGCTATCTTCAATAGTTTCTTAGAAAACGGGTCATTTATACCAGAAACTGTCATTCACAGAAAAAGCTGTTCAAAGCAAAGCAGTGCCAATTTTAGAGCAAAACTTCCCTTAAAAGTGGTCTAAGTTTAATTCTCTACTGCAAAGTGTGTAGGAGTTATTGCTTTTTTCTGTGAAATAGTGCAGAATTCACAGTACAAAATAATCGAAGCCCTAACATTTTTAAAAGTATATTTAAAATTTAAGTATTGTGCCTAGAATGATAAAATATATATCAAATTAAAGGGGAAATTCCAATGTATATGGCTGCATAACAAACTATAAATTTTATTTTAGGCAATTTTTGCCACTCCTCCCCTTAAAGCTCTGAAGTATTTCCCAGCATAAGCAAATGTGCTGTAATCTTTTATAATACATTGCCCATGTGTTGTGCAAATAATTTTACAAGGTAGTGAATTAGATAAGCATTACTAGCTGTGACAAAAGCATAAACAGAACTTCCCTATATTAATCTCACTCCTAAATTAATAAATGGAAAGATACATACTCGTCTTGATGCACTCAAGTTAGACATCTTCATTACATCATGTAAAACTATTTTAAGTGATAAACCCCATAATTATCTATCAATAAAAAACAAACCAACTAGTGAATAAATGTACAAGGATAACCTTGAATTCTGGAGAACCATGTGTCACATTTTATGTATCAATAAATTGAGCATTGGGTACCATTAATGGAATACTTTTGCTGGGAGTGCAAGTTAGGACAAGGAAAATTTTCTAGAAGATAGAGGTTGAATGGAATGTGTAATTTGTTTACCTTCAAGCAGCCAGACCATAATGGACAAAGTAAAGTACGTATATGGCCAAATATATCAAAATATCAACCTGCTATCTTTATGTCTGCAGCTTGTGTATATTAGCAGGCATGCAAATGCTTTTGCATTTTAAGTATAGGTGACACTGCTACTAAGGTTGCTCATTCCAAATTCAGTAATATTATATTCAGTTATGTGGACACTGTAGTGCATTTGTGTGCTTGGTATTATTTAAACATATAATTAATATAGAAACATTAAATGGTTAAAACAAAATCAGAAAATAAAAGATATCATAAGGTATGTGTACCAAAGAAAGCAATGCACCTGTACAAATGCATATAACATACCAGTGATAGCTTTATGGTAAACTGCAGCTTTTTTTTATAATTTTCTTGCCTACCCCATTCTTCACTCTTTTCTGCTTTCTTCTTCATCTATGCATATGTAACACTTATCTCACTCTTATCTCTCATTTCGTATCATATTTTCACCCAAACATTCTCCCATTCATTATTCCTTTCCTTGTATTTCTTGGCAAGCAATGCGTTCTCACCCAGTGTTTCAGTCAATTACTCTTCTACCTTTGTATCACTTCCAGTAATGTTCTTCTTTTCCCCATTTTTTCTAAAAGGCCTTAATTGTTTTCTCTGCCCATTTAAATGATTCATTATTCTCAATATCCACATTTCAAAAGATTGCATCAGTTTTTTGCTTACTTCATTACAGAATCAGATTTTCTGCACCATATAATACCAAACACATTATAGGGTATTTCACTAAAATCTTTTCGTAGTTGTGCAAGAAAATGTTTCGTTTTTCTTAAAGGTTTTATTTGTAGGTGCTATACCCTGCTTGACTTTTAGACAATAACTCATTATGTTATGTTCCAAGTATCCAAAGCTATCCATTAGCTCTACAGAGTACATATCTTTGTTAAATGTATAATGCATATTTGTGATGTATGATTCCTCTTTTACCTATTTGTGTTCTTTATTAGATTTCAAAATGTGGTCAGAAAGGCCACAGCAGGACAGCTAGATAGGAAGACAAGCTCCACTTTTCTTGAATTAACAGAGTTGGAACATTAAATTTCTAACACAGTACTGTCGAATTGTATACCCCCAATAAAACAAAGAAGGAAATAAGAAAACTTAAAAATCTTTTAATAGGTCATTACAACAATATTTTACTTTACTGTGATAAAGGTATAATTATTGTACTCTGCCCAATTATTCAGTGTTGTAATTTTGCTGACAATATATGTTTCCAGACCACTTAAGCCCCTATATTTAAAAAAAAGTTATATATATTGTAACAAATGATGACTCCGATTGCTGCCAAACAACTTTTCCCATTGCTTAGATGCTCAGCATAGCCCAACTCCTTCGCTGCTTTCAGCTGTCAAGTGCACTCAACTGTCACTATGACTGAACTCAATCACAACTCCACACCAGCAGCTGCTCACTTAAGCGGGATGTTCTCTATAGGGCAGCTTCTTATGTGGTTACTTCTCAAGCCTGTCACCAAGGAAATTTTCAGAAAGTCGAGAAGCACACGTAAAGGATTGGTTCTAAAGACCATTATTGCATGGACTGCTTATCTTAAAGGAGCCAGCCACAGCACT
Organism: Deroplatys truncata; assembly: GCA_030765065.1. Lineage (NCBI taxonomy): Eukaryota > Metazoa > Arthropoda > Insecta > Mantodea > Mantidae > Deroplatys > Deroplatys truncata. Next base: position 195,727,989 of record CM060990.1, read on the forward strand.
AACAATTAGGCGGCAAGGTAAAGGGACTGGCATGCTCTCTTACTGGTGCAGCCCACTGGCATCTTTGTGCACATGGTCACAATATATATGCATGTATGTGTGTTGGAGAGAGGGAGAGACACAGACTGAGAAAGAGAGAGAGAGAGAGGGCAGAAACATAACTGAAAAGACATATAAGTACCAAATTTGCAATATTGGAGACGGGCGCTCTATAGTTAACTATGTTACAGGATAAATAAAGCTATCGTGCTGTGTTTTGTTAAAAATCACTCACAGGTTTTCTTTAAAATATCTATGTGGGTCTTTTCACAGTAAACATGCTGGTAGGGAAAGGACACACAAAAGCATGTTTATGTAAGTAAGAAAAGCTAAATGAGCCATGTATCCGTACATGTAAGTTGAGAGTGCACAATATTTCCAAAACTAAGCATTGTAGAAAGAAATGTCTTTCATAAAAGTTGCTTGATATTATGGGGAAAAGTAAGTGCCATTAGTCTTGTGTTGTTTGGAGGACCTTATGATGGTCATTTTAGCATCAACTTAATTTTTTTAAATGGGAACCTATGTTTTGTATGTTGTTTTCTCATTAGAAAATGGTTTATAAAAAACTGTATATTTTGTGATGAATAGGGAAAACAAAATAAAGAATGTTGGTTCCCAATTATGAAATGTAACTTGACCCTCAAATGGCCATCCCTGGAGGGTCCAACCATTCATTGCGCTCTTCATACACAGCCATTCAGAATTTTTGTTGTTATTTACATTGGTGTGTGCACAATTGTAAGGTACTTTATACAAATATTACCTAGTTTTTATGCGGAGTGAAAAAACAACATAAAAAGTAGGTTCCCATTTAAAAAAAGTTTAATTGACCATAAACTGTCCATCACAATGTCCTCCAAATAAAACATGACTAAAACTAAGGTTATTGAAAGCCTTAAGAAACCCAGAAGCACCCAGTAATAAAGTACTTGCAATGGCAGGTCGCCATTGAGATTGTCATTTCTAGTGAGATGCCTTGGTGGTTTATCTGGGAAAAAACTTGGGTCAGTTGGGGAACTCAATGTTCCACCAGCATGTTGTCACAGTAGCTCAATGGTTAGGGCAACCTCATGGAGAGCAGGAGAACCGTGTTCAAATTCCAGCTGTGGCATTGAATTTTTCAGTAGACTCTATATTATTAATATAAAGTTTAATTTCAAGGTACCTGTAATAAAGACTTACATAATGAAATGTCCAATGATTATTCCATGTGTATGTGGATAAATGCAGAAAAGACACGTATTTCATTAATATAGAAGAAAATTATAATGACTTAACAGCTAAGGTACATTATTAGGGAAGGAATATTGTTTAGTTGCCAAATTAACAATTATCCTCCTCTTAGAAACTTACTTAAACACTCAAGAAATATCCTAATTAAGTTTTGCAAACATCAAATATTAAGGCTTTTAATACAAATGACATTATGGGTATGTACACTAGAATTCATATCCCATTTCTAACAGTGAAAAGCACATATCCCTCTCCCCAAAAAAAACTATAAAATATCTATAAACAAAAAAAAATACTGTATTTAAAACTTATATTAATCAGGATTTAAACAACAAATATATAAATTGTATGCTTTCATTCAGTTTTTATTTTTGTAATGTACTAATAAATTCATGGAACAAAAACTGTACAGGATATTGATTTGATATATAGTACGCATATGTAAAATTTTGCATATATAAAATCTGTGAAATCCTTTTTAAACTCAATGGATTTTATATAATGAAGAAATATTTACACATTGTCAAATACTTTCTGCATGAAAAATGTACATCTCTTTAAAATACACAATTTATGTCAAACAAAATGTTTTCTAACATTATTCAGTTCTGGAATATTCACTGTCATCTAAATTTTCTCATCTTTAAGCAGTACGTTGTAAGATGTGGAGTGGTTTTATCTTTGTTGCTCATGAGCTCTCGTACTGTGTGGTAATACCATAGCCAGGATTTCTATTGGCCTTGTTTTAAGCAGCTAACTGTTGTCACAGCCTATAAAAGTTTTATTACTGTGATATTGATTATGTTATAGTATAATCCATTTGAAATTATTTTTGATGTATTTTTATACTGATTAATAGAAAGCAGATAAAAGCTAAAAGCTTTTATTGTGAATAATAGGGGAACAATGGTTCTGTGGTGAAAGGCTATTTTAATGGCTACTGTGGAAATCCATGCCCTGAATTAAAAATTTTTGTGCTTTATGCAGGTATCAAATCTAAAGATAAGCAATTCTGCTGCAATTTGGATTTTCTCATATGTGTTTCATAGCTCTGAATTCACTACTTACATGCGAAGCTGAGGTGGGCCACTCTCCTACTGTACTAAATTACCACAATTAGTTAAATCCAAATAATTTTGTTTCATATGTTATAGTTTACACTATTTCCTATACTTCTTGCTATTTATTTCTGAATTATGTTTCATAATTTCCTGATAGCTCACTTTGCTCAGGAGCCATTGTTTATGAAAAGTCCTAACATACCGCTTCCCCTAAAAACATAATAATATTCCACTATATTCCACTATTGCCTTTACTTCAGTCAGGTCACTTTTTAGCCACTAAAAGATTTCCTTTTGTTAGAGTAACTTACAGGATGTTGGAATCAAATGCATAGCTAGGCAGGGATTTTGGGAGTTGGAAACCCCCTTACTAAAAAATGTAAAAATTAATAGGAAAAATAGCTTCATTAAAATAATAGCACCTTTCTAGGTTGGTGGGAATGAGATATCAGATACTTCCTAATCATATCACTGGTAGCACTATGTTCATGCAGCATATCTTGGACAATATGATCAAAGGTGACAGCAACAGAAACTGTACTTTAGTGTGGCATTGGTACAATCATGTTAAGATATTGGGGCATGCTTTCATTCTGGTGTTGAATTTGAGTGGTTTCCAAATTAGTGCAACATTTCCCAGTTTAGAACATAACTAGAAACTCTATTTTGCTGCTAATGACCTAGTAGTTGAACGCCCTTAAACACTCTTATTTTGTAGTGAAATTGAGTGGCCTACAGAGGTAATATAAAATACTTCACAGTGATCATTAATTCTCATGTCACAACACATTTGCCATTTAGAATAAGCAAAACATACTATCCTAATTTTAATCACAATTGCTGCACCTTGATCAGTGAATATAACATTCACTTATTTAAATATTTAACTCAGAATTAATACACATTTATCATTTGAAATGATACAAATTGTTTCAAAAATGGATCTCTGTACATAACCCTTCACCCCTTAATAATTTTCTTGCTATGCTACTGGCTGGAATGTCTGAAGCATTTTGAGGAATATAGGTTGACATATTTTAATACACTATGTGATCAAAAGTATCCGGACACCCCCACAAACATGTTTTTCATCTTAGGTGCATTGTGCTACCACCTACTGCTTGGTACTCATAATCCGCGACCTCAGTAGTCATTAGAGATCGTGAAACAGCAAAATGAGACACTCCGTGGAACTCACAGACTTCGAACGTGGTCAGGTGATTGGGTGTCACTTGTGTCAGAAGTCTGTACGTGAGATTTCCACACTCCTAAACATCCCTAGGTCCACTGTTTCTTATGTGATAGTGAAGTGGAAACGTGAAGGGACATGTACAGCACAAAAACTTCTGTTGACTGACAGAGACTGAATCATGGTACACAATGTGGCGAATGCCCGGTGAACGTCATCTGCCAGCGTGTGTAGTGCCAACAGTGAAATTCGGAGGTGGTGGTGTTATGGTGTGGTCATGTTTTCCCTGGAGGGGAATTGCATCCCTTGTTGTTTTGCTTGGCACATTCACAGCGCAGAACTATATTGATATTTTAAAACACCTTCTTGCTTCCCACTGTTGAAGAGCAATTCGGGGATGGGGATTGCATCTTTCAACACGATCGAGTACCTGTTTATACTGCAGAGTGGTTACACGACAATAACATCCCTGTAATGGACTGGCCTGCACAGAGTCCTGACTTGAATCCTATAGAACACCTTTGGGATGTTTTGGAATGCCAACTTCATGCCAGGCCTCACCGACCTACATCAATATCTCTCCTCAGTTCCGCACTCCATGAAGAATGGGCTGCCATTCCCCAAGAAACCTTCCAGCACCTGATTGAAAGTATGCCTGTGAGAGTGAATGCTGTCATCAAGGCTAAGGATGGGCCAACACCATATTGCTTCTAACATAACCGATGGAGGGCGCCATGAACTTGTACTCATTTTCAGGCAGGTGTCAGGATACTTTTGATCACGTAGTGTATGTTTGCAAGATGAGATGAATTAAAATAAGCACTCTTATAGCTTCACTAATTTAGATTATTATATTGAACAGTTTTGCAGGATATTTCCTGCATCATCAGCTAGATCTTTTAATGTACTTGCTTAACAGTGAACAGCCATGTATTTAATTTGCATTATTTAAATTCTTTGTTGTTATTTGTTAGTGAAAGCAGCTTTCTCATCTGTGAGAATTGTGAATTGTGTTATAGTGAAGATTATATAAAACTGTGAATGTATAAATTGAGTTGATAAGTGTAGGAGGCTTAATTATATCAAGAGAAACATAACAATTGTCACTATGAAACCAAATATGGTGAGGACATCAGGATTGCAATGAAAATATAGTGTATAAAATCCTCAAAAATTCTGCTATAAATATGTATGTTGTAGGTGCGATGAAAAGGGAAGTAAAATAGATTTTGTTTTTAAGAAGCTCTGTACTGTATTCCCCAAAGTGAAATTTGGTGACATGGATAAACTGTATGCATCTTCTAGTATATGTTACCAGCTTTATAGAAGGATTGTAGTACTGTTGCAGTGAAACACAAAGCTGTTTGCTATACAAATGATATTGAAGAGTAGAGGAATCATTATGAAGACTGTTATCTTTGTATGAGTAATACTGCTGCTTACAAGTAGTCAGTTTAGTATAAAAATCTTTTGTCAGTTCATTGCTCATGATTGCAGAAGGTATAACCTCTACCTGCATCACCAGAAAAATACTGAACAACAGTGCATCTGAAAGCAGTTTCATAAATAAAGAGAATGGGATGTCTAACTTTAAGAAGAATGTGACATTTCTAAGAAAATCTTTACACAGCCCAAAAAGTAATGCTTTGGTAAGAGAATTAGGCCTTGAAAATTGAATTTCTAGGCCCAGAAGTGTATAATAAGAAAATTTTGGTCTTTTGGATTTACACTTTTATGGTTAAAATATCATGAAAAGACTTTGCAGAAAAAAATTATGAACAAAAAGATAGACTGTTATACTGCACAGACATGAAAAATCTAATGTATTAGATAAAAATCAAATGCAAGCATATCAAAATTAGTAAAAGAAACTATTTATAATTATACCATAGAAAAAAGTTTTCAGCTCCTCCCTAGAGTAATTTACAGAATAGATTTCAAAAATAAATCATAAAAGATACAGAAAGTCATATAGGTAACTGTTTTGTTATGCTTAAGTCATACTCCTTCCTGTCTTATAAATCTAATGTTGTATAAACTCCCACAGTCTCTAAACACATTGAATATAAGCAGGAAATAAGTCCAGAGACATTAGGTTGCTGATATTATACAAATTCAGAGCAAGGGAGAATTTCTGAGTAATGTTGCTCACCACTTTCCTAACCAAGGATAGTGAAGTGGTACTTTAATAAATGGCTAACATGTCGACAAGGTCAAGAAGTTAACTACCACCACCTGAATTATAGGCACATTCAGGTAGGGGCCATCCTACCCCTCTCCTCACTTAATCCATAATATACTGGTATACTAAGCTTATGATGATTAATGAATAAAACTAATCAAAAACAGATAATAATAAAAGGATCCTCCACAGAAGGTGCTCCACTAATGACATCCAACTTTATGCCTCTTGTACTTATTTTAATGAATGACCTAGTACAGAGTAGTCAGCAGTTACTTTAAAGCTTTGTCTGGTTGTTTTGATGTCTACCAACCTATTTGTCTGCAGAATATGCTGCTAATGTTTTGATTATCACCTTCAAATTTATACTTATGATATAAAAATATCCATCACTGGATTGATAGCAATTATAATATTGATATTTTATCATGCATATTATGGGGATGCTTAAAATCTTAAGTGTTTGATGAAATTCAACAGCTTATACTTTTAATATGCAATTAAAATTAAAGGAAAATTATGTAATACAGCTTTAATACTTTGGCAATGCAAGTATATTTGTACTAGCATTTATTATACTACCCTAGCTACCACACATATGGAGCACTGACTTAATTGGAAAATAGAGATAATGCTCCAATGGTTGAAAGTGTTTTTCTTTCTGATTTGATGATGATGATGATGATGATGATGATGATGATGACGAACCTTGAGTGGACTCTTGAGGCCTGCACATAAGCGCTTACAGCCCTTAATGCCTCTCATCCTGAGCATTAATCAAGTCTAATGGTCCAGATAGAATGGAACACATCCTTGATATCTGCCTTTCTTATTTCCCCAGGTTCCAAAAAGAAGGACCCTAGGAATACATATCTATTCATAGCATATCCTTTGCGTTCACATAGTATATGCTGTGAGGTTTCAAAATCCCTCACATATTTCCTACATATTGGGTCTTGGGTAAGTTCCAATATGTATAAGTGTCTGCACAAAGTGTTGTAGCCTGTAAGATAGCCAACAACCCTCTGACCTTATATTTAGTTAAATTTAGGAGAAACTTGCTCAATTTCCCACCAGGCCACGATATAAAAATATGAGCCTGCCTGGCAGTAGTTTGTTTACTTAATCTCAAGATGAGCCTTTGCCATAAGCTGGGTTATCTCATACTTAATTCTTCTGAGAGACACATCACAGAAGGGCTTGGGACCAATAAATTCAAGCCCCAATCCCCTCTTTGCAAGAGTGTCCACCATCTCATTTTCTCCAATACCAGCATGCCCAGGAACTCAAACTAGAGTAACAGGGAGCTGGCAGTGAGAGAGAGTCTGTCCAACATCCTTTGGCATTGTCACATAAATCTGGATATAGTTTTGACTGCTTGAAGGGCTTTCAAAGCTGCCTGGCTATCTGAGCAGACAAACACCTCTGTCCATCTGCCTGTCAGAGTAAGAGTATGCATAACACAGGCTAAGATTGCATATATCTCAACATCTCAGCCTGAAAAACTGTGGCAACACTTCCAAGGGGAATGACAAGCCTGGTCCTAGGGCCCAGGCCCCAGCCCCCACCCCTGTCCTGCCCCCGAATCATTATCATCTATTAACCACATCTGGGATACAGCCCTCCCAGTCTTCAGAAGAGATCCCATCTCTGGCTCACACTCCTCCCTAGAAGGTATTGCCACAGTATAAGCTGGACTTAGATTATATCTAGTCCCCATCAGATCCCCTACCTTCAGGATAATGGGGCACATCTCCTAAAGACTAGTTAGAATCCGTGAGTGCCCTTTGTAGGGTAGATTAAAACACAACCCCCCTACAATCCAGAGGGATGTACACTCATTCTTGCAACCTCCTTCACAAACAAGTGCAAAGGAGGAAGGTCCACCACAATCTCCAAAGTGGACTGGAAAGTCTGCACTGCCCTGGCTATCATCAAACTTGTCCATCTTTGCAGCAAACCCAGCTTGGTAGCAACTGCCTTAACAAGAGAGGCAGGTCACCAAACCAACACCACATTGGATATCAAGGGCTTTATCACTGAGGTATATCACCATTTGACCAACTTTTGACTTAGGCCCCACCACAGTCCGATGGCTCCCCAGCATGCCCAAAAAGTATTGTGGGCCTTCTTTACCTTACAATCCATATGCTTTTTCCAGCTCAGCCCAGCATCCAGGATAACACCTGGATATTTAACTGTTTCAAATAACTTCAGTTTCTTCCCAAACAGAAGGGGCTCTAACAACCTTGGCAGCCCCCTCCTCCTTGTGAAGATCACTATTTCAGTCTTGTAAGAGTTAACAGACCAGTCCTTTTCCTTACATCATTCCTCTAGGGTATGCATGGAGCCCTATATGAGCTCTCAGACAGTACTCAGGAATTTTCCACTTGCTACAAGGCATATATCATCAGCATACCTTCAGCGTGTATCCCTCCCCTATTGAGTCTGTTCTTCAGATCATCTACCATCAGATACCACAAAGTGGATGACAAAACTCTCCCTTGTGGGCAGCTCTGGGACACTGATGCTCTCAGGTCTCACTCCCCAGAGCCACCACAACCTGACAGCCTTCCAAAGAGGTCATGACCCAATCCATAACCACTGGAACGACTCCTCTACTCTCTGGACACTTCCTAATGGTTCCTAAAGTCATATGATTAAGGGCACCCTCAATAACAATGAAAACTGCCATGTCCAGTTCTCCACAGTCCAGCATTCCTTCCAGTCTTACCAAGAACTGATGGAGCACCGTTTCCATGGATTTACTTGGCCAATACTCATACCGATGAGGATGTATGGGTCTTTCAACCAGTACCCAATCCCTATCCATCAATCCTTCAAGAGCTTTCAACAAGAAGGATGTTGTTAGACTGATAGTGCTAAAATCTTAGACTTGCAGGATTGCGTACCTGGCTTAGATATAAACACCACTTTGGTTGGCCTCCAGAAATGAAAAACACGCCCCATAACAAGGCAGGCCCTGAAGATCTTCACCAGATGAGGACAAACAATCCCTCAGCTCTTCTGCAGGAGTGCTGGGAAGATCCCATCCTCACCCTTGCTTTTATAGGCCTCAAAAGAAAAAACAGCCCATTTAAGCATTTTAAAAGCCACAATCTTGGAGGCCACTTGGAGGTCTTCATGCAAAGGCCTGAATGTCTCAACTCAGGTTGGTTCTTGATCCATAATACAGGTCCCTGGGAAGTGGGTCTCAAGTAAGAGCCTCACGTTTTCCCCTCCAATTGCATCATTTATTTCATAACACCAGGGTGGTCATGAAAATCCCCACAGGACCACTCCAGGTCCTCCGCATTCCTTAGCTTGATCTAGTGTCCAGTCTTAAGCCTGCAATTCAGATCCCCTCTAAAATAATCATAATTGATCTTCCTAGAGTTTTATGAACCAGTGGTCCTTTCCTTTTTCCTGAAGATCAAAGTGGATATGTCTATGATTGGATAAGGAAGGTTCCAAACAAATCCTCCAATTTTTAACTTCCTCTAAGATCTCGAAAGACACTAGTGACAAATCTAGGATTTCTGCCCTTTGATAGTCCTCACAAAAGTCAGAAACACGCCCTTGGTTCAAGATCTCAAGACCTGTTGTGTTCAAATACTTAAGCATTGCCTTTCCCTTCTATTGATGTTTGCACTACCCCAAACTTTAAGGTGAGCATTGGAGTCAAAGCTAATCAATAGGTTGAGGTTTCTATCTTTGCAGTATAACACAAGATTTCTGAACTCCTGATGAGGGCAACATTCCTCAGAGTCATAAAGGAAATAGGCCAAGCAGACTACCACCTGCTGTGGCAGTCTGCCTTCCTCATACCTCACTAGATCCGCCACCAAACCTTTCATGAGGAAGCCTGGCAGAGCCCAAGTGTTACTGAGCCTTGTCAAGACACATGCTCTGGGTTTTACATCAGATGGAGCACTGAAAATAAGAAAGGCCTTTATATTTAGTCCCATAATATGGTCCTACTGAAGTCAGGGTTTTTGTATTATGATGGCATAAATCTTGCCTCATTACACTGCTACTTAGAGCTTTTGAGGCATTAATGCTGTGTTGTAAGTTAGCCTGAATAAATAAATTCATTGCAGCCTAACTCACCCCACTTACTTACTCTGCAGAGTAGGGTCCCCTTTCGAGGGCCTCAGCCACTACGCTTTTAGCTATATTACTCCTGGAGTCCCTATATGTGTCTTCAGGTTTTGGAGACAGGGCCTGGTTCTCCATATTTCTGGGAGTTACAGTTCCTGTCTTGATTGCTATAGTCTTGGTGACAGGGTCCCCTTTTGAGGCCCCAGGCACCTCAAATTAATTGTTAGCGCTCTTGGAGTTCCCTGTTGAGGAGCCCTCTGGTTTGGCAGAACTAGAAAACTCTATAATTCCCATGTTTAGCTAGGGATATCTCAGGTCTGAATAAGGCAGAGCCCTACATGCCTGAGTAAGACCAAATACTCTGAAAGGCCATCAGGTATCTCAGAGGCTCCATTAACGACACATCTCCCATGTGCCATGCACCCCTTTGGCATGGGTCACATAAAACATTGGGGTGGGGAGTTGATTCATGGTCTCTTTAATTATTCAGAGACAGGTCTGTTGATAGTCAGCCAACACTGCTGGTCAGGTCTCAGCTATCCACCACCTGCCAACACATCCAGTACCCACTCAAGGTGCAGTTTTAAGGGCTTGCAGGCAGTTAGGCCACTCTATAGGCCCATACTGCAGATGCTTTGTGATTTAGTTCTTTATAAACTTAGTCTCTCCTTCAGATAATCCTGGATCTGCCACTGATCAGGATGTAATGAAAAAAACTATTTAAAGCCTAAATTTCACAGTGCTCATTGTTAAATATACAGGGTGGTCCAAAAAAGTGTATACTGTTTGATCATCAATAACTTTGTGATAAATTGAGGTACAAGGCTCAATTTGGTGAATATTTAGCTTACTGTTCATCCTATTGAAGTTGCTTAAGGTGTTTGAAGCAGCACCATCAGCAGTCAAACAGACTCAATGCTGCCAAGCTTTGCCATAAACAACTGCTGTAACATGCCCATTGGAATTTCTGCATGAGATTAATTAACGTTTTTGCACAGTGCAGCCAGGATAGATGGCTTTGCCCAATACATAACATCATTTTAGGGTCCCCTGAGATATAAGTCTAGAGGTGTTAGGTCTGAGGACTGTGCTGGATATTTGACAGGGCCCCTTCTGTCTATCCATTGTCCAGAGAGAGTTTCATAATGATACTCTTTGACATCTCAATGGTAGTGAGATTGGGCACCATCTTGCTGCAGATAAAATCCCTGTTCCCTGTACAACTCTTGCATTGCAGGTAAAATTGATGTCTATAGATTTATTAGATAAATCCCACTGGTAACATTTCCTTCAAACAAGAGTGGTCCAAACAACCTCTGAGGGGTCAACCCACACATCCTACATTAGGTCTTGGTAAATTAACAGCTATGTTCACATGTAAGTGCAAATTTACAGGGATCCAGTATAAGCACTTATGTTGGTTCTCAGTTCTGTTCAGCTGAAGTGTGCTTCATCTGACCAGAAAATCTTTCTACTAAAGCTCCATCCTTGCGCATCATGTCTTCAAACCATTAATAGTATTCAATTCATCACTCTGGTTCACCCTCAGGCATTTCATGCAGCAATCTCAGGATGTACACTTTCAACTTTTGATTCTTAAAAATTTGCTGGACACTTGATGGATTTATTCCAGATTTATGAGAACACTATTTCACAGACTTATGGTGAATATGTAAATTGTTGTAACACAGCAGCTGAGTTTGCGGGACTTGTTGTTACAGGTCACCCAGGTAATCCTTTGTGCACATGCTGCATAGTACCGTTGGCTTCTAGTTTGTCACAAATATGCCCAAAAGTGAGATGTGTCATTGGCTGTGGACAACACTCCTGTCTCCATTGTCACTGTGCTGTAGACTTGCTTTCAAATTTGAAGTACTACTTCAAAAACACCTTCCTTTCTTTGAATGATAACCTTGCAGTCACCATTTTGCATCACTGCTCATGTCACCTAAACAAACAAAACAAATGTTACCAACTCCTGGTCACCTAAATTCTAGATGCTAAGTACACCTTCACCAAATTTGAGACTTATATCTCAATTCATTACATGGATATTGATGATCAAACAGTCTATATTCTTTGGACTACTTTGCATGTATACATGGTGTATAGAAAAAACAGCGACAATGCTTAGTACACTGGGCGGCACATTAAAGTGAACAGTTTTTAAGAGGAACCCATGTCCAGAAATACATGGTTTGCACACTATGGGGTGTTGAATTTTATGAATGGTTCAGATATGTTGATGGGTGTATGTTTCACATATCGTTAAGAAACCCAACAATAACATCACACTGTGCACAAAAGTACAAAAGGAGTTTAAACTGTTGATCTCCTACTTGAATGCAGAGCATACATCGGCGGTGTAGAGACAGACACACAGGGTCAAATAAGTGTGGCTGTGTGCTCAGTATTTGAGTCACAGCATGAATTCATATGATAAGGTCCTCCTCTGATGTTACCAGGATAGTATAAACCATAGTCATAGTTACCAAAAAAATCAAGAGGTATAACATCAGGTGACCATGGTGGCCATGGCAGAGGTCTCCCTCTACCAATCCATGTCTGTTGGGAAACCTTTCTGCATACAATTGTGCAGCAGGTCTGCCCTTGCCATCAACTCTGCTTTATGCAAGTAGCATATCAGTAATTTTGATATTTGCGTACTGGTGCATGTAATGCTGTCAACAATGTTACACAACACAAACTAGCCCATTAGGATGTGAACCTTGGACTATGGGTGGATGTAGTGTGTGCGCAAGTAAGTTAAGGCTCAGTTCGTCCATCCACATTATGCTTAGGGCAAAAGATTTGTATAACTACATTAGGAAACCAACAACATACCAATGAAACCTTGACGACCCACACATCCAAACCATGTATTTCCAGACCTGAGTCTCTTGAAAAATATTCACTTTAATGTCCCGCCCAACATACTAAGTATTGTCAGTGTTTTTTCTATACTTTCTGTATATAACTGAATAGACTAACCAAGCTATATAGTGGATGAGTTTTATTTTCGCCTTTCTTTATAGATGATGAGTCAATTTACAAGTATCTCATTTGTGAATAATTGGTGGATACTTTCTTTTGCAGACATGGCCAAGCAGAGACTGCTCAGTATTGTGGCAGGATTATGGAAAAGCTCATGGAGGAAGCACAAATAAAGGAAGACATTATATGTAATCCATATCTTATCAAATTAACATTCTATGCAGAAGAGTCAGAGGAATTCTTAATTCAAGGGCAGTGTATGAAGACCCTTAAAGTAAGCATTTCAACTCTTACAGCACAACAATATATCAGTTAGAATTAGGTATGCATTTAGTGAGCTATCTAATTTTACTTACAGGTCTGTATAATATATTTTGTAAATAAAACATAGTATCTTAACTTTCGGAAAATACAGAGTAATCAGATATGCTTTACCCCAAAACAAGTGGTTTCTCTCAATGGGTGAGCTCTCCACTTATTCATTGCTCATTGGAGGGAGTAGTATGCCTGCCTGCTTACTGTCATATTTCAGTTGTCAGGTGGGTGTCTGAGTGTGGGTGTGTGTAAGTTTTGTTCTATTCTAAGTTCTACAGTACATAAAGTGAATTATGGCTTGTGCATTTTCAGCAGCACAGCATGCCTTTATGTACAATTACATTATGTTAACTCAGCTTGTGAATTTCAAAGATAATTTCAAGAAAGAAGAGGAGCAGATGAAATCATTTTTGTGATTACTCATAGGGTTTGTTTTAATCTTCTGTTGGGCACAATGTATGAGATACCTTTTCCACCTTTTTCAACATGCAAATATAGCTGTTTATGCAAAGTGGTTGCAACCAATTATATTTCTTAAAACACAATGCAGCGCTTCCTGGTTCATTACTGGCAAACTGTCTGGTTTTTTTCTTTCTTTTTTTTTTTTTTTTATTTCATTATGAAGCAAATGTATCTGTGAGATACATTGTGCCCAATCACATACTTCATTGATTCTGTAGCTTTCTTTTCTATTTGCCATGTTTTTATGTAAACAATGTCAAAGAAGCAAGAAGTGTTCAGTGTGTGTAACTCAACTTACAGATACCCTGACAAAACTGAAGCTAATAATTAACATTTTCTTGATGATGAAAATATGATGGAAGCCCACGAAGAGGATACTCATTCCTTTCAAAACAACATGGAAAGATATATACACCACAGATGCTTATCCTCAGTTTGCTGGAAAAGATGGGGTCACTAAATGAAAGAGAATGGGACCTTTGCAGCAGAGAAGAACAAGATCACAGAATTTGCTTAATCATTGCCTGGAGTTAAGGGTCAAGCTAGAGATACTAGTACACCTATAGATTCATGGAGTTGTCTTATGATATGTTAGATATGAACATCATACATACTAAACCAGTACAATGAGTTTATAAAAACAAATTCAGCCATGAAAGAGATTCATTTGACAACAAAAGCAGAGGTTAAAGCATTCATTGGACTTCTGTATTTGTTAGGAGTCCTATGCAGTGGTAGACTATCTTTAGAAGAGCTATGTGGTACAGATGGAGATGGCATAGAGATATTTCAATTCATAATGAATTTGAAGCATTTCAAGTGCCTTCTTCGCTGCCTTTGATTTGGTGATAGTTCTTTCCACAAAGAAAGAAATTGGATCATCTTGTAGCAATGAAAGGCATTTTCACAGCATTTATCAGCAACTGCCAGAAATGCTAGTCACTGGTATAAAATGTCTCAGTCAATGAAATGCTGGTAGGCTTTACATGGAGATGCAGTTTTGGATAGTCTATTCCATCCAAGCTCAATAAATGTGGAATAAAACATAGATTTTATTTTTTGACTGATGCCAAAGTATTCTACTGTCATAATCTTGAAATTTATGCCAGGAAGCAGTCTAATGGACCATTCTACATTAGCATCAAGCCCTCAGACATTGTGAAATGATTTGTACAATCAATTTACAGAAGTGGAAGAAATATCACTGCAGATAAATGTTCAGTGGCTATAATTTGGCGAAAGATCTGTAGAAAAGAGAGATTGACCTTTGTGGGAACACTGAAGAAAAATAAGTCACAGATTCCAGTGTAGTTTGTTAATATAAAAGGCAGACTTCAGCATTCAGTATGATTGCATTTAGAGAAGGGGCTACCCTTGTTTCCTACATTCCTAAGAATGGCAAGAATATCCTTGTGATATACAGTCAACGTTTTGACAATACCATTGATCAAAACCTGGTGAAAAGCAGAAGTCAGGGGTAATAAGGTAAAATCTGGTGAATGTGGCAGGCAAAATGTGTGATACATATGATGATACTAGAAAGCTTTGAAGATTGACTTGGGTGGTATTTTTTACTATGTTGAACATATCTGCACTGAAATTTCAAATTGTCTTCCTGGGCAATGGAAGTGAAATAAACAGCAGGAGGCTATTCTTGAAAAAGTTATCCCAAGAGCTATTCTTTGATAAGCTGTCTAAAAGGAGCCTGCTTATGAAGGGAATAAATACTACACTTCAGAAAAGTCATAAAAAATTTGTCTTACAGAAATCAACGAGTTTTCTACTGGCCCTCAGAAAATAAATACAAACTTTGTAAGAGCTGCTAATTAGAATAAAAAAAGAAGAGTCTTTTAAGATAAAGCTGCAAGAAATAAGAAATGTACTATTGTTTGGAGCATGCTAGGTAGATTTGCAAGAAGTGTCCAGAAAATTTGCTTTAAAATCTCTTAAGTAGAAATATACTGAAATAGTTAAAATACTTTGTTAATTGTAATGATGTTCATAAAATTCAAAAGAACTGATGATGTTTATTGTTTACCCACATGTTTGCAATATAACATTATTACCCTTTGCCATTTTGTATGATAGTAGTATTAGTTTATTTTCTGCAATTTATGCAACTTATGTTTTTGAAACATATGATGATGTACTGTAATGTTATGTAACATAAAATATGAAATACTAAAGTATAAATAAAACGTATTGCACCTCAAAGAGGATAAATAAACCCTTTAAGAATTGAAAAACTTACTAAAGATAAAGTCAAACGTAAATGAGGAAATAATACTTAACAAAAAACAAAAATACATATATCAAAAGTATTATTAGTCTACTACAGCTAGCATTTAAATATAAACCAGTTGGAATATATAGAGATTGATTCAGAATGCATGTTACAAACTGCCATATAATGCAGATCCATGCAACTGAAAAATAAAATTAAAAAAAAAGAAGGAAAGAAAGAAGGAGGGAGGGAGGGAGAAAGAGACAGAAGGAAGAAAGAAAGAAATGAAGAAAGAAAGGAACAAACAAAGAAAGAACGAAGAAAAGAGAAAGGAAGGAAAGGGAGGGAGGAAGAAAGGAAGGGAGGGAGAGAGAGAAAGAAAGAAAAATCTGAGCATCTAGAATGCTTTGGTGCCAGAGATAACAAGGAATTAAAGACACTGACTATAAGTGGTGTAGGAGTTAATGCGTACCACACATGTGAGTAGCACAGAGCATTCCTACATACAGTCAGCACAGAAAGTGTTCGTACACTACTAAAGGTTTAAGGAAAATTTATATACTGATGAGTATTTAAGTGGTAATTGAAATTTATTGAATCAAAAGATGGCATCGTCAGCAAGAATTTGTATTGTATATAAAAACAGCAAAAATCCATGAACCAAAGGTGACTTCCATAAAAATAAACTTAACTTGCAAATTTCTCAGCCACAAAAAGTAATCATGCACTCACAAAGCAATACATAGTACTACAAAAATGTTGGTTTTCACCACTTTATAGGGTACCCTTTACCTTAATTATGGCATCTAGCCTTCTTGGTAGAGAATGAACAATTTTTTTAATCTCCATATTTGGTAGTTAGTTCCATTCCTCCACAAGAGCTTCTTTGTTGCTTCTTTGTTGTAAATTGCCCTTTTTCTTATGCATTTCCCCAGGGAGTTCCACATTTCTACAATAGGGTTAATATCTGGAGACTGGGAAAGGGTATGAAGCTGTTTTAGAACATTATATAATATCTATAATTGCATATTAAGTGCAGTATGATTTGGAGCATTATCCTGCATAAACATCCAGTCTTCTTGGAGGCCCTCCACATTGGTACACAACTCTTGCTTATGAATGTCCAAGTGATCCATTGATCTATCATCTATCTATGATCCATTATCCCCTTAATAATATGCATTTGTCGACATCTGATGCACTCATGCAACCCCAGACAAGGACGGATCTTCAGCCATGCTTCACTGTGGAAATGAGACTTTTTTGGCTCCAATTTCATTTTTTTCCCCCACACTTTGTGACTGCAGTCCAAACCAAACATTTTGAATAGGCTCTCATCTATCCATACCACTTTCTCCCAAAAGTCAATAACCTTATCACTATACCTACGAGTGCATTCTAGGCATTTTTTCCTCTTCTGTGGGCTGACATATAGAGCTTCTTACATGCTATTCTTTCATTGTACCCTTTGTTATTGTAAATAGCTCTCATAGTGTTTGCTCAAACATTAATTCCTGTCCTATGCAACTCAGCAACAATCTGGGGAGCAGCTATTTATGGATCCCTTTAAATGCAGTGAAGAATAGTGTTCTTAACGTTAGCCATGAAGATTTTAGGTCAGCCACTTTTGAGTGTATTTATGACTGGCTCCTACCCTGTCATGATGGATTGAATGATATATGCATGCTTTTCTTGAGAGACAGAAATGGTTTTTTTATGAATTGATTTTGCTCCATGCAATGAAGAGACAAGTTACTTGTACAAAAAAAATATATAGGTTATACAAACACAGGTTATATCTATTCAAGAAAACTGCTACATTGAAGCATTCTCAGATATATTACAATGACACATTTTTTGCAGAGTTTTTGCTTATACAAGAACCACATACAATTTTTTTGCATGTCAAACAGCTGTCTTTGGTTTTGTGTTTCTTACATAACCTTATTTGACATGCCTTGCATTTAGCAGCCTTAGGTGTCCCCTCAGTGATGGTAACAGTAGTTGATGTGGGGCAAATTTGTGTATAGCATAGTCTATTCTTCCAATAATTTTCATCATGAAAGACTGTCTAAACATTGTAAAGCCAGTTATTAGTTTATACAAAGTATGAGCATTGATCATTGCTAGGTCTAGAATGTTATATAACACATGAATGGGCCAGCATCTCATCATGGCTTTAACACTGTATTTGTGAGACATCTGATCTATAACTTCTACACTGCGTTTGGTATCATTGTAAAAGCTGATTGTTTCAAGGTTTTCTTGGAAGAGTCGTCTATTGTCACACTGGAATGCATAGTGCTAAGAATAAGACATTTTTCATTACCTTCTCTTGGTAAGATGTCAGAGTAATACCATCAGTTTTGTAAATAATGCTTGAATGAAGTACATCTTGGCCCTTTTTCACAGAGGAAGGCACTTCCTGTCCAACGCTAATCAAAGTACCAACAATGCTTGTGCTACTTGTTTGCAGTTCTCTTGCCAATTCGATAGATGTGAAAGAATTATCAGTTGTTACATTTTATGCCATTCCTAAAAAGGTGTCCATCAGAAGTGGGGGTAATATGTTCTCCCAGACTGCTATTTGCAGGTCTAGTTTTATCTTTTGCTGGGTACAGAAATCCATTTAGAATGTACCACACTTTAGCATTGGAAAGGAACTAGTATTTCAAGCTGTACTTATCAGACTTGTTACTCATGTACTGAGTGAAAGGGCATTGACATTTCAACAGAAATAGCTGTTCATCCACTGTCAGAAATTCAGATGGCCTGTAACATGCAATGCAATTGTCAATGAATTTGGTCCAGATATCAGAGGCCAAACAAAACTTGTCTGTTTCTTTACATTGCTGATGTGAAACTCAGATACCAAATCAAAGAAACCATATGATTTCTAGAAATCTGTTTCTTGCCATTGTTTGAAACAGGGAGGTCCTCATTCATGATTCCAAAAATCTCATCAGTAATAGAAAGCTTTCACCATATTCTCCTCAAGGCAGGGCCAACTCCAGGATTTTTGCCACCATATGCAATTATTCCAAGTGTCCCCCCTCACATTTTCAGACATAACTAATTTTTATCCACGATGTCAGTCCTCCATGGCTACTTACTCTCACATCTTTATATTACATAAATGAATGGAAAATCATGACACCCACCACACATAGTATGTTTCAACAATGATCAGCAGTTGGAATTGCATCCATGGTATCCAACCATGGCGCTTCACTTTTCACCAGTTTCATAACAAAATATCTCCAGAATGTTACTAGTTTTTAAGCATGATTTGCAATTCCATTATATTTTCACATATCTTCTTCATATTTTAGGATTTTGCCACACCTAAAATCTGCTGCCCTGAGCAGTGCCATGGCTTGACCCGCCACTCAAGCCATCCCTGCCGCAAGGGTACAGTACAGCTATGAATGACTCCCAAGGTCATGGGTTGAAACCTGGTGGAGGGAAATGGATTTTTTCTGGCATAAAAATCCTTAGCATGACTTCCTCCATAAGGGAAATAAAGCCATTGGTCCTGTGTCATAGATTTACAACACGTGAAAGAATATCAAGTCTAATAAAAAGGCCTCTGAGCAAAATTTCTGGTCTTTCCTACCAAATATTGAATGGGACGCTAAGAACTGTAGTGGTTAAAGAGGTCAATAAGAACTTGATTTAATTGGCTAAAAATGATTTTAACTCTTTTTAAGTACAAAGTCTAGAAATTATCATTCAGCACAATGCATGCTTCTGTTTCAGTGCATTTTTTCATCAGATAACATAGATTCACTATTGAATAACCAAAGTGCACTGGCTGGGGATTTTTCCAGGACATAGTGTTTTGTAGGTCCTGTGGGACCAAAAACAATATGAATAACATTTTGCTGGCCTCTCCTATCTGCAGAGTTTTTAGGTGCAACGCATGTCCATTGCATGCCATAGTGCCATATTCTTGGTCACAGATGTCTGGTCTTCTTTCAGCACTGTGTGCTGTATTACCTGACATTTTTTGAGAAAGTCCACAATGTTATGTTTTACATACATACTATAGCATAATTATTTGAGCTTTCCACTTACCATCTTCATCAGCTGTGTGATCTGGGGATACCTTCAGGGAATCATTATCACTAACATTCTGAGAAGGTGTATTTATCAGAATTTTCACTTTTTTTAGTGCACTGTCAACCAGATTCATCCATTTCAGATTGCATTGGTAATACATTCTGAAGAGCTTCCAGAATTTCAGCTTCAGAAAGGCCACAGTTGTGAAAGGGATGCATTGTGTGCTTATAAACAGTCTGTCCCACTATGAATGTCAAGAGAGAGCTTAACTACAACATGAAAGCTATGTGAAAATGAAAAGCTAAGCAAAACTTTATACATGGATACAAGAGCTGACAGTGACTCATACACACTACACTACACTGAGTTAGAAACATGTTTATTGTGCAGTGATGATTATTGCGGGTCCTAACTATGCAATATGCATTGTAAGAAACATGGGTAAGGAAACGGTCAATTGACCACCCCCTGGGACCAATGGTAAATTTCCTATTATTTTTAAAAGTTATGCTTAAAATGCAAAACAAATATTGGTTAGCCAAATATCCTTGAAAGGGAATAAAAGTCACAAAACCATAGAAAAATACTTCTAAAAAGAATGACAATATGATCTTTCAAAAACCAAACGTTCTGTTAAAAATAATAGATAAACATTAATGTAACAGGTTTAAGAACGTGATCTAAACCAATATTTATTGTATCTTGAAAACATTAATCTTTATGTTGATAGTATTTATTTAATTACATTTCAGATATGTTTTGAACACAATGGTGCAGCAAGCTTAGATATACTGGATGGGATTGAATTTATGATGGTCCTTAAACAAATGACAAAGAGTGACAACCTGATTTTGAAAGCCACGTCAATGGAAATTCTTGCACTGTTACTGTACAGTCACAGAAAGGTAAGAATTAGCCATATAAGGTTCCTATATTATAACCAAAAAACATAAAATCAAAAAGAAAGCTTTAACAAGCTATGGTAAAGTTTAAATAAACCTCACTGATTTCTATGTCATTCACTTACCTGGAAGAGCCTAACATAAAATATATAAACAAAACTATTTTCATTGAAAGACGCTCAGTACAGAGATATGGAATATATGATGCATTCCTTTACTGAGTTTTGTGTAAACTTACTGTAGAATACAGTGTAGTACAGTATTTGGCACCAATAATTCATTGGCAAACATACCGCTTTTTCTAAATTAAATTCTAGTAACGTTGTTTTGAAGTAAGTGCATATTTCATATTCTTAAAGGTAAAACTTTGGCTATAGTTTCCTTAGTCTCTACTAAATAGTCATACAAGGAATGCATGTATCACATGAAAATATTATTAAATGTGAATTATGGCTTTATTGTATCTTTTTTATTATGATACCTCAGATAAGTTAGTTTGAAATCTAACTTAATGGCGTGGATGAAATCCCTTAAAGACTAACTCAATAAAACCTGCTTAGTTGCTAGGTACGATTTTGTTATGTTTGTTTGCATTGTGTTTTCTGTTCACTGATTGCATTGCAACTTTCTGGTCAGTTAGTTTGTGACAGTTCAAGCAATAAGTCGTAAATGGAAGATGGAGTTTACTAATGCAGAAAAAGCTGACATGCTCATGATGTATGGAGAGTGTAAAAAAAATGCAGTTCATTCCTGTATGGTGTATGCGGAAACGTATCCCAATAGACGCCAACCATCTCGGCAATTATTTATCAACCTCTTCATCCAATTACATGAAAATTTTACTGTAACGCCTAGAAAACGTAACATAAACAAACAAGTGCCTGGAGAAGAGTCAGAAATTAATGTTTTGGCTGCCATTGCAGTAGATCCGCAAATTAGTTCCCATGCAATCGCACGTGAAAGTGGCATAAGTCAGACAAGTATACTGTGCATTCTTCAGTGATATAGGTTCCATCCCTATCACATCTCTCTGCATCAAGAGCTACATGAAAATGATTTAGAGAATTGTGTTAACTTTTGTACATGGGCATTAAGACATGATACTCCAGATTCATCATGTATCTTGTTTAGTGATGAGGCAACATTTACTAATCATGGCCAGCTATACCGCAGAAATATGCACTATTGGTCTGTTGACAATCCCCGTTGGCTTCATCAGCGTCCATGGAGTTTAACCGTGTGTTGTGGGATAGTGAACCATCAGCTCATAGGCCCTTTGTTCATAGAAGGAACAATGAACTTGACAAGTATCACAGCCTGCTGACAGACCATCTGTCACAGATGCTAGAAGATGTTCCTTTGCAGACTAGGAGGAACCTGTGGTATCAACATGATGGCTGTCCAGCCCATAGTGCACGAAGTACTACAGCTTGTCTTAACGGATTGTTTCCAAATCGTTGGATTGGACACAGAGGACCTGTACCTTGGCCGGCCAGTTCACCAGATCTGACCCCTTTAGACTTTTTTCTGTGAGGAAGGCTGAAAGACACTGTCTACAAGGATGTACCAGCTACACCAGATGATATGAAACGATGTATTACCTCTGCCTGCTCTGAAATTCCCGCTGAAATGCTGCTAGAATGTGTGCAGCAGTCTTTCTATAGCAGACTAGAAGCGTGTATTGAAGCTGTCAGTGGTCATTTTGAGCACAACCTTTGAAGGGCTATGTTCTCTTTACTTGTAAGAATCCACAGAAGTATTGTAATTCCCTTTTGTTTTTCTTTAGTTTGTGCTACCACAGGTTGTACAAGTGTCGGTGTGTAAAAGTTTCAAAATAAGATTTCTCATAAACCACTTGCACGAGAATTTTGCAACAAATGCCACTGACATTCTAATTTATCCTACCTTTATTCTATTGATGTAACTAGGCATTGTTCCATTTAAAAAATTGTATGTTTGCTCAAAAAATACACTTTCTCAGTATTATTAAAATTTGTTTATAAGCTAAATATATGAGCCCCTGACTACCAATCAATGATGTGAAAACTGCACTTAAATAGCACTTTCCATTTCCAAAATATTTGTGGTGTAAGTTTTATGTGATTCACCCTGTATAGTGAACATTACCTGGCCACATAATCAAAAAACTGTGAGTACTATTGTAAGGATTTATATTAAGTATTAAAGCCTTGCATGCTGTTGTATAAACTTTATACTATATCACGAATCATTCTTCCAGCAAAACTAGAAGTTCACAAAAACAAAATGTTATAGTACAAAAATTATATCTACACTTATCAACACTTCAACGAATACATTTGGGATGTAATTCAGTGTCTTTCCAAGAGTAATAAACTAGATAAGATACTATCATGCATTTTGGATTCTTTATTCAAATGGTAAACATCTGTAAAACACTGATGTAGTAAGTTGATTGAGGACAAATATTACATCATGCACACATATAATTACTACGAAAAAGCTTTTGAAGTATATTTACCTAAAACTCTATTCTACAGCTCTGCTAGTGTTCAATATTTATAATTACCTATTACAAAAAATGTGCCAATACTCTTAAATAGCCCTCTGGTAACTTTGATAGTTTTTTAACTTTTGTGAAGCTATGTATACCACTCACATCACATTTTCATTGTTGATCAGCTTAATTAGGATGCTTTTATGACAGTTCTTGATGTTAAGAGGAGGATTTTTCTTGAATATTAACTTGATCATTGACAATAAAATTATACTAGGTTTTAAGCTTTATGCATGCTTCATTAATGATTTAAGCTTACCAAAGGTGCATATATTCTACAAACAACAATTTATAGTTTACATTATATTTTTATATAACAAAGAATAGAGATACTAAAGCTTGACTTTAAACTAGAGAAATACTGAGAATTTTTACCTTAAAGTGTAATTTAAGAACTGTTCTTATTTATAATTTGCTTTTACCAGATTTCTACATAGGTACCTTGTTGTATTGTTTCTAAATATTTCACTTATCTATGTTTTGTTCATTTAATTCTCATCATTTGCATTCAACTACATAAAATCTAATCCATAATACTTGGACTGACATAAATTGACTGTTTCATAGTTATCATCTTTGCAGCATTTACAACTCTTGTCTTTCAACAATGAAATTGGTAACTTTGAGAGGGTGGTGTAATGTACATATACTAATTCATATAATAAGGACATCATATAAATTTACCATAATTTATAATAATAGACATTAAAATTATTCAATTGCCTTCAAAAATTAAGTATTTAAGAATGAATTAGCGTCATCCGTATAATATTTAACTTTAACTAAACTCGCGAGACCTTACTGATTTTACAATTAAGGTATAATTTACAGGCACATATATTTCAAACTAGCATTTTATGATTTCAGCTGCGCATCAAGTTTGTCAAGGATGCAGAAGGAATGAATAATTTAATAAAAATTTTGTCAACAGAGAGCTTTCAAATTCAGAGAGCAACATTAATACTTCTGAGTGTAAGTAATATACTTTTATATAAAACCAAAATAGGTTGGAAAATATTGCATCCATATGTAATAAAATAACATCAAGGTATATAATTAAATCTATTTAAACTTTAAAAACCTTCATTAATAAATGACTAAATGTGCAAAGCAGTACAATGGCTTCCAATTAATGATTTTTCCAATATAATGCAAACCTTTATGCTTTTAGAAACCTAAAATATAGATACAATAACTGCTGTGTATCTTAAGTTAATATTGAAGCCCGACGTTGCCCCTAGGGTAAATGATTGTCACTTCTCTGATGATTTATGTGTTCAAGTAATTTCTCCTGTGAGTAAAAACATGTATTTCTTTAGAAAATTAATTCCTGCATGTAATAATAGGTTTTTGGTATATTGCAAATAGAGATTTATTTTTTTAAATACCAAAAGTTTGTATTTACTGTCTCATGAATGGTTGGATTATATATTTTAATAACAATAAGCTTAATATCTTAAGAATTAATAATTTTCTGCACATAGATAGTAGGTATTGCACAATTTCAATCTAGTCACATATAAGATGTTTTACCTTTTTCAAAAATAAATTACACGGAAACCTTTACATATAAAACTATTAACTTTCTCAATTTAAAATTGAGTTTAACAACACTTCACTTGCTCCACTTACCTTGTATTATTAACAGGTATATGTTTTGCAGGCAGTTTTCTGCATTGTTAGCTAACTTCCACTGATGGATCCAAACAGGTATTCAGGTGAGGTAGCTCTGGGGTGGGTTTTAGGAACTTGAAGGTTGGAATATCCAGAGCTATCCACCTGAACAGCTCTTTACATCTGGCAGTTGGTGCTATCTGACAATGTGGGCAACCACTTGCAAAGCATGTACAAGTTAATACTAGGTAATTGAAGCAAGTGAAGTGTTGTTAAATTCAATTTTAAATTTTAGAACAATTTATTGTTTTGAATATAATGAATATTATATTGCACAGAACTTAATTTCTTATTTAAAATAAAGTGAATACAGAAGTACTGGAATGATAATTAAGAACTGTGATAATTATGAACCTTAGCAATTTTACAAAATAGAAATGGCATTTCAGTAGCCCTGCTGGAATGTTGGTAGTGAACATTTCAAAAAATATTTCACCTAATGAATACTCGACCTGCTGCATAAAGGTGCTGATGATGATGAGATGCGGTTTAAGGGCGCTAAACAGCTAAGGTCATCAGCGCCCTTACTGCATAAAGGTGATTCCCTTTTTGACATTATATTGAAAATAAGCAAACTTGATTATAAACTGGAAAGATAGAAACAGGCTGAAAAATTCAATGCTATAGTCTGCAATTTGACCCATGGCCTAACATGCCACTGTTCTAACCAACTAAGCGATCATGACAACATGGCAGAATGACAATAAATCCCTTAACTGAATCATATTTTTCCTGGTAAACAATACCTCTTGGTTGAGAACACTTGTGGTTTACTGGGAAAAATGAGAGTCAGTTGGGGAATTTAATGTTGTACTACCATGTTGCCTTTGTAGTTCAATTAGTTGGAGCAGCTGCATGATAAGCCATAGATCTGTAATTCAAATGCTGGCTAAGGCATTGAATTTTTCATTCTGATTGTACATTTTGAGGCGGACTTCGCGTCGTCATCACTCTCGGCTGCTTAGTCGGTAGGTTCTCGTTGCTCACCTCATATCTTATGTGTAACGATGTCTGAATATTCAGGAAATAGGCTAGGTAATCTCAGGGTTTTTTGTGAGAATTGCGAAGAATCCTCAGTGTCCAACAAGGAATGCGACGACATTTAATCTTCAGCACTATTTATTTCGTTTATTATCACCACATTAGTAAAATTTATATAGTACCAGAATTCTGGGAAGTTATTACATAGTTTATCGGAACCACTAATCAAGTATGAGTTTCTTAATCAGAATATCCTTTCCACGCGATAACTATTTAATTCCAGATATCTCATGTCGCTCTTTCTTCTCGCGGAGACGTTTTCTCTAGCACGTCTCACACACGCCGATCATTTTCACCAAGTCCTCTTTCTTTCGTTTCTCTCCACTCGCGTCCCCCCTAACATCTAGGTTTCGGGTCTTTTAGTTTAAATTCTATTGGCTACCTTCAAATTGTATTCGTTGGTTTTCTCTACCGCATGTGTATTTTCCGTAGGGTTTGGGACAACAACCCTGTCCTTGACATGCTTTCTTCAGCTAAGTACAAAATACATCTCACCCTCGCCTTACCGTGACTGATCCCCCCTAAAACTCTCCAGAATTCTGTTTCTTTTTATTCCATACCTCTTTATAGTTAATTTATAATATTAGTGAATACTTTATGGAAAACGGGAATATTTCCCGTTACAATTTCCAATTTAATACTACACACTGCATCTATTATTTATCACTGATTATGAACTGTTGAATATTCTGAATCTAAAGTGTACTCTACTAGTGAGGTTCCATGTGCCATATTTTTATGTTTCCAGAACTAGAATAAATCACATTTTCGCAGCTATGCTTACAAGCATTTGTTTCCCAAATAAGAGTTTTACTTTTTCCCTATATTATAATTATCACAGAAAGGTTGATAATTACAGTCATTTACTTTATTGAAGTCCTGCAGATGCAGATACTTGGAATCCAATATTGGGGTATGGTTCTGATACAGACATTTTGGAACACACTGGTTTGATTTTTGACTTACAAGAAGTAGTTCTCACATCGCAAAGTAATTCAGGTGAAAACTGATGCTTCATCTGGAAGATAAATTAGCTGTTGTGTGTATGTCTGTTACCGTAGGATCATCAATGTTTCTTCCTGGTCATATAGAGGGTAGATTTTCCCTCAGTGAACTGATTTTCAGTTCAACATATGGGTACGTTAGGGTAATATGAGAGCATATGTCTGAAATGGGCACATTCCATATATCGGAGTTCAGTGATCTGAGCGAACAGCACCTGTAGTGAGTGTTTACCTAACTGTATAACATGCCTTAGATGAGCATTTGCCCTGGAGATAGCTCGTCTGTGCATAAGAGTCCACAAGATACGGTAAGTACAACTTCTCTATTGCTATTTTATTAACTCACGTTTGAAAATGTATAATGACTATATTAATATATTAATCAGCTTGGAATATGCATAATATGATAGCCACATAAGTGCATTTTAACGTGTGTTTATGGTTTACTTCAAAAATGTATTACATGATTGCTAGGTGGCAGTGTAATGTACTTGACCACCTCGGCAAAGATGAGCAGAGGTGCTTATGCTAATCTGACATATGGATCTAGTTGTCACTGGGGATCCCAATTTCCCCATTCTAATGCTACACCTAGAGCATCAAATGAACTTTAATTATAAAACAATTCACTAGCTTTAAAAAAATCCTAGCTTTAAACAAATTTTTATGTAGTCCATCTATTACATTTTAATTAATTAGGAGAAAAATAGTAATGTGCATGAAATAAATTGTTTCGTATTTATGTAATGAATTCCTACAAAATTCCTACATCCATCACTCGCCGTAGTTCACGCTGAGAAATTTCCTGGCAGATATTTTGTTTTAATTCTTCCAGGATGTGTAGGTTTGTCTTGTACACTTTATGTTTTAAGTTACCCCGGAGGGGTATTTTATGAACAATATTACCGGCTGCGCGGTGTTTTTCTATTGGGCGTGTGGAAATATGATAAAAACATAACGCACTGTTACTATAAACAAATTCACGCTGTTGTGGCTTTGCTGTGCAGTGTGAAGTGCAGTTTTGAGTTGACAGTGATGTGATGAAGTTCAGTTATTACGAGTTATTTATTATTTTGTCCTGTACTTAGTCACAAAGTATATTATGGCTCAGTATATGTTTTCTACTGCAAAGCGTGTATTTATTTATGATTCGTATGTGTTAACTGGGTGAACTCGCCAAGTGAAAGTACGATTTCCATAAAGATTTCCAGGTGTAAAAGTTCCAGGCCGTACAACAATCCATGAACTTTACAGTATATTTCAGGCCACAGGAAGTGTTCAGGCTAAGAAATCTAAAATACGGCGTTCGGTTCTTTCCGAAGAAACATTAGACGACATCGGCCATCGTTTGGAAAATTCCTTCCAAAAATTCCATGATAGATAGTTTCCTAAAGAGGTGCCAAAAATGTATGGACAACGACGGTGGCCAGTTTCAACATTTCCTTTCATAAAGTTGGTAAGTAAAGCCTTTAAAGGTAGTTTTAAAAATGTTGTATGGTTTCATCCACGCCTTTCCATGATAGCGGCATGCGGCAACGAGCGCCGAGGACGCGCTCGTTGCCGCGCAGGCGGTTCGGAGTCTTTTGACTCATTCTGTATGTGCAGGAAGCGGGAAGCCAGAAGAAAGCTTCTAAGTTATTTTGTGTTCCTTGGCAAACCTTATGAACCCATCTTGAACTATTCAAGAATGGTGGTAGTACTGCTAGACCACTAGGCAGGAAAACTGTACTGAGTGACAAGCAAGAAAA
The DNA here is from genome assembly GCA_030765065.1 of Deroplatys truncata. Taxonomy (NCBI): domain Eukaryota; kingdom Metazoa; phylum Arthropoda; class Insecta; order Mantodea; family Mantidae; genus Deroplatys; species Deroplatys truncata. The sequence goes on from CM060990.1 coordinate 195,756,759, forward strand.
GGAACTGGTCAATATTTTGCTTCATATGGAGGACAGACTTTATGGATTAACTCATTCAGTACTATGTGTATTAGTATTGTGAGGTAAATTCCATTATACATCCATTTAATAGAGAAAAATTAAGAACCAGCTGGGATTGGCTCAAAGCATTTCTTAATCAGCATCCTATCTTGGCCATAAGGTATCCACAAGGCACTTCAATTCAGAAAGCCCAAGGTTTCAATAGGGCTAAAGTTGATCTCTTCTACAAAAATTTACACAGTGTTTTGTATGATGACAGTGGTAAAAGACTGATTCCTCCAAACCAGATATACAACTGCAATGAATTTGGTTGTATTGGTATGCATAATCCTCCACACATCATTTTGCAGAAAGGAAAAAGGACTGTCGGAGCTTTAACTAGTGCAGAGAAGGGGAAGAGTGTTTTAGTTTTAGTATGCACAAATACTGCTGGTCATTATATACCACCCCTGTTTCTGTTTCCTTGAGCTAGAATGAAGCCTGAGCTCTTGGACAAGGCACCTGTTGGAAGTATTGGCATAGCAACGAAAACAGGATGGTTCTTATGTGAGCCTTTTGCAGTATGGTTTGACCAACTTTTTAGAAAAAGTACAGGCCAAAAAATAAAGCAGCATCCCGTTTCTAATTCTCAATGGGCACAAGAGCCATACCAGAAACCGGAAAGTTGTATTGAAAGCTAGAGAAAACAACATGCAGATCATTTGCTTACCTTCACATTGTACACATAAATTGCAGCCATTAGATGTCGCTATCTTCAGGGTCATCAATCATCATTATGACAAAGAAATACAAACATGGATTTTAAATAACCCAGATAGAGCTGTTACTGAAAGTGATATTCCTGAATTTTTGCAGAAACGTATTCAAAAGTTACATCACTGAAGAATGCTGAATCGGGGTTCAGGAAAGCAGGAATTTAACCCTTTAATAAGAACATGTTTAGTGACAGTGATTTTCTTGGTGCAGAAGTGTCTCACGGAGCTTGTTCTGATTTCTACAGGGCTGGAGACACAATTGATGATTCTGAACCACTGTCCTACTTTGGAATTGGTATCACAAATAATTCAGAAATCCAAAACACTTCTGAAGACAAAGATCCCTAGTCTCCAATTCATGTCCAGATTACTGATAATCCTGGTCTCTCATCTGAAGATAAAGTTCCCCATTCTCCAATTCATATCCTGATTAGTGATAACCCAGGTCACTCTTCAACTCCATCTCATGTTCTCCAATCCCCTTCATCTGGTCAGCTTCCTGCTCTTTCTCCCAACTTCCTGATTTTTCACCTGTAGCCTAAACACTTTCTTTTGTGATTTAATTCAGACACCTAAATAGGAACCAAAAGAAGGACAAAATGTCAGAAGGAGGAAAGTTCAGCATCCATTTCTGGTGACAGGAACACCACACAAAAGTGTACTGGAAGAAGTGAAGAGAAACGAAGAAAGAAAGGAAAAGAAGAAACAAGAGTAGCTGCTAAAATCAAAGAAAAAGTTGAATTTTAAAACAAAAACACTGCCACAGAGACTATTGTGAAGAAACAGAAAGAATCTAAGAAGACAAAGGTTACCAAAGCAGCAATTATTAATGATGAAGAATCTGAATGCCTTTATTGCAGTGAGCTGTATTCAAACAGTGCTGAATAATGAGTTTGTTGCCAGTCATGTGGAAAATGGGCTCAGAAGAACTACAGTAACTTCAATGAAGTTAAAAGATTTTTGTTTGTGATTTTATGCATTCAATCAGTAAAAACATTTCAAAGCAATGTACTTAGACATGATTATTGACAATTTACATAAATAAATATTTTTTAATATTTATTCACACAGTAATTCCGACTTCCTACTCAGTACATTTTATGTGCTTATCTTACCCAGATGTGTTGAATAATATGAGCATGTAGATGCTCATCATACCCAGATGTGCCAGGTAATATGAGCATGTCAGACTATTATGAGCACCCCTTTTTTTGGGCGGACTTTAAGACTAAATTGTTGAAAGTACACTAAAACATGCCTCTTAGACGTTAAACAATAGCCACACAAAATTGATCAATATTTTGTCTACTTTGTTTTTAGGCTAGCGCAGGTCTTCCTTAAAGTGCTCATAATACCCTTCCTTTACGAGGAAGTCATGATTGATTACATTTACATTAAATGGATGTCTTGGCTTTGCCATTGTTATCCTTGACACACATTCTGAAAGAAGATTAATGGATGGTTTAAAGAAGTGTTTGAGAATTGATTGGACAATGCCAGCTTCCAGCATTGTGAGATCTTTTTCTAAAAATAACTGTTCAGTTTCCATTGATATCTTCTCAAAAATGTCATTCAGTGTACTTCACAGAAGTTTATTTCCATTTTGGTAATACCAATCATATACAGGGTGGTCTGAAAGTTTCTCACCCCTACTGCAGTTTTTTTACAATCAAAATTATTTGTGGTAATTGAAATACGTGTGCTTTCTTGTTGTTCTGTTGTTATTAATGTTGGCAACACTTGTCAAGGCAGCTGGCAGAACAGTTCTCATTTGCAAAGTGCTCGTAAAAAGAATGTTATGAATTTAAAATCCTATGACACAGGGTTAATTTAAACCAAAAGTTTCTTACTGGGTTGAAAAACTTACTTCCATTGTACAGATCTCAAAAGTGCATTGTTTAATCTTTGCTTACAGCAATATTCAGTATTAGCAAGGGTTAATTATCAATTATTGCAGATATCACCTTCACAGTGAGAGCATGTAAACTCCAAAATTCAATATCTTTATCAGTCTGCCATGTCAATAAAGGAAATCAGTCAAACTTTGAAACTTGACAGAAAATGGACAAGAAAGGATGATGGCAATGTTGCAGTTGCTCAAAGACATGGTAGACCAGCAAAAATTCCTCCTAAAACTAAGGACAGAGTTAGGTATATGTGCATTAATTAGGTGACAGGAATAAGAAGTATAGTGAAGAAACTAAACTTTCCTGATGATTTTCAAAACCAAAACAAGAAAGTCGGTGTGATAACTGTGAGACAATACATTAAAACTACAGAGTGGGTAAGGGTGACTTATACAGAACCAGTAAAACCTATTCATGCTGTAAGGAATATTGCAGTAAGCACTATTTACTATTGCAGATTTAGTTTTTGGATCAATCTTTTTTGTAGCAAGAAGTAAAGTTTAGCAAAAGATTGTTTGATGTTTGATTTACAGAAGACATTCCACAGGGACACATAAAACATGCATACATCTCATTCACAGATGAGAATCCAGTGGTACTGTATCCTAAGCCAAACCACCAGAACAGATGCATCAGGAACAATAGCTCTCAACAGATTTTGTCTATTCTTACTCCTAAATTCTTATAGAAATTTATCGTTGCTGGAGGCATATGTCATTACTAAGACAGAATTGCATATCATCCCCTAAAACCAAACTGTGGATGGAGAGTACTACTGATAAAAAATTCTGCCTGTGTACCAGAAAGTCATGGATGTGCTTAGACAATTTCCATGTCATTTGCCTAGGATTCTGATACAAGATATTGCAACAACAAATGCACTAACTGAAACATGGATGTCATTTGGAAGAACCTCAGTGATGTCTGGACTGATTGGCCAGGAAGCTCTCCAGACTTAAATATCATTGAGAATTTGTGGGCCATACTTCAGGACAATGTATTTAGACAACCTGGACCATGCAATAGAGAAAAACTCATTGAAAGTTTGAAGGAAGAGTGGGTATCTATTGACCAACAAACAACCATGACTTTGATATGCAATACAGCAAATGTTAAAGTGCAATAAGTTTTTTTTACATTATGCAATATTTTAGTTTCAGATTATGCTGCTAAGCCCTTTGTCCTTTTTATCAACAAAGCATTATAGACTTCAGTAATTTATTTTTCCTGTCCTTATAAGCAGATGCAGAGAATGTATTATATTTTGCCTGCTCATTATTTCTTGGAAAGGTTTTCAGCCCACTAGTTAAATTCATGTTTCTTTCCACCTATCTAGAAATGGCACTGCACTTGTGAGGATAATATTTAAATATGGATCCAATACACATCTTTATTGAACATTTTCTACAATAACGACTGAACACATTTAGCAGCAAATCAAGGCAATCCATTACTTGTTTCTTTTTTGCTGCTCTTTTCTTAAGCATGAGCTTGTAAATTCTTCCCTGCATTTATATGTACTTTTCTTTATTTTATTAAAATTGTATTTTATGATTGCCTTCTTTTAATGTTGATGTCATCAGAACCTTCATGTTCTACTGAGATATTATAAATTTCCATAGCTTCAGTTTCATCTTTTTTTCCACCACTGGAAGAGAACTATGTCATAGCCCTCTCTCCTAACCCAAGGTTTATACATACATTCACAAAGGTTTAAAATATTTAAAATAATTTCGTAACCAAAAACTCACCTTATCATAACTGGCATTTTGGAGATATATGTCGTGCCTTTGGACAAATATCCTTCCTTCTCATAACAGTTTTTATTGGTCATCAATAAATATGCATGCTTTTTTTCTGCCACATTGATAGTCCTTTAAAGAACTTATCAACAAAATTTGTGACTGCTCACATGTAATAGTTTCACATAAGTGAGATTTTCCTCCTTTAACTTGGTCTGTTTTAGTATGACAGCAGGAATATTTCATACAGCAAGCTCTCATTCTGTAGTGATAACTTCTCCTTGAGACCAGTTATAGACTACATTTTATTCCCAGTGTTCTTTGTACACATGTTCTTTGATAATTCTTTAACATAACTTTGTATCAGGACTATTAGTGACATTTATGTTATACACATCAGCTGTTAGCTTATCTGGAAAATTTGTATCCAATGTATCACTTACATTGTTTTACCAAAATGAAATTTGTAATGTTACAACCAGGTTTACAATTCAGTTTAAACAGGTTTAATAATTTTTTATAACTTGTTAGCAAATGTCTGTTAATTTCAGGAACTTCTACAGCTGTAGATAGAATATCACTGTTGTGATTATGGGTTTCAGTAATTATGTTGATTTCATCATTGTGTGCATAGCTGCTCCCAATGTACCATAATTTGATGAGAGTTTTACCTCTCTTGTTGTAAGAGCTATCAAAAGTTGATAACATATGGCAAATAGTTGATGACTTCTGGACATCAATGAAAGCCTCTGCAGACAAAACAATCATAGGGGAATTGTATCTATGTTTGCAGTTTGCAGAATATGAAACTTAATACCAATTTCATTCAAAGATTAATATCACAGAGTTCACTAAATTTAAAATTGTTTTGTAGAAGTTCCTGGTTGTTCTGATGAAAATAGTGAATAGTGGAATTTTTGGAATTAAAAATGTATATCAAGCTCTTAATAATAAACAAAATAGTAAAAACAGTTGCTTCTGTTATTGTGCAGAACTGTTTACCTTCTATATGTGTAGAATGTGGTTGTTAAGCAACTGAAGGAAAAATAAATTCAGAACATTATCACAAGATTCTACATTTAATGTAACATAAGTAAGCACAGAAAATGCATTTCTAGAATGGATTTTTGACAGCTTTACTGTTTCTTACAACAGTGATATGATTACAAGATTGCAGAAAGAAGCTAAAGGTATCTCTTCTGTGAGTTAAATTCACACGGATGCTTCACCTCTGTAAAATGAGTTCACATAAGAGCATTTTTGCACCTGCATATTTGGTTTACTACATATATATTCTATTTTGCCCTAGAACTTTGGCATACATCATCTAGATTTAAATTATTCTGAATCCAATGATACCAAAAGTACAATATTAATAAAAATGTGCATAGTTGGTATTATCAAAACATTTACAAACTGCACAACTGTAAAGCTTAAATGGAAACACTTATTTTATTTCTTATCCTAGAATATTCAACTAACTGAAAAGTATAGCTTCAGTATGTGATACTCTGAATGCCTAAAAATCATAAATGCATCGAAAATTGAACTTAGATCACAATTCTCCTTCAGATTCAGATTTGTTCACCATTTGCAAAAAGGTTTACAGAGCTTCTTCAAAATAAAAGAATAAAAACTGTGCATGCATACATTTTAAGTGCATTAATACTAAGAGTTATATATATATACAAATGTTTTATATTATACAGAACTATTGACATTTGCTACTTTATATTCTCCATTGAGTAGAAAGCATTATTTATCAGGTAAGTCTTTATTGCTTCAATTTTCTTCACCTCTGGTGAGGTAAATGTTAGTATAAATCTTTTGTTTTGCTTTCAATGCATTTGGTACCTAGCGAGCCTCTTAGTCTGTTCCTGAAATAGTTCAGTTTTGTTCTTGTGTTATGTTTATGAATATTTATATTTTTTCTTCTTTGTGCATTCTTACTATATTCTTGAGACCTTCATATTTCTAAATAGGGTGTTTTAAAGCTACTTTTGTATGTATTTCTTCTTGGAAATTCTAAAATTATACTTATTGCTCTTTTCTGTAACCTAAATATTCTTAACCTCTGTTTCTTTCCTGCTGCTCCTCATAAGATGATCCCATCACTTAAAAGTGGGATGTACTTCTATAGCACTATCTTCATGATTTGTATTACCCATTTTAGCACATATATACCCTTATTAATTTGATTGCTAATCTTTTCTACATGTTTATTCCATTTCAAATTATCTATAATTAGTCCCAAAACATTTGTCTGTGTTACTTGGTAAATTTGCTCATTTTGGATTGCTAATGTTATGTTTCTCTGTGTTTTACTATTTATTTCAATTTGCATCCATTCCATTTTATTTGTGTTCAGTAAGATTCCTAGTTCTGATAAGTATGTTCTAACTACTTCAAATAATCTATTTGCTTTATTTTACACATCTGCCACTATTTTACCCATTACCACTATAGTAGTATCATCAGCATACCCAATGGTTAATCCTCCCACATTCTGTATTTCTTTTAAACAGGTAATTTATGTAATGTATAGATATAGCCCCAATTTAGAACCTTGAGGTACTATAAGGTACTCATATATTTAAAATGTGATTTAATTTTTTTCAGGTTTCCTTCTATGTTATACATTATCTCTATACATTGCTCTATGTTAAACAGGTATGAACCTAACCATTCTAACAGAGTGCCTCTTATCCCATAGTTTTCTAATGTCCCTAATAGATTTTTACTGTCAGCACAGTCAAAAGTTTTGAAGGGATCAAGAGAAATTGCTCCACTGTCTCCTTTCTTTTATTGCTCAAACAATTATACAATCTCCTTTGCTAATTGCATGTATTGTAGATTTCTTTTTTTGAAAGCCAAACTGTTTCTCTAAAATTATATTAAATTTATTACAAAAACTCTAAAGTTGTTCTAAGAATAGGCCTTCCATGATTTTTTAAAATATTGAACAGAGTGTTATAGGGTGATAATTTTCCACCAGTTGTTTGAAGCCTTTATTTTTGTAAATTGGTGTATTACTTGCTTTAGTTTACTTGGAAATGTCCTGGAGTTAAAGCATTCATTTTTTATGTGAGTAAAGGTATCCACTATTTCATATGTGCAATATTTTATCATCTGATTTGAGTATTCTTCTAACCCACTGGATTTTTTGCAGTTTAGTGTGTTTATCTGTTTACTGACCTGCTCTTCTGTAATTTTTCTAACTGTTGGTTAGGTGGAGAGAATTAGGTGATAGAAAATCTAGGGATGATTATATGCAAGGGAGGAATTCGCATAATTTATTGTTAGAGCAAAAGAAAAAGGACTGGAGGGAATGCAATGAAAGGAATTTGATAAAATGTCTAAATGAAAATAATGTTAATAAGGTATGGCAGGTTCTTAAGTCGACCTATAATAAATGTGTAACTAAACCCAATGTTGAGCCAGGACAATGGATGGAGTATTTTAAAACATTATATGGGGAAGAAAGGAGTATAGGAAGTACGGAATTTTTGGAAATAAGGAATGTCTTTGTAGAGATATTGGATGGTGAAATTAGGAGTGAGGAAATAATAAAACAAGTTAAGTTACTGAAGAAAAATAAAGCTACTGGAATTGATGGCATCCCAACAGAGTTTCTTAAGGAGTGGTGTAATGAAACAGGGAGAGTGAAAATTTTACTAGATTTATTTAATGTAATTATTAGAAAGGGTTATGTACCTAAACGATGGAGAGAAGCTATCATCCATCCTATATATAAAGGCAAGGGCAATGTCGATAAACCTAATAACTACAGAGGTATTGCATTATTATCGAATATAGGAAAACTTTTTGCGGGCATTTTGGCAGCGAGACTACAATCTTGGGTTGAAGAATATAATATCCTTTCGGAATTACAGATGGGCTTTCGCAAGGGAAGGAGCACAATTGATAATTTATTTATTATAAAGAGATTAGCAGACAAATATTTAAAAGAAAAAAGGGGTAAACTGTATATGGCTTTTGTAGACTTAGAGAAGGCTTATGACCGAATTGAGCTACAACTTCTGTGGCATAAATTAGTGTGTAAGGGAGTAAGTCAGCAATTGGTGAATATTCTAAAAGCACTGTATTTTGAGAACACCTTCTGTGTAAGGGTGGAGACAGGCTGTGTAACAAACGAAATTCCACAAAAGAAAGGCCTTCGGCAAGGATGTAACCTAAGTCCAGTTTTATTTAATTTATACATAGATGATGTCTTACTAGAAATTGGAAGGAATAATAACTGTGCACCAGTAATTAACAACATCCAAATTCCAGGACTTCTTTTTGCAGATGATCTAGTGGTAGGATCTATTACAGTAAGTGGTTTAAAACAATCATTACAAGCAATTGATGTATATTGTAAAGAATGGAGGTTAAAAGTGAATCAACAGAAAACACAGATTGTGGTTTTCAAAAAGGGGGGAAAATTAGGCAAATATGAAAAGTGGAAGGGAGAGAATAAAGATTACAGGGTAGTGCGTGACTGTATCTATTTAGGAGTAAAAATAGATGGAGGTAATAAATGGGAGAAACAAAAGAAGTTTGCATTGGCAAAAGGTAAAGGGGCGATGGCAGCAATTAGGAGCTGCAAATATAAAGTACTTAATATAAATGTTAAATGGCTGGAAAAAGTTTATGAGATGGTTGTGGAGACAAAACTGATGTATGGTATAGAAATATGGGGATTAGATAGAGGATGGGAATGTATAGATGTGGTGCACAGGATGTTTTGTAGAGAAATACTAGGGCTACCGAAGTCAATTGTAAGACAGGTAGCACAATTAGAGATGGGCAGGGTGCCAACTAAGGGGAAGATAATGGAAAGAGCTTTGAAATTTTGGTTCAGAACTTTAAATATAGGAAAAAGTAATGTGTTAAGACAATGTATTGAATACCAAGAGAAGAGCTTAATGAATGATGGATGGATAAGTAAATTACGGAAACTTTTGGAGAAAAATGGGTTAGGAGATATATGGAGAAGGAGAGAAAATAACGTAAAACATTTTTGGAAAAAGGCAAGGAAAAGACTGGAAGATATAGAAATACAAATCATGTTCAGTGAGATTGCTGAAAAGAGCTCATTAGTTTATTATAGGCCAATGAAAAATACATGGGATAGGGAAAAATATATAGACATAATAAATAAAGAAGAGAGAGAATCTATTGCATGGTTAAGAACCGGAGCATGGAGGCTAAAAGGGCTAAGACAGGGTATTCCTCAGAACCAATGTCCGATATATGGTGGTAATGAAGACATTGAACACATAGTATTTAAGTGCCAAGGAACAGAAAATTGGAGAAAAGAATTTTTTAATAAGAAGTGGTTGAAGGGGGATAGAAATACACTTATAATTGAAATGATATGTAAGGATGCTAGAAGCATTGGGCAGTTTTTGTGTAAAGTAAAAAATAAATGGCTTTGGACAGTGGAAAGAGAAAAGTAAGAGGTAGTGCATCTTACTTTGAATGGAAAACTATAGTGAATGTGTTAATTTAGTGACAAGAGATTGTAAAATGTAAATAAACTGTAGTGATTGTCTACTGAATAAGTGACCAGGGTCAAAATGCAGTAGACAATCTAATTTGTAAAACTCTTAGCACAATAAATACTATACTATACTACCATGGAGTTACACACACTTCTTTCATTTGTTTTCTAGTCACTTACTATAATTAATTCCTATATTTTATGCAATATTTATATAATAGTCATTGAATGTGCTACTTATGTTTATTGGGTCTAGAATTTGGCAGTTGTTTTTTACAACTTGTAAATTTTCTACCTGTTTTGATGTGTTTTCTTTATGCACAGTTTTAATAATAATCCACGTCTTTATAATTTTATTTTCAGCGTTTTATAGCAGTCTTTTGTTGTGAAGCTGTTTTGCTTAATTGATCACTGTATTTGGAATATTTTTATAGTTCTCTATGTACCTGTAAGACTTTTCATTTAATTTGAAAGCTTTTAAACTATTATGAATTTCATTCTTTTTATTGATTTGTTTATCCTTTCAGTAGACCTGTCATAGACTACCTTGCATAATGGTGCTGACTGCTCTAAACACATCATTAAAGTATTCATAAAGAGTTCAAACTAATCATCTATTTTTTTAGCTTCATGTACATTTCTGAATACTGCCTGTTTAAGGTTGTCTCTTAATGATTTTAATGTATATTTATAATTGTTTTTACTTCTGTTACATGTTTCAGTTTTACTGTCAGTGTGTTTTAAGGTTTTACATCATATTTATCAACCAAAATAATCATTAAGCCCTCCCTTAATTGATGATGTGTTCTTATCTTGCCTCTTTAAGTTGGTATAGACATGATCAATATAGGTTGATGTGTGTTGTATTACTCTGGCTCGCCTGTTTCTATTAGCTTCAGATCACTTCTTTCCTTTAGTTCTAGCAATAACTTTTTCTTTTTACTTTCTGTTAAAATATCTAAATTTAGGTCTCCTATTACAATGATTTTGTTATTTTTCACAGTATCACTGAGACATGTTTCAAGTTTTCATAAGAAGTTGTTTTTGTCAGCTCTCAGTGGACTGTAAACATCTATTATGATAAGATTTTTTTTAAAGTAATTTCAATTGCATACAGCTCACAACACATTTCCTTACAGTAATGCTTACAATCAATTTTGTTAAATTTTGTATCCTATAAATATATATTGCCGCCACACCCTCCCCCACTTTTATGAGTTTCTCTACACTAACTAAAGGCTAGGGCATAGTTTCCATAGCAATTTGCATTCAGTTCATTAGCTTTTAACCCATGTTCTGACATACTTTTATATTTGGTTGCAAATCATGAATCAATTGTTCAATTGCTGCTCTTATGTTTGCGATGTACTGAATATTTTGATGAATGGTACTAAAACACACTATTAACAACTGTTAAAAACACTATTAACAGTTAGTTTGTTTTAAGAAACACACTGAATTACCTAATTTTTGACCTGATATAATTAACAACTAAAGTGGCACTTTTATTGCTAGTTAACTTTAAATGATTTGTGTAATGCCATATTATTAATGATACCTAGTGAGAAAGGGAATCTAAAAGAATAACTAGAATACCTAGTTCATATTTATTTTGTGTATTGTTGTTATGTAAGATATATTGAAAAGTTTGTAAATTAGGTATTGTTCTTCATCTGTTCCATTCATTATGCTTGGTGCCATAGTAGTAAGGAATGTCAGTAGAAAAGCTATAATATTTGGGCAACTGGTTCTTGAACATGAAAAACAATAACTAGGTGCTATCTCTCTGATGTTTGTGGATTATGACATGAAAATATTGAATGTGTCTGAATGGATAAATTAAATTTACAACTGAACAAACCTTTTTATGTTATTCCCCTATAAAAATTACAGAGTCATTTCATTGTAATGTGTGTGATAAGTTAGGTTAGATGAATTAAATGATTCATTAAGAAAACATGCAAATTCATTTATCATGCATTTACAACATAACTGGAATGCCATAAGCAATCAGTATTCTCTGCAACATTATAGGAGAGCTAAATACTCTTCTTATAGTTTATGGATCCTAGCAATACCTGCTTTGTTTACTTTGTCTATCAGGAATCTGCATTTACAGTATCAGTCTTAAGCTATTCCTAAAATATTTTAGGCAAAGTGGACTAAAGTTAGCTGATTCTTACGTTCTGTCTTTGAAATACTTTATCTGTGGAGGTTTTGTTTAGTTTAAGACTTTATTAGTGATGCAGTAATTTGTATCACAAATTCCTTAAATGTAAATAATGATTATAATATGAGTATGCATTTTTATGTGACATTGATTTGAGATGTTTCTTGACTGTAATTATTGTTGATAAGTAAGTTTATACGACCTTACTGAAACTGTCAATAATAGCGCGCAATAATGCAGCGAGGTGGTGAGGTGTTTATCATTATTGGAAACGAGGAAGTTACGTAATGTTGGCGCGTTTTTCCGTTGAGAACCTTCTGGAATGTTTCCCTAGAGCATATGTATTCATAATTTTCATTGGATATTAAAATAGACGCTAATGTTGGCGCGTTTTATTAGCCAATAGCAGTTCAGTTATAATCTTTAGGCATATCGGTGTGTAGGAGTATAAATAGGGTAGGTTAGAGGTAGCGTCAGTTCAGTTCATCAAAAATCTGTGTACACTACACGTCGTCTTCAGTCAGTCAGTTCGTCGAAAGTATTTGTACGGCAAACGTCGGGTATCGATTCACAAGTTACGCGCAGCAGAATTATGAATAATCTAAAGTGTTGTAAGGTTAATTATACAAAAAGTTGAAGTACGCAAATTAAGAGTGATCAGTAAGAAGTTATTATAACAGTTTCAGTTTGGCGAGTGTTAAGATCAATGTATAAATGTGATAGTTAACGTGTTCGACAATAAATGTGTAAAACAAATTTCTTCATCAGTGTTCTTTTTGGATAAAAGATTCCTTTCCGTTTACACAACCCTGATCAAGAGACATGTTCGACCGAGAAATAATAGCTAGCCGGAGGACAGTAAACCAAAAATTAATTAAGATATCTAGCGTTCTTTCAAACGAACACTAACGCTGCTGCAAATTGCTAACACCAGATGGAGCTACAAACCGAACAAATGAATGACGTCACAAGATGGCTTCACATGAAGTAAACACACATACACAAACATCACAAGTAATAACATTATAAGTAATACCGTTACAAATTGGCTACCACAACGTGGGGCTACAATAATGTTAAATAAATACAACATTAAACTACTACAAATTGGCACCCAGAACGTGGGGCAAAGTGACCAGGAAAGGGGCAAAGTAACCGGGAAAGTAGCAGAATTAACCAGGAAAGTAGCAGAATTAACCAGGATGTGGAATGAATGGAGCAGTGAATTGATCTACAAGACGCAGATTCCAGAAACAACAAAAGGGACGACAGACTACGCGGATGATTGGACATCGTAATTCCGAGATTACAAGGCAACAGGGGAATTCAACTACAAAAACATCGAGAAGACGCAGATTCCAGAAACAACTATAGGAACGACAGACTACGCGGATGAGTGGACACAAAAACATCAAAACGACGTAGATTCATCATAATACAACGCAGAAGCAACATATAACCTAGGAGAGAGGGGCAGGAAGCTGGACATCAAAGTAACTGCAACAGACAGCATCACAAAGGTCAGAGTATAGTCATTTTTTTCTTTTTTGAAAACAAAATTATAACATTCAAATGTACTTGAGGAGTGGTAGGATAAAGAAATCAATGGCTACTAATAATATTGAAGAAACAATGATGGAAGGGGATAATGTAACAGTTAGCTGTAATTCAATACAGGTTACAGAAAATAGCTCAAACACTGTAGAATTTGAGGGAGGAAATGTTAGTGCAGAAAGTGAGAATAGAATAGCAGGAAATGTTAATTTTGATGCTAGTATGATGATGGAAATGCTGAGAAATATGAATGAGAATATGGAAAAGAATATTGAAAAATTAGAACAAAAATTAACTCAGAAGATTGATAAATTAGGGCAAAAATCAGATCAAAAATGGGAAGATATGCAAAAGAATAATAGGGAATTGAGAGAAAATATTGATAGGAGTTTAGAACAAAAACTAACTCAAAATAATGAGAAATTGAGGGAAGATATTGGTAAGAGCTTAGAACAAAACAGGGAAGAGATTGAAAAGAAATTCATGGAGCTAGATAGTAGTATGATGAGAATGAGAAATGAAAATCAGGAAATGATAGCAAATGAAATAGGTTAAGTTTCAAAGAAAATGCTAGAAATGAGCAGGAAAATAGGTAACAAAGAAAGTGAGGTTAATACTAAAAGTGAACATGTTGATGCAGAATGTACAGAGTTAGGTAGTCGAGTGAGTAGTATTTCAAGTGAGCTAAGAGAGATGAAAGAGGTTATGAATGTAGATGTGAATCAGGCGCAAGTTAATTTCAGAGGGGAAATATCAGAAATACATAATGAGTCAGTAATGCAAAGAAATAAATTGTACGAAGAAGTTAAAGTTTTGCCTGTAAATAATCAAAAGCAAACTTCTGAAATTAACAAGTACCAAGCTTTTCAAAATAAAAACTCCAATCCAGTACAATTTATGACAGATTTGTCAGAGTACTCTCAAATTAAAAAGATAGCAGATGAATTGAAAATGACAGTTGTTAAAAGATGTGTTGTTCAAGAAACTGTAGATTGTTTTCAAATGTTATCATGGGATGAAATTTCATATGAATACAAGAGGTTATTCATGAACAAATTTTGGAAGGTTAGGATACGGCTACGAGTAATGTTTAGCCACACACAATTTGATCCAGGAGGGTGAATAGCAATGAGATGTAAAGTAAATGCTGGATAGTTAAAGACGAAATGCAGAGTAATGTATTGGAATGTAAGAGGGTTAATTATTTATATATGTCATGAGAAAGGAGAAATAAAATTTTGGACATCACTAAATTTTTAAAAGGAAAATAACATTTTTTTTAGTAACTGTTACAGTATTTGAAATTAAGAATGTAAAGATTGAAACTTAATATGATATTAAAGTAAAGGTACGTAAATACAATTCCAAGAGTATGGTTAAAATAAAGTACAAAATAACAAAAATGGGTAAAATAATTAAAAACAAACACTTATGTAGCAAACAGAACATGTGAAACAGTGTCTAGATTTAAGAAATGTAAATATATTTGTGTAAAGGGTGAATATTTTTGGTAAATATGTTTAATAATTACAAAAAATTCTTGAATTGATAAATTTTTGTTAACAATATAAGAAAGTAAACCATTTTTTGTAACAGTAATTAAATACTTCAGGGTACAGTATTTGCTATAAAAATTGTGATGTAAGATTAATGTCTAAACACATTAAACCAGAGCCAGTAAGTAGTGGCGAGATAAAAAAAAAACCATATGTCGTGTGTTAAATACGTGTGAAGTGTAAAGTGATAGTGATAGCGTGTGTTCCATGATTTAGGAGACTAAAAACCCAATTATAAAATTTCCAAACAAGTTGTAAATATTCATAATTATGTTTCTAGTGGGGCATATGATGCAGTAATTTGTATCACAAATTACTTAAATGTAAATAATGATTGTAATATGAGTATGCATTTTTATGTGACATTGATTTGAGATGTTTCTTGACTGTAATTATTGTTGATAAGTAAGTTTATACGACCTTACTGAAACTGTCAATAATAGCGCGCAATAATGTCGCGAGGGGGTGAGGTGTTTATCATTATTGGAAACGAGGAAGTTACGTAATGTTGGCGCGTTTTTCCGTTGAGAACCTTCTGGAATGTTTCCCTAGAGCATATGTATTCATAATTTTCATTGGATATTAAAATAGACGCTAATGTTGGCGCGTTTTATTAGCCAATAGCAGTTCAGTTATAATCTTTAGGCATATCGGTGTGTAGGAGTATAAATAGGGTAGGTTAGAGGTAGCGTCAGTTCAGTTCATCAAAAATCTGTGTACACTACACGTCGTCTTCAGTCAGTCAGTTCGTCGAAAGTATTTGTACGGCAAACGTCGGGTATCGATTCACAAGTTACGCGCAGCAGAATTATGAATAATCTAAAGTGTTGTAAGGTTAATTATACAAAAAGTTGAAGTACGCAAATTAAGAGTGATCAGTAAGAAGTTATTATAACAGTTTCAGTTTGGCGAGTGTTAAGATCAATGTATAAATGTGATAGTTAACGTGTTCGACAATAAATGTGTAAAACAAATTTCTTCATCAGTGTTCTTTTTGGATAAAAGATTCCTTTCCGTTTACACAACCCTGATCAAGAGACATGTTCGACCGAGAAATAATAGCTAGCCGGAGGACAGTAAACCAAAAATTAATTAAGATAACTAGCGTTCTTTCAAACGAACACTAACGCTGCTGCAAATTGCTAACACCAGATGGAGCTACAAACCGAACAAATGAATGACGTCACAAGATGGCTTCACATGAAGTAAACACACATACACAAACATCACAAGTGATAACATTATAAGTAATACCGTTACAAATTGGCTACCACAACGTGGGGCTACAATAATGTTAAATAAATATAACACAATAACTATTACAAATTGGCTCCCAAACGTGGGGCTCAAAACATATACAAATAATGTTACTACATTAGAAACATCTAAGCAAAATTTTAAACAATAAGAAGAAGAAAACATATAGTTTAGTAAGCTGATTAGTTGTTATAGATGCATATAGTGCATTTAATGAAGAAATGGTCATTTTTAATATGAGGATCTGTGAAAGCAATCAATTGCTCATTGCCAAACTACACAGTGAATGGTTTTAGAAGCCATATGAGCTAAGCTAATGCATGCCTGCAGTGGCTGCACTGCTACCAAGTGATGTACCAGAGCGAGAAAATGGGGAGAGAGAAAGAGGAAAGTAACATTCATTGCATCAAAAGCTGTCAGAATGTAAACCTATGCAACAAATGATGCTTCTACATAGCATTATAACCTGTAACATGCAATTTGAATGTTTGTATATGCTCAAAACAATGCACCTGAATTTCTGAAAGTGACTTATTGTAGAGGAGTTTCCAGCTCATTACCTTCCTGATTTTCTTCTTCTTTGCCCTCATCCTCACTTAATTTGGAATCAGTTTCCTGTATATTTATAACTAATTTTTCACAGGTTATCTAAGATAGTTTTTTTAGAAATCTTCTTACTGCAGTCTTTCACAGTATGCTACATGACTAACCCAGTCTTGTTTTTGCACTCTGTCAAGCGCAGCATGCATAAGCCTTTCAGCATCCATAAAACTAAAAGTAGTATTTTCTTTAGCAACTTCCCCCTTTATCTTAGCCCAAATTAATTGTATGGGGTTGTGCTGGCAATGATAAGGAGGTAAATGAATAATTTGTTGCCCCCACTTTTCTAATGCAATTTTATCTAGCTCATATTTCTTTTCTTGCGTTTTGCATTGATTTACTTTTTGTAACAATTCTGCTCTAGTTTCAGAAGGGTAGAATGCTATGTTATTACATGCTAGCCAGTTCTCAAACATTTTTTGGGGGAGGGGAGCTTTCTGGAGATTTAAGGTTCACCAACTTCTGTGCTAGAAGTCTTGCCCTGTTTCATAATGCATGGCACAGTATGTACAATCACATTGCAAGCTTTGACTGTGAGTTCCTGGCTTTGTGAAAAATTTACCTGATCTCACACTTCCTCAGATGACAATTCTTAAAGAGGGAGTACACTTTAAAAATAATATTTCTGACTTGGAAGCAGAGTACTTTGCCCTTAATGCCTGCACCATTGGTACCAGGATTTTAAAGTGACATTATTAACACTTCACAAAACACAGAATGTAAAAATAAAAACTTTATGCTTATTGTCAGAGTTTCACAAAGCACTTAAAATTTGATTTGACTTACAAATGGTAATGAACCAAATTTCACTGAACATGTGCACATGCTTCCAGACTGCAGTGAACCATGTTCAGTTAATTTATAAAATAAATACTTGCAGTTCAAAGCGATACTTCATAAATGTGTCACTGACTACTGCTTAATGAGAAGAAATAACACATGGTTGGAAGTTGGATCCTACAGTAAAAAAAAATGAGAGTAAGCAATGTTTATTTCTAGAATGATAGCTTGAGAAGTATACAACATAGAAACATGGGCTTTGGTCAGGCTGCTTCAAAAATGTTTGCCGCATATATCTAGGCACATTACAATATGAAATTCTCAGTACTAATTTTGGGCTTATGAAAAAGGGAAATTGTTTTGCTCATGCTTGTGCTGTGGGTGTCTGAACTAGGCAATACTTCATGCCTATGGTAGACCAGTAGCTCTAGACAAGCCCCTCCTACTACCTCATATGCCTTCTAATACCATACCTATGCTGCATAATTGGTTTGCATACGTATTTTGAATACCTGCAATGGTTTGATCTTGGTTCCTCCATACCTGCTTATTTTTGTATTACAGTGTTTTAATTTTAGAGGGTTTCTCAAATTTAAGTACTGGTAAGACAATACCACTTTAAACTGTAAAAATATAATCAAGCAAAACACAATATATTTAAACCAGAAAATTTCCCAGTGGTACATACAAAATCTTGAATCCTAATTTTGGTAATCGCTATTAAATTGAATCTTGCAAGTAAATGATAGCAAAGCTATAGAAAGATGAATGCTGTGATATGGTCCTGCTTCTTGTGCATGCCAGTGGCAACATTCAGGAGGCTGGGGGATTCTATAGGCAGCATTTTCCAGTTGTTTCCTATCCAGCCTCCAAAAGTTCTAGCATGCAGCTGCGAATGATGCTTCAGGGGATTTATAATACCAAAGTATTCCAACATTTCTGTAACAATCCACAACTGAATATTACAGCTATGGCTGAAGACTTGGGTATCATGACGGAAATCATGCATTGCAATATGAAGAATAATTACTTGTATACATATTGAATTGTGCTTATGCAGGATCTTCAGAATAATGACTGAAAGTATGTCACTAATGCACCAAGATGCTGAGGGTTCTAGGAGACATAATGTGGCATATTTTATGGCCCAACAAGAGTATCTTCTGCAATGGCAGAACTGTCATTATGTATATTATGCACTACTGGCACAATGAAACCCATTCCGGGATCCAATAGAGTCCAAGGTTACATGAATCAAAATGTGTGGTGTATGATTTTTGCAGATCACATCATGGGGTGCTACCTCTTCCAGCATCATTGACTAGCAAGAGATTTTTATGCTTTCTGTTACGGAGGTAACTTCAGCAGATCTATGCATGAATGTGTCTCTTGCACTGGAACTAAAGCATTGATTACATTTGGTTTACATAACTGTCACTACTACAGACAAGTCATAGCAGCAACTTATTCATGCCTCTTCAGGCGATGGATTCAGTTTAACAGTCCTATACTGTGGCTTGCTTGATCACTTGACTCTATTAAATATCTTTCTATGGGATTACCCAAATAATGAGTATGAGAGGGCCACAGACCCAGCTCAGTCTCTGATGTAGAATACAAAGTGCTTGTCATATACTGGCACCAAAGCTATTGCACAAAGTCCATATTGAAAAGGAAATAGTATCCACCTGATTCTGTGGGCCCAAAAATATCATTTCAAGCATAAATGATAATAACCATATTATATAAGGTCAACATTGTTACCTGTAATAGTATAATTGAACTGTACTCTTATGTGGTGTTGCAGTAGTGCCCCTAAAAGATGAATTCAAATATATACAAAATATGTACCAGGATTTGTGTAAAACATTATGCTGTTAGCTCTTTTTAAATAACACCCTCTCTATGTAGTTCATTACTTATTCCAAATGAAACAAAACCTATAAATTTATTTAGGAGGTGTTTATAATTAATGTAATTACAATATTATATTATAAGAAATGGAAGTATGCAAATGCCTGCTTTTTAAAACAGGACTCATCCCATTCACAAATAGAAAGCAATTAGAAGGACTCAAGGCCCCTACTTTGTACAAAAGAATTACAGACTGTTATCAGTGTCAATAATTTCGGTTTAATGCTGGATATGACATCATCTGGAATAAACATCTATAAAAAAACTATAAGCAAAAGAAAAATAACTTTCATGGTGACCAGAAGAACTTAAGGGTAAACATGGAGATTTAAATAAGCATGATGTGCTGATTATACAAAACAGTGGTTAGACCTATAATCAGTTAAGGCATGGTCTCATGAATGGAGGCCTGCAGTTCATATCCCATTGGGCATCTTCCCTAAGTAAGGGTTTTACCATGTTTTCCTCAATACTCATAACTGGTAAATGCCCAAGAGGTACACTAAACTTAGTCCTGGGATGGTCCCTTCATAAAATTGCCCTTCCCAATTACTATTTCATGTATCATCAGCATTCACTGCCTGTGGTGCTGTACACAGTAAGATCAGGCATTAAACATTACTGCTATAACTACTATCATTAACTCATGCATTATTTTGGTTTCTTGCAGGTGTTTCTTGGTGAAGAAAAGTCAGTACCACCCATTTTGCAGCTAAACAAGCACTTACTCAAGGAAACACTCAAGACTCTCAAAAAGAAGAAAATTAATGTTCCATTGCTTTATAGCCTATGATAATTGCATAATTATGCATTGAGATGTTTTATGGAAGCGGCAAAACTATTCTGAAACAAAATACTTAAATGTGATTAAATTTGATGTAAAATTAGTTATACATTTAAAATGCAAAGTCTCCTTCAAATTAACTTTTGGTTTACCATATGTATAAAATATGTAAAATTAGTAAAAAGAGGCATAATGGAGAAAAGCTGCAACCAAGACTGCTCCTTGATTAAGTTAACTAAATGGCTTCAACTTTACCCACTCTGGAAATTGCAACCCAATTAAAATGTATAACATTGAAAATAAGCATTAATATGTTTAATACTACAGCAACAATAAAGTATTTTAACATTATGCTACAATTATCACAACTGAAATATTTTACTAATAGAAATCATTTTAAAATAGGCCGCTTCCATATTTTGAAAACAACTTTTTTTTTCATTTTGGCAACTTTAAAGAAACAATTGAAAACATTTGAAAAATTTGTACTGATATTGTACTCCTTAATTCTACTAGTTATTCTTGAGAATAAACAAATTGAGAAAAGTGTTTTTAAAACCTTTAATACCCCTAGATGCTTCAGGCATTTGGTACCCAAAGTCACATGGAATTTCAGAACAAGCAAAGAATCAATCTGAAGGCTATTTATGAATGTCATAAAACAAATATCACATATACACCTTAGAACAAACTACAGTGGCCTTTCTTCCTGGAATGAAACTCAGCTGCATAGAGTTAGGAAATAGTACATGCAGCATGCTGTAGTATGAGGTAAGATTATTATTTAAAAAATGAAGTTTTTCTTTCGTTAAACATTAATTAATTGAGAAATGAGTTACACTTAACACTCATTCACTTATTCTGCTTACTTAGAAACATGTTGTCACTTGCTGTTTCCAACATCATCAAATATCAACAGTCAATGAAAACATGTTCTTGGGTATGTAGCTAGAATAAGTGAAGCATAAGAACATTAAGTGTGACTCATTTCTTAATTAATTAATATTTGGAAGTTGCTTCACTGTGACCAATCCCTAGCTTTTATCATTAATTCTCTGTGGTTGTTTAAAACATTACTCTGTGAAATGTTGAACAGTGTTAACTAATAATACAATTTTTGTTTATAATGTTCCATATAACCAGCTATAAATAACAATTATTATACATGAATGAACTCTAATAGTGTGGTTAAAGAAAAGCCTAGAAACAAAAATATTTTGCAGAATTACAAGTCTCCTGTAAGGTATGATATCCTGGAGTAATGTGGATTGCTTTGGAGATTTACCCCAAAGAACATGAATCAAATGAGAAAATTTAATGTAAGCATGCTCAGTTATCTTGCCATACTTGCTTGGGGTGGAGTGATATTACATAAAACCAAAGACCTCTGCACTCAATCACAGCCATGGCACTGAATTTTTCAAATCTGTTTCAATGTTTCAGCCTTAGCGTAAACACAGGAAATGTGAAAGAGCAATTATGAGATTTAAATGGACCATAACAGTGTCATTAGCTAGAACCCCAGAAGTTATTAAATTTGTAAAATTGCAAGGTATGAGACCTTTAAGTATCTGAGATCGCCTTGGGGGCCTATTTGGATACATGAATTAAATAAGAAAGTTCAATGTGCATTTGGGTATTCATTAAGATCCATATTTCAAGTCCTGTGCTTTGCCTTGAATATTTCAAAGTGAGTTCAGCGCTTCATACATCTAAGTTGTATAATCCTTGTTAGCACTATCTTTAATGTGTAAATGAAATACAAAAAATTACTGTTCTTATGTGATATATTCTCCTTAAAGCTGGTAGTCTGTCGTAATAAAGCAGGCAGTAAAAGTGCACCACCAACATTTTTCCTTGGGATATCTTCAGGATACAATAGACGATGCCACTATTCCTCATAACCACTTTGGTAAGACCCCTTTCAGAGTTCTGGAAATGTTGGGCAACAATAATTTCTTTATCTGCATAGAGTAATACATGCATATGGATTGTTCTCTTGGAAATCCCAACTAGCCATACTATGCTTTTTGTTATCACTGGTAGTTTGAATATACTGAAGTGTTCTTGTGCAGGTTGCAAACCTGTTCCATAAGGTCCTCATTGTTCTACAATATGCACCTTCTTTCTGAACATCAGGCTGCATTTTAGCTTTCTGGCAAACATAAAGCTTGGTAATATCAACCTGGTGCTGTCATGAGTTTGCAATCTGCAAGATAGGAGGAAAAGTGGCACCCTGATAACCCAGTGCTGTTAGTGGCTGACCATAACTTTCCTCAGATGTTTTTGGGGATTTAACATACCCCTCTACTATCATGTCAGACTGCAGAATTAGATGTGTAATTCAGGTTCTTGTTTACCTCAACTAGTTTGTGTAGGAGCTGGGAGCATAGGTGCAGAGCTGACCATTGCTAATGTTGACAACTGTTTAATGAAGAGCAGAGCAGGGTGTTATCCTCTTGTAGAACCAGAGTGCCACGTTTTTGGCTATGAAATTTTGACATGCAATTAGAGTGTACATAGCCTTAAATACAAGTGGAAGTGTAATAGTAACTTTTATATTTAGTAATTCATCATTATTTTGCCACTGTCTTTTTTTTAATATATTTTTAGTTTGTTTGTATCAACAGCAAGAACAAAAACTGACAATGAAGGCAATGACAAGGATGATGGTGGTGATGATGATTATGATGATGTTATATAATATTAATCACTATAGCTGCTTTTACTGCTTTCAGATAGCTCATATAGCTGTCATTCTTATGGCTCTCAACACCTCTTCACTCTTCTGGATAAACAAGTTTCTTACTGAAGCTATCAAGAAATGATTTTTCTTTTCTTTAATTGCATTTCCTTCTTAAGAATGTGGCATTAGTTTTAGTTTGTTAGTTGATCACACTGTCACACAATTCTCAAGCTTAACAGCTGTTGTGACAAGAGCTTGTAATGTTATTTTCTTAATTTAGTACAGCAGCGACATCTGCATACCAAAATATTCTAAAGAGGTAAGAAATTATTTACATTTGTATAGCAATATTAATACTACAAAGTACATTATTATTACTTTAAAACTGCAATCATAAGATATTTTGAGTTTATACTCTCAGTGATAACAATTTCTATGTCTGTTAGGATTCTTTTCAGTTATTGAAGCCCATGTTAGCCATTATCATTTTAACTAAATATGTTTAAAAGCAGTGTCAGCAATTGTCTCAGATTAAAAATTTGATCTTGGGTGAGCAATAGTAAACCAAAACTTTGCTATAATTCTGAAGCTTCAACAAATGAAATAGCAGCTCTGAAGAACAATATGTCTAAAAAGGCTGCAGCTTTAGGATATGGCATTCCACTGATTATTCTTATTTCCTTACTGAGTGATAAATAGGTAAAACTGGGCATTGTCCAGCACCAATTTTCAGCAAAAGTGACAAGGAAGTGCTACTCAAGTGAGAATTACAGTTTTTACCAAAGCTGAAATTTGTTAAAATTTTTAATAAACTTTTTTATAAATTAACAGCTACAGAGACCTAACATTACTTTCACTCTCTAAAGCCACACCTTTGTGCCAAATAAACCTATATGATAACTCTTTAACAGATGGATTACAGACTGCTCCTAGAAGGTTATTTCCTTGCAGAATAGAAGATGCTATGCAGAAAGCGTTCAAAAATTCTTAAATCAGATTCCATGTCTATCCAAGTGCTTGGGGGAAAATGATTTTACGAAATGGTTTTGTGAAATAAAAAATTACATACTTAAGAGCAGGTAAATTTTAAAAAATAAGGATTCTATGAATATTCTTGACAATCCATCATGTGTTATTAATGCAAATGAGACAAATTTTTCACATTATCCAAGACAAAACAATTTCTGGCATTGAAGGGAGCAATAAACATGTATGAAATTGATCAAGATTTAGTCAAGTCATTCATTACTTCTCTGTTTACCTTCTCTGCTGCAGGAAAATCCACTCCACCTTTGATAATTTATCCCTATAATTCACTTCAAAACAAAATATTGAGTTCACAAGTAGGGTGGAGATGCTGATAATAAAAGGGTGAAATCAGTTATTTTTTTAATGTATTTGGAATGCATTTTGTCTATATTTTGTGATCAACAACATAAGATTCTTGGTGATTCTGTTTGTGATTTGATATAAATCACACCTCACATACCATCTGAGTGAGCACAGTTCAGAATTAAAGATTTCTGATTGCCTTATATCCAAATTCAACAACATTCCTGCAGCCAGCTGATATTTCTGCTTTCTACCCACTTAAGTGTGGTTGGAAATCAACTGTGTGAGAATGATGAAGAATACATCCATCACAAGCATTGACAAAGGAAGCATTTGTAACTATATCAGAAAATCTGGATCAGATGCCAATCAAGCCTGGAGGACTACAGAATGGTTTCAGAGCCTGCAGTCTGTATCCTTGGGGTAGCAATGTTATTGATTATTGAAAATGTTTGGGAGATAGTAAGAAATCAAAGGAGATCACTTAATTTCCATAGATATCAATGAAGAGCGAGCTTCTAAAGCTGTGCTTACAGTCACCAGATTCAAGGTAATTATTGATGAAAATCTGCTACTGAAATTTGAATCTCAAAACAGAAATACAAATGTCTTGGGAGAATGGAGAGTTGCAAAGGTTATATAGAATGGGGACTGAAATAAAACTAAATCATTTGAATTATACAAAAGGTAGTTTCTGGTGGAGGAAGATATAAAACACAAAGCAGAATCCGATACATGAAGAAGAGGGCATTAGTACAGACTAAAGTGATACTGCACATGTTAAAGAAATAATAAATGGGGCAGATTCAAATCAAATTTGATTAATCAATGATTTAGTCAATAAGACTATAGCAACACAAACTCATAAAAATGAATTGCCATTGCAAGATACTATTGTATGAACTAACACACCTAAGAGAAAGAGAAAACTGAGCACTGAAAGAATGTCTTCTGTACTTACATGGACAACAAATAAGAGGAATTACAAAATCTAACACAAGAAGGGTAGTTTATATTAAAAAAAGAAAAGTTGGAAAAGAAAAAAAGAGAAGAAACTAAAGTAAATGAAAAGAGAAAAATCATATATAAAAATATACCTAAAACTAAACGAACATGTTCAGACAAAAACAACGCATAGCAAATTTAAGAATGGCACCAAAAATAGGCTTAAGCTAGTTATGAGGCAGCATTTTGCTGATGAAACCATAAGTAAAACAACAAGACTGATGAAGAAAAATGAAGAAGTGTAAAACTGTGAAGAAAATACTCATTATAGAAAACTCTTTCAAATGTGCTGTAAATATAAAGAATGATGGTAGAGAATATGACTTCTGCAAAAAATAATTTCATGACAGATGGTCAATTCCAACAGTAACATCAATTTCAACAGTATGCATTCATTGTGATCACTTCAAAAAATTAATGAATGCTATTCTTAGCAATCACATATAATGCCCCTTCACTATCATTGTGAGCTTACTAGTAAGCATTAACTATCCAGTATAAAGTACAAGCAAACGATAAATGTGTGGAATTTATTTAAATGTAGCTTATTCCTAGGTTTTAATTGCAAGGTGTATGAGTAATACATTGATTCCAACAACTTAAAGAGTGTCAATATCTATAAAAACCTTTCAATAAGTATGGCTTCCTTCAATTTTGCTTTCATAAAAAATAACTTAGCCATAAACTACAGTGGAACATGTATAACAGACCCAATAGTACATTTAATAACTTAGGGAAAATAGTATAACTTATAAACCTCAATCATAGAAAATAAACAATGTTGGTGAGAAATGACAAATAGGTGCTTAAAGGGACAATAACTATACATTTTACCAACTTTCAATTCTGATGCTAGTATTTCTGCTTGCTTCTACATTTTTGGTCCTGTGTACGATCACTACATGAATAAATGTAGTGAACTTCAGCTTACCTTGATTTAATGGTTTCATGCTGCTGACGTTCATTTCAGCCTCACAATCACTGCTGTCTTCATCAGTGAATAAGCCCAATACATTCAATTATAGGGTGGAAAGAGAATCAGACGACTGAAAAATTCAATGTCATAGCCATCAGTCATCTGATTCTACCTTTCCAACCTTAATAATAATAAATTATTTATTTATCATTTGGTAATTACATTAAATACAATAGACTCCATCAAGATAATAAAAAAAACAGATTAGAAATGTACAAAATAGATATACAAATACAGGTTTACAGTGTATTCTTGTTCATAAAATTATGTTAAACAATAAAAAGGATTTTCTGCTAAACATTTACATAATCTGTTTTTAAATATTTCAATTTTCAAGTTCATTATCTATTGAGGAAGTGCATTAAAAAGCTTTATTCTAGTTAAGTAGTAAAAATATGTGCGTTCAAGGACAAAAAGATTCCGAATACTGATAAGATGTAATGAGATTACCCTTCGTTCCACGGCCCTTCTTTGTGTGCTACTGACATGCCGTCCGGCAGAGAAGTGGGACCATGAGCTATTGTGCTCGTACGAGGACAATATGGTATTGTTCCCGTACGCTAGCCACGCTCCACTTCTTTGTGTGCTGGTCTGAATGCCGCCCTGTAGAGAACTGGGACAATGGGATATTGTTCCCGTCGCTAATAGAGCTGCTTTGTGTGCTACTGATACCGGCAGCCGAAGACCGTCGAACAATTGGCTATTGTTCAAAAGGTGAGGTGTAAAAACACTTAACACTCCAGGCCTCAAATAGATGCCGCAGGTCCGAGAGCTGGGACAATGGGGTATTGTTCTCGTCGCGTGCCGCCACCCCCGAAAATCGATGGAAGAGGTAAAATTCTAAATAGCTGTGTCAATCAATCAGGTAATGTTCGTCCATGCATAATATCCTCTAACGTTATTGAACATAAATCAGGGGTTTATACTGCTAACAAAGGCTATATTGCGTTCTAACGTCCCGGTATCGCACCTCTAAAGGGCTGGATGCTGGACGTCGATGGATGAATACAATTATTCCAATTAAGTATTTTTGATTTATTAATATAATTTAGTGTATGAATTGATTCGCGCACCTGGTTGCCATCGTATATATGTGTTTTAGCGTATGTATAATTGTCACGCTCATTGGTCTTAACCTGTTCGGCAGCCCTCCCAGCAGCCGGCTTCTACCTGGTAATAACAGGTTTCACCTCCCTCCGCGACTGCTGCGTGACTAACTGTTCATGCATACATAACATCATTGAAAATCACGGGTTTAAAGCGCTAAGACCACGCAAGCACGCGCGCGCCCACGCAAATCTTTTTTCTAACACTTAGCTATATGATTATTACGACTAATAACACTTGTTTAATTCTGCTTTGAGTGATAATTTTTGGGGCTTATAAGAATATTACATCACTTAGGCGAATTGAAAATCCATGACTAAAAGAGGGAGTTAGCTTGAATAGCTAACTCAAAAAAAATACGCGAGACGTTATTCTTTTCCGGAAAACCCGAGCGCATGCTCCGTCCTAGCCACTGCTCTCACGCGGAATGAAGTCCTTCCTGCCTCTGCCTCTCTGTTACAGCTGGCATCCCCCCACACGGTCAGCCAGGTCCTCACTGCTCTCTGGTGGGCACAGAGCGAAGGTTCACTCTACTGGTCCACTTCCGGTCTGGGAGGAACAAGACGGAAGCCCGCCATGATGTGATTTTCACACGCGAAGGCGGTCATGATAGGTCTTTATTAATTCAAGAAAATAACTAGCATAAATCATTTGAAAGGGTGATAAGTAGGGCCCGGAATTTTAGGTTTTAACCTACATTTTTCCTCGCTATTTAATTAACACATTTCAAGATATATACTCGTTTCACACTTCCTGGAGCAGAATATGCGAATTTCATTACACCTAAAATACCTAAATCAAGGGTTGACACCTAAAATAACCTAAATAGCTATTTTTCCTTTTTGAAATGAAAAATGCTATTTTGGGATTGAAACTCATTGTAAAATTATTTCCACCACTTACAGCCAGTAAATAGTACAAGTTACTGCAGTTAAACGCAGCACATGTGACGTGGTGGCACCTGGAATCAGCTGATAAGGTCAGGAGGAGTGTACTTGGCTGTCTGCTGCCATTTACTATGCCGAGCACTTAAAAGACGTTAAAAATGTCAATGAATTTTTTTTCTTGCCTTTGGACTGTGTTTTTACTGTTTTTCCATACCGTTTATTACCGCAATTGTACACACACAAACACTCATGGCCATGGCGGGACACAAACCCGCAACGCTCAGCTTGGCGGAGCGCCGATGCTACACACTCCGGCTACCACGGCTACGAGAGCCGTCAAATATCAGCAACTAACGAGTGTCTTTTTTCTTTCTTCTTAAGCTCCCTTGTTTACCCAGTTTGGGATTACTGTGTTTTACTGTTTACTTTACCACTTATTACCGCAATTACACATACAACACACACAAACACCCATGCCCTTGGCGGGACTCGAACCCGCGACACTCAGCTTGGCGGAGCGCCGAAGCTACATGCTCCAGTGACCACGGCTACGAGGGCCGGCATGAATTGGATGAAACAGAAGCTTCCTGCATTGCCAAGGCTAAGAAATCACTGGAGTGCACCAATCTTGCCGCTTCCCTTGAATACATTAAGACACATTTTTGTTTTTTACCAGAAGCTACTCTCCGGTTGGAAAGTACAGCTTTGCCACTGAAAGATGCTCTGGATAACATTGACAATGTCTCCAGTAAAGAAATACCTGGACCAGTGGGAGTTGCATGTTCTTCGAAGTTGCAGAAGATTCTTCAACGAAATCCTACATTTGAAGATATGAAATTTATCATTGCAGAGAGAACAGTATACAGGAAAAATATCCCTAGAACCTGCTGCATCTATGTTCCACGCTCTCATGACGTCTTGTTACGTTGAAAGAAGCTTTTCTTCATACAAAACGTTGCACTGATAACAGGAAGTCGTTTACGCCAGAAAATTTGAGAATTTTTGTATCTACTGCAATGTCAAGAAATATATCTTACAATTAAGTACCAGAATAGCAAAATTATTTATACCTGTATCGATCCACGAGGATAAACATAAAAAATAAAACTATTTTAATCAAGAAAAACCTTAAAAAAACTATTTTAAGTATATAAGAAACCTAAATTGAAGGTTTACTCCACCTAAAAATCCGGGCCCAGAGTACCCTAAACAGTCAGGACCAAAAAACGTTCCCTTTGTTGTTATTTTAACTAACGCCGGTTAAAGAGCAATCATCCGGTTAAAGAGCAATCATATATAAAAACTCCATTTTTTTATTCCCGCAACAAAAATGAAAAGCCTCCTGTAACAGAACCGTGATTGTTTAGACATGCAATGTCTAAAGCGGTATTAAATACCAGCGAGAAATCGAACCCCGAACTCAGGCTATAAAATGCAAGGGCTTTCAAAACATGCATTCCTCTCTTAGAAAATATATAAGTATTGCGAAAAGGTGTCAGTAACATAGGGAGGGGACTTCAAAACATACACTATCGAAGGATGTGTTGAGTACTCTAGCAAAGAGATCGAACCATTGGAAAGACTTCAAATATAAATTTGATATTCGTTTTAAAATCTTTTTCAAAAGGCGCACATCGGTGGTTTTCGAGATTTTTGGACAATGAGTTATTCAGTTGTACACCTCTTGCAAACATATGCTGTATACCCCTCCGAAGTCGGGTAAACCAGGTCTCGGGAAATTCCGCTTTTAAAAGAAGATTCTCTCCCGAGGAGATAACATCTCCCATATACAAGTGAATGCTTCAAATATAACCCCTGAGTGGGTTTTTTTAGCAATACACGCATTCAAAAGAATATCCCAGCCTTACACACGCAGGAGGATTTTCTCTACAGCTATATTAGCTTCATGACTCTGGAAACTCCTAAGGTCTAAAACTTACAAGATCCCTACATCGCTCCAGGAAAATTATATCAAGAGAAACAATACTTTCATTTTTCGTTATTTTCACCCTAAAATTATAGTTAAATAATACATGCAATACGTTATTTATAAATAAATAATGAAATATGGAGAACGTCTTAAACAGGCAGGATAACAAAACATTCCTATTGTTGTTGTTTTAATTAACGCAGGTTAAGAGCGATCATAAATAAAACTCAGCAGAAAATATATAGACACTCGAGGTAAAATACAGAGCGCCATCGTGCATGCAGTCTTCGAGAAGTAAAATAACATTGGCAGCGACTTTAAAACAGATGATGATGCAGTATAAAGAATCGGTCTCGATAAAGTACCCCACTAACCCACTCAAGCCCTCTCTCTCTTCTTTGTGCTAGCACTTCTCTGCGGTAATATAATTATCGATTCATTGATACGGTATGTCGGAGACGCCAACGACTTATATAGTGGTGTACACATCCCTTGCAAAAAAATATGTTGTATACCCCTGAAGAGGGTAAACCAGGGTCCGCTTTTAAAAGACAGTCATAGATGCAAGTCTTTACGGCTTAATGGATGGGCTCCTAACAGCTTACTTGAGGAGAGATAACATCTCCCATATACCAGGGAATGCTTCAAATTTAACACTTGGGTGCGTTTTTAGCAATATATGCATTCAAAAAATAACCCGCGCATTATACATACTCGAGGATTTTCCCTACAGACATATTAGCTCCACACTCTTGAAATTACGCATGATTAAAAATTACAGGATCCCTACATCGCTCCAGGAAAAATTACATCAACAGAAGCAATACTTCCTTTTTCGTTATTTTCACGGTTAAATTATAGTTAAATAATGCATGCAATACGTTATTTATAAATAAATAATTAAATATGAGTCTCCCTAAACTGACTGGGGTAACAAACCAGAAATTTAAAACGTGGTGTATTTTTGTCTATAATACCTGATGGAACAGATGTATACAGGTTTAGACACGGCCATTTGACATACAAGGGCTTTCCTCATCTAAAAATTATATGATCGTGCATCGCTCCAAGGTAATAACAAATAAATAGCAAGCTTTTCTGCGAGGTAGCGTGTCTACTTCACATTCCAGGTCCCGAGTTCGAATCTTGGTTAGGTGAGTTTCCGGATAAGGGAAAATCCTCCCATTAAGCGTCTTTATAAGCGCAGATGTAATATGTATCCTATGGTTTATGGTGTATAGATCCTGTATATAGGACACTGTACTTAAACATTCGTAAATGGAAAGTCATTCAAGTGTACCTCATTAGATGTTTTTCTTTATGTGTTATGGGAAAATGTAAGAAGTTTTAAGTAATGCTTTATAAGAAATTAACTATCGCGATTATTTCCAAGTATTATTTCCTTCTTCAGTGCAGCAATCAAGTTTTATTATTATTATTATTATTATTAGTAGTAGTAGTAGTAGTAGTAGTAGTAGTAGTAGTAGTAGTAGTAGTAGTAGTAGTAGTAGTAGTAGTAGTAGTACTATTATTATTATTGTCGTCAAGAAAGCTTATTTGTTTATTCCATTTAAACAGACTGGTGTTTCAGCCTCCATGTCTAAAAACTATATTGCTCCAAGAAAATTATATCAACAGAAACAATAATTTCTTTTTATTAGTGACACTAAAATTATTATTAAATAATACATGCAATACGTTATTTATACAGTCCTATGTATGAGGCTGGGGTTGCAGGTGATGTTATCAGCGACACCACAGACAATCATATCATGATAGAATAACACTTTGCAATACTGGAGTGAATATTTTGGTAATGTAATAATAAGCAATGAATTTTAGTAATACATGCATTACAAAAATAATAGTCTAGCGTGATATACAGGAGGATTTTCCCTACGTATGCTGGTTACGTTGGTTACATTTACTGGTTACGTTGGTTACGTTTACTGGTTACGCGGTGTTACGTGGTTACAGTACGTGATGTTACGTGTTTAGGGCGGTCCAGGAGACATGACAGTCAAAGGGTGGGGTCCCTATCATTTAAGAATTTGAACTTGGAGCCTGTTCCGTCCAACCCGACGTGTACTGACTGTGAACAATCGTTGTCCGGATGACGAAAGTTTCCAGAGAGCATCTTATTTCTCTGCCCCTTGCCTCCATCTTCTAGTCGTGATGTTACGTGTTTACGACGGTCCGGTAGACATGACAGTCAAAGGGCGGGGTCCCAACCCTTTAAAGAATTGATTTTGGAGCCTGCTCCGTCCAACCTGACGTCTACTGACTCTCTGATTTATAAATAGCATTCGGCTAGCTGCTCTGCCTGCGCACAAATCCGCCAGTCACTGGCGTCGCATCTATAAGGCTCGACGCACAAACGTTTGTCGCTCACTCGTCGACTAATCGTCAAGCGTAAGTAAACTCTCCTGCGTTTGGTGCTCTATCCCTTCTTTCTTCTCCCTACTATTTTTTCACTTTTATTTCTCTTTCAGATAATCGGTGCATTTCCTCGACGACCCTACACAAAGTACCTCTCTGCTGTTACCCTTCCCCACGTCGTCCTCGCCATCGCTAGCTGAGATAAGCGCAAATCGCGGTCTGCATTTCCCGGGAGCATTGGACACAGTTGGTTCGAGGACCACGGAACAAAGATCGAAGACAATTTTGATATCGCCACCAAGCATGCAATCGTCCAAGGAAAGCATCTGATATTCGGTTACCGTTCGTTTGAAATATCCACTTGGCACTCCCGCTATCGTTCTAAAACCACCCGGTCTAGCTCTCTACGACCAAGAATGGACCAACTTGAAAAAGTGGTTTAACCAATACAAGAACCTCAACATTATTGCAAAGTAATCCATCCCTACTATCTTCGTCAAATGTCACTTTCTTGGAACCTATCATCACCAAGGATGCTTTCAGTGTCCTTGCCGAAAAATACTTCCACAAAATATAATTATTCTCCTCTTCCCCATGATCCACCATTTCACCCAGGAAAGAACTTCAAGACTCTGCTCTAGCCAACTACGCCCTACCCATCACATCCTCTATCACCAACATACCCCTCAACATTGTCCCTGCCATACCCCGTCTCTTTATCAGGCTTGAGATTAATCTACGACACGGAACCATTAGCTTTACTCCCCTTCCAAAGGAAGTCATGCTAAGGAATTTTACGCCTGAAGAAATGCCGACGGGTTTGAACCTACGACCTCTAGAACTAGAAAGAACTGCGTATAGCAGCCTACTCTTATGCTTTGAAATGTAACGTTGAGGTACCACGTTCTTGGATAGAGAACAACATGTCTATAAAAGATTGGTGTACAGGCTTTTATAAGAGGAGTGCTCTTAGTTTGAGGAAGCCTGAAGCTCTCTCTAAGGCAAGTGCAGCTGGTATCAACAGAGAGGCTGTTAGTTCATGTTTCAAGTTGTTCGGGAAGTTATTAACAGAGTTTTCTCCCTATTATAAGCGCACCTACCTGTACAATAGGGATCGAAATGGGCTTACCTTAAATAATCGGCCACCAAAAATAATAGCAAAGAAGGAGGAAAATTAGGTAATAAGTATGATAAGCGAATAGAGGGAAGAAATGTAACAACTGTAGCCTGTTGCAAAGTCGCTGGATCATAATATCCCACCACTTATCATTTACGCCAGCGTCCCGAGTTTAAGGGTAATCTTCCTAGTGGATTAGTAGTTTCTATGAGTGAGAGTGGATATATTAATGAAGAAGTATTCCTGAAACTTGTTCACCACTTCCAAGAGCACCGCGCACCAAAGCAGAGTACTTCTCATTTTAGTTGATCATACATCTTATGCAGCACTTGCAATCCTTGAATATTGCCAGAATAATAGCATTGAACTCCTCTGCCTTCCTCCATACACAATTCAAGTTTTGCAGCATCTCGATCGTTGTCTTTTCAAGGCACTGAAAGATAATTATATCATCGTGAGGCTACATCATGGCTTCATAATAATCCGCGGTATAGCACAACCAAAATCCAATTCAATACAATGTTCAAAGAGGCCTGAAGAGTGTTATCAAGGGGAGCTTGAGCTAAGCAAGGAGCTTCCCACAGCACATCACCAGAAAATGCAGTAGTTGTTAAGGCAAAGAGATTGATAAAATTTCTTCGGAAACAAATTCAACTAAAAAAAAGAACACAACACCGGATGGAAAAAGAAGCTAAACAGTAAAATAAATCCATTGACTTGTCATCTAGTGAATAGGATACTGCTAATAATTCCAACGTAGATAACTACAGACGTGTATTCTGCAGTGTCTGTTACTACTCGAATTGAATTGAATTTTTTATTTATAGACGCTCTTTAATTGCTGTGGTCCTTAGCGTCCTGTTCTATATTGGGCGTGAAACACCGGTAATTTTACTCAGAGGCTCCTTTATCAAGTTTGAGGTTCTTTTACGTGCCGTAAATCTACGATGCAGAAGCACCGTCTTTACTTCTCTTCCGAAGGAAGCTACGCTAAAGACTTTTACGTCCTAAAAATTCCATTGCCCTCCGCCGGGTTTGAACTCGCGACCTCGGGAACTAGATTCTAGTATGGTAACCACTACACCACGGAGGACGACAAAAAGGCATCTGTTCTGAAAGGTGACTGAATTCACTGCCAGGAATGGTTCTATAAAAATGCGTGGGAGCTGAAGGAAGAGATAGTTTACTTGTGGCAAATGCTTCTAAATAGCACTCACAAATCAATAATTGAAGAGCTGGATTCAAAAACTAAGTCCCTTTTTGTTATGTTTAATTTAGCGTCTACAATTATTTCGGAAGCATATATGTATCAAATAACAGAATGGTATTGTCCAAATAGTGCTAAGTAGCATAGTCGCAGAGCTAGAAATATTGAGTTTTTTTTCCAAACGTGCTTTGTCAGTTAATGTAATATTTCATAACATTCTTAGTCATAGCCTGCTATACTGCACATGCGCAGTAGCTCTTGGAGCTTTCCCGTCTATTTTTACGCGATGCTTTGTGAGAGTTGTCAACATAATTGTCATTATTTTATCTATATTAATTTATCTTTAAAGTGCAAGAAATGACTGATTTTGATTTAGAAGGCTTCGTTAATCCAAGGGAGGAGCAGTAGAGTAGGATGAGAGAGCGAAAACAAGAAGATTGAGGAAAAATAAGCCTAACAATGCTCGGAATAGTAGTACTGCACATGGGAATCCTAGAAAAGACTACAATCATGTTGAAACGAAACAATCCATGGTAGGGCATTTGACTAAAGAAGACATTGTTGATTTTCACAGTACGTTGTATGCTTATAAAACAAAACCCCAGCAAGACAAATTTCTTGTCAAATACGTGAGTGACATAGACCGTAAAACGCGCAGGCCAAGAAACAAAGCAAATCCAAGAGCAAGGTAAGTCACGGAATACATTATTAGGAAGAAAAATAGAGGTATTTTACATGTTTGACGGAAGACCTTTGCTTCTGTAACAAAAATAACAGGGAGGAGGATGAATAGTGTGTCAATGCATTTCTCAGAAACTGGTTAACCAAGACCTGGAGAAGAGGGGATTCTCGAACTAAACCAAGGGTTGTAGAGATTTCAGAATGAATATCTGATTTCCTGGAGACGCTAAAGCACAGAGAGAGTCATTATGGTCCTAGGAAAATTGTACGCATTTACATGGATGCTTCTCTCTCTGTTAAGAAATGTTGGCAACTTTGGAAGGCCAAAAGAAGTGGCGATGGAAATTGAAGTATGTACATCATTCAGTAAGTTTTTCAAAATTATTCCAACTAAACGTAACATTTAATTTCAGAATCCAAAAATATATATCTGCTCATTTGTGAAGATTGTAAGGTTCAAATTCCAGAATTCCAGAAGTCGAAGTGAAAAAAATTAGTGGATGACAAAGTATACTTTACATAAGCGTAGAGCTAAACAATTTATAGAGATAATGAAATCTGAGAAGGAAGGTCTTGTGAAGATAGTCTCTTATATGCAGCAAAACCAGCCAGCCCCTTACAATGATCCGGATATCTGAAAAAAAGTTTGCACGACAGATACTGGTATGTAATCTTAACTTTGTAATTCGTGAGAAAGAGCAGTACATCGACAACACCTTTGTCTACACTTTGACTGAGAATCAATTTGTACGTGGATCGAATGAAGTGGAATCCGCAATGCACAGCTGCCTACGAATCCTCGAAGAGAAAATTATTAAATAGAATGCCCCTAGATTTCCTCATAACTTGAAACTCTTGTCAGACTCTGCAAG
Source organism: Deroplatys truncata (assembly GCA_030765065.1). Taxonomy (NCBI): domain Eukaryota; kingdom Metazoa; phylum Arthropoda; class Insecta; order Mantodea; family Mantidae; genus Deroplatys; species Deroplatys truncata. Next base: position 195,793,484 of record CM060990.1, read on the forward strand.
ACGCCAAAATAACAATGCGACAATGTAGGGAATTCTTCTCAACCATGTGAATAGCACCAGCCGTGATTTCAGTACAACACAACATTACTTCCCGATCAGGGGGCACGACTTTATGCCTACTGACCGGGTGTTTGGAAGAATTGAGAAAGAGTACAGTTCTCAGCAGCAAATTCTACATCCAGGGCACTCGATTCGATCCTGGCTAAACACGAGACTATAAAAGTTATTGGCAAGGACTTGAGACCTCAGACCTTTAGAAATTGTTCCGATACAGTTCTGAAATTAAAGCTACCATTCTTGATGAGGAAGCAAAGAGTATTTATTTACAAAAATAAAAAGAAGTGTAGAGGTCAAAATCATATACATTGGTGGCCCAAGTATATACAATATTCTGAAGAGGACATCAGGTTCATCTTGGAGCTTCTGCTATAGACTCGTTTGCGTCATCGAAGGAAAGAACAAGATACGTGAGTTAACGAAGAAGGATGTGGAGAAAGTACTAACATTCGTGCGGCTCGCTCCAAAGGACAATGTTTTTATGACAAAGCTTTGGGCCACTACACATCGGCTGCTAAGGACAACGAAGAAGTTCACCGGGACGAGGAAAAGCCCTTTTTTAAAATGTCTAGCTGTAAATTTAGTTTGTGTTCCAATAAAGCTAGCAATCAGAAATACTTTTACTTTTACAATATTTGTACTTAACCAGTCATTGTCTTTTCCAAAACGCTCTATGACTTAGTTCATGTTAGAAAAAATGTATTAAAATTTTAGTCATTTTCATCTTTATGAACTATAATATTATAGATTACATAATTTTTTTTAGCCTTAAGAAGCAATTAAGAAGAGTATGGCACGTAAATTATAAATTAATATTTAAACATATAAAAAATGCTTCTCCTGAAAAATTCTATTTTCTGACTTAATATGTTCTGAAATCTAGCTCTTCACTTCATAATGATTTCTTATATTTCTTAATGTTTCCAATGGTTCACATTTCAGACCGCATTTTGGCATCTGTAAATTATTTTATCATATATATTTTATCTTAGGGATTATATATATACATATTACGCTATTGTTAAACAAACAACCATAATTGTTAATTTTTAATGTTGTAATATTCGCCCATGTTAAAATGTTCCGGGTTCTTCAGCGTTAGGATACCTTAAAAACGTGTGTATTATATATGTAAGTGAAACTTTCCAGTAGCACCCAACTTTCTAATAGGATTTGAACCAGAGGCCCCGATGCGCCGAGCCAGCCCGTCCCTTGGAGGCAGCCTTCAACCAAGGTAACCAGAGGGTTCCCGCCTCTCATTTCATACGAACTATTAACTCTACATAATTCCATATTAATATATTATAATATAACTATGTATAATATAATTTTTAGAATAAATCTGTTTCAGAATCCAAAAGCAGAGCTATGATTTACTGTGTTCGTCATTATCCAAAATGACCAACAGATATATTCAATGTCGTCCACCGTCGTGCAGTGGTTACTATGCTAGCCTCTAGTTCACGAGGTCGCGTATTCAAACCGGGCGGAGGGCGATGGATTTTTTTCGGTCGTAAAAATCCTTAGCATTGCTTCCTTTGGAATGGAAGTAAATCCGGTGGTCCCGTGTCGTAGATTTACGACACGTAAAAGAACCTCAAGCCTGATAAAGGAGCCGCTGAGCAAAATTACCGGTCTTTCACGCCCAATATAGAATAGGACGCTAAGCACCACGGCAGATAAAGAGCGTTTATAAATAAAACTGCTTTTTTAAAAGACATATCCAATTAGCCCCTCGGAATTTCCCCATTTCCAATTCGGCGGGAAATTTTCGGATAGCTTTAGTTCAGCATTAAAATTATCGCTAATGATAGTGATGTTAACAGTTACGCCCACTACGAGCCATAATAGTGTACTACATGTGTGCTTACTTGAATTCTTGCCGTATCCTATATGTTGAATTTTTTGGGAACAGCAGGTGAAGTTCATTCTGGCTGAACTTTGTGTAATTGGTAAAGCATAAGAGAGGAGCAAAACGTGCACAAGCAAAATACAGATCTAGGTGAAATGCCCAATTTGTGTCTTTATGAAAGTTTTTGTGGAATCAACCGTTTCAGAGATATATGATGATTTTGGTTGGAAATTGTCACTATTATATATTACTTGTATAAGACATTTTCCCAAATGCTTATCAATTAGTCTAGTTTCTCGTGATATCGTTCAAAGCCACACAGCATATAGGAATGCGCTTTTATATTTTAGTTTGCAAGTGTTTATTCCTCTATGCTTCTGAAATAAATACTTGAATAAAGTTTACACAATAGTTGCACTTATTGCTTAGTTTGTATTCATTTCTAGGCAAAATGAATAACATAATGTGCATAGAAGAATAACAATTTATGTGAATACTGTACTACAGAATAACGTGAATTTGTAATGAGAGGAGAAAAGAGTGGGTGTAATATATCGGATGTTTTATTTTGCGCCCCATTAGAGCACCCAATAGGAATACGAATATGTTGTTCCGGGTAGCCCATTGTACATGTTAGCAACAATTATTTATTAAAAATCGAAAACTATTAGAAACTCTGGATAACAGTTTCACTTTAATTTTACATCTGTAGAGTAGCGTGACCAGATTTCCAATACCAAAAAAGGGACAGTGTGAATATTTCAACACTTAAAAAAGCGACAAGAACCGGACTATTCCGGTACGATACACTTAAAAACTGAATAACATATTATTATATTGCATAAATACTTTTAACTTTAGTTAAATACAATTAAATAATTACAATTACACGGTATCAAAACTATCGTTATATTTATATGAGTTCATTGTGTGCTCCAAAGGCTTTTCTTCTTCCATTATTCTCTCATAAAATTCAATGCATGAAATATCAAAGTGTGTCTTGACCACGATAATTGCTCTCACAGTGTTTATGTTTAAACGGTTCTTTTCTTTTGACCACAATAAACTCACAAGAAATAAAAATTCTCTCCACAGCTGCACTTGTTCCTGGGATTCCCATAATAAATTCAATAAATGTCAGTACGCTTTTGTAGTGTACTTCTTTTTCTTGGAGTACCTTAGACACGTCACACCACTTTTTGTCCACTTAAGCATTTGTGTCCTTCCATTCTTCTTTCTTGGAGTTCACAACATCATTTACATGGTTGGCTTCATCAAATAACTTATCTGCCTCAATGATGTGGAATATGTTGCTATCGACATCACTGACTGATTTTAGGCTGCTTTGAACTTCAGCCTAAGCTGTTGGAGTTTGCAGCTTAATCCAATGGAATGCTTTTGGTGGTTGGAAATGGTGAGTCCACTCACTTAAATATTCAAGGAAAGTATTAAAATAAATTTGTACTAGTTAAAAATTCTTTTCCATCAAAAATGTTCTCATTTTTCAATTCTGAAATGATTGACAATATTTTAAGAGTTTGAAAGTTCTCAGCTTGCCTACTCGTAATTTTATGTCTAAGCAATTCCAATTCTTCTACCACTTCTGGTGCCAAAATGCTTTCTTCTTCCATTTCTATTGCTGTTGCTGAAAATATTTTCAGTTGGCTTTGAATAAAGTGGAGCAAAAGGAGTGATTGCTGATCTTTACAAATGATTTCAAAAATGTAGGACATTTGTCTTGTGACAAAAAGTAACTTCTAAGTCCATTATACTGTCAATAACTCCATTGACAGCCAGTACTAACGACAACCATCTTGTTTGAACACTAACTAGAATATGCTTGTATTCACTTTCTACAAATTTACAGAATTGTTTTAATTCTTGTACTCTTACGGTGTAAATATGAAAATACTGATGTATTTTATTTATAACTGTTTCTATAGCAATAGGGAAAGTATCAACACTTGTATGGACATCATTATGAACAATATGAGCAGCACACCCATTACCAATTGTGTTTAGTTTTAACTCTTTTCTCGGTCCTCAAAATACATTGCTGGTACCATCTCATTTGTATCCCGCGAAATTGGTGTCAACGCAATGATTTTCTCAGTCAGCTGGTGCTTTTGAAAAATATCCGTGATGTGAATATCAAGCAGTTCTGCTGTTTCTCCTGTTATGTTCTGGAATTCAATAACTTTGACTTATATACCCTCAGTTGGAACGAAGTACCTAATAAGCACGGCCACTAACTTCAGATTTCTATGGTATGATGTCCAACATAACTGAAATATATTTGGCTTCTTTTAGCTCGGCTGCTACATCCCACACTTCATATGCTGCCAGGACATACACTAAAACTGATTTGCACTTTGTTCGTCCACATGTAAATTTCTTTTGAAACAAATTTCTCACTATAGTAGAAGCACAGTCCATTGAATTCAAAGAGAGGTTATGTTTCACTCAAAAGCGTCATTTCAGTTACTCTTTTGGGGGGGGCAGCATTGCCTGAAGCAGTTACCCGAATTTTCAAATGAATTTTAACGACAAATTTACCTAAAAGAAAATTATCTTTCATTTCTTAAATGTGAAATATTTCTATTAGAAGTGCAGTTCTTGTAATTTTTCTTTCGGTAGAGCATTAACAATCAATAGCCTTATTATTTCTCATAACTTAGGCGTGGGCAATTGAACCCCTACCCCCTAAATTACGCCCCTGGTTTCGCTGCATAGAGCGCAAACATCCCTTCTTGCGAAGCAAGACATTTACCTTCATCGGTTAAATTTCGAATTTCACTTCTTGTGAAAAATGATTTAACATCTTGACTTGAACTGGAAGCAGCGGTGCATGTTTATGTTTTTGCTTGCTCAAATGTTGTTTTATACTCGTATCAGAACGGCCTCCGTGTTCAATCGAAGAAGGCAAAGACACACTGTACATATCAACATATTTATTGTTTCATCTTCTCTCAAGAAGGGATAGTCTTCTTTTAAATCCCGAGTGAAATTATACTTCCTTTTCGGGATGATTAAAACATGAAGATATAATATCACCACTCACAACATACATCTTTTATAACTAGTGGCGCATCCAGAAAGGTATTAAATAGGGATCCATTCTTTTAAATATTTTGTGTCAATTCAAATGCTAAATATGAATTAATCTTGAGTTCAAATATTTTAAAAATAGGTTTTATATTAGCAGATTAAGGTGCAGCAATTGGAATTAAAATTAGGAAAGAATGTACTGCGTATTCTAAACGGCAAATGTGTTGTGGCATGAGAATTAATTACTACTGCGAAGGATTTTATATTACAGCTGCAGGCCATTCTATTTCATTACAAAGTGTGGTTTCTGCTATGTTATAAACTGGGAGATATTACACTCATTTGGAAACCACTCAAATTTAGCATCGGAACGAAAACATATCCCTGATATCCTAACATGGTTATACAAACGCCATCTAAAGCACAGTGTCTGTTTCGTTACCTTTCCAATAAGGCAGGCGGCGTAAATATAGCACTACTGGTAATAGGATTAGGAGGTATCATGTTCCCACCAACCTAGAAATATATTATTTTAGTGATGCTATTTTTCTATTAATTTTTACATTTTTTTTAGCAAGGGGATATTTCTAACACCTAAAACCACTCAGTAGCTACGCCTCTGTTAATAACTTCGCTAATATTTTACTGGTACTGCACTAAACTCATGACGCTGTATCTCCGACCCTGACGTTTCGTGAGGGTAAAGAAAGGGATACGTATATATCAAAATGACCACCTCTAACAATACACAGTGAATTTCCACAGTAAAGGAAGCTATTCTGTCTCCTTTCAGAAGATAAATCGGGATTCTAATTTGATGTCTTCTAACGTTTTTAATAAATATAGTTTACTGTTATTGTTTAGAGCTTTGCTACACGCAAAACACAACACGAAAGAAAAGAATCGGAAAGTCTCGAAAGGTTTGCAGTACTGGGTTGACTCGAACAGCAAAGGGTGGAAGTTGTCTGCTAGGACCAATTACAACCTTCTTCCCCGTGTACGTCCACTGCATTTTGGACTGTGTTGCCAATTCTCTTGTAAGTGAAGAACGTGTGGTCAGTAGCTGTTTGCTTTAGTTCAGGTGAAGTTGGTTTTTTGTGCGTGTTGGATTTACTGCGTTATTCTTGTTATAGTTATTCTTATAGCTGTTATAGTTATTGTTATTGTTGTTATAGTTATCGTTATAGTTGTTATATCGTTATAACCAATGGTTATTCAGAATCGAAGAATAAAGTCGGGTCTTACTGGAGCCAAAGCCGCGATTTTAGGCTACGTGAATATTTTGAAAAGGAGCGAGACAACGGGGCACCTCTTCTTCCTTTGGCAAGAGTAGTGGATAGAGTTTGTGATACACTGAAGGTGGGTAAAACAACTGTGAAAAGTGTGACGAAGGAAAACTGCCCGGTCGATTTGAATACGCCATCAGAAGAATTGCAATCACCAGGAAAATCGGGATCTATAACACAACACTGAATTCCTTTCAGAAGGATGCGATAAAGCAGCACATTTACCAATTTTATATGAGGAAAGAATTTCCTACTCGAGAGAAACTTCTGGGTTCTTTGAAACAAGCGAGATTATTTGATAGAGGTAAGACAAGTTTAAGCAAGGTGTTAAAAGAACTTGGTTTTAAATTCAAGAACTTTCCAGGGAGGAAAGCCGTAATGGAAAGAGGTGATCTAGTGGCATGGCGTGGCAGATTTCTGAGGGAATTTCTAAACTTTAGTCCCGAAAAAGTGGTATGGTTGGACGAAACGTGGGTGAACGCAGTACATGCAAAATCAAAGGCCTGGGCAGATGACACAGTAGCAGGAACAATGAAGGTGTCCATTGGGAGGGGAAGCAGACTTATTCTGCTTCATGCTGGCGGAGTAAATGGGTATGTTCCTGGAGCAATGATTTGATTTAAATAAAAAATTACGCGTGATTATCACGAAGAAATTAATGGGAAAACGTTCACCCCTGGTTTAAGGAAGCCTTACTTCCACATCTGAGTCCAAAGTCCATTATTGTAATGGACAATGCCCCTTATCATTCAGTGCAGTTAAATAAAGCACCAACAGCCAAAGACAGCAAGCAAGTCATACTTCAATGGCTGTTGGAATATAATGCCTCAGGAGTGTCAGCAATAACGAACAAAGAAGAGCTCTTACAAATTGTTAAGTTGTACAAATCAAGCTTTTGTACATACAAGATAGATACCATCGCCGCTACACATGAGCACACTGTCATAAAGCTTCCATCAGATCACTGTCATTTCAATCCCATTGAACTTATCTGGATACAAGTCAAGGGGTACGTTGCAGAACACAACAAGACGTTCCGCTTCGCCGAGGTTGAGCGCTTGGTGCAACAAGGAATCAAACAGGTATCAGTGGAAAAGTGGCAGAGTGTTGTGAAACATACGTGGTAACTTCTACTTCAAGCAAAACAAGCTTAAGGTGTTTTGGAAGAACGCATAGAAGGATTAGTTATTTCATTAAATGCCGACAGTAGTGACTCCAGTGACGCCAATGATGAAGAAATGGATATCTACGAGGAGTGCGGCGTCTTTCCGCTGGACTATTGACATGTTAAATGTGAGTAATTTAAATCTCTTTACTTAAGCTTCCTGTAAATGCTACCCCTATACTTTAAATACTCCAATATATTTTCATTGTTTGCACTTTAGAAAAGGTGGCACATGTAAACACACGTGTTCACAATAGGGACAAGAATTGGCAACACTGTCTTTCTCAGTCGCGCAAAATGTCAGAGCCGGGGATAAAACGGCGGTATTATACACACAGGCGCATCGGCATACACGCTTGATTGGTAGCAGAACAATCGCTTCGGCATTTTCAAATTATCACAAAAAGAGTGAATTTACAAAGGTGGATAATAGCCGTAATGTGGATGTATTCTACTTCGAAAATTCGTGTCCGAACCCACAATAACCAAGTCATTCTATGGATTTAAGGAAAAAACGATCAAAGTCTATAAAAAGAGACAATAATTGTCCCATTAAGGTTATTCGGAACAACGGCACCAGAGGCTAAAAAGAGCGACAATCCCGTTAAAAAGGGACGTCTGTCACTCTATTATAGAGTTGAATTACTATATTATATCAATCTAATTCTGAAGAGAATCTTACACGAGCAGGCACTGACGTAAACTCCCACTAGTGCGGAACACTGCTTTAGGCTAGACCAATTACGCTTTCAGCATACGCCATCCAGGAATTCAGAAGAAAGGAAATAAAGAAATTCCAGCTCCGACACGTGTATACAAGAACGGCAGCACACGGCTTCCACTTCAACATTTTCAACCAACGAAGATTTCACCAGGCGTCGTTTCAATGTTCCTGCATCCTGTGAGGACAACAATGTGAACAGTATCATCTACTGGACTGCGAAACAAGAAGAAACTCACTAACATTTTATGCAGATGACAAAAACTTTGTATTATATAAAATTTTCTTGTACACAGTGTGTTTAATAAATCTTATTGAAGCAGCTGGACGAATTGTCGTTAGGTTGAACTAACAAGCGTTACATATTCTCTATCACTAGATACCTCACTTTTCATGTTGCTTAGATTGCCTACTATGGTCCCTGTAGTTGCGATTTTCGAAGAGGGTAAAGAAAGTTGCATTTCTTAAGTTATAAAAACACACCATGAGCCAGCTATTACGAAGACTAACTAAGGTGAGTACTTGTAAGCAGGTAAAGTATTTTCGCTATCAAAGTCAAATAATGCAAGTTAAATATGTTTAACATGCTGGTATATACAGATATGTGAAAAGCTCCAAATGTTAACAAAGGCCACGGAAATTTTATGTATTACATTCATTAGTGCAAACATGCCTATTGTAAATTAGGAATGCATAGTTTTAGGGAAAATATAGGATCACTGAGGTATGGAGGTGTAGAAAACAAAAGAAGAGCTAATCATTTCGGCAAACGCTACACGTAAATTGTGTAGCACAGAAGTACATTCCATTTCCACTCCAAAATACAGGCCAATAAACAGAAGGGCCATATAACATATTAAAGTACAGTGTTTCCCTTTGCCTATATATTGTTTGTTGATGGCATGTACGTTTGGCAAAATTGCACTAGATGTGTAACATCAATTTTCAGAACACTTATAACTGGGTACCACAAAGTAATATACGGAATGTTGTAGAATGTTAAATGATTCTCCTACAGAAGAAGCTACTAGATTGATGTTTTTATTTTAAAACGGAAAAGTGCATGTCAACGGCACACAGGGCAAATTACCCATACAAAATCCAACCTCCTAGTAATTTTAAAACAAGAAATCAAACGAAACAGAAAATGGCTTCACACTAAACAAGATGGCGATATACTGTAGATTTCCCAAATTGAATGTGCCTTTTCTCATTATAAACTGTAGATTTAAGTAATGACGCACACGTGCTTTCACTTAATTTAAAATCCACCTGTCTACATAAACGAAGAATTGACATATTATCACCACAAAACACACGTTCATATTCATCTGAAGGCCACATATCTGAATTTAAATACGGCTACATCCGAAATGCAATCCTAATCCTCAAACCTGTTTCTATATTGCCTACCAAAGATCGAAAAACAATTTCATCCGAAATATTTGAAATTTGTTATATTTATCGCAAGAACGTTCTTTAATTGCGAATCCTTTGAATGTATGCTTTTCTTCCAATTCTTGCATAATCATCCTAATACGCAGCGAGTCATTTGTTTTCAATATTTCAAGAGTCATTATAGCCACGTAAATTTCTTGTTTTGCTTTAAAGACTAAATACTTTCTGTTGTGCATAAAGAATCACAAGAACTTCTAGGGTCTCATAAAGTACAACTAATTTCATTATAAGCAACCATTTTGGGAAATATTTAAGCAGCCTTTCAAATTTAGATCTCTCACGGGTTGATCGGGAACCATCATGGCTAGGCTTTCCAAAATGATGGAAAGAAGAACTGTGACTTTCAAGAAGAGCTCGAACAGCATTAAATGATAACGCAATCCAACGTATGTGAAAAACACGGCTAATTTTAATAGTTGAGAGGATAGTTTTTGTGAAACATCCTGTAGCAGTCTCTGATTTTTTTAACTTTGAGAAAACACAGAATATAAGAAATCTAAAAAAGCCTATGTATATGGTATACATCTACCACATCATGCATAATATCCTGCACAGCTAGTTCCATTTTGTGATCCTTACAATGCACGACAATTAGGTCCTTATGTAAGCTATTACGTAGTAGAGCGGCCACGACTTTGTAAGGTGCAAGCATTGTTAATGCACCATCATACCTACGAGATGCTGTTTTAGTATATCGTATTTAATGTTATACTTTTCAAGAGCTGCTAACAGTGCATTGAAAATACCATCGCCTTCCCAGTTTCTCATTCAACCATATTGAAAAAGTAATTGCAATCAACTACCTGAAAAGAAAAATGTACGTATATAATTAAGCAGGTTTTATTAGAAATCGTTGTATTTTCATCTATTATGATACTAAAGTTTGTATGCGATTCTATAATGAAGTGAAGATGACTTCTTTTTATTCCTTCTCCTATAAGCATAATAATATTTCGGCATGTATGGTCAGAATGAAGCATATTACCGACTAATACACCATGAAAGTTTTGTAGTTCGAGTACTGCGGGATATGATTTGAATGATAGCTGCTATTACATATGCAGATCTGAACAATGAAACGGTTTTGTTTACTTTTTCTTGATGTCGCTTTCCCTACAACTTGTCATCTTCACTCACAGATGTTCTATACTTTTTCCTTTATTACATATTATTTATACGCATTCCATGCATGATTTGCACTTTGCATGATCGTCGATTTTATCATTTAGCTTTTTGGCATTATTTGCAGAAACTCCAATTGAAACGCATTATCAGTACGCACACACTCCGTACTTTCGACCTTAAGATCAGGAACTTCTGAACACATTGTGCATTTACCAAGGTTTTGTTATTTATAGACAGCCATGGCTTAGTCCTTTGCCATTTTCGAAAACGTGATAAATGAATACAATTTCGCACTATAATTTCATGCTTACTGTTGCTCCCATTCCCACCTAGAGAATTCTCACAGTTTTCAGTCCCCGAAAATTCACTAACTTTTCTTTGTTAGCACCATTTTGCCGCTTTGTTTTTTATATTGGGCGTCTATTTTAACTCCTTTAGTGCAACTGCTTGTATCCTGACTATCAATATTTGCACACGTTTCCAGTAATGACTGCTCTTGAGGAATGACGAAAGTTTTCTTTGTTTGAAAGACATACCGCGATTCCGTGGTTCATACAGGCCAGCTCACTAATAACTGCTACTTGCCACGCAAGCTCTCATGAATTACTGCACACACTAAACAGCATTTATTCCAATCACAAGAAATTTCCTGGGAACGAAGCCTCCTCTCTGTCCTCTCGAAAGTCTTCGAGAGGATTTTACGACCCCGCTTGTCTTCCACCTTGGAAGGCATTCAAGCCATCCCAGCACACCAGTTCGGCTTCCGTCCTGGGCACTCGACCCCTCCCCAGCAGTTATGCGTGTGGTGGAGGCTGCTACCCTGGGAGTCCAGGACAGGGCTGACACCGCGACTGTCTCTCTGAACGTCGAGAAGGCCTTCTTGACGACCTGGCATGCGGGTCTTCTCCTGAAGCTCATCCACCTGGAGCTCCCTAAACACATTATTCACCTCCTACACGCATACCTAAAGCACCGCATTTTTGTGGTGTCAGTTCCGGGACACAAATCTACACTAAGGCCAATATGAGTCGGAGTCCCTAAAGGTTCTTTTTTATCCCCCACGCTCTTTAGCGTGTATGTGGCCGATCTTCCCACAGAGCAGCACGTCAATATGGCACAATATGCTGACGTCGTGCTCCTGTATTGTACAAATAAACACCCACGCAGAGTCTTCAACCCCATTCAGAGACACCTCCGCCTCCTCCAAGAGTGGTGCAGGCATTAGCAGTTATCCATAAAAAGCCACGCCATTATCTTTACCAAGTGCCGCTTTCCCGCAAACTTCCCCACATTCAACTATCTTAGGATAATGCCATCACGAATGCCATCACCTACTTAGGAGTTAAGCTAGATAATGGCCTAACTTTTGAGGAAAACATTAGGGACATCGCGCATCGGGCCACTGGGGCTACGGCTTCATTGTACCCCATGCTAGGTCGGAGATGCCTGTCCCGCTTAAGCTACGCCTTTTTCGAGCGCTTATAAATAATACCCGTCCTGCTTTACGCCTGGGGTATGACCACAGACTCCAGTCTGTTGCTTCTGCAACGGGTGCAGAATAGGTGCCTTCGGCTATCTGTTTTGTATACCGCTCCTTTCCCGTGAGACTGCTTCACGAAGCCTCATCTCTTCCTTACGTGGAGGATGAAATTGGGCGCGAGCCACAAAATTTTACGACCAGTTGCCACAACATCGGAGCGCCCTCGTTCGGTCTCTTGGGAATTACAACCCCAGAACACGCCGCTTGAGGCGTCACCGGCTTCCCCGAATGACATGCGGGCACATCCGGTAATAACGGAGCACCTCCAACAGCAGCTAAAGCTGAGCTCTTATACAATCCTTCCAAGAGTAGCTTGGACTTTCTAAATTGCTACCTCTACATCAAAAGATTGGAAAATTACTTCACACCAGCGGTGCACAAGGGCTGTTGCACCATGACCGGCAACCGTTGAGGAGCAAAACTTGTTACCTCATTACGCTCCCCTGCTTAAATATCAACCGATATCCTATAAACCCCAGATTCCGTCACTACGTGGTTAAGCCCTAATTAGGGCAGGTACACGCCTATCACACCTTCGGGTTGCCCCCAGCCCATCATCATGTCGTCTTACCTAGGAACGAGGAGCTTGGGCGTAACATGAAGTCTCCTGTCCTTGTATTATTTTCGCAAGAAGGTGAATCGTAGTGCTTGAAGTCCACAGTGCAGGTGTGACTGTCATGTTTTCTGCTTGATATATCCTGCACTGACGTAATACTTTAATTTGATCTGCTGTTTAGCAAGTTGTTAAGCAGTTGCACATTCCTGTCATTGCTTTTCCCATCTCCTGTTTGGAAATAAGTATTGGATGTCGGATCGTAACAGACTAAAGCGACAGTGACAGAAAGAAGATGATTCAGTCTGAAATGTTTTGAAATGTTTAAATACACAACGCTTTTTTTTCAAAATTAATGAACATTCTAATTTAAAAATAGTTATAGGGCACTAATACTTTCTCTGTACAGCTCCACAAATTTAAATTAAATTTTAAGTTATGCAGTTTGCATCTAGTGAATGGGAAATAAGCATCCCTGGTTGTGATTATTCATTTAAAATCGGAGGGTGGGATGGTTCGATACAGATGGGGGAATCCCCCATCCCCACAGCACATCGAACACTGTAGGTGGTTTATAACTTTTCATCTATTAGATAATGCACGATGAAAAACAAAAATTGTTCTTTGTGTTAGGCGTGTTATTAGTTTAAAAAACTACTTTTGTGTTGGGTAAGTAATTAGTTATGCTGCATATTTCATAATTGTATGACGTGTTCAATGTCCCTGAACGTTGCTCACAGTTGTACCAAATTCACAAACACAAACAAATATTAGGCTTACATCTTTAAACTATATTTTCTTCTCTCGCAGTTTTCGTATTGAGGCGCTTTTTAATAATATATACCTACGGATTTTCTTTTTATTGGGAGGATAGCAGCAATTACAGAAGTGATATACTGTGCTTTTACTGCATTACTGAGCTGCTTCGAATCAACCGATATGACTGCCATCTTGTAAGGTCCGAGTATTGCAGATGTTTTAGTAATATTGGTACTGCCCATTTGCAGACCGGATAATGATGAATTCTATACATATAACATCTTAAATGTTTTTTCAGCAGTTATGTTCAACTTCAACACTTTTTCCAAAAACAAAAAACTCGAACGAAAATTGCGAAAATTTGGTTTTGCTGAGCTGGACTCTGCGCAATCATTCCCTAAGCGTACTCATTTTGAGTACCTGAATTCTGATACGTTTGGTACTTTTTAGATAGAGATGTTGGTTACACTGAAATTTAACAGACAATAACGTAAAGAAAGGCGAAGCCACAGCTGGTAAACCATGAAAGCTGAATATAGAGAATTAAATATTCGTTGTTCTATACCAGTGCATTAATGACATGTATTATGTTTTTAATTATTCTTATATATAGGCATTCTTTAATCTCAAATATTGCAACTCTATACGGAAGGGCGTCTAATATGTAATGTTGTGATTTTGTTTTATGTAATGGAATGCCGGTTCTGATATACCAATTCTGAATGTGATGGCATGTGTTTACAAAGAAATGGCATTGAATAATGAGGTCTGTTATCAATGAGTGAGCATGGAAAAAGCATAAACTTAAGAAGATAGGGATTTGTAAATATGGGTACCGTCTATGCAAAGGTAAGTTACGAGAGCATTTATGTTGTAGCGAATGTGAATGCATAAGGTTATAGTAAGTGGAGTATAAATCTGGGTTTGTATCTTTTTGCCTTCTTTTTAAGCCTAATCGCTTTCGTAATAAATTTCGTAAATGTAAACGTTCTGTAAGAAAAACGACATCAGCAGTCAAAATGGACATAACGTGATAAAATACCTCGTAATTTTCGGAAAAATCAAACGTGAAATATTTCACCCACAATGTGAAACGTAAATTTTAATCATTCTTCTGATATTTAGTTACGACAATCTGCTTTTAGTTCTCTTCCTTGGTGATGAAAATGATTTGTTATATGTCCAACAGACGAATATTTAATGCCGCCAAAGCCGGTAAGATACTCAGCCTCAAGGTGTAGCCGAGAGATTGAGGGCCCTCAGCCTCAAAGTGTAGCCGAGGGATGTTTTTTAGAAGGAAAGGAGTGTAGCAGTTGCAACCATTTTCAACAAAGAGAACTAAGAGCAGATTTGCCTTTTGAGATTTAATCATTTAAAGCAGTGCATCAGTTATTCGGATGATTCAGGGATCAGTATTTTTCCGGAAAACTGATTTCGCGCTAACCACAAGAGACCGCAGAAGGAATTCTCTGCTAAATTCTGTGGTATAACTGTATACAGCGTTTGCACCCTAGTCAAGTTGTTTTTCTTGCATAAGATAGTATACCAAGTGATCCTTTAGTCCCTTATAAGTCTTGAGGTACCTAAACCCAGCCTCCCAAACTCATTTAGGTGGAAATTGTTCTGCATGTCCACTGTATGGTAGCCATGCATATAATTCCATACTGCTGTTAAAATAAAGACATCTTAGCTGACAATGGCTATGTTCATTTTAAAAACACAAGATTATTGCTTTCTGTTGTGTTGCATGCAACAATAATATGAGAAGTTTTGCAACATCATCTATAATGACAGAATGTTAACCACCAAAGGATAGGTTGTTACTTTTTTCCACTCAGGAGCACATGCCTGAGAGTTGTGTCCTGAGTCAAGGGGGCGGAATGAAGTGCAGAACACCAAATGTGTACATTAAAAATGTCATGACCCTTAATAATCTGAGTGCGTTTCATTTGTAGCAGTATATTGTACTACTATATTGTACGCTGATGTTTTCAGTATCTGTTAAGAAAAGAAAAAAAACCAAATTCTTTGCTCAGTTAAGTCCAAGGCAGAGGTCGCCAAAACTTGATGATGAAAGTAAAGAGTTAAGCAAATGACCATTCCCTTTGAGCAACGGAAACAGTAGTTAAATATGCTAATGCATCATACATCATCTAGTTAAAGATGTTATGCCATAAATGATACAAGATACCGTGGCCAAGATTCTGACAATGCAATTTTTTAACTCTTGCATCATAGGAATTGCTAACCTGTACATAAATGCTCATCATGGGCTCTAAGATTATGAAAGTGCATATTGGGTGGTATAAATAAAAGCAAGCATTAGCCCATTTGTCACTAATTCCAAGCAATTGCTCAGTTTCGTATAAATAAAAAGTTTCTGCTCGCGATATGATATAAATAAAAACGAGCCCTGCTTGCTTTTAGTAAGCTTTTGCTTGCTATTTCTTGAGGTACATCCGTAGGTACCTCAGCTTGCTCAACTGCATTTTACTACAATAGCGGAGTTCATGATCGTGGTTTCAGAAAGGAAAATAAAAATCACATGACTTGCATTCACACAACTTTCTCTATCACTCTTTTACAACAATCTATTTTTTTTTTTGTAGTAAGGTTTTGCCTATCTTATGGTTTACCAATTGTACAAGAGTTACTCAGAATGAAGAGGAATTCAGAGGATATTCCCAGGAAATTCAGTAATGCAATTCAGTACATAAAAATATTTTAAACATGTGGTATTTAATCAAAATCATTAAGAGCCATTTTTGAGAAAATAAAGCTTTTGGAAAAAGTTTCCATGTAAAGGGTAGTTTGGGGTGGGAGGACTTTCTTGAAAATCTTCCTGACGCATGTTTGGAAGGTGCTGAACTTAAATACCAAACTTGTTATTTAATGACTTTTCCTTTCTGAGTTTGCTGTTCAGGCACATGCGTAGTAGGATTTTGTCTATCTCTTACAGTTTAGCAGTTACATAAGTGTCATTCAAAATGAAGAACACTTCACAGGCTATTCCCAGGAAATTTGAGATGTACCTAATTATATTTGCCATGCAAATCTCTTAAACAATACCACATCAGCAATTTTAATCAAAATTGCTGGAGCCATTTTTGAGAAAAGGGGTAGTTTTAGGTGGAGGGATTTTCTTGAAAATTTTATCATCCTTGGAGGATACTAAGCTTGAATTAATTTTTTTATTTCTGCTGTTCATGCACACACACATCTTTTGCTAAAGATGCTTTTTTTTTTTTTTAATTCAGGCACCCTCGGAACATGTATTTCTGATGAAATCTTGCTGTCAATTTTTTGTGTAAAATGCAATACTTCCTCTACTTACTGTGTAAGTAGTAGAGAAATTAAAAATTGCTTCAAGATGCAAGGACTCAGATGTGTGCAGATATGAACAATTATTTAAAAGAGAACATGTGAAGAGTTGCACAACATTTTCTTCCAGAGGCAAATGAAACACGAGGTGGACCTTTTAACAATGCTGAAAAGATCCTGAAGTGTTTTCATCTTGCCTGGGTATAATAATGCTAAATAGAATGTGAGTGAGGTCATGGTGATCCGCTCTCATTACTGAAAGATTGGCAATATAATCGAAGTGATGTACAAATGTGAATACGTATGTAGAGCAGATTATAACTAAAGAATTTCCTACAAAACCAACCTTAAATTTAACTTTCAACGAAATGAAACTCTTTCATCCAGTATAACTTTAATTCATGATAACACCTTATGAATTTTTGGAATTACTTGTAGTGATATTTTATATAGATGCAGAGAATTTCAATATTAAGGTGCAGAAACAAATAACCATCTACTTTCCATATATCAATTGGTGACACGTTTGTAATACTATCAAATAAGGAAATGAGGGATTGGATTTGGAAAGGGGATGAACGTTATCCTTTGAAAGTTGGGTGAATCTCAATTTCTATTTCATTTGTCAAATCTTTAATTACAATTGTGTTATTTAAAATCTGTATCACTATTAGGTTTTTTAAATGGGAGTATGTTTAACATGAATGAGTATATGAATATTTAAGTGCAACAAAGATTTAATCGCCTCCTGACAGAAGAATAGGGTATTTGTTTACTCAGCTGATGTATCGTAGTTAAGGTCACTGAGCAATAGCTTGATAGGTGATAGCAACAGCTCAGCAAAGAGGGGAAATTTTTATTTATAGCAAACCATTATCTGATGCTTGATCTCAACTTGCTTGGGAGCTGCAGCTTACAAGCTATTGCTTGTTTTTATTTGTATCACCCATTTAGTAGGTCATTTGTTTGTCATTTTATGCCTTGTTATTATTTTTATGAATTTTCTCTGATTTTACATGATTATTTTGTCATTTTCTTGCCCTTTGCATCTTTAGTTATTTTCATGCATATACCTTATGTATATAATTATTTTTATATTATTAATAATTACATAAGGTTACATTTTCATACACCAGAAATTTCACTATTCAATTGAGAAACAAGCATACTATTGTATAACTTTTACTTACATTCCTGCTAAAAATACATTTCTATTTAAGATTTAGTTTGGGAGGTGGGGTCAGTGTTATCAGGGAAGCAGGTATAAGTTACAGTTATGAATTCATGTCCCTAAATAGGGATGAGGCAGGTAAGTTTCCCCTTTGCATTAAGTAGTGCATACAGTCAGGTTGGCACTATTGTCCTTGTACTTGTGTCATTTCATAGGCTTGAAATCTTCATGCCCAGTGAATTTTGTATAATCTGATGAGAACTTGCCAAATAGACAGAAGCTGAATCAGTAAAATCACAGATATCATTAAATACAGGTCATTATTTTTGCTGCTTTAACCATTTTCAAAATATTCATTATTTTATGCTTAACTTTCATAAGTAAACATTTCTGTGGTGTGGTGTCTATGTTTTAGATTTTTTTCCCCTAGATCATTTAATGATAAAAACGGACTAGTAATATAAACAATTGAGAGTTGTTTCTCCATCATTCTTAAATTGGAAGCATTTGTTGTGATTTACTATGGATAGAAGAATCACATTTCATACGAGCTGTATCGTATACAAAGAGCACTTCGTAATTTTTTATAATGGGTAGTAAATACCGTGTAAAATTTTTGGAAGGTGTTGCAGTACATTTGAATTAAGGCATCCTAAATCCTAACCTAGCATATTTTGCACCCATAACCTTACCACTAATTGTAGTATTTGTAAATGTTACTTTAGCAAAGGCCCCCATGCAGCAATTAAGCTGTGACTGCACTGTAACCTACAGTTCATGCTCTCTTTCTTAGCATACCCCTCCTTCTTGCACTGCAGTGCCTTGCCTCCCTTCAATAGATTGAAAGTTAATGTAGTCAAGCTGTAGTTACTTGCAAAGTGCTTTAGTGCGAACACTGTAAGTTCTTGTGAGGAAAGTTAGTAGTATATTCCAATCACAGCAGTAGGGTGATTTTATTCTTTGCTTCTTTAACCCAATTGTTTGATTAATGTGACAAGATTAAGCTGAGCATTCCAAATCATGCCATTTAAAACAAATAGTTTTGGAGCTTGGTGAAGAAATGTTCCCCACAGACTGTACAATTTTATCGTGTAAAATGTGCAATAAAGAGCTGTAATGCAAAGTAGTAACTTACCAAATAAAAGTAACCCCAGCAGGAACCCTGGGTGCAGTGAAAATTAGCCTACGTGCTCATGCACACTAGAAATGGAACACATGGTGTCCAACCCAGAATGATTCCCATGTGTAAGATGCTCTGTCAGCACCACAAACAATGCAGATTACACCAGTGGGTTGGTCAATGCTAGAAGCCCTCAAGATCCATCCCTGGGCTACGCCAAACCAATTAGTTATCACTAAATACACACAATGTATACATATTAATTGGTCTTTAGAAATACCAAATTTAAATTTGTCACAGGCTCCACTGACAATCCTACAAGAAGAAGCAACAATTGTATCACCTATGCTGATAGTATTGTATGTTTTGACAACCCTACCAACATTAATGTTTAGCATTAATTTCATAAGACGGCCAGAACTAATTGTAGCTGCAACAGTTCCAAGAACACTAGCAGGTTCAATAATACAAGGAGTAATGGAGATACTCAAAATAATTTTTATGATTCTATGTATAATAATTGCTGTAACATATAAAATTCATTAAAAATTGTACAGTCAGCTACTGTACACTTCGATTATATCTAGCCAATTGAAGACATGCAGCTTTATATACCTATGTGAGCAATGGCCTCTTGCAAGGCATCCTACTCTAAATGTTCATTGCATGCAGTTCCTGTCACAATGTTCTCTTGCATACAGGTAGGGATGGACCTTCATTCACTGACTGGAGCAATTCCTGTCAGGTTCGGAAGCGATTTTGATTCACAAACTGTGAAACACTTTTCTGGTCCCTCACAGTCAGGATCTTTTTCTGACCACAATTCTGACGTCGTGTTTTGTGGCCACATGTATTACACCACTGCTTGTACACACGTTGGACAGTCTGTTGCGAAACACCAACAAATCCAGCAACTTCACACACCATATGGCCATGGGCACGACCATAAATGATTGTCGCTTTTTGCCACTCTTATCACATCCTTACATTTACCCATGTTTACGTACAGTGTCAGCTTGAAACATAAATGTCTCACTGATTGCTACTGCTTTATGCTCACATAGAGGCAGTGCGCATGTGGTTGAGCGTGTGATTTGCTGCGCCAGTTGTAAAGACTTAATGATTCATCTGTGCATGTGCACCAGGGTGACTAATTTTTTGTCCAGTGAGCTTAGTTTCAAGTCAGAAAAAATGAACTTTCAGATTAAAAGAAGAACAGAACAGAAGTTAAGGAAAAGAAAAGAACGCAAGTCACAATCCGTCGTGGAGAATTGAGCCCCGAAAGGAAAAGGACAAAGTGGAGGATCATCAGAGAGGAGGAAGAATTTTTTATTTATCTTAAGAATAGAGAGTTCACACACATTTTTGGGTGTTTAAGGTCGGAAATGGAGCTAAGGAATCAAAGTCGACGCAAGGTAAAAAATGGCAGACCAGGATAAAGATTGTGTGTCATGGGGCAACCAAGGGATCGGGCCAGGAGAAAGCAGCAACCCCGCAATATGAAGATAAAGTAGTTATAACTTAGATTCTTGATAGGTTCTCTTTCCTCTGTTGTAGATTTTGTTTAGGCGATTTAGCATGACGTAAAATACATGCAGCTTCAGTGTATTTCTTCTGCTTGGGTTGGAGGAAGAGAATGGATGACAGCACAAATGTTGGGGCTAATTGCATCTTTTGGTAATCATGATGGTGTTATTGCATAATTCCCACTTTTGGCTTTCTGCCCGAAGATAACTCTTTCTCACTTAGGTTAATCATGGTATATTGCCTGTTCAGCTGTTGTCTGGACTGTTTGCATTGGCATTTTTCACAGTTCTTATTTTGTTGGTCCAACATGATGATAAAAGTCCTTTCTGACATGTGGTACGTCAGTGTGTTCAGGTGGTTGCAATTGTCATTGGCAGTGTTTATGGCTGACATCCACGTGTAATAGTAGAGCTTTGTCAGTGAGGGCCAGTCCTTGATGGTCATTTGAATGCATTCTCACAGCACAGTTTCTTCATGTGATTAACTTTCTGTGAGATTTTCTCCCTATAGAGGATTCTAATGTATGCGCATATTTAAGCCCTCTGGACTGATGATGATGATAATAATAATAATAATAATAATAATAATAATAATAATAATAATAATAATAATAATGGTTCTGGCATATAGGTCGTGGTCCAATGGATGAAAATTCATCTGATGTTTCGCCCATCCATAAAGCTTGGATTCCAGTATTACAAAATGCATACCTACCTAAAGCCTCATAAATCAGCCAGACCAATCAGTGAACACCGCTCGCAGCTGCACTGGGATTGGTGGATGGCTGCAATCATATCAGCCATGGGGATGGCATGCTTCAGCATATAAATGTAATGGCCATTCCAATAAACCTTTACACACTCGCAGCAGATGGTTTGTTGGAGGAATTTGTTTGACTGATAGCCTCAGCTGTCGTCGCCACTACCAAGATCGGCCACCAAGGGGGAAACTCCAAGGTCTCCTTTACAGCGCCACCACCTCACCGATCGCCAACACTGTAAAAGTCAATCTATGGATTCATATCCATCTCCTTGCAGTCACAGAAACACCTTATCTCCTCTGCTGACCAAAACAGCGCTGTCATATATGACTCCCCTGCTAGCTCACTACTGTTGGCTTCACCGTAAATGTCCAGGACTATGGACTTCGCTAGTAAGGTCAAACCAGATTCATTTATTAAAGGGACGCTTGAACCTTATCCTGTGCTGCAGGAAGGCACTTCACAGACTGGGATTTTTTTTATAGCTGAGCCAAGCCACTGCTACGCATCTCTGCCTCGGTGCCATTATTGTGACACTACTGTAGCTCAACCTCATGGAGGACCATCTTAACCTCAAGCTCATGAACTTGTCCCAGAAGTTGATCTCCCAGCCTTTGCAAATAAAGGAGGAAGTTGAAGCCCTCAGGCACCATGTCCCATAAAGGACAGGCCACCTTTCGGAGGTTGCAAATTCCCTCCATAACAATAATAAAAAAAACATATCTCCCCTTAATCCATTCACTTTTTCCCCTGGCAAGCTGCAGTTTAGTCAAGATTGTTCCCTGGACCTTCATCGTATCCTCTGGCTGATAATTTCCTGTTGGCCAGTCACATCCTCACATTTAAATCCGTGGGTGATACAGCAGCACTGCAACATAAAGCTCTCAGTTCCTTAATTTTACCCATTTCCTTTCTATCTTACCATTTCTCACCCCTTTGTTACTCCTTGAAACCTTTATCCTTGTTCCCTAAGAAGAATGAAATCTGACCTTTAAATGCTATTTCCGTAATGTGGTGGTTATGCTTGGCATCTGTCATGTGAATGACCGAGATTCATTACCACATAATAGATAGTGAGTTTTGAGATTCACAGCAGATGGGTTGTCAGAAGAACACCTTTGATGGATAGCCTCAGCTGACTTCGCTCCTATAGATACTGATCACCATGGGGAATTTCTGGAAAGAACCAGCATTAAAACCAATTTCAAACTCATCAGCAAACAAAAACACTGCCTCAGATTGGCAAACAGCAAACTGACCCCCTTCCACACAAAGGGTTTATTCTATACAAGGTACTTGCAGTTAGGTATATCTTGGAACTACCAAGCACAGTAAATACCCAGCATAAAAGAACAGAAGCAATTGCTGACCGGGACAGCACAAAAAATCAGCTGTAACTGAACATGCTTTGTTGATGGGCTACACTTTCAAATTTAATGAGACAGAAGTCCTTTTATGACTCTAGACTTTACTGTGAAGCTATTGAGGTTTATAAGCATAAAATAATTTCATTAAAAACCAGGAAATGGCTAGTATTTTTATGGTCAGGATCCAGTGATACAAAATGCATATATAAAGCATTATAAATCAGCCAGACCAATCAATTAATATTGCTCCCAGCTGCACCAGGATTGGTGGATGCAGCGGCCAATTTGAATAAAGGAGGTTGGCTTGCTCCAATGTATGAATATGGCAGATGTTCCAATAAACCTCTATGTTGCTGTAGCCATTGAGGAGTCATTACCTCTGTACACGCCCAGCACAGTTGTGGGCACATCAGATGAATTTTCATTTATTGGACTATGGCAAACAAGCCCAAAATCTACATCTTATTGGATATTGTATCTACTTGGTTAATTGAAGTTGTGCAAGATATAAATAAAAATAAAGATGATTCTATGTTGCCTTTACATATGCAAGGACAAACACCCAATAAGATTACACAAAAGAAATGTAAATTTAGATGATATAATATATAGAAGTGGTTGCAAATATACAATTTCACTAAAATAGGTTAAATACCTCAGAACTAGTTTCGAGGAATCACTTCCTCATTGTCAGCTGATTGCAACTGGTGGCTTTCCTCTGATGGTTACAGATGTCTCTTTGTTCCTCTAGTGGTGGTTCTACAAGTTTAGTGATAAATTTTTGTCCATAGGGATGTCGAAATTCATTAACCATGGACAAAATTTCCAAAGAAATATTTTCTCCCAAATGTTTAATTCAGTAGGTTTTTGTGCCTGCTTGACAAGTGTTACTGTGTCCTCAATTTCATGTCCTCATATCCAAAAATGTGCTGCGACTGCTGATTTTTCTTCTTCCCTGGATTTGATGTTTCGAAAATGTACCTTAAGCCTCGTTTCTATGTTACGCTTAGTTTGACCAATATAGGTTTGATCACAATCCCTGCAATCTATTCTATAAATCCCGGATTTTTTAAGAGCTGGCATTTTTTCTTTTTGGTTTGCATTTATGAGGAATTTTATGCTGAATTTATTTTCGGGGATGAGTGCCACATTGCTATCATTGAAAATTTTCTGGAATTTGTTATTTGCCATGGGTGAAATGTGACTTTTTTGTATGTTGGATTTTGTTTGTGTGGTTTGAGGGTTGTATTTTCATAATTTTTTGTTGCTTGAATTTTTTGATTAACCTATCCACCATATCTGTTTTGTAACCATTTTTTCTAGCTGTTTTTAAAATTTTGTGGTATTCTAAGTTATATTCCTTTTCAGTGAGGGGGATGTTCACCAATCTATGGGTCAAACTGTTAAAAACTGCAGCTTAGTGTGATGGGGGGTTGTAACTATTGTTTTTATATAGCAGTCGTAGCACATTTTTGGATACAAGGACATGAAATTGAGGACACAGTAACGCTTGTCAAGCAGACACAAAAACCTACTGAATTAAACATTTGGGAGAAAATATTTCTTTAGAAATTTCGTCCAAGGTTAATGAATTTTGACATCCCTATGGACAAAAATTTGATCACTTAACTTGTAGAACCACCACTAGAGGGACAAAGAGACATCTGTAACCATCAGAGCAAAGCCAACCAGTTGCAATCAGCTGACGATGAGGAAGTGATTCCTCGAAACTAGTTCTGAGTTATTTAACCTATTTTAGTGAAATTGTATATTTGCAACCACTTCTATATATTATATTTTATCTTTATACTATGTCTTCCGATTTAAAAGTATTGAAATTTAGATGACTTTGATCATTAGGTAATTTGATGGGCAGTGTAATAATGTTACACTAAAAGAGAGGTTGTGCATACTTGTGCTAGACTTCTTCCAGTCATTTGAGAGAAAATTTATTTTTCATAGGGAGAAAAGTTGCTTAGGTGAGTATTACATCAGCTGAAATTTAATGGAGGAAATGTGAAAGCAGGCGAAAAATTTGTATCTAAAAACCAGAAATTACAAGTTGGTGAAGCAGATATCTATTAAAAGTCTTCACAATGAAGGTAAACCCATTTTTTTTTAGATAAAGATGAGAGTTGGGTAATCAGCAATTTAGCTTCCAATAAATGCTGACAAAGTAGGTACCGAAGTAAAAGGATGTGCTAATAGAAGTGCTGCTAATGGCTGCTGGATTTATGGTATACAAAGTTAACAGTATGACTGTGTAATGTCACAAGCAAATTAATAGCACCAACTTTGAGGAACGACTTAGGGAAGAAAAGGTCATTAAACAGTCTACCCTTTGCTATCATGGAATTAGGCAATGCTCCATATCAAAACATATATTTGGACAAAACATCCCGCATGTGTTTAGTTAATTCAGAAATTGTATAATTTGTTTTCTTCTTGTTTACACATTTGGAATAGTATTTGTCATTAACTTAGCACCAGTGTAAATGAAAACTGCAAACACTTCATATTCTTGAGCGTTCCTCTATCCTACCATAGAGAAAATGGGTGTACTACGTGACAAACTGATGAGGTGAATGGAAAAATATATACGACAATGTCAATGTTCAGATGCAATAATAGTAAACATTGTCAGTGTTATGCATACTTTCCAATACGCTTGATCAAGTGGAATTTGAAAATAAAATCTGTTTTAAAAGCGAGAAGTTACATTTAACAGAATATGTAGTAAGGTGAAAATTTTCCTGAAATATAAACATGTTACCAAAATAATATGAAAGATGAAACTTTTTAACATTTAAGTTTAATTTTATACACTCTGCAGATAGTAAGAAATCCTTTTTCTTGTAATGCAGGTAGCATTGGTTTAGGACAGGTACTGGCAGTGCACTACTTTTGAGCAAGGGGCAGCAAGCAGAGCCACTGGCCTAGCAGTATATGACATCACAGCTTTGGACAGCTTGACATGCTGTGGGGTTTCAAGGATTCAAAGTGAATATGTGATCTTGCGTTCCTTGCTGATTTGACTTCACATTCGAAAAATTAAATTGAGTTTTATTTATAGACGCTCTTTAACTACTATGGTCCTTAGCGTCCCATTGTATATTGGGCGTGAAAGATCAGAATTTTGCTCAGAGGTCTCTTTATCGGGATTGAGGTTCTTTTACGTGCCATAAATCTATGAGACAGGGCCACTGGCTTTACTTCCCTTCTGAAGGAAGCTATGCTAAGGATTTTTAGGCCCAAAAAATTCCATCGTCCTCCGCTGGGTTTGAACCCGCAACCTCAGGAACTAGAGGCTAGCATGGTACCATTAGATCATAGAGGACGACTTCGCATTCAATTCTACTTATTGTATTTCTGTAAGGGAAACTACAGGTTATAACTCAAGTATGTAAAAAATATAGGTCTTCAAAATGAAACTTCAATTGTGGGAACGTCATCTCACAAGTAACAATACTTCCCACTTTCCAAAGCTTGCCTCTCTTCTTCAAGTTGATGTTCAGTATGACTTTAAAGAGTATGTAGAAATTCTTACTACTGTGCAGGAGCAATTTGAAACATGATTCCAGGACTTGAAATATCTAGAAACACAATGATATATTTCCAAGCCCATTATCCGTAAGTGTTGATTAGTTACTGCAATTAGTTGCTACAAACTTACAGATAGAAATTATTGACCTACAGTGTGGCAAGTACTAAAAGACAATTTAATAACAAGGTGAACTTGGTTGGCTTTTATCAATCTTTTCCTCATTTACGATTTCCTCGTCTAAAATGCAGCTAAAACCTTGTGCATGTTCAGTACCACTTATATGTGTGAGCAGCTCTTCTCTGGTTTGAAATTAAGAAAACCCAGACAGCAAAGTAACCTGTTTGATGAACTTCTGAATGCAATTCTCAGAATCAGGCAGCACAAAAAATTCACTATCTTGTCGAGGGAAACTCGGCAACAACAAAAAAGATGTATAATTCAAGTTACAGTTTTATTTTATTCTATTCAATGATTGCTTAAAGTTACTTATAAATTATTTCTGAACAGTTATATCTTAAATTGTTCTGTTTGTATTATCTGCCTTGAATTTTGTATTTTGAAATATAATTTTGGGCCTGTCACATTAAGTGTTGATCAGTTAAATGTGGAACCATAATTTCTGTTTTATTCCTTCTGATTAAGTTACTATATAGATATGTGTAAAATAATTATATTAATCAAATTGATAATCAGAGAAAATTTTCTACTGTAAGGGTAACATAGAACTAGATGTGATAAATGTTTTGACAAATTCTATGAAATATGTCTGTAATTCCATGCATGTACTTTGTAATGCTATAAATGTAAAATATTGGTTCACTATTATTGCACCTAAATGTTAGATATTTTGAACTGTTGTCATTTAGTTCTGCTATCGATAAAACACACCACTAATGTAACCCAAGATCTGCGTTGAGGCTGTCAGCCAAAGGTGAGCAAGAGCAGAGCTTGGTCAGGCAAACCCTGCCATGTCTGGTTTAGAAGATGAAACTTCATATTTTTTCTCTTACTACATAACACTGTTAGATGTATGCAAATGCAATTAATTTTGTTTCCCCATAGAGTACTTCACAATTCTGTCCATAAAGCATAAGATGATTACAGGCACCTTAGGCCATATAATTTATCAGAATTATTAATTGGATAATTATTTATTTCAGGACATTGGCCAGAGTGCAAATAAAAATACCTCACATTCAGAAAGGTCATCACACCACACAAGAGGGAGCAAAGGTGATGATGAAGATGTTGAGATTCCAACAATGAACTTTCAAGCAAAAGTAAGTCAATACAAATTATGTTTTCTGTCATTGTCTGCATACATCATCAGATTTCCTTTTGAAGGTTTTATAGTTTGTTAACGTTAAGCAAGTCAAATATCACAGGAAATTAACTGTGGTCAACCAACAGAATTATTTTTCAAGAAGTTGTGGATTGTGTTGGATATTGGGTCAAAATTATTAAATATTGTTGGAAGTTGTTTACTGTTTTATATAACAGCTATAAACTTTTGGCCCGTAAAATATACTGGGTATAGGTGTGGAAGGATTGTAAGTTATGTTTGCTCTGGATGATTACGTCAGGTTGGGTGCATTTATTTTACCCTCAGAATCATCTGGGGCTCACCTCTTGTAAGTGTATGGTGACCATTCAGGCAACCCAAGCTGACCTTAATGATATACATACTTTCGTTTGACTCCAGCATTCTTTCTTGGTCTTGGGCTCCCATTCGCTTCTTTCTTCAATGTTGGTAAACCCTTTCCATGCCAGAGTCTTTTGACTCCCTTTCTTTTTCTAGACTCCACCTCCGTTTGTTAGAACCTATTGACCTGATGTCCATACTTATTTAAGCTAATATTTCTGTACTAATGTCCTGTTTATGTAATAACTACACTTCCCCACTTGTGCTTATTAGAATACCTCTTTACCAGGATCTTGCTCTTTTCTTCTAGATTTATGTTTCTGCTCACTTATGCTATCTGGTTAGGTTTATTAACTGCTGCCTCACTAACAGGAATCTTTTCTATCTGCATTGTCCTATCCCAGTTTTCTGCATGCCTGTTTTCTTCTGAGGTCTTTATAAAGGTTGAGTGGAACCTTTCTCATTGCCCAGCCCCACCCTTATAAGTTCAGGAAGCATAACATTAGTAATGTACACCCTATACCCTATTACTAAAACTGCAATTCCACAAAGACTTAGCTACATGTCGGGAGATCAGATTTACAATTGTGATGCATTATCGCTGACTGGGAATGCAGTGTAATTCAGTCATCCTCTGTGGCCTAGGGGTACCTCTAGTTCCTGAGGTCGCGGGTGCAAATCCAGTGGAGGGCAATGGATTTTTTTCAGGCGTAAAAACTCTTAGCATGGTTTCTTCGGAAGGGGAGTAAAGCTGGAGGTCCCATGTTGTAGATTTATGGCATGTAATAGAACCTCAAGCCTGATTAAGAGGCCTCTGAGCAAACTTTATGGTCTTTCATGCCCAATATTGAATGGGACACTAAGGGCCATATTCATAGATTTCACATTGGTCTGGACTATCTCCAGACTCATTTGGTCCGGAACAAAGGCCGACCAAGTTTTTTATATTCATAGACGATAAAAAGTCTCAGACCAAGAAAGGCTGTGGATCAGCAAGGAGAAAATGTTACATGACGAAGAAAGATTGTTCTGCACATGCGAGACTGCCATAGAGTAGTAAACTAACCACTGTTACTCCCTAGTTTTGAACTTTCTGTGGTTGTTTCACAGCTGTTTTTTCATCGGTTCAGTTCAGTGCTCACTCCTCGCCCTCAGAAAAAAAAATGGAGATAACCTAGAAGTGTGCATTAAAATGGTCGGAGGAGGAAAATGCCTGTTTTCCTTAATACAAAAAATGATGGTTATTATTAAAAACAAATTGGTTTCAACAAATGCAAATGCAAAAAAGGAGGAGGTATGGAGGGAGATAATACGTATATAGGCAGTTTTGTGCATGATTCTAACCTATAGCCACCCCTCCCTTTTTGGAAACGTTCTTAACCACACAGTTTCATGGCATTGTTAATCATTTCAATAAGAATTTAACTTCCTGGAATATTAACTTTTAACCTTAAAACTTCAGAATCAAATCGTATTTAAATAGGAAGGAACATTTGCTGTTATTAAAATCTTACCCTGGATCTTAACCAGAAATGCAGAAATAATTACCCGAGGAAATTCCAATACATCATAAACCTTCCAGGAGTTGTAATCCTCCTCTCCTCGCCGGGAAAACGTAAGTAAAGCCTGAATTATTTCAAACTTAACTCAATGCGACATAACGTGAAGGTCTTGTACATTGTATTAAATGGAGCATCCTTAATGGTTGTCTTAATGTGGCTTACTTTAACGACGTAACTTAAGAATTTGGCAGTGTTAAACGTTTCCTTCCTGTTACGTCAAGTTTAATGTGACATGGCAATTAGAACCAATCAGCGTGAAGCAGTAGCATGAAGTAATAGAAGAACAATCAATCAAGATTCATTCCCGTTACGTTAAGTGCATCCTGATTAAACCTTTACTGTAGCAGAATTTCTTAACGTTGCGTTACATCCCGTCATGTTACGTAAAGTGCATAGTAATCCTGGTTTAACGAAGGTAAATTTAGCAATGGTATATGAGTCATTAGTTATAATGCAGCTTACTGACGCCGTACTAAGATTAGTAGTGTTTTCTTGATACCCTTCTCTTGCATAATGTGGAAGTGCTATTAGCATCGTATCAATTGGGATACTCAAGCCTCGGTTATCGTCTCTGTCATATAGGTTAGGATGAATCCGTTTTATCAGCCTTCTAATCTTTGCTTTACTAAACCTGTATTTGTTTTGAAGTTTAGGTCACCACACTTTCCAATTATGTCTAATTTTGGTAGATAGTTTTACTCCACCATCTCATTTTGCGAATTCTACGCAAGCAGCCACGCCTATTACTCCAAAGTCATCCATTTTGTAAAGATGGTCTGCCTTTAATCTACCTCTCTGAGGTAGACCAAAATTTGCGTTTGATCTCCGGACCAATGCAAGTCCCGGTCTATGAATAAGAAAATCGATGGTCCGCTGTAAATCCACCAGAAGTAGCAAGTTGGTCCGGACCAAAATCGACTATGAATACTGCCCTAAGAACCATAGTTAAAGAGCATTTATTTCAATGTAATTCATCACAACTCTTTTGAAATCCTATGTCCATGCATGGCCATAGGGCATAGGGTGTGGAGTCACAGGAGGTTATACCTCTGGTGGTGGCCTAAAACCATACGTGCAGATGGTGTACAGCTTACACTGAGAATCAGTATTGATATTTGGAGGGTAACTCCTCTGAATATTTCTAGAGACCAGGCATAGAGGAGGTCCGTACACTGGTCCAGACTAGATTTTGATATCTTATTTGTTTACCCCTGAATGGTTCTAGATAGAGACTTATCAGAATGGTTAATCTGCACATCTTTCTGTTGCCAGAGTGGGGATCTCTCTGGTGGACCTGCTCAAATGAATGAGCATATAATTGAGTTCCATTATTATCATATAATTGCACAATTGGAATTCATAGACCACCATACTTTTATAAGGTTTTAATTTAATTAATTTTGTGGCATTTCATGCTGAAGATTTTAAAGTGCCTGTTTCCTGAACAAGCTGGCAGGGGGTTATCCTTGACTATTGCTCACTCTGCTTACGAATCACTTAGATTGAGATTATCAGTACTGGGTTGTGGCCCATTCATAGCTCCGATCTGACACCCTATGATTTTTATTTATGGGGAAACCTAAAGAACAAAGTATATAAGAAAAACCTGCATACAATAGAAAATCTAAACAAAATATTGCAAGAGGAATTGCCTGAATCAGTCACAACTATGGATGTTAATGTGAATTTCATACACAAATGTTGGAAATGTAATGGTGTTGAGGGAGATCATTTTCAACATCTCGTATTATACAGGCTAATGGTCATTTTTATCTGTTTTCAACAATATTTTATGCTTTTTAAACATCAGTTTATGCTTTTAGTAAAAGCCTTCCACTTTATGCGTGGAGATGCTGTCTCTCTCTCTCTTCTCTGCTGCTGATGACTCAGTTCCTCAACCTGTGGCTGCGCTCTTACATCTCGCAACACAATAACCTCCCTGTATTTCAACTAGATTACTGTGTATGTCATGTTCATGACTGAATGTGTAGCAGGTCAAAGCAATGTAATTAAACATAGAAGTGGGAAAGAAAGCTCTTAAAAGTGGTTAAATTTTTTTTCTAATTTATTGAACTATTTGTTTTAAACATTATTGTTACAGATGTCATTAATGCAAAGAAGGTCAGAACTATGAAAACCGAGAGAAAGAAAAGGAATCAATGTGTAGTGTTTTAGCCAAAGTGGATGACTTTGTAAGAAGTGCCATATGCCATACACAACAAAGTGCGTAGCTTTTTCTTAAACAATAAGCTCCCTATCATACCCAAGGTGCTTTTTGCAGTAAACGGTAATAAAACATATTTCATCACATTTCTTCATCCATTCTTGAATTATTACATTTACTTTGTTTACCAAGTATAGGGGCATGTATTTCTTCAACACTCAGTGCTGGTGCAGTAAAAGATGGTTAATATAAAATTAGAAGGTAGCATTGGCAGTTTCTTGAGCTTCCGAAAGTAAACAGCTAGGGGGATAGAGGAAGCTCCTCCATGCATTCATAGGATGTCAAGCACAGTGTGATACCGCGTACATTGTTTATGTGTTGGTTCCATTCTCGGGATGGAAAGACTGTAGTCTACAAAAAGATCTGAAAATTTGAAAATCAAATGGAAGCCAAACCTTCACATTACAGAAAATAATAGAAGAAGAAAGCTTCAGCAATGTTCTTTACACACATGGCCACTAATAAATTCAGATTCTTCAAAAATGAAACAAATTTGACACCCACCAACAAACACAGCGTGAAAGCTTAAATGACATATTGAAAATGAATACTCAAGACAGAATTTCAATAAACAACATGCTGGGCATTTACAAAATCGGCTACAATGTCTGTCTATTAAGTTACAGGGAGAAAACTAACAGGGATGTTGATGTGAGACTTAAAGAACATCTGAGGAATATATAATGCAAGGAAGTGGAAAAATCTGTGCTTGCATATTATTTTTCATCAGCACATCATAACATCTATAAAGAAGCAAAGCTAATTAGAGCAATCCAAAAACCAGTAGACTTGACAATATGGGAAGAATTGATGCAATAGAAAAAAGATCACTTATTAAGATTTAGCCTTCCATTTCACAATGATCTCATCTCCAAAAAATGCTATATCAAAGCCAGCAACCACATTAGTGGCTCTTAGCTGGTGATAGAAGCAACATGCCATGAAAGATATTCAAGGCAAATACTAAGGAAGTAGTTAAGTTTTTGAGTTAGTGATCCATTATTGTAACAATCAACATCATATTCTTTTTCTGGGAAAAGTGCATGTTAACACACATCAGACTATTGGTGTTTCCTTGGCACTTAACTCCAATTATTAGATGCTTTGAATCAGAGTAACTACTATCCCATAACTTTTGGTTGTAATTGCCTTTATTTCCATAACCAATCATAAAACCATGGCAAACCCTATATTGAATTCACATTGTTAGCATTAATAAGATCATTTTGTTTTTCAGTTTTTTAAATACATTTTCTGTGCCTACCCTGGAAATCTCTCACTCCCCAGTTGGAGAGCAAAATATTATTAGGATCAGCTTCTCTGTCAATTCATTAGAGGTTGCGGCGGTCACCTCCTCATCCGTTGCTGTTAGGCTTACCTTGATGCTTCTCCCGTTGGTTCCAGAAGTTCGCCGTGTGTTGGTTCTCTTCACTTTTATCCTCGGCTAGCTGCAGTAGTTTTCTTTAAACTATATAGGAGCATGGACTTATCCTCGGTAAAGGAAAACGTAGATCTCGGGTGGTGATATAGGAAGACATAGACTTGCTTTGTTTATGAAAAGATGACACTGCCGTTTCTTTTTATTTAATTAACACTCGTAGTATACAAAACTGGTATTGCCGCTGTAAAATACTGTCCACCGCTGTTAAACTACGGCGCGGATATGACACAAAGTTTAAATATGCTTATTATCTCTTTACGAGTAGCGGATCTTAGGTGTGTTTCTAAAACTGTCTTGATTCCCTGTTTTGGCGCGATATCTCACACATCCTGCAGCATCTCTCCCTGACCACACATTACGAAAACTGTCTGATAAAAACTGTCTGATAAACTGCCCTGCTAAAACTCCATGATAAAACTGTTGACAAACTGCCTGACAAAAACTGTCCCCAAACTGCCTCACTGCAATGCTAAAATTCCATGACCAACTGCCGACAAACTGTCCCGAATTTTCTCCAAACAGATCCATTTATAGTCTCAGGCTTCTGAGGCTGCTTCCTTTCCTATTGGTCCATTTTTAGCGCCACCCGACGCGTCTAACTAATTCGAATAAACTTCCAGGGATCTCATTGGTCCAAGTTTAATATAAATCGCGGCTTTTCCTACATTTACCGTTAGGCTATCTGTCTCGCTCACTTGGTCACGGCGAATTATCAAATAAAGGGACAAAGGCGCTACACCCTCGCTGTAGGAATAATGGCACTGCGACCGAAGAGAGGTAATAAAACTAGGTTTTCTGCCTTCGAAAGCACTATTCCTGTAGCTAAAACATTTCGTCGTGGACAGTATTTTAACATAGCGCTTAAATTATTTACATTAAACCATTTATAACTCTACTAATATTAGTAACCTAGATAGATACATAACGTTAAATCACCCTTCTTAAAATATACAAGCAGTATGAGAAAAAGATATTTACATAGTACGATTTAATATCAATAAGAGTTAATTAATAAATTATCTATAATTACAGTTCTTGGGCTCGGCCTAGAGTTGCCGTTTCAAGGTCTAAATTAATTCACAAAATCTGAAAAAGATAAGTTCACCAGGTTGAAGTTCTTGCACCACAGTAATTTCATTAGCTTTTTTAATTAAGGGTTAACTGTAGAGCATAATAATACTTGTCACTTGTCACTGTAATAATAATACACTGAGATTGTCACTCAGGTGTTGTAAGGTTAATCATAAGCTCTTACTATGGTTGAAAGCATACTCTTCTGTGGACCACGAACTCTCCCTGCTTGCTTCCTGTCATGCTTGCTTAATGTTGTTTGTAGTTTTCTGTGTATATCTTCTCTACATTTGCTTTTAAAATTCTTACTGTAAATTTGTATAATCACTAAAATATTAATATTTTTAATGCCTTTCTTATAGTTGCACATCTTAAATACTGAAGTTTACATAACTTCAGTGCAGTAGCATAAATGTTAATAATGAAAGAGATCATTGGAATAAAGGAAGAAAATATTACATAGTCATAGAAAAATTTCCCTTCCTCACCTGGATTAGTGCTAGATGAATATTTTTGCAAAAAATGTAATTAAATCAGTAGCCTTGAATACTCTTCTTATGGAGAGGATTGTAGAAATTCTCTAGATATCCTTCAATGACTCTTATTGTGTATTTTAGCACTCTGTCCTGGCACATCTCATTTTTAAACTGAGCTACAAAATTAAGTTTTACTAACTTAAAAGAGTAAATAGGCTTTACACAGGATGAATATGAAACCATGTTTTGGACATCAATCAGAATCAAGTGATAAGATGCACTATGCCATAAGTATAATATGAATTCCCTGACTTAGCAATGCAGGGAATCATATTTCAAGTGTGCTTTGAAAGACATATGTTTCATATGATTAAAGCCTTATTAAATTATATGTTAGGGTACATGTGTATGTAAATCTGTTA
Organism: Deroplatys truncata; assembly: GCA_030765065.1. Lineage (NCBI taxonomy): Eukaryota > Metazoa > Arthropoda > Insecta > Mantodea > Mantidae > Deroplatys > Deroplatys truncata. The sequence continues at coordinate 195,828,696 of CM060990.1, forward strand.
AAGTCCTCCGGTACTGCTTTAAACAGGTTTTAACGACATAATTTGTACCAGTGAAGCTTGTTTTCCAATAATGTTACATGAAATAAACAACACAGTTTTGCAAGCACATTCTAGCTTCTTATTGCATTTTTCAACTTAAACACACTGTTGGTTTAATGCTGCTTAAAAGCAACTTTCTGAAGATGGGATAAAATTACAATACAGCATTGTTTACTATGTGTGTGAATATTTGGAGGAATGACAAATGGAAAGTGCCTATATTTTTCAGTACATATTATGCATAATTTCATGCATTAAAATTGTTTTTGGAAGCATGCAAAATATCCAGAAAAAAAAGGAAGAAGGTTCTCAGTACTGGGAGTTAATTGCACATAATTATGTGGTATATAGTAAGCATGATGTATTTTATTCAAAGCACTATCATACTGTACTACATTACCACCAGTTTTATTTTCTTATATATAAATTAAATGCTAAAGAAGAATGCTGTTGCAATTGCTTGCAATGCAGCCATACTACAGTAAAGTTAATATTCCTCATAAATGGACTATTTGTTTTTGCATTATTTGATGTATACTTCTTATTAGCTATATCTGCCATTGCAAATGTTGTCAGAATGCATTATCCTGTTTTAATATATATTAAAGGGCAAGTCAGAGACTAGACAGTTCAGAACAAACATTTGTTGAGCAATACAGTATTAAGTACAGGCAATCTCCTCTATTGGAAATCATTATATCTGTCTACCTCCTCATCACTATGTCTACAGAAAGTCACTAAGACAGGAAAGTTTATAAATTAGTCCATAAGGAAATAAAAATAGTTTGAGCACTTGTTGCTCATAACACAAATATGAAATATTATTCTTAATGGTACTAAAGTCCTTTATTGTATGCTTTATTTCATACCTGAAGAATCATTTATATGTGAAAAAAGTTGCTTAGAAAATAGGTGACAGGTGAACCAGTATTCTCCAAGATTGCACAAATAATGCCCATGATGAAATGTAAGGATGAACTAATAACATTTATAGAAAAGTTGAGCTGGAGTTGAAACATTTACATTTTTTGTGCCTTGACTGTTTTCAAGAGTTACGCTCTCATCGTCAGAAGTGACCAACTCGCTCATGGTGGTGCTGTTCATGTGTGGTTGTTTGTGGTGAAATCTGGAGATGGAGTGATGAACTTCCATAGTGGAAGTCCCACACAAAGATGCTGTCCTGAACGGTTTAGCCCATATATTGGTATACACTCCCTTAACAGAAGGAGAATACAAACACGTCAACACAGCAATAAACAATGGCTTCACCAAACAAATCATTGACAATAAAATAGCAAAATTCAGAAAATAGGAACACCTTAAGGATTTCACAAAACTCGCCCAACAAAAAACAAAATGCATTTCAAAAAGTTCACATTCCACCCAGGTGCTTGCTACAAATTCCCAATGTCTTCAATAAACATAATATGTGCTAAGCTCCACAAAATAAATTCAGCATAGAGAAATTACTCTGCAACAAATTGAAGGACCCGATGCCTCAGAACAAAAAAGCAGGAATTTATCAAATCAATTGCCTAGAATGTGTCAGAATTTATATAGATAAAACTAAGAAAAATTTAGAAACCGGATTGAAAGAACATATGAGATGCATCAAGTACAAACAGACTGATAAATTGGCAATCTCATACCATTTTTGGACAACCAATCACAACATCACACCGAACATAACACTCCTAATACCTAGAAAATACACAACAGATTTGGATACTTGGGGAAAGATTATAACCATAAAACACAAACAGTATTTAATGAATTTTGAATTGCCGCACCAAATCCACTATGGAAGTTCATTTCACCTCCAGATGCCACCACAAACAACCACACACAGGACACCACCACCATGAGTCAGTTAGTCGCTTCTGACGATGAGAGCAAGTAGCTCTTGAAATCAGTCAAGGCACAAAAAATGTAAGTGTTTCAACTATGACTCAATTTTTCCATAAATTTAAATTCACATTACTGTTACTAGCTTATTCAAATATCATGCTAATCTAACATATTTTGTGCTTCAGTTATTGATTTCCTTATTCTGCATGTATAAGTCAATTTCTAACAAAGGTGGATGGATTAGCCTGTGCACTAAGGTTTAATAAACAATTGGACCAGACTGTAGCTTAAATGAGTCAACTTCCTCTCTGCAACCTTCCCTAAACAACTTCTAGCACACATGTTTAAACTTCCATATAACAAGTAACAGCTGCACCTGAGTTATCTGTTTTTAAATCATTATGTGTGTTAAAACCTTATAATAGGTATTTCATCTATAGTTACTTTACCAAAAGCACATTACTAAGTAATGTATATGGAAATAAAAGCAACCATTAATGATGGTAAGCCAACTGAATCAATTAAATTTTTATTTTGTTACACATACTTCATTTCATATGTTTGTAGACATTTGCACATCCTCAGCTATATGTTGAATTTTGGAGCTTGTAATGTAATTGTTATGTTCACTGGAGTGCCTCTGGTAGAGTTTTTATGAATTTTAACTGAATGTTTTCTGCAACAGGTATATTGAATTCCACTTTCTTGAACAGAAGTTTATATAAGGTGATGTATTGAATTTAATAACATTATTGTGAATCAGTTTATTGACACTTTATAACTTTTTATAAAATGGGACATGTTTCGAGAGCTCAATAGCTCCCATCATCAACCTGATGCTGACTGCTGGAGCTTGGTGTCCTTTTGCTGGAGATTGCTGCGCTGTTGCCATTCTCTGGTGGCTTTCCAAGGAATTTCCTGCTGGGGTCACTTGGTGGTATCTCAAAATTGAAGACTCAATCTTTGTTTTTCAAAATGAATACATTCTCTCAGAGTGTTAGTTATTTTCCATTTGAAATGTTTTTTAAAAGTACTGGTTCCAGACCAATTGCATGGTTTTCTTGCCAAAAAACTGCTGTTGCAGATTGTTTATAAACAGAAAGAAAAATCTGCAGTTGTAGCTCACTTTTGGCAAGAGAACCATGAAAATGATCCAGAACCAGTATTTTTAAAAAGCATTTCAAATGAAAAGCAACTAGCAGTCTGGAAGAACATATTCATTTTGAAAAGCAAAGATCAATTCTTCAATTTTGATACTGCCAAGCAGCAACCTCAGGAGGAAATTCCTCGAAAAGCTACCTGAGGAAGACAACAGTGCAGCAATCTCCAGTAAAAGGACATCATACTCCAGCAATTGACATCAGGGTGAGGATGGGAGCAATTGAGCTCTTGAAACAATTCTCATTTTATAAAAAGTAAGTGATGGAAAACCATTTCAATCCCATTCCCAGTTTTGCTCACCTCAACTTGAAAATACAAATCCAACTATGTGACTTTCATTCATAACCACTTACAGATATTGTTAGAGAAAGTGATAGTTGCTAATTATCTATAGTGCAATTACAGTTGTGCTTATATTTTAGAAATATCATTGACATTTGTTTTCCTTTGTTTTGATTTTCTTTTAAAATTGATTCATTTACCTATTTTGCCAGTTTTAAGTTTGGAAACAGCTACATGGCATTTTGTTTTACTTATACTAGATGTTCATTTTCAAACTTCCTCACCAATACTTTTGAAATCATAACATATAGCTAGTTGGCAACCATTTCTAGATACTACATAGGTGGGGAAGAGGAGCCATAGAGGCTTTCTACCCTCACACATATCATCCCAGGTAAGGGGAGATGATCTGAAGGAGCTTACTACATTTAGTTCATATCATTGCCAATGGGAGTGCCTTTGTGACATTTGCTAGATTTCAGATGTGTAGCCTAGGGATGGTGTTTGTAGTTATGTTTTCTGATGCATGACAGAAATCATGCTCATTGCTTATAACTTAAGCAGTTGAAGCTCTATTAGTACCACTGATGCAATGTTGAGATCTGTGAAACTTGCTTCTTCTAGCAAGACATCATTACACCCAACAATGTCTGCATATAAATGAAAACCTAGTAGCTTGTGACTACTGTATGGACTTGAGAAGCAAGTGTTTGATAGTGTTAACTTGTTTAAATTGGGTTTTGTAGTTATTTTTGTCTGTGGAGCATACTCATAGTTATAATTTTTGTACAGTGGAATCTTGTTAGTACGTTCCTCAGTAACACTTCTTCCCATATATGATGTTGAATTATAAAGATCCCGCTCTCAAATGCAACAAATGCTGTAAAAAATGTTTGTTTTGCTCGTTTTCCCGCTCTTTCTTACTACGTTTGAAGTTTGATGTCCTCATTCACTATCTTGGTGAATCCTGGTCAGTCCAGTTGGTGTTTGGAATGGCAGCCAGTGACATGCATGCATCTGTATGACATGATTTGTTTGGGTGGGATAGAGAATGCTTTGACATGGCATAGGGACTGGCATTCACTGGCATGCATGCATCTGTGTGACACAATTTGTGTGGGTTGCATAGATGCTTTAGCTTGGCATGGTAAACACTGACAATAGTTGCTAGTGTTGAACAAACAAACAAACATACATACATACATACATACATACATCCACCCCACCCCACCCCACCCCACCCCACCCACATCTATGCATTCATTCATTATAACTTCATACTATTTATGTTAACAATGGAGAAAAAGAAAGTGTGGCAAACAACAAACAGTAAATAACTGAAAATCCTTCAAGAAGTAGATTACAATCCAAACATTGTCACAAGAATAATTTAGGCAGTAGAGCTACTCAGGATCTTTACATTTACACTACAACCAACACAAAGGGGAATAGCAAAATGCATACTGGAATTACTCGACTATCAGGCACATCACAGTACTTCAGATAATTTCTATTACGGAAACTAAATGGGAAGAGTATGTACCTTTAAAGGGTCAACACATTTTAAGCTAAAATGTTAACTTTATTACAAAGAAAGAATTCAGAAGCGATACATAATTTACCTGTTATTCTGGCGAGGACTGCCTACCCAACCCATGTTGACCGGCTGGCTGCATGTACTACAAGAGAGTGAGAACTCGCTTGCCCACAGTATAAAAACCTGTTTGACCTGTCATCAACTCTGCATCACTACTGCCACTAGTACCAACATGTAGATATCTATGGTTTAGTGTACGAAACTAATCCCTAAAATATACTGAATGCCACACCTCCCCCGGGCCTGAAATGTCAACGTCCTCATTGAAGCAACAGAAAGAAATGACATACCTGACAAAATTTTAAAGTTTTACAATAATTGGAGCATTGGCTTAATCTGAGCAGTACATAAAAGGGTAAAAATGGTTAAAATTACATAATGTGACACAAGTAACAAAATTATTAATGTATCCATTGGATGATTGTTTATCACTTTAAATTCATACAAAAGTAGCTATTTGTTGGCGAGAGTTTATACAAAGATGAGGAAATTACATCAAAATAGGAGTCTGAGTATTACACAAAGCCAAAATATTTGTTTTTATAAGGTTTGCTACAAATTTCAGGATGAGCACCACGCATGCACATATAACATACTGTTGCAAAGCCACTCCTACTGCATTGCACGACTGTGAGGTGAAATATATGGTTTGTTAATATATCCGTTGTCACTACACTAATTCACAACACTGTACGATATGCAGAGTCTATCTCTCCCTTCATTGAAATTGAGTGGTTGTGGTGAAAACGAGAGGCAACTGCTTACTTGGGTTGCACACCCAAAGTGGCACCTTGCCATGAAGTAATGCAGATGACTGGTACTACTAAAAAATTTCCAACAAATATTCAAACCATAATCTTACCCAGCGCATCCACCAAAATATCATGCTTCACAAGAATAATTTAGATGATAGAGCTATTCGGGATCTTTACAAAATATTACAACCGAGGCAGACAAAGGGGCATAGCAGAAGGCATACTAGAATTACTTGGCTATCATTAGGCACATCACATTGCTTTAGATAATTTCTATTTCAGCAACTAAATGAGAAGAATTTGTACCTTGCAACTAAATGAGAAGAATTTGTACCTTAAAAGGATCAACACATTTTAAACTAAAATGTTAACTATTTTACAAAAATAGAATTCTGAAGCAATACATAATTTACCTGTTATTCCGGCGAGAACTGCCTACCCCTCCCATGTTGACCGGCTGGCTGCTTCTATTACAAGAGAGCGAGAACTCGCTTGCCCACAGTATAAAAACCTGTTTGACCAGTCAACTCTGCATCACTACTACCACTAGTACCAACATATGGGTATCTAACTATGAGTGTACCAAACTAATCCCTAAAATATACTAAATGCCACAATATGAAACATGTGGATTTAAAGAAGTTAAATATTCCTCTGTCAACCTTAAATTCTTTTGTTGGCAAACATAAGCCGATTGGAACTGCTTTTGAAGAAGGGAAAAATGCTAAAAGAAGACATAATCTCAGAGTGAGTTTCCAGAATTAGAAGACACTCTACTAAAGTGTTTTACACAAGCATGAGCTTCAAACAAGCCAATAGATGGTACTGTGGTTCAAGCTCAGATGACACATTTAGCACAGATAGGACTAGATGATTTTAAAGCATCCAATTGCTGGTTTGAAAGATTCAAGATTCGACATGACTTAGTTTACAGAAGTGTGCAAGATGAGATTGCTGCGCTAGAGAAGATGCTACACTGTGCAAAAATATAGTGCTCTTGTCAATTTTAAAAAACTATAGCCGTGATGATGTTTATAATGCAGATAAAATGAGTCTGTTTTTCCATCTTCTGCCAGATAAAACCTTGGAATATAAGGGCACTATATGTCATGGTTGGAAACTTAACAAGGAAAGGCTTACAGTTCTATTGTGCTGTAATGAAAGTGGAATGGAAAAATTGGTATTGCTGGTTATTGGAAACCATGCAGTTGCAATGCTTAAAAAATGTGCAATCTTTTCCATGTAAGTACACTTCCAACATAAAAGTCTGGATAACTTCTGCAGTATTTGAAAATTTCTTATGCACATGGAATGCAAGACTGGGCATAAGAAACAGGAAAATTGCACCCTTCATTGATCAATGTACCATTCATCCACCAACTGTTTCAAATTTAACAAGCATAAAAACCATTTTCCTCCAAGCAAACTACACAAGTAAGCTACAACCTTTAGATCAAGGTATTAATACAGTGCATGAAGCAAATGTATTGTAAGAGGCTTGTACAGAGAAGGTTGACTTCTCTGGAATTAACAAGAAAAATCCTAATTTAATTTAATGGAACAAGATTCAATTAAACTATTGCTTTGCTTCACTGTCTCTAACTTCTGAATAACACTTTCTATTACAAAAAATCCTGTTTTAGATGCCATGCATTTCATTAAGGCTGCCTGGGATTCTGTGATGCAGGATGCGATTCAGAACTGCTTCAATAAAGCTGATTTTATTGAGTTCTTGGAAATGATGTCACACTAGAAGATGAGTTTTCTGAGTTTGAAGAATGGCACCAAGTAGGAGAGGAAACATACGTGAAACATACCTAAACATTGACAAAGAAATTCCAGTATGTGAAATTGTGACAATAGATGAAATACTTGAACAGATGACAGAAGAAGTGTCAGTGCGGGATGAAAATGACAATGAGCTGAATGCTGAGCCAATTCCTACAGTGTCAGAAAATGGATATAGTGAAGCGATATATGTGTAGTTTCAAAGTTGATGATGTAATGACTTTACTAAACAAGATGAACAGTAAAACTTTGGCATTAAAACCAACAAAGCAATCAATCATAGAGATGTATTTCAAACCAGTGTAAATGCTGTACATGTTTCATATTCGATTGTGAGGTAAGATGTGTTATTAGATTCTTGTTGCAGAATTATAAAGTTCTTAAATTGCAGATTTTGCCTTTTTGTTAATGTTTTCCCATTATGACATCCAAATCCTTGAGTCCCTGCAGAAACCTACTAACGAGATTCTACTGTATTCTGAGCAGGATAAATAATGGTTCTAATCAAAGCAAAACTTCCCCACCCCAGGAACTTTGAGTTCACTGACCCCTTGACAAGAATAGTCAAGTATTTCTTTTTTCTTTATTCCTTTCACCGGTTAAATACTGAGCATCCATTCTGAAATAGCCATTTCTTATGCCTGCTGATCTGATCTTATAAACATAGACATGATATTGATTGTTTCCAAGTTGCACATTTATAGTATCATGGAAGTTACTTCCTCTACCTATATCAGGCAAGGATTAATGTAATTAACTCCTTTAAAACTGATCAATTAAGGTATTAAAGAAACATGTTAATGTAAACAAGATAACTGCTTTAAGTGTGAAAGTATTTTTCACATAAAATTTAAACAAAAAATGAAAGTACTCTTCTTATTATTTGGGCATTAAATTTAAATGACAGTATTGTAGGATAAGTATAATCTCAGCTTATTTTTACAAGTCTCATTTCCAAAATTGTTAAAATTAATTTGTTTGTGCCATATGGATTGACAGAAGATTGTTAAGGCAGTCAGTGTCAAAGAAACTTTGTCAATCAATTATTTACATTTTATAACTGTACACTCCATAGCTTGCTTTTTCCTGGACTGACTAAGACCAAGATGTCTGCTCTATTTTGTTTCTGGTGTACCGATTGCTTTGAGATTTCATGTTTCTCATTATTCTTGTGTGCTATCCTTGAAAGCATTATTATGGCTTAAGCTAAGCTTGCATCAAGCAAGCTCAAGATAGATAAGCTATGTGATGTAACTGAGGACAGAGCTGGAAAATTTTATTTTTATCTGGTTGTAGTTTTAATTCATAGCTTGTAGGAAAAACATTTTGTTTCTTTCGAGTAGTAATAATGATATAAATTTCCTGGATTCTTTAAGTTACAAAGAAGGTTGAAATCTGACTTGCACAGCAAAATTATGCTTAATGGAGTTAATTGTTCTTCCACACAAGCTGTGTGTTGGACAAGATTGGAAAGGTAGAATCAGACAGCTGAAAAATTCAATGCCATAGCTAGGATTTGAACCATGGATCTCCTGGTCTCCATCTGGTTACTCTAACCACTGAGCTACCATGACAACATGCCGTACAACATTAAATTCCCCAGCTGATTCGCATTTTCCCCGGTAAACCACAAGGAGATCTCAAATTGTATTGCAATGATATACCCCAGTGACGAGTTACACTGCTGTAAGTACTTAAGTCCTGCGTTTTATAGTTTTGATCACTATTAGGTCAATTAATGGAATTAATTGTTCTTCCACACAAGCCATGTATTGGAAAGATAGAATCAGATGACTGAAAAATTCAATGCCATAGCCAGGATTTGAACCACGGATCTCCCGGTCTCCATTCAGTTGCTCTAACCACTGAGCTACCATGGCAACATGCCAGTACGACATTAAATTCCCCAGCTGATTCACATTTCCCCCGGTAAACCACAAGGAGATCTCAAATTGTATTGAGATGACATACCCCAATGGCGACTTACAATGCTGTAAGTACCGAGCGGTCCCTCAGCCATCTGGCCGGTAGCCGCAATGCGTGTTCAGCGCGCGATCCCTCAGCTATCTGGCCGGTAATCGCAATGCGTGTTCCGCGCACTATATTCAGTGTGTCTGTTTGTTATTCTCATTATTGATACTGATACCATATTATTACTGATTTTATGATGATTATTACGATATATTGAATTACGTATTGAACAAACATAATTACTTTTTATTTTATCAGTACTAACCTTTTTCACAGTTGGTGTTGAAAGTAGTGTCCTTCGGCAGATGTACATTCTTGGCACCTTCTGATGAAATTACCATTCACATGCATAAGTTCTTGTTGCGTAATTTCCCTAATTTCTGTTCTTATATTGTTTTTAAGATCGTCTATGGTGCGAGGATTATTCCTATAGACTCTATTTTTAGAGTTCCCCACAGATAAAATTTACACAGAGTAAGTTACGGCGATTGAGCTGGCCATAACCTTTTAGTTTTTCTTCCGTTAGAACCCTTCATTTCTTTTTACAACTTACAACATTAAATGATCCCGTTCTCTTTGCTTTATTCACTAGATATCTAACTGTTTCTCTACTTACTCAGAACTGGAACACCAGGAAATTTATCGTGAAATTGCCTACACACCTGTCTACATGAGTCGGTTTTCACATACGTGTCATACATAAAAAGTCTTTGTTCAAGCGAAAATTTTAGTACCATTTCTGGGTTGTAATAATCCAATAATTCAATCGCACACAAACACACACGCGTCTCACGTCTATACACAAGAAGCAATAACAGCTGACTGAAGCCTGCTGCCACATGTCCGATAAGTGGAAGAGCCTGTGTTCTTGAGTTCATTCAGACGTGTCGCACAAGACTGCCATGCAATTCCCGGCCAGAGCGCTGAGGGACCACTCTGTACTTAAGTGCCGGACTTCATAATTTCGACCACTATTAGGTCAATTAATGGAATTAATGGTGGTCGAAACTGTGAAGCCCGGGACTTAAGTACTTACAGCATTGTAAGTCGCCATTAGGGTATGTCATCTCAGTACAATTTGAGATCTCCTTGTGGTTTACAGGGCAAAATGCAAATCAGCTGGGGAATTCAATGTCGTATCAGCATGTTGCCATGGTAGCTCAGTGGTTAGAGCAACTGGACAGAAACTGGGAGATACATGGTTCAAATCCTGGCTATGGCATTGAATTTTGCAGTCGTCTGATTCTACCTTTCCAAATTATGCTTAATTTCTAAAAGGAAAATAGAAAAAGTGTGAGATAAAATCTTCTCCTTCCACATTTGTAGTATTTGAAAATAAGGCAGATAAAATTGCAGCCATTAAATGATGAGTTAGTCCTTCAAGGCAGACAGTAATCCCTGAAACTGCTGGTGTTAACAGAGGAATTTGTTTGTTCTTCAGTTTGACTTGCTTAAAAGTCATATCCCAGAAAGGCACCTTTTATATTGCTTTTGAATAATTTCAGCACTATAGTATTTTATTTATTCTTGCCACAGGTGCAATTGATTGAAATATGTATACAAATATTGTATAACCTTTGAGTAATATTTTTAATTTTTTTTTTGTGATTTCCCAGGCAAGGGTAGACAAAATCCACATTGATGGATTGATGAGGACAAAAGAAGACTTTGTTGTGGACTCTGTTAAAGATCTTTTTAAAGCAAAAGACTTTCAGGAAGTTTTAATTGGTGCACATAAAGTTAGAGGGAAACTAGAAAGTTTGGGATGTTTTCGTCACATAGGAATATTCATCGATACAAGTCATGGTCCAGAGTCCACTCCTTATGGCTATGAGGTAAGCATATTATAATTATAGTAAAGCTAATTACAATCTGCATTTTCTGAGTTTTCTACATCATTCATGTTGATATTGTTACATGTTGGGGTGAAGGCCAGAAAGGTTACCAAAAATGATTAAGTTAGGTCACCCCAACATGCACATTGGAGGGGGGTGCAACTCGCTGTCAGCAAAAAGTCCTGGACTTGGTGTGTAGAATTAATGGGAGGGCGTGGGGTTTTATATTACATTGAAAGATTACATAATCCACATTACCTGGGATTTATTCACAAAAACATTTGGCTTTTCTACATAATTAACAAAGGAAACAGGATGGAGGGAGATGCTACAGACCATAGACTGGCCACACACGTCTGGTCCCAGCGACCACTTCCACTCAAATGATGCTATCTTTTCCCCCCACCAACTGTGTCTAGACAAAGCCAGACAGGGCTGACATCACACCAGACAGTTTCAAACAGATCTCTCCCTTTGGCGTGATCCGCACCGAAAGGAGAGATCATTAAGCCAAAGTATAACTGAAGAGATCCAATAATGCTACATCTGGTAGCAACAATACAGCACAATGGTGCATCTGGTAATGACAATGAAATTATTATGCCTTATCTCCCCTATCTTACAAGATAAGGCGTCCCTGCTGAAAAAGGAAGAGAACAGAGAATACAGAAATACAAATTGAATGAACACAAATGAATTAAACTGACAATATGCCTGTTATCACTTCCCACATGAAAATTTACAATTCAGAATTTAGAGATAGGTGATGTAGTTCCACAGGAACCCCCCCCCCCCAGCTCGCAAATCCTCTTCTGCACATAAACGGTTCATGGTGCCAAATGTTTGAGGCCAGCTATAGATACCAGCTTGAGAATGGTGCAGTAGCAATACATTGTTCATGGAATTTCATCAAAACTGAAATGACAGAACAACAGAAGCTAGAGCACAAATGAAAACTATTTGGTAACATACCAGATGCTATAGCACAACACGCAGCCTGTGACGGTCACAACGGCAAAGCACAGTGAGCTTGTACATTTCAAAACCAGTTCTATGGCCGACGGGTCTCTGATAGCACAGACGAAGACAAGAAGGAACTCCCTCCTGTAATGCCGTGGTTGAGTGACAGTCCAATTGTTGATGTGCTGCTAGGTGACTTTGGCGGGTGAAGCCAAGTGAACAACCGCCATTCTCTGGATGAACTGGAGGTGTCCTCTTCTGTGGAGGGGAGTGTTACCTGTAGCTACTGGCTGACTGAAACAATATTCGGGGAAGCATCAGGTCTTAAAATATACAAAGGCAAATAGAGAAGACACAAAATACAAACACTACAAAAAGGCAGGGGACACACAAAGCTAATAAAACTTAAACCTAGAGCAAGGCCTTACAAAAAAAAACACATTGAGTGCTCTATTATTTGATGTAATTAGCAAATACTGATCAGTATATTTAAAAACTAGAGCTAATCAAACCAAAATTAGATGACATGAATTGTAAATATTTTTACATTACACAATGAAATTAAGCTTCTTGATACTTTACGATGGAAGCTGTACACAATAATTGTATTATCCTGTGACAATCAACACAAATAAGGACCAAAACACATTTTTAAATTGTACCAAAAAAAATAATGACACCCTTAAAAACAAATGTTAAGTCAGTCTATAAACAAACTACAACATAGCTACAGAAATACATATTAACTACAAAACCTGGTATAAGTTGGGGGTCCATCACCAAACAACTATACTAAGGACCTACTCCCAAACAAAAGCTCTATGCACAGTTAGCAAGTGACTAGCTCAAATTCTCTTTATACCCCCCCCCCCCAATTTTGTTTGTTCTCATGGTAGGAATGTGGACCAAATCCCAGTCAAAAGGATTCTGAAAAATATATTCATAGAAACATACAAAAAAAAATAATGAAAAGAGTTGAAACTGACCAAAAGAAAGAAATAATCATAAGTAATCATTGTGACATACCACAAATTTTGAGACACGTACTCAGCCAAACAAGAAATTGTAGAGGGTGGACATTTACACTGCTGCCGGACAGAAGGATGACACTTCGATCATTTCCATCATTTCAGAAGCGTGCTGTAAACAGAGGTTACAACACATCCAGCACAGTGGACACAAACCGCATCGTCACTGTAACCAAGCTCATATTTTCTATAAACATAAATCCTACATCACTGTGGACATACAGCAAACACAGTGAGTAGCTCATCTTACTAAATACATATCAACATTAGCAAGCGAACAACAAAAACATCTCTCTTTCATATCACAACATTTAAATACCCTCACAAAGTTGAAAAGAATCACATTAAAGTATCATGATAAGTGCATGTCACATTTATTACCCAAAAACAAAATGTAGTGTCACAACAAAGTACATGGAGGAATAAGCGAAAACTTGTTATCTGTAAGAGAGAGCAATTAACAGTTTATAACCTATACGGTCCTAAGGGATCGTAGTAGAAGATGCGGGAAACATGTACTGGCTGGGTTTTGGTCCTGGGAGCGTTAGGGCAATGGATTGCATAGGTGGCAGGTGTGATTTGCTTAAAAATTTTAAAGGGACCAAGGTATCAATGAAGAAGTTTGGTATATTTTCCTTTTTTCCTAAAGGGAGTAAAGACTTTGACAATTTGAACCACTTGAAATTTCACATCACGATGCTTCATATCATATCTCTGCTTCAGTTGAGATTGGTTTATATTGGCGATGGTGGCTTCCCTGGCCTTCTGTATATCCTGTAGAGTATTACGGACAAACAAATTGTTAAAAGATGACTGGAGTTGTACCTGGTGAGGTAAAGTGGGTTCTCGGGCATAAATTAAGAAAAAGGGTGAGAACTTAGTAGTTTCTTGGACAGAGAAGTTGTACGAAAAAATAACATAGGGCAAAATTGTGTCCTAGTTTCTTTGATTTGAGCCAACAAAATGACTCAGCATATTGGCCAGCATCTGATTAAAGCTCTCAATGAGGCTGTTGGTAGCTGGATGATGATAACTTGTGAAATGTGGCGAAACTGGCAAGGATTTGAGCATTTCCTGCATCACCTCACTAATGAAGACTGACCCACGGTCAGAAAGTAGCATTGCTGGAGCATTATGGTGGCAAATAATGCAATGTAAAATAAACTTGATTACATGGGGAATAGTGGCAGCAGGTAAGGCGCCTGCTTCCACCCAGCGTGAAGCATACTCTGTGCAGATGACGATGTGGCGATTGCCAGAATTTGACCGTGGTAAGGGACCCAAAAGATCAATGCCCCAACGTTCACCTATGGCGGTCACAGGGATGGATTGTAGAAGACCAGCTGGCCATTGATTCTCGGGAGCCCTTCTAGATTGACAACTAGGACAAGTATGGACGTAGTGCTCAATATCCTTTTTCATGCCTACCCAGTAGTAGCGAGAATTTATCTTAGAGAAGGTCTTAGAGAAACTTAAATGGCCGGACAGAGGGTTGTCGTGACATGAAGACAAAATCTCGTGCTTCAGAGACTCAGGAATCACTAATGAGTGAAGAGGTCCTGTTGACCCAGAATTCTTCCTATAAAGGACATTGGACCTGTATAAGTAGACACCTGATGCTATAATTTTGGAGAGGCGGCCAAACCAGGCTGTAAAGTATCAATGAGAGTTTGAAGAAAAGGAGCAGCTTTCTGCTTCTCAGTAACCTCAAGGGGAGACACAAATAATGAGGTCATCGAGCTCTTCGACTAATGTTCCTCAGGCTGCCAGACAGGAAAACGAGATAAAGTGTCAGCATCATTATGTAATTTGCCAGATTTGTAACAGATGGTGTAATCAAACTCTTGCAATTAAGGCTCCAGCTAGCTAGCCTGCCTGTTAAATCCTTAAGGTTGTTGAGATAACACAAGGAATGGTGGTCCGAAACAATATGAACTTTATATCCATAAACAAAACTTCTGAAATGTGTCAACCCGAAAACAATGGCCAATAATTCCAATTCTGGAACACTGTAGTTTTTCTCATACTTGGAGAGTGCCCGAGATGCATATGCCATGGGTTGAAGATGGCCATCCTGCCATTGGAGGAGAATACTAGCAACCCCAAGACCACTGGCATCAATATGGAGTTCAGTGTAAGCCCCAGGGATGTAATGAACTAACACTGGTGCTGAAGCTAAAGCATCTTTTAACTGTTGAAGAGCCTGTTGTTGTTCGGGCCCCCAAGAAAAGTCTTGGTCTTTACTAGTGAACTGGGTCAAAGGACGAGCAATATGTGCATAATCTTTAACAAATTTACTATAGAAATTAAATAAACCTAACATCTTAAAGACATTCCAAACATTCTTGGGTGTGGGTAACTTTTGGATGACTGTAACCTTATCGAGATCTGGAGAAAGACCGTCTTTAGATACTTCACAGCCCAACAATTTAACTTTATTCGTCCCAAAAAAAAAACATTTCTCAGGCTTGAGCTTAATATGTCACTCCAGTCTCTGAAAAACAGCCTCCAGATTGTCAAGCAGCTCCTGGAAAGATTTGGCAAAAACCAAAATGTCATCAAGATATGCCAGGGTCTTCTTGAAATTTAAGTCCCCTAGTAATTTATCAGCAATATAACTGAAAAAGTGTGGAGCATTAGATAACCCAAAGCGAAGTCTTTCAAATTGATACTGCCTCTGATGAGTGATAAAACTCGTAAAGTGCTTAGAACTTTCTTCTAATGGTACCTGAAAATAAGCTGACAATAAATCCAAAGAACAAAACCAAGAGGCTTCATTAAGATCACTGAGCAAGTTAACAATGATGGGTAACGGAAAAGAAGATGTCACTGTTACACTATTTAACTTTCTGTAGTCAACACAAAATCTCTCCCATCTCAAAATCCCATCTTTCTTTTTAACAAGTACAACAGGAGATGCCCAAGGAGACTGAGATTCAGTAATAATACCAGCATCCTGCATTTCTTGAACCTGTTGAGCAATAATTTCTTTCTGTTTATGAGGAACCCTATAGGGTCGTTGTTTGATAGGAGCAGGGTCAGTGACGTATAGAAAATTCAGCAACATCGGTTGGCTCTAATTCTTGCAATGAGGCAGCAAGTACATGAGAATATTTAAGCAAAAGCTGATGAAGCTGGTCAGACTGGCTACTGGAAAGTTTGTTGTTGATATTAAAACTGAAATTAGGAGCTTTCAATGTAGAAACATCCTTGAGAGAGAGAGAGAGTAGCCGCTCTGTACAAATGCAACATCTTGCACAGTAGTGAGAACAGTATTAGTAAATAATGTTTGAAGTTTGGCAGAAGAGTTATGCACTGGCAGAAACAAATCAGCTTTGGATTAACAGACAGTGGATGGAATAGCAATATGCTTTTTGTGCATAATGCTTTGTGAAGGCTCCAACATAACAGCATGAGAGGGAGACTCTGAAAACTGTATCGAGACACTACAAACTGAAAAAGGAGGTATTCTGACATCACTTTTTAACAAAAGCCGTAGCTGTAGATTTTTCACAGAGTTCGTCCAATAATGGGATTAAATCTGTCAGGCAAAACATCCTTTTCTAAAATAACAACCTTACAAATATCATGATCTATTGCAATAGTAATTGTGTTATGTGCATAATCAATGACAACTTTATGTTCACCTAAGAAAGTATTACCCAGAATGAAATCATGTGCTAAATCTTTTACTACTAAAACATCCTTCTGGAAGAAAAAAACATTAATATGGAAAGGCAAAACAGTATGGTAAGGAGCATCCAATAATTTGTTTCCAGCGGTGTGCAGTAGCACGTCAACAGGCTCCAGTTTGGCAATGTCATGGACATGGCGGGCATGGATGATGTTAACAACACTGTCTGTATCCAAAAGAATATTAATTTGTTGTCCATCGATGAGTCCAGGAACCTGCAGAATGTGGCCCAGAGGGAGAGAAGCGCTGGCAATAGTAGGTTGCTGCCCATCACTTCGAGGCGACACTACGTGGGTGGCTGTGAGGCGTGGCACTGCTCGTTTTTTTGGCTGAGATACCTGTTGCCAACAAAACCTCGCTGTGTGTCCTGGTTTGACACATCTGAAACAAATAACAGTTTGGCGCTAATCTTGAGGTTGTGAATGCGGTTGCCATTGTCCTCTCTGTGTGGAAAATGATGGTCTGTTTCCCTCAGGATTACAGGATGCGTTCAATGAGCATAACTGGCTGGCCAAACGGTCCACTTTTGCAGCTAACTCAGTTACATCACTATTAGGAAGAGCAGGCAAAGGTGAATGACCTGAAAGAAAAGGGTTGATAGTCCCAGCTGGTAAAGTTAAAGGCGGAAGAGCCGAAACATGAACAGAAGACTGCAACTGTGCAGCAGCCAAGGCTATCTTTGGGTCATTTTGTCCAGCCGCTTAAGAGCCTGCAAAAGATTGACAGTAAGAGGGTTCATTGGAAGTATAATATTTACATACTCAGGTTTCAGACTGTTTAATAAATTTCTTATTTGCTCAGTTTGAGACATACGTGGATTAACCTGATCACATAATGACAGAACATCATAGACATAGTGCAAAACAGGTTCAGAATCTAACTGAATCCTTTGTCGGAGTTTGATTTCTAATAATTCATCTTGGTGAGCAACCTGAAAAGCTGTAATACAAGAAGTTTTTAAAAGAGACCAATCATGAGAAGGATGCCTGTGACAAAATGTCTGAAACCATTGTATGGCAGTATCTTTATTTTCACTTTTTGCAAATCTGACCAGTTATTAGCAAAGGCAAAGGCATTTCAAAAGTATTCAGAAAATCAAAAGGATTATCTGCTGCAGCATTAAAGAAAGGAGGTTTGACAGAAGGTTGTGCAGGGGATGATTGTACAGCGGACACGGTACTCTGGACAACTGCCTGTACAAGTGTAATTAAATCATTGTTGGTGGCCACCAAGGTTGATGACCCATCACTAGTGGAGGTCAAATGAGAAGTCTCGTCCACAGGCATGTCTGAAGATTATCTGATACCTCTCTTTGGCATAATGAATCTATATAGCACAGTATTAACACAGAAATGCAGGCAAAAAAAAGAGTTAATTAGACACAGGCATTGCAATTAAACAGTGACTAATGAAAAGGATGAGTAAACATACACCATATAGAAATATTATTGCATCAGAAGCAAAAATGGGTATGAACAAAATGCATAAGTATCGATGCTGTAAGAGAGGCATAATTTGCATTTATAAAACAACACAGTTAAAAATAAGTTTCCATAGACAATGCCAGAAATTAGCAATAAGTCAAATATATAAGTCAATAGTATACACAGGTAATACTTAATCCCTCAGTATGAAGCAGTATAGGCCAGTAATATTCAGAGAAACATATATGACAGTGATAAATAATTATAGTATCATATCACAGTTGAATAAAATCAAAATAGTTATATTATGAAGTTAGAAGCAAATAAGCTTAATGAGATTGAGTATGGCCAAAATAAACACAATTTCAGTAATACAATTGTATACCAAGTAACAGTGTGTGCTAAAATTAGTAATTTGATGCTGAAAAGTTAGTACAAATAGTCAAATGCACTATAATGAATCAAATCAAGGTAGTAAGGTAAATGACAGAAGAAAAAAAATCCCAATATTCAGCATAAACTAGCAATGCCTGTGCTAAAATCATATATAAATAATGCTGACACTATCTGAAATTTGAAACAGTAAGCACACTGACTGTAAAAAAAAGAAAATTCAATCATAACCTGGTCAGAAGTTTTAGGTTATACAACACATCTATAATGCAATACAGTGGCAAATTTGTCATCAGAAAGCAAGATTCATAACCCTTAATAATTTCACTAGCACAAATTATTAAGAGGCACATGATATAGTGGAAATGTGGCATAACACATAATAAGGTCAATGTTATGAGGCAAGGGAGAAACTTGAAATATTACTGTAGTTGTATCAGGCATACAAAATCTAGAAATTTCACAGAAATAACTGAGACACTGCTCACATACATAATATACTCATCATATTAAATGTCGCTGACTGGCTGTCACGAGCACTTAAGCTGAACTACCAAATGGCATGATTAAAAAAATGTAAATATAAAACAGGCAAAACTGGAAGGAAACTACAGTTGTTAGAAAAAACATAGCACAACATAATGAAACTGTCACCGGGCTGCGAGCATTGTCCTCGGATTTATATAAGAAAATGGAATGTAAAATTTGCAAGAATACTTAGCAAAGGCACATGTCTTACATACAAATTAAAACATAGGAAAGAAAAAAAAAACACACACACACTGTGTGTGTGTGTGTGTGCATGCGCGCGTGCGCGCGTGTGTGTTGGTTTTTTTTCTTTCTTTCTTTCCTATGTTTTAATTTGTATGTAAGACATGTGCCTTTGCTAAGTATTCTTGCAAATTTTACATTCCGTTTTCTTTACATTCTGCACACACACACGCACACACACACACACACACACACACACACAGACACACACACACACACACACACAGAGAGAGAGAGTAAATAAAGTGGCAGAAGGGAATGGAAGGAGAAAAAAAGAAGAAAAGAGGGTGGGAGGGGAAATGGGAAATATCAAGGAGAGGAGGGGGAAGGGAATGATGCAGACACACCAAAGGTTTATCTGGCCATCACATAACAAAAAAAGGAAACCTACTGAAAGTTAAGAATTTTCAGGGCCGAAATGGTGAATAAAAAAAAATAAAATTTTTGCTATGCCAAAGATAGAAGACCTACACGCCGACCTTTGGGGAACAATTTTGAATTTCTATGTAATGGTTACGTTACAAAGCCAAATTATGCTGCATAAGCATGGTATGTAATCCCTCAAAATTTCTGTCACATTAAAAACTCAACAGCACTAACAAAAAGATATCCTATACACGCTTACATTTCACAAAACTTACCTTGAATTACAGAACTTTATGCACACGCCACGTGATCACACAATCAACAACTGTTACTTCACACACCAAAAAAAAAAAAAAAAAAAAAAAACGCGGTGACCTCCAACAAAAATGTTACATGTTGGGGTGACCTAAATTAATCATTTTCTGGTAACTTTTTTGGCCTTCACCCCAACATGTAACATTTTTGGTGAAAGGTGCCATGTTTTTGGTGTAACAATATTCCTGAAGAGAAAATATTGAAGAGCTTTGGTTAAAAATTAAAGGTGGTGGTAGGTGAATTTATATGGGTGTTACTTACTTATGACCTTAAGCATGCTATATTTTTGCCCTTTATTTCTTAAAATAGTGTCTCCTACAAAGGCAAAACTATTAGCATGTATTCCTGTCTTTCATTGGCACAAGGTTCAAACCCTAATTTGGACTATTTTCCAAAGGCCAGTTTTCTCCTTGCTGTGAGATGTTACATACCCAAAAATGTGCCAAAGTCTATGGATTTCAGCTCAGTTTCACAGTAATATGGTTAAAGGAAAAATTATGATAGGGAAGTCAAATTATAATGAAAACAAGTTCTCCCATATAAACATAGGAAATGTACTGTTATTGCTGAACATGATAAGTTTCATAAGAAAAAGTTTATTTTCTGTGCATAGTTTTTAGTTTTAACTATGTATCAATTGTTAAGAAGTTTAGTACAAAATGAAATATTTCATATGACACATCTGTAAGTCTCTTAACTCTGTCCTGTTACAAACTGATGAGTAACCTTGGAGGCTTTGGTTTTTTGGTCTTTATCATTTATTAGTTTCAGTGCCTTTATCTCACTGGAATTTGCACATATTTAAATCAGCACCTAAAGGTTATATGCTAAAATCTTGACTACAACCAATCACTGTGCATGAAAAAAGAAAATCACCATTTGCAGTATAATGCTTGTAATGTCCGTAGTGCAATCTTGTTTCTTAAAATTATGTATGTTTAAATCATTGGATCAGTGCATTTCATGCAATTTGCCAATGTTTTAAATCTGTTTTGACTGCTTAGAGGAAGGTGCCCTTTTTTGTGCACATGTGTAGTAGTCTAGGTATAAATGCAGAAGTTTGTGGATGTCTGGACTTTCAATTGCCAAAGAAACCTTTACTGCAGATTGTTGAATTGTATGTTAGTTTCCAGAGAAATGCATCAAGAATAATATAAAAGTAATTGTACTGTTAAAAATGGATAAGCTATTCATAGGATTAAAGACATATGTATCATAAGAATCTGGGTGTAGTTACTTAGTATTGCCATGCTTGCATTTTAATGAAAGCTACACAGCTTTAGCTATTAGGAAAATGCATAGCATACAATATTTGCATTACATTAGAAGACACAAGCCAAACTTGTTTCTTGAACTGCTTACACTGACAGCTTTCTTCGTTTGACCTCATGGTAAACAACATAAGGATTTGTTTACCAACAACACAATTGACAATATTACTTTGTTTCTTCCTCAATTTTCTGGATCAGGCAAAGTTTCCACTCCCAGGTCCTCAAGCTTCTCCAAGGGCAATGCAAGAAACTGACATATTGCAGCATTATTAATACTGTTTCACAGGCCATACCCAATGTCTGTAGTATATGATACGGAATAGAAAATTTTGAATTGTGTCATTGCCCATTGGTTGCTCTCATTTATTTGGTGTCCTGATAGACTTAAGTAGTGATACTTTATTATGTGGTGACATCATCAGGTAACTGAGAACAATAAGCAATTATAAAGCTTTCTTACAGGACCCAAATACAAAATTATTTCTCTCTTTCAAAATCACTTCTGTTTCTACAGCAAGATGTACCAGCTAAATATTTCTTAGAAGGAAACTCGGTTATCTTCTGAGCTGCTGCACAGACTTATTAACCTATCTTTTATTCAGGCTAAAGCTACCTCACTTTACAGTTTTGGGTTCAGCAGTAGGAAGCACTAGAAAGATGATCAGGATTTGCTAATTGGAGCAAAATCCATAGTATATTAAAAAAGTAATTAAAGTGATGAATGTGTTTTATAATTCTATGAGAGAATTTTATGTGGCAGCTTTCAGTTATATTAAGATATTTCTTCCTTTTTACAAATTTCTTGAAAGTGAACATGACATACTTGAACAGAAATTTGCAGTTCACCATTGTGATAGCCCAAAACTATTGTTAATGGGCATAGAATGAATGTGTACTGAGGCAAAAAGTATAGAGCTGAGAAATAAAAGAGGACAAATATGGCTTTATTTATAAATTTCACATTTGTCTGGTTTTTGTCCATGTTAAGTTAAGACTGCTTTAATGACAGTCTAAACTCTTCATATATATCAGCACTATGACAGGTTCAAGTTAAAACATGGATCATTATGAAACGTTGTTACATGATGCAGAACGAGGCTACTGCACATGTGCAGACTCACAAGCAATGCCAGCAGGTTGTGCTATTGCTAAATGGATCATAGACTATAGCAGCTGTTCAATACTCTCCGAACAATGTGGTCACCAAAATGTTCCTTGTGATTGGTTAGAAGAAAAAGATGGATGTGCTCTCTAATGTCTTAATAGCAATAACAAAAGACAAAAAGCATGTCTAGCAATACTGACATGAAAAAAGAATGTATTCCTTATAAGTATATTTTTAACCTGTTTCTTGATATGGACGTTTATAAAAGTCCAATGTAAAATGGGCCTGAGCAAATATTGTCATGCTTCAAAAGAATATTTTAAGCTACCCAGCTACTTAAGGATCGTTGCATTTACTTTACAGCCAAGGCAGACACAGGGGCATAGCAAAATGCATGTTCACAGTTATCCAAGTTTTATTTAAGCATCATAATGATTTTGGTATTATCTACTACAGGAACTGAAAGGGAAAGAGCTTGTACTTTAAAAGATCAACACATTTCAAACTAAAGTGGGAGTATTTATTTAAATATGAAGAGTTATGTGATTATCTTTGTTTCGACGAGGCCGTTGACGTACTTAACCTTTCGTATTCACCTATTGCTGGTTCCTGCACTGATGAGGAAGAGAGCTGGCTTGCCCTCTATAAAAACCTGTTTGTCTTCTACTATGTCATAACCAGGTATAGTACAAACTTCAAAATATGCAATCCCCCAAATATCACACACTATATCCCTAAAACTACGCTAAATGCCACACCTCCCTCTGGCCTCTAATGTTGACGTCCTCGTCGAAAGAACAACAACAAAATGACATACCTAATAAAATTTAAAAAACTTACAATGGTTGACACATTGGTTTAAACAGAACAGCACATAATGAGACCAACAATAGTTGAAGGTACATAATATGACACAGTTGACAAAATTATTGATGTAATAATTGAATGATCAAGTGTGTGTTTCTCACTATAAATTCAGACAAAGGTAACAGTTTGTTGCTAGGACTTCACATAATAATAATAATAATAATAATAATAATAATAATAATAATAATAATAACAATAATAATAATAATAATAATAATAATAATAATAAAAATTATGTTGCAATAGGAGTCAGTGCCACAAAAAGCTAAAGATATTTGTTTTTGTAAGGTTCTCTATAAGATTTTGGGATGAGCACCACACACGCACATATAACATATTGCTGCACAAACTTTAAAGTAAATAATATTCACTCACAGCACTGCACCAAAACTATGAGGTTAACAATGTCTGGTACTACCTCAACTATGTCACCACACTTAACACTGATGAAGCAATGTTTGTGGAGTTCATATCTCGCTGCATAGATAGTGTATAACTGTGTGTGGTGAAGGCGTGAGGCAACCACTGACTTGGGTTGCACCCCCAAAAGTGGCACTTTGCCATGAAGCGCTGCAGGTAACTGGTACAGTTAAACAGGTAGTGTAGCAAAGGCAGGGAACCATCCTGACTGGTGGTGTGTCTTCCAAAGGCAGATTCATCCAGATGGGCACTTGTGCTCCCCATATAGCAAACTGGAATAGTGATTGTGTCAGTGTATAAAGTGTACTCCAAAACCAAAGTTACAAATATGGAAAAAAAAAATGGAGTGTCATTCGTTACAAAAATAAAAATGTGCCAGAAATATAGCTAAAGTTTGCAAAATGAATACAATTTGCAAAAAATTTATTACATGTTGACATAAGCAATGAATTTAAAAGTAGCTTAAAAGCAAATTGTTGATAGTAAATACATCGGAAACATGACAAATATGTGTGACAGCAGCAAAACGTTTTTTTTTTTTTTTTTTTTTTTTTTTTGTTTTTTTTTTTTTGTGAAAATAACTCAACACAAAAGCAAAATACAAACATTGCAATTACAAGTAAATCATGACACATAATTGGGATCCCAAAACTTAATCTAACCTGCTGGTACTAACTTATATTACAAACTTTTATCACTCGTACACATTCATACAAAGGAAGAACAGAGAACAACTCAACATTGTTATAGTTCCCCAAGAAAAATGCAAAACAATCACCACAGCTATTGGTGATGCTAGAATCACAAATACTCAATACTACAACATAAGATATGTATGCAATGGAAATGTAAACTACACATGCAGATATATGTGCAGTAATGGAAAATAGCAATTTTGTGCAGAAAATATCAAATCATTTCATTATGTGAACCCATAGGAAGAACATCTGGAAGAAAGCTCATAGGGAACACAAAGTAATAGCTTGAGCATATGTGTAGCCATTAAAAAGTATCAAAATGTACAGATACAAAAGTCGTTAATACATCAGGAGTAAAAACTATGTAGTATCTCTGTAGTGTTGTACCAATAATAGCATTAAGTCTCAGTATGAAGCTGTGAAAAGAAACATGCTTAAAGCATAAAAATTGTTGCATTAAAACTCAATAAAACAATTTCATTACATCAAAATCTCACTGTCAACACACACAGCCATGATGGGTACATTGCAGCAACACCATCAAGCCAGATATTCTTATTTAATTCACAAGCACATCAGCACCCTTGCAAATTAAACCACAAAAACCACTGAAAACACATTGAGGGTACATTGTAGCAATTCCATTGAAGCCCACACTGTAACAAAAACAGTGAACTCAAACATTGCATACACATTAAAACTACCACCATCGGGGATACTTGGCTGCAATCCCACCGAAGCAAAATCTCCTCAACACAATTCTCACAGAAAAAAAATTATACAGCAACTCTACAGAAGAAAAACATCACAGCATCATAATGAAACATAAAAGAAACAAAATATATATATTGATACAAAGTACACACCAGCACATGAGCAAATTAGCATTCTCACACATTATTACTCCTGAAAATCAAACAGATCGTTATTATTATTACTCTATTTATTTTACGTCGCTTTAACTCCTTGGTCATATCACTACGGATCTGTTAGTGGATAACTGTTAGAACGACGTGTGATGGACAGTTAGCCATCTAGGTCTCATTGTTGTAACCACCCACTCCACATGTCACAGAGATCCTAAACATAGCTACCGAATCTTCTGCTTCGTGACATGCAGATGGCACTGCTCTCATATTGAAAGGCGGACAGTTAGCCTTCTGGGTCTCATCCCTGTAACCACCTGCTTCGTGCTGTGCAGATGGCATTAGGGTGCTGTCGAGTCTTAACTGCCGCCTTCACACAGAAAGGCAGACAGCCTTCTAGGTCTCATCCTTGGAAATGCCATCTTGCTTTGTCACGTGCCCACAGAGACCCCAGTGCATGGCAGCTGGATCTTCTGCTTCATGCCGTGCGATGGCATTAGGGTGCCATCCAGTCTAACTGCTTACATTGTTTGTGTATAGATGGCATAGCATTCACTATTACTACTTATTTTTCATTTTACTATTGTTTTAGACTTAAGGTGGAACTTTGGGTCATGGTATTAAATATTCAATCCAGTATTTACCTTGGTGACTGAGAGAAACCACGAAAAAACCTCAGACAGATTAATCAGCCCATGGGATTTGAAACCAGAACCTCCTGAATGCGGGCCACAGACATTACTGCCTGAGCCATCCCGTTAAACTATTTACCTTTCAAAAGAGTAAAATTTAAGCGATACATGACACATAAGCAAATAATATAGTTTATTGCCAAAATTAAGAAAAGTCAGTACACAAAATATGCATAAAAAGAAACACAAAGGGAACTCACATGAATACAGAAGTAGTCTGCATCAGGATTTCCCTACCCAAGAATCCTGTGAATAACATAATCCAACAGGCGATTGGTGGCTGAAACCCAGAGGCAGCCGCGTAGGCCTCCCTTCTCTTCAGTGCATCGATAATGATTTGGTTAGCATATATCGCTGTCCTGGAGAACAAGGCAGGCAATGAATGAAGTAACACAACAAAATGCAGATATGAAAAATCCAAAGTACCAAAGCATGACAAATCAAAATTCCATACACTGAGCAATATAAAAGATGTTTGCACACATTATAACAAAATTAAAATAAATGTCAATATCAAAACAATACACACACAAGTCTCAAGGGCTTACAATCTATAAGGCCCCACAGGATCATAATAAGGGTAGATACATGAGACATGGACACTATGTTTGCTACAAGGAGCATGGAGTCGACCAACAAGATAAGTAACTGGAGTTATCTGCTTAATGATTTCAAATGGCCCAAAATATCTGTGTAACAACTTAGTACATTTTCTCTTCTTTCTGATAGGGGTAAACACTTTCACTAATTGACCTACATTGTACTCAACATCTCTATGTTAGCATCAGATCTTTTCTTCTGTTCATCTGCTGTTGAGTAATATTAGAAATGGCAACCTCTCATGCCTTCTGTATATTTTGCAAAGTATGTTTCACAAACAGATCATTAGAGGTGGCTTGCAATTGAACCTGATAAGGCAAAGCTGGTTCTCGACTATACATCAAGAAAAATGGAGAGAGCTTAGTGGATTCTTGAACACTGAAATTGTAGGAGAAAATGACATATGACAATGTTGAATCCCAGTTCTTCTGATTGTTGTCAGCACAATGGCTGAGCATGTTCAACAAAGTTTGATTCAAGCATTCAGTTAAGCCGTTACAGGCTGGATGGTAAGCACTGGTAAAACTAGAAGACACTGGGAGGGATTTCAAAAGTTTGTGAGTCACTTTGCTGAGAAAAACTGAACCTTGATCTAACAACAAAGTAGCTAGTGCTCCATGCCTACAGATGATGTTATGCAAGATGAACTTGGCAACCTGTGGAATTGTTGCTAAAGACAGTGAGGCAGACTAAAACCAGCAGGAAACATATTCGGTCGCAACAATTATGTATTTATGTCCAGAGTTTAAACATGGAAGAGGACCAAGGAGATCAATGCTCCGGTGCTCAGCCACAGAAGTGACAGGAATTGGTTGTAGAAGTCCAGCAGGTTTCTGATTGTTAGGTCCTTTTCTAGTTTTACAACTGGGACATGTAAGTACAAAATGTTCAATGTCTTTTTTCATCCCAATCCAATAATATCTGGTGGGAATTTTGCTAAAAGGTAAGAAAAACCTAAATGTCCTGAAAGGGGGTCATCATGACATGAGGAAAAAATTTCATGTTTAAGAGCTTCCAGAATAGCTAAGAGATGAAGGGGGCCAGTGGAACCTGCATTTTTTCAATAAGAACACCTGATTTGAGAGTGTAAGCTGAAGCTTGCCTTTGAATTTTAGCAGGAGCTGATTGTGGATCATTAAGTGCATTGATTGTTGGAAGTAAAGCAGGATCTTGTTTCTGTTTGTCAGGCATTTCAGTTGTAGATAATAAGCAAGTAGGAAGCTCCTTGAGCTGTTCAAGTTCATGATCTTGGGGTTGCAAAACAGGAAATCTAGACAAAGCGTCGGCATTGTGATGTTTTTTTGCCAGATTTGTTACAAATGGCATAATCAAATTCCTGCAGCTTCAAATGTCCAGTTAAATCTTTCAAGATAAAGTAACAAAGGCCATGGTGGTCAGACACAGTGTGTACCTTATAGCCAAAAACAAAACTTTTAAAATGGGTAAGACCAAACAGAATAGCCAAAAGTTCTAAATCTGAGACACTGTAATTTCTCTCACATTTACACAAAGTTCTGGAAGCATAACCTACTGGTTTTGAAACCAGTAACTTTTTGATACAAACTTTTTGATACAAGACAGCTATACCAAGTCCACTGGCACCAGTTGGCAATTCAGTGTAAGCATCAGGAGTAAAATGAGCCAAAACGGGAGCCGAAACTAAAGAATCTTTCAAAGTTTGGAATGTCAATTGTTGATTATTGCCCCACACAAAGTCTTGATTTTTCCTAGACAATTGAATAGTAGGCTGAGCAATATTAGCATAATCTTTAATGAACGTTCTGTAAAAGTTAAACTCAAAACTTTCTCACATCTCTGACATTTTTAGCACAAGGAACATTTTAAATAGACACAACTTTGTCAGCATCTGAGGAAATACCATCCTTGGAAACTTCAAAACCTAGCAATTTAATCTTTTGCATGCCAAAGAAGCACTTTCCTGGTTTGAGTTTGAAATTGAGTCTCCAAGAGTTGCAAAACAGCCTCAAGATTTTGCAATAGTTCATCAAAAGTTTTAACAAAGACCACAATGTCATCTAAATAGGCAAGCGCCTTTTTGTATTTAAGATCACCCAAAGTTTTTCAGCAATGTAAATGAAAAAACAAGGAGCATTAGCCAAGCCAAAATTAAGGCAGTCAAATTTGTATTGTCCTTGATACATAACAAAAGAAGTGTATTTCTTACTATCCTCTGCAATGAGCACTTGGAAATTTGCTGATAATAAGTCCAATGAAACAAACTATTTAGCCTCTCCAAGGCTAAAATCAATTATCAATGGTAATGGAAAAGAGGAGGTTTCTGTGACAGCATTTGGTTTCCTATAATCTACACAAAAGTGCATTGAACCATCTTTCTTTTTAACCAACACAATAGGAGAAGCCCAAGGGGAGTGTTGACTCCTGAATAATTCCAGCATCTTTCATTTCACTAACCTGTCGTGAAATTATTTCTTTTTGTTTATGTGGGACTTTATAAGGTCTTTGTTTAATTGGTTTTGGATCTGTAACCTTGATATCAAATTCAGCAACATCAGTGGTTCCAATTCTTGAAGCGAAGTAGCAAAAATGTGAGCATATTCCTACAATAGAGAATGTAAGTCAGCTTTCTAAATTTCGGACAACTTGCTATTCACATTAAAGTAAAAATTTGAAGCTTTCAAAGCAGCTACATTTGGAGGTGAAACAGAGTTACTTGGAGCTAAAGCAATATTATAACCATTGGCCAAAACTGTATCAGCAAATGTTTGAGGAGTAGTAGTATTGTTATGAACTGGTATGACAAGTTCGGAAGCAGATTATTGACACAATAGAGTTGGAATTGAAAGGTTCTTCTTTTGCATAATGCTCACAGATGGTTCAAGCATAACATCATTAACAATTTCCAAAGAGGAATGAACTGACACATAGGAAGTGAAGAGTGGTGGA
The DNA here is from genome assembly GCA_030765065.1 of Deroplatys truncata. Lineage (NCBI taxonomy): Eukaryota > Metazoa > Arthropoda > Insecta > Mantodea > Mantidae > Deroplatys > Deroplatys truncata. The sequence continues at coordinate 195,858,367 of CM060990.1, forward strand.
ATTCTAACATCATTCATACTGCAATTTTAACATAAGGTGCACTATCACATTCAGTATCTGGCAAAGGATTCACTGCCATATCTATAAAGGGACCTTGAGTTACTTGCTGAATAGGTATGCTAAAAGAATGGCCCTCCGAGGAATTCATGGTAATCACATTTTGAGCGCAATCAATTACAACACTGTGAGCATGCAAAAAGTCATTGCCTAAAATCAAATCATGTGAGAAATCTTTTACTACTAGTACATCCTCCTGAAAAAGAATGTTGCTAATTCCAAAATTCAAAACAATATGATATGGTGCATCTAGCAATTTATTACCAGCAGTTCTAAGCAAAATGTCAATGGGTTGCAATTTTGAAACATCACTTATATGAGCTGTATTAAGGAGACTAACTGTGCTTCCTGTGTGAAGCAAAATGGGAATTTCTATATTGTTGACAGAGCCTATAATTTGTAAGATCTGACCTGATATAGCAGCAACATCCTGATGAACTGGACCTGAGGTGGATGACTGTGATACCTTTAGGTTTTGTCCTCTTGTGCTTGGCGTCAGTTGTTTTTTGACGTGGAAATCTGCTGCAGCAGAAGCGAGCAACATGGCCATGCCTATTACAACTGTAGCAAGTAACAGATGACTCGTGCCTATTCATATCAGATGGTTGCTGAAACCACAACTGACTTTGAGGTACAGGCATAGGTGGTGGTGGCTGAAACTGAGTAAACTGTGTACTTAACTGTTCAACACAATCAATCAGTTGTGTTATTGGGTCATTAGGCGAGTTACTAGCAGAGGTGGTGATGGCTAGCTGACTGGCTGTAGGAGCAGCAGGCAAAGGTGCTGTTGGTAGTACAGCCAAGTGACTTCAGCTTGTGCTTGAGTAAACACTAACTGTTGTGTGTGTTGCATATAAAACTGGGTGCTGTCAACTCGTTGAATGATTTGCAAAGTTTCCTCTACAGTTTAGGGTTCAGGGGCAACAATGCTTGAACATACAAAGGCTTAAGGCCTTTAAGCAGATTCTTAATTTGTTCTACTTGTGGCATTGTTGGTTTAACTTGGTCACACAATGACAACACATCATAAACATAATCAATAACAGATTCTGCATCTAATTGTACTTGCTGATTGAATTTCATTTCCAACAGATTACTTTAGTTAGTCATCTGGAATGCATTTAAAAAACTAGTGGCCAAGAAAAGCAGTCATGGTGAGGGTGCCTATGGCAAAAAGTCTGGAACGACGATGCAGAAGTTCTTTCAAGTAGCAAGGAAAAATTTCTATTTCATTTCATCAGACCAAGCACTCACATTAGCCACCATTTCAAAATTTTGAAGAAAATAAAATACTGACAAAGTAGTAGAATTTCCAAAATATGAAGCTTCAATAACAGGCCGATAAATGGCTGGCTGCATAGTGCTAACAGGAATGGCCTGAGATGGAGGTGCAGGTAGTAATTGTTATTAGAAGGGCCACTAGCACTTATGTAGATTCCTCCTCAACTTGTTCAAGAATGGGTGCAATGGGTACACCAAAACTTTGTGTAGTACGTTGTTTACGCATTATGTAAACACAAAAGATTATTTTCAGATTCTAAACAAATATGCCCTCTGAGTGCTAACAGAAATACAAAAATTTGAACAAATCCAAAAAGACACTTCACCAAAAAACAGCACTTACAATACCAATGCCATACACAAGTTATAGGAATGATACAAAATATACTTTAGTTACAGCTAAGTGCCCATGGTGAAATTCTGAAAGGGGGTTTGAGCACAATGCTACATATTCACAGACTTAAAATTTAAGCCACTTGATGTTGTACATCAAGATTTCTAAGCAGAAATAACACGTGGAGAAAACAAAATTGCAAAGAGGATCTCTTCACCGACAGTAATTCAAGTTAAAAAAAAAACAGTAATGCCTACCATAACAAACTCAGTTAACACATGAGAATCACACAATATTACATCTACCTTGTTAAAACTAAATCAAATTGTTGCTTGAGTAAGTAAACTAAAGACATTAACACTATCATCACACTTTTATCACGTTTCCACTGTATGTTGATGGGACTTTCATTTTCATCTCACTAAGAATCATGTATTTCAATATCACATTCACTGAAGTTTGTGTTACGTTAAAGAACTGTCTTTGTGTTTTATTCATAAGGGGGGTAAAGCACAAAATGAAATAAGGCAAAGACATCAAAATTACTTAGAAATTGAAACACAAAAATGCAGAGAATTACATAGCATAAAAAATTAAAAAACTGCACTCAATACCAGAAATGCAATATAAATTTCAAGGAGATGTTTGAATTGATCAGCAAAAACCTAAATTAAAACCAGAACTTAAGAAACTTACACCAAAATTTGGAAACATAAATCAATGCATGGTGACGCCTTAAGTACAATTTCTAAGATGCAAATGAAATTCAAACAAGCAAGAAATATGCACCACAAAATAGCAAATAAGCAGTGAAATGCACTGAAGTGGCTGTAATTTAAATTAATTTAAGCCATCATAACTAAAAGCAGTGCAAATCCCACAATGGAGTTTATGACACCAGTCGGACAAAGGGAATGACTAGGAGTTAACAATACGCCCAAAATTACAATAGAAAAACAGGAATTTCACCCAAATACTTTCAGAATTGATCACATAATAAAGAAGCTAGCCTCAAGACATCAATCACATAGATACTTAAAACTGATTGTTACCTTAGCAAGCACGTGGTGCACAAGAAAAATCAGAATGTGAATTTAAAGTTGGAGAAAAAGAAATTTCTACAAAGTATTCAAAGGAGAATACTATCTGGCACTTCACCAAATGTCATGCCTCAAAAGAATATTTTAAGGTATAGCTACTCAGGATAATTGCATTTCTTTACAGCCGAGGCAGACAAAGGGGCATAGCAAAATACATGTTCGCAGTTGTCCAACTTTTATCTAAACATCGTAATGATTTTGGTATTGTCTACTACAGGAGCTGAAAGGGAAAGAGCTTGTACTTTAAAAGATCAACACATTTCAAACTAAAGTGGGAGTATTTATTTAAATATGAAGAGTAATGAAGTTACCTTTGTTCCGACGAGGCCATTGACCCACTTAACCTCACATGTTCACCCACTGCTGGTTCCTGCACTAAAGTGGAAGGGAGCTGGCTTGCCCTCTGTATAAAAACCTGTTTGTCCGTCTTCTCTTACTATGTCACAGCCAGTAATAGTACCAACTTCAAAATATTCAGTCCCCAAATATAACACACTACACTGCCACAATATGCAAAGCTGTTTTTTTTTCTTCTCTATATTATGCGGCTCTTTAACAATAAAATAGAAGTATTTGTAGGTATTATTAATTTATTTTAATGCTATCATAGTTCTTTTTGTTTAACAAAATACAAAATGCATACAACTAGTCTCATATAACCCCATCAGCATCCATGCCATCACACCGGTTATTTTACATTGACCCTCCCCATTTTTTACCAAAGGCACTGGCTGCAGTCACTGGGATTCGAACTCATGACTTTTGGCTTTGAATGGATGGTCAGTCCATTTTGTCTTGCCTTAATGATCATGGGTATTCGAATCTTTTATATTTAAGTGCCTGTGAAAGGGATATAAGAACCGGTTCAGGAATTAGAGGGGTAGTGGCTTATGCAGCAAAATTTGCTATCAGGCAATGGATTAAATTTTCATGTGCTTCTACTTCCCAACTTGAAATGTTTTCCAGTAAGACTATATAACTCTCTTAGGAAGCTACTTCAATCCATTAAGTTTCAGTGTTGCAATTTAGTTTAGATGTGTTCTCAATTTTAAAACACATTAAGACACATTTCGCTAAATTAACTGTTACAAGCATTTCAAAATTGAGTAAAGGAAGAGTGAAATAGCATACAAGAGTCATCAGGATTATATGTATTTGTTTTATTTCTGTTATACATTTTATGGTATGGAGGTCCTAGTAGTGTTGCAGTGAAATATGTGTATTCGTTCTCTTTAGGTCCTTTGGTGAACAGAATATAAGCTGCTGCAGTAATGCACAAAACTGTGCATATTATTTTGAACAAGGGTCATGCCTAAATTGATTGTTATTTTCTCACCACTGCAGAAAGTAATAAATCAGCATCAGTTTTATAGGGTATGTTTGTTTCGTTGTTGCATGCTTTACTGGGTTTTACTTATACAAGAGTCATCAGCATTATATTTGTTTTATTTCTGCAATATGTTTTATGGTATAGAGGTCCTAGCAGTGTTGCAGTGAAATATGTGTATTCATTCTCTTTAGGTCCTTTGGTGAACAGAATATAAATCGCTGCAGTAATGTTCAAAACTGTGTATACTATCTTGAACAAGGACCATGCCTAAATTGCTTATTGTTATTTTCTCACCACTGCAGAAAATAATAAATCAGCGTCAGTTTTATAAGGCATATTTGTTTTGTTTTTGCATGTCATGTGGGTTTCGCTTAACTGATGTAGTGGTAAGCAGTGTTAAAAGAAGGTTGGGAAAATTGTAAGATCTTATGGCAACATTATGTTGCATCAAAGGGTAGCTAGAAACTGGGGTTATGTTCACCGCTATATTAGGTTAGGATGCAGCAGTTTCATAATTATCTTTGCAACTTTTAATTTGTGTCTATATGCTTTTGCAATTTGTCATCATATTATATTTACAATTTTTGTACATATCTCTCCTCCATTATTTTATTCTATACCTTCAGTGTATGAGTCATAATCACAATTTGAAAGCCAGCCTTTTTGCAGAGATAAACCACTCTTAAACCATCCATACTAGTAGGAATAAATTTGCATCTGCACTTCGGCATTTAAATCTTGAACTAGCCCAAATCAGGGTCTATGAGTATGAAAATCCTTAGGATGCATAGATAGACAGGAAGTTGCTTGTTAGACCATACTATGTATGTCTATAAATATCACCCATAATGTTTAAGAAATTAAGTAAAGTTGTATTTGCGCTATTAAATGTGCCTCACAGTAAATCACCTGCAGCGTTCAGTACTGTTACAAAAATCAAAACTGGTTCAAGCCTACATTGAGCACATCAAACACTGGAACCACTTTTGATATAGAAGAAAAAATTTACAAAAAAGATTTGCTTTGAGCAAAACTATTTTGAGAAGCGGTTACTGAGTGGAAAGCAAACCATAGTGAATTTTTTTACTACAGAATTGATAAGTAATGTGTGATTTCACTGTAAATATATTGTGCTTTTGATTTGACTGTGGGACTGGTAGATGTCCAGAAGTGATTATTACTGAGAGGGCAATTGCATGAGCTAGATTCAGCTGAAAATAATCAGGGAAGACATTTAGAATAGGATTATTCAAAAGCCACCTCAAGAGTTGCACCTCTGCATAGCATATTTGTTTTAACTAGTAATTGTGCAGGTAATATGTAGGTGACGGTGCAGTGCAGGGAGCCACACCAGCTCAAATTTTAATCCTTCTCCTTTATTAAAATTATAGGGAAGGTTTTCGCTTCTATAACTTTTCTCCATTGGTAATAAAAGCTGGTAGCTGATATGACTACGTTGAAACACTGCAAGAATCTGTAAAGAAGCCATTGGAAACTACAAATATTCCAGTAATTTTAATAAAGAAGGAGAATTAAAACTTGATTGCATTGGGATCCCCACCAGCAGCACTTCCATATTGGCCTGAACAGTAGCCAGTCAGAACATGGTAACTTCAAACTATACCTTTTTCACTATAAGCTGAAAGGAGAAGTAAACAAAACCACGTGACAAGACAGCACCTCATCGGCTGGTGGGCAAACTACAACCTCCTCGCTTAGCATGTTGTCTCTTCCTCTATAAAAAACAGTTTGGTTCAGATCGTAACATTTTGCGGTTATTCTCGTGCAGAGAAATTTAAAAAACTCATTATTGTAACAGTTCAATTTATGAAACTAAATGTGTTTGTTCAGATTCACCTATAACTAAATGAACCATTACAGCAGAGGGTTTAAGAGGCCATGCGCAGGTGCTCGTTTCCGGTTTCTGGCTGGGAATCTTCTGCCACTGTGGAAAACATAAATGCAGGAAATGGAAAGAAGACAGTTGTGTTAAATGCTTTTAACAAATTCTGTGGAAAGTACCCACCTTTAATCAACAATGAATATGGTTGGCCATTGTTTAGCAATAATTGAACTTCTTTGTTACTGATGCAGAATTGTTGCTCAGATAACTTTGGTTGCGTTTGTTTTCTGTTGTGTTTTAACCTATAGCGCTAATCATTATTTAACTTGTTGACTCATAAAAGGTTAAAGCAAAGGTGGTATACTGATATTAGTCATTAAATGAATAATTTCTAAAGCCTGAAGTTAACAGTTTAATCCAGTACCTTTAATCACAGAAGCTGAACTGTTCAGGTACAAAATTTTTTATTTGTCTAGTTTTAGCATTATGTTTTAAAAGTTTAGGATGTAAGGCAAAATATAGGAATAAGACATACAATGTTTAAAAGCTAATAATCCCCAAGCTGCACAATATACTGTATTCACATTCCGTCTGAAACAATTTCCTCTCATGGGTCTTACTTCCCGTCATCCTCCACATGGTGCTGCCCATGTGCTCGGTGGAGTGATACATTTAAGTTTTGTTTACTTCTCCTTTCAGCTTATAGTGAAAAAGGTATACTTCTCCTGTTGCTCTAACTAACAACCAGACTGCCACCAGATGTGCTGTGCTCATGTACCATTTTTAAAATGTTTTTAGTTTATTTTATTAGCTGTCAATTTACTTGTACAATATAGAGTCAACTGAAAAATTCAATGTCACTGCCGGGATTTGAACACGGTTCTCCCACTCTCCGTGTTCAAATCCCGGCTGTGACATTGAATTTTTCAGTTGAATCTATATTAAAAACAGCCCAGACCAGGTTACGTCTGTAAAAAGTATAATTAATTTAATTAGTAAATAATGAATTATAATTAATTATATATGTATATATATAATAAAAACATCCTTACTTGTACAAGTTTCTGACGTTATCAAAAATACAGTATATAAATCAAATGTAAAAGAGGATTTACAAATCGTCAACTTTATACAAACATTTTTCTATTAAGAACTATTTTAATTTGCTTTGAAATTGTTTTTTACCATTTAGTGCCTTTATTGCTGTTGGCGGGCTATTAAGTAAAATCTGTCCCATTAAAAAACATTTTTATCACTAGATGTTTTGGTAGGCCGTTCCTTAAAGTAGTCTTTATTGTGTCTGGTATTGTAGTCATGCACATCAGTATTCTTCAAATTCAGCTCATTTACAACAAAGAGAATTACCTTATATACATACAGTGGATAAAGTGTCAGCATTTTATTTTGTTTGAATATATCTATACAAGAGTCAGTATTTTTTAAATTAAAAATTATACAAATGCATCTTTTATGAAGGATGAATACTCTGTCCAGATGAACCACTGGACAGCTTCCTCATTATTTCAATTCCATATGATGGATATAGATAGATAACCCCATAATAGAGTATTTTTAGTTGGTTGAAGTCACCGTTTGATTTAAAATATCTAATTAGAAAAATGTATTTACTTATCTTTTTTACTAAATAACCATTGTGAGTATACCATGTCAATTTGTTGTTCATATGTATCCCCCAGAAATTTATGTACAATTTTATGATACAATTATTTATATGTAGATTAATATTGAAGTGAGTCTTATTTGTCAGGCTATTTGCATTGATGTGTTTTACTCCATGTTGCATTTGAGGTTATTTTTGCCAAACAAATTTGATAGATGTTCTCCCTGAGTGCCATATCAGCAGCATATCTCTTAAGGGTATCTCCTAAGCTCTGAGAAGACAAATGCTCTTACTCACTGAGCAAGGCATTCGGACCCAAAAGCCATGCTACACATATTCAATTACTTTCTGTGTGAGCAGAGTCTATAGAAGAGGTTAGAAATTGGACTCATTATTTATCATTTACTGTCAGTCAAGATTTACCAATATGTTTTGTGGGTTTGAGAGATTGACCATGTATCATAAGCACTTTTTTATTAATCTTGAAGACTCTTTCACACGAACATAGCAGAAATAACCTGAGAAGTTTGTGTGTAATGCAACTGCTTGACAGCTACATGATCAGCAAGGAAGAACTAATTAAGGAGGATGTTGAGTATATGGAGTTAAGCATGTAGTGGTTGATTGTGTCATTCTAATGTAACTGTGACTAATGGTGCATGGAATGAATAACTTGATTTGTACAAGTAGCTGTATTCCAATTTATATTATTTTAAGTAAAATCGTATGGACTCTAGTAGGACTCCTAGTTTGTTTTAACATGTTATGCATCTTCAGCTTTAAAAAGAGCAAAAATAAATGAACATAAAAGTAATTCTAAGAGAGATAAAATAAAGCAAACTAAACCAAAATTAAAAATAGAAGAAAACAGAAAAATAAAAATACGCTTTATAGAATCCCCAAGATGTTGTTGGATTCAAACACAGTGAGGCAATTCATAAAACACACTTAATAAAAGCTGGAGTCAACTTGAACACTCTTAATAGCTTCACTCATATATTTATTATGCAGAAAATGTATCGTGAGCACAAGCTCACATCGTCAACTGGCTGTTGACTGCTGGATCAACTGTAAGTCATTTTGTTGAAAGTCTGAAGTCCTCTGGTGGCCTGTGGATCAACCTAAATAACGGGTTGTCTGCTTCTTGCAGATTAAAGTTCATGATCCAGTTTTCAAATTTCTTTATACGTAAACCTTCTCCCATATTTCAAGTACTTTGGGTTCCTGGGCTACCTTCAGTAACTTGATGTGGGTTCCTATGTCAAGGTTTTGAGTCCAGAAGTGTGAAGCAACTGCAGATTTTTCAATCTGTTTAAGTTTGATGCAACGCCAGTGTTCCTTGAAGCGGGTACCTTTATTCCTTTTAGTTTTCTTGATGTAAACCTTCATGCAATTCTTACATTGGATCCGATAGATTCCTGACTTTTTGTTTTCCTGGGATGGTATCAGATTTTCTTTATTTAATGAGATTCTTGATGCTGCATTTTTAGTAACCTGCCAAGGTGATACTGTGGTTCTTAAAAATGTTCTGAAATGTATAAAAAAGTGGTATATAAATTTTCTGAAGTTGGTCTTGTCTGCTATGTTTGATAGTATTGTGACCTGTTTGATGTGCTTTTGTCCTTTGAATTTCAATATTTTCTTATCTATCATTTCCTGGCAGAATCAATTCTGTTTTGGGGATGTGATGATGTGTTTATATTCCTTGTTATATTCAGTATTTTTGAGGGGGATGTTTATTAGTCTGTAAGTCATGTTATTGAATGCTGCTTCTTTGTGCACCTTAGGGTTGTAACTGTGTGCATGGCTCTTTTGTGTACACTGAATTCTATCTTATCTGCCATCTTTGTTAATTTGAGATCTGGAAAGCTATAGAGTTGTTGGTTGCTGTTTCTACTGTAAACTGAATCAATGGGCCCTGTAAGTTTAAAAGCTTGAGAGCTGTACAATACTTTGAACACGGGAAGTCTTTGGTGATGTGTGTTTCGAGTTGACTCATGAATAAATTCACCAGGAAAGGGAATGGAGGGCTTCCCATAGTCAAACCTGTTTCTTGTTGGTAGAAATTGCCTTCAAAGAATGAAAAAAGAGTAGTTCAGACAGATTCTGGTAAGATGTAAAAATTGTTTACTCATTTTGGTGGGAATGCCTGTGAACTGTAACAATCTTCTCAGTTATGTGAAAAGCTTGTCTTTGGGAATGCTTGGGAATGGATTTTTGATGTTGAATGAAACAAGTACAACCTGGGGGTCTAATGTAACTGATTGCAGTTTTTCCAGTAGCTCGAGACTTTTTGATACTGTGGCAATTCCTGAAACTGTCGAAGTAACCAGCTAGCAAGTTAGTAAGAGGGAGTATTTATAGATTTTCACAAAAAAAAGTGACTTTAGGTGATTATATATAAAAATTAAGTGTTTATATGAAGATACATCATTTTTTTTTTGTAACTACTAAATCCAGAAGTGTAATTCTATGCAGGAATGTTGGAACATTTATTTGTCTTATCTCAGTAAAATTTTACAGTCTGTTCTTATCGATTGACTAATATGTCTGTTTTACATCCATTTTGTTTACTTTCAAATGTTTCAGCCCCTTTAATTTTAAAGATGGTTTTTTTTGGGGGGGGGGCTTTCTCACTATGTATGTAGTAGGTAGAGAAGGTATTGCATTCCACCCAAAAATTTGATACCGAGATTTCACCAGAAATAGGGTCCATGAATCCAGAAAAAACATTTTTAGAAAGAGAGTGTGCATGTGTGGGTGGGTGGGTTGTGTGTAAACTTAGTATTTAAGTTCAGTATCTCCCAAAGATTCGCCGTGAAGATTTTCAAGAAAACCTCCCACCCCAAACTACCCTTTATATCGAAGATTTTTTTAAATTTTTTATTTTTTAAAAGGGTCATAAAATTTCATTTGGAAGGAATTTTGTATAATCTTGTATAACTGGTGGACATTAAGTGATAGATGAAAATGCACTAAACCAAAAATTTAAATCTTTTTAAAATACACAATTTATTTCAGCTAATATTTTGTTTTGTGGCACAAGCCATTTTCAAGATATCTGTTGTTAATGGTTCACATTGTTCAATACTTTGTCATTCTTCCAAAGTCCTGTTGACATTCAGTTGTTTTCTGGGATTGCATGGAAACAGTATGGAATTTTAAGGCCTGCATATAGTGTCCTGTTTTAAACATTTCTACTATTGCTGTTCCATTTGTATCTATAACGAAATGTGTAATTTAGCTATATCTGCAAAGGTTTATGATGAGCAAAATAAAGTAGGTAGAGAAATAAGCTTTTGTAAGAATAATTTGTATACCCACTGATAAACAATAGAGGGTAGAGAAAGTCATATGAATGTAACACAGATTTTTTTACAGAATATTGTTTATATCATTACTAAAGGATTTTTCAATTATAAGTGTTGAAATATGTTTCTAATCCATCAAGGAAAGCCAAAACAAAAACTGTGAAAGTTTCATTATTTATATTACTGGAGTATAACCCCCTCCCTCTAAATAGCACTTCTGAGATTGTTCTAAGCTGCAGCCATCATGCAGGAAAGAAAGTATCTCCAATCTTTGTCATGACACATGTTTATCATTAGTTGGTTTTTGTACATTTCACCTGCTAAATTATGATAGTTATCTCTCGGAAAGTTTACCTTGTTTCATTTTATAGTTATTGTGCAAGAACTTTTACAGACACAGTGGCATTTTGGTGGCATTGATGCTTGTACTTTCATTTTCCCTTCAATTCATTCCACCAGTTGCTTTGAAGCAATTATCATCTAAATCAACATAGTACATCTTTACTAACATGCACACTTTGAGCAGGAACTGGAATAAAGCACTGCTATTGCAGCACAGAATTTCATTGTGAAACAAATGAAGAGAATTAGTAAATTCTTTGTTTTAGGTAACATTTTATGTTCATGAACTAAACCGCATGATGGGTGGAGCAAAAACCCTGGTGGGAAACAACGAAGGCTCAGTTGTGCTTGGACTGCGGTTGCCCAATATGTTTGGCCGAGGGGAGAGATTAGCAACAGAATACAGCTATGGATCCAAGAGAACTTCTGGATTCAACTTTTCATTTGTGAAACCTCTGAAAGGAAGCTTCAGCCATGTGTAAGTCAAATTATTCAGTAACTGTCCAAATGGGCAAGAGTTTTCCAATGTTTTCCATTAGAAAGTTTTTATTCAACACAACATCGTGCATAATGCATAAAATTAGTTATTAAAAGTGGAAACCGTTAACTTCTTATATCTCTATTATTTTGTAAATATTTCTGATAGAGGTTGCCATAAAAATTGTTTTTATTTCTATGTCTGGAGCTTCTAGTAATCACTTCCAAGAATGCTACTGTAATTTTTGTATTTTAAAAAAAACATTTTTGTTTGAATCAAGTTGGAAATCATCCAAGTTTGAAATACACTTATCATAAGATTGCTCATGTTTGATAAATTCTCTCTCATTTTTTCCTTGCAAATCAAGATCTGGGCTGGGCTAACAAATCAAAATTACTATTAAAAAATCCTTGTATTTCTGGAAATGTATGTGAGTGTTTGCAGTATTAGATATTTTGATGTCTCTCCATCCTATTGCAAGGTGATAATAAGAAACAGACGTAGAGCTCTGTTTGTCCTAACTTTAATACTGTAATGGATTAATAAAATGATTATTCAAAAAGTTTGTTGCTCTCTGCTGATCTCTATTTGATATTTAGTATTTAAAATTTGTGGATAAATTCATATTCTTATGGTATGTGCTTCAAAGATTAGTTCCTTTATTACAGGACACCAAGTTAAGTGACTGATAGGTATATTTTGGCTCGAACATTTCTGTCTGATATCAATAATGCTCGAGATATTAACAACCCAAGATGTTCATCAGATAACATTTTAGTGAACATTCTGATGAGCATGTGAGTCACACATCCTGGTACTGTATCTGTGAGCGCATAATAATAAAATTGCAATGCAATGCACCCATAGTATGTCACTAGCATTGTGTTTTCAAGCACAAACTCAGTGAAGCTAGAATTGTGAAAGGTTGCCAACCAGATAGAGTAATAAGGCATGAAATGCAATGCCACAAATCTGACCTGTAGTGACCTGAAATATATTGGCTGCTTGTAATTATAACGATTTAGAAAGACTAATAGACTAATCCACCAGGGCTATGAATAAAAACATTTACCAGTGTTGTAATGGCATAACAGGTAGAGTTAAGCTTGGGTATGATATACAGTAAACTGGGGTTATTTGGGATGCTGGGGTAACTTGGAACAATTTGGAACATACTTTTCAGTTGCGCTGTGTGGCACTCGTGTTTGAGTTTGGTTGTTTGAAAGTATACTGGCATGTTGTACGAGAACTGGCTATTCTTGTCATAATTGTTTGACAACGTAGTTACAGGTAAGCTATGACGAGTCAGTCAAACTTTTTAATGAATTAACTTCATTTTTTGATATAAAATAACTTTCTCTCCATATCAAATACAATTAGGGCTGAATAAATCAAAATACCTTCATTCGTAACCTCAAACCAGCATTTCAAGTCCACAACAGTATCAAGATTGTATTGCCAACATAACTTTTGTAGTGAATAAAATTTCTAGGTGTCAATAATGGGGTTTCTCAGGGCAACACCGGAATGCTCTGGCAACACTTTACTTACAGTAACTGGTACACTATATAAATGGGAAATTTTAATTTTTTCCACTGAACTCTTTATTTTAGTTTGAAATATGGTGTGTATTTATAAAAGAGAGCTAGGTGCACGTAAATATAGAGACTATTCTACAAGTCAACTTGGAAAAGCTGTTGAAGCTGTAAGAACTGGCACTGGTGAGAAAAACAGCTGAACAGTTTGGAGTATCAAAATTCACAATGAATAGGAAAATAAATAATAAAAATACAGGAAAAGTTGGAAGACCATATGTTCTATCAGAGGAAGGAGAGAAAGACCAAGAACAATTAATACAATGTTTGGCCATGGCTGGCGATTGGGGATTTCCATTAACTATGTATGATGTTCAACTTATTGTAAAATCTTACCTTGATCAATTGGGTAAGACTGAATTGCGATTCAACAACAACTACTTACCTGGTGTGGATATTGTGAGATCCGTTCTAGCAAGGAACAAAGATACTCTGACAAACAAAATGTGTTAAAATGTAAAGAGGACTTGGGCAATTATAAATGATAAACTTATCAATGAATACTTTGATGAATTGAGTGTGTCATTGAATGGTGAACAGCTCCACTTAATTCTAAACTACAATGAAACCAACATGATAGATGACCCAGGAGGCACAAAGTTGTAGCTAAAAAAGGTAGCCGACATCCTGAATGAATTATTGATTCCACTAAATTGAGCACTTCTGTCATGTTCACAGTTGCGGCTCATGGGACTTTATTGCCCCCCTATGTTACATATAAGGCTGAGCATGTGTACAACACTTGGAAGAGAGTGGTTCTAAAGGCACAGTTTACAACTGGTCCAAAATGGATGGTTCACTGGGGAAATGTTTGGAGATTGGTTTGAAAACATTGCCTTACCATATTTTGAAAATTTTAACAAGGATGCTGCGAGAGCAGTGATCAGTGACTATGTGGCAAGTCACATATCTCCTTGGATTATAGAGGAGTGTAAGAGCAACAACATAAAGTTTGTTCTTCTCCCTCCCAATAGTTCTGCATACACCCAGCCCTTGGTTGTTGCCTTTTTCCGACCTTTGAAAATCAAGTGGTGTCAAACTTCAGCAGAGTGGAGAAAGAAAAATCATGGAATTATTCCCTACAAAAGATTTCCATGCTCTTAAAAAAACTACAGGTTATGGGGACGGAGATAATTGGGAAAGATATTAAAAGTGGATTCAGAGCATCAGGATTTCTTCCCATTGACAGCAACCAAGTGCTCAAAAGACTTCCTCAGAAAAAGGTAGAATCAAGTGATAGAAGAGAATGTATTGACAGTTCAGGCAGTGTGGGCTTCTACAGTTGAATCATTTTTAGAAGAAAGGAAACTGAACTGAGGATGATGAAAAGAATTAATGTTCCTCCTGTAAAAGGAATTGAGTCTACCAGTGCTTCTACTTCTGATGCTGTTGAAATTTCAATAGAAAACATGCCAGTATTGCAGCCTAAGGCAAAGAGATGCAGAAGAATCATAGAAGAGGACTCAAGTGACAATGCAGAAGTGAGCTCTGATATGAACAAAAGTGACAGCAATGAAGACGCATTCAGCAGTGACAATGAAGTGCAGAGTGTAATACCTGTGCTGAATAACCAGAAAGTAAAAATGAATGACTCCTGATGGTGTTTTTGTAATTGTATTTTGATGGTGTTTTGTATTTTCAATGAAAATACCAGGAAGCAAGTGGTCAAATAATATTACGGCCAAGTCGCGGAGAAGGATGTGAAGAAATGCAAAGTGGTTGTGAAAGTTTTTCATAATAGTTCAAAATCTTTTGGAAATGTGTATGTCTTCCCACTAGTAGATGACGAGTTGGAAGATGACATAAAGAGAATTGTTGCAACAGTTAAGCCAGTCAATGGAACCAGGGGCAAGTTTACATTCCCATTTGAAATTAAATGCCAGTCATAGTAGACAGCGCTAGCATATATGTTGTAGTTTATTCAAACAATGTAAGTATTAATAAATTTTGTCAGTTAATTTGGTTTTTTGTGGTTTTTTTTGTTTGTTTTTGTTTTTTTAGCGTATAACTGCATTGGAAGTGTCCCAAGTTACACTCAAAAGGTCCAACTTGAGATTCTTATGAGTTTTAGATTTTTGTCCCAAGTAACCCCATATGTGGGTCTAACTTGGGGCACTTACTATATTAAAATTATCATATTTAAAGGTAAGTATAAAATAATGCTAAACTATATTTAAAGGTATGAATGTAGACCCAAGTTTAGAAGCAGTTTATTTGCCACAATTATCATTTATATGTAAATGGCAAGGACTTGAATCTTCAAAGTGTCCCAAGTAGCCCCACTTTACTTAATGTGAACCTTCTAATCCAAATATCTGTCTATTTGAAGGCCCAGAAACTTAATGTTGTAATAGCATGTCATTAATCACAATTTCTACTGGAGTGTGTGATGATCGATGAGTTATGAATTTAACTTGTGTTTTGTCTAGTTACAAATAATTTGTTTGCTTTAAACCAATGTGGCCTACAGTTCACGACATAATTCAATTACACACTCAAGTTTTGTTATTGACTAGCACACTAGTGTCATCAGTAAACAAAATTATACTTGTAGTATCTTTTATATATAGCGATAGGTCATTTATATAGATCAGAAATAATAAAGGTGCTAATTTGGATCCTTGTGGTAATCCATGTGTTACTGTTTTCCATTTGTTGTTCACTTTTATGATCAATATCACTGTTTACTTCAACATTTTGTTTCACTTAGATATGATACAAACCAGTTTAGGTTTTAATTTTTTAGTCCATAACATTTTAATTTTCCTATCAGAATATCATGTTTAACATAATCAAATGACTTGGATAGGTCATTGAAAATTCCTCCTCTGTGTATTTCCATTATATGCATTTAATAACACTTCATTTGTAGGTTTGTAAGTTGCATTATTTGTAGGTATTTCTATTCTGTATCCAAATTGATTCCTGAAAAGCATTTAATTACATTGAAAGTAATTATACAGCCTACTAAACATCACTATTTTGATAACTTTTGACAAAAATTGGCAAGAGAGATATTGGTCTATAATGTGAAACATTATTTTGTATGCATTTATCGATTAAATAACGAGGAATTTCATTCTGTCAGGAAAAATTCCAGTCTTCAGTGACTCATTGGATAAATAAGTGGGATGCTACTTTGATATGAGCAAGATTTTAAGTTTTTGATGATTATTTTGTCATATAATTCTTTGTTTCGGAAAAGGTGATAATTTTATTTATATCAGGAGATGTTCTGAGATTAGATTTAAATTCAGACACTTCATTTGTGAAAATTATCTTGGAAACTGTAATGTTGCCTTCCATAATTAAAAGTTTTGTTTGCTCATTACATTCAAGAAGAATTGGATAAACAATTTTTTAACTTTATGAGGTTTGCTAATTTCTAGTTGACAATGTTCAGTATTATTGAGTCATTTTGTAACTAGGATTTATCCACTTCTCTTTTTATTATATTCCAAATAGTTTTTATTTAATTGTTTTTATCATCAGAGTTTTGAATCAGTTTATTGTAATGCAATACTCTAGCTGCTTTTATAACCCTTTTGTTTTTTTTAAACATTATGTTACATAATTTTGTAAAATGCGGTTTTAAATCTAAAATGTTACTGATTCTTATTTGCTGGTATAGTTCTCTTTTAAGTCAGCATGATGTCCTATTCCTAATGTGACCCAGGTATTTTCACTCTTAGAGTTAGATATTTTGATAAACTTGACTGGGAAGCAAGCTTCAAAGTGTGTTTTGAAACCTTGAGGAAAGTTATATTTATTGTTGGTCCCAGTTGTTTGGTAAGTTTGATTCTATATTTCAAGTTGAAGTATTTGCCTAAACTCATTCAGAGTATTTTCAGTTATTTCCCTAGATTTGAAATACGTATTCTTAGATATGAATTTTACATTTAACTGTTAATGCATAGATCTTACGCCTCATGATCCAACAGTCCATTTGTTGTTGTTTCTAACGTTGCCCATATGGCCTATGACCTTCAGGGGATACCTCATTCCATCAAGTGATGACTGGACCCATTTCTGAGGTGGAGGCATCCAGCGGGTGGAATCCGTTGCCTCCAATGGTAGGGTGTTGCTGAGGATGATGGTGAAATGAGAGGACCTACAGCTTTTACTGTGGACTCCGAACCATGTTGGGTCTTGGGAATTCGTCACAAGACCCAACAGAGGTGAAGGCGGGGATAGATCCGACTTAAAATTGCCATCCTATAACTGGGAATCGAACCCTGTATCCTCAGTACAACAGCCAGAAACTAAACCACTGCACTATCCTGGTGCCCCACAGTCCATTTGTTATTGGTTATGTTTATTATATTATCTCTACTGTGAAGGAGCTCTTTTGGATTGTTGTTGGAAAGTTTACTGTGTGTGTCTTATGTTATGCTGCAAATAAAGAGCTAAGCTGTTCCCTTTGAATACTAGATGTCAAATCAACATTTATGTCATCTCATAGTTAATTTCTCTTTTTGGTGTAAATAAAAATGTTAAAATGTGTAGTTTTTTTTAAAATATTTCAAAATTGTCTTACAGAGATTGATAAAAAGCTACTATGTTTAAACTTATTTGATTTTCATTTAATTCAACTGCACATAGTTCACTGTCCTGTTCAACATAAAACTTGGATAATTCTAAAACTTTATATGGTACATCATGTCTAAGATACATGCATACTCCACCTTTATGCAAATTTTTTCTAGAAAACTGTGTTCATAAATAGTACTTTGCAATGAAGTCAATTGGAATTCCCGTTGTGTCAAGTGATGTTCAGATTTGCCTAAAATGTGTAGCATTAATTTTTCAGCATTAAGACTAATAGTGAGTTCCTCCAGTTCGTTTTTTTGTGCCTGCTATGTTTTGATGAAATACAGACAATACACATAGACAGATAGATAGATAGTTTTTAAATTATTGATGTAAACATAATTATTTCTGATCTGCTATTCATACATCAAACCTATTTGATATTGCTTTCATCAGATCAAAATTGCTGTATGGTTGTGAAACATTTAAAACTCTCTAGTTCAGAATTCAGCTATGAGATTATGCCTAGGTGTCCCTTAAACTTCTCCCATTGTAGCAATGGAAATTGAACTGTCTAATGATAATTGAGCTCTATGTGCAAAAACAAATTTGGATAAAATATCTGAAGCTGTCTAATGTTTTTGGAAGGCACTGTGCTAAAGTTATACAGACTGCAACAAAATGAAACTCCCTTGACACTAAACAATAAAAGTATTCCAAAAGTTTCAGTTGTAAATGAAGTCCTCCCATTGCTATGGAAAGTTCCTTCAGCTAATTTCGAATTGCCAGGAAAATATACTAAAACAAATTTTGAATTCTTACTTCTAACTAGTGCTTTGGAATTAATTTTATAGAAATATAAATGTTACATACATATTTATATGGATGGTTCTTAAAACAATGACATAGACAATTCAGGAGTTAGATATTGCGTTATGCAAACCAAAGAAAGCTATTACATTCCATGTTCATGTTCTAGCTTGG
The DNA here is from genome assembly GCA_030765065.1 of Deroplatys truncata. Classification (NCBI taxonomy): domain Eukaryota; kingdom Metazoa; phylum Arthropoda; class Insecta; order Mantodea; family Mantidae; genus Deroplatys; species Deroplatys truncata. The sequence goes on from CM060990.1 coordinate 195,877,173, forward strand.
GTGCAGAATTGGTGGCTATAGAAGCAGCTCTTCAGTATGCATCACATTCTCCTTATTTGTTAATCTGTATCTTCACTGACTGTCTAGCAGCAATACATAGCATCATTCAAAATGTCCCCACAACATACTCACATAGAATAGCACCAATACAGAAACAATGGCTTGAATTAAATAATCAAGGAAAAACAACTATTTCGATGGATTCCAAGCCATTGTATATTTGGCTATGTGATGGCAGGAAAAATTGCAAAAACAGCTACAAAATTATCCTCACAACTTATGATTGATAACCCTAATAAAGCAATAGCATCTACAGGTCTAGACTTCTCAAAATATTGGACACCCATATGGTTAGCATCAGAAAAAGGAAAACATTACAGAAAATTTTGAAGAAACCAAATGATTTAAAGCGACTATGTAGCAGCATTCCATGGCATCTATAGCAAGAATTTCATTTCTTGAATTATTTGTAGATACCAAGGAAGCCGTTTTGATTAACTCAGTTTCCTAAGTTTCTAGATTGTTTTGATTATGGTACTTCCCGACCTATAAAAGACCTCTTACTTGCAATTTTATCCTTAATTCTGTCAGCAATTAGAAGTGAAAGCTTCTCCTTGCGTCTAGAATTTAGGTGTAGGCATGAGAGTTAACCATCCTTGCCTATACCATGTACAGTGCGGGCATTTTAAGGTGAGGTCACAGACTGACTATACGTGTAGCATGCCATACGGCAGTGTCCTTGATACTTTTCCGATTCATAACTGGTGGCATAACTGCATTCAAGGTTATCCTTATCAGCTGTGTTCATGCTGTAAAGAGAGTTGACACTGTTATCTCAAAGGTGAAAGTTTATACAAAAAATTTGTGTTGTGTCTGATTTGCTTAATTGTCTTGTCATTAGTCCACCGCAATGCCTGCTGACAAATTCACGTTTGAGCAACAAATTCTTATGTACAACACATAGATAAAAACTGAATCATGTAGACAGGTGTGTAGACAATTTCAGGAGAAATTTCCTGGATTCCAGCTCCAAGTAGAGAAACGTTTAGATGTTTGGTTAATAAGTTTAGGACAACGGGATCGCTAAACCTAAGAAGTGAAAACGAAATGTCCTAATGGAGGAAAAAGTTAATGAAATTGGTGCATCTGTTTGTGGGGAGCCCTAAAAAAATGGTTTATAGGAACAATCTCCACACCATAGACGAACTTAAGGACAATATAAAAACAGAAATTATGAACATTAAACAAGAAGAACGTATGTGTGTGAATGGAAATTTCATTCAAAGCTGCCAGGAATTTCATGCAGATGGACATCACTTCCACACCACTTTTAACAGGGTTAGTACTCCTATAATGCATGTTACTATCACTTGTGAGCAAGTAATGCAGCTGTTATGGAACAAACAAAAAAAAAAAAAAAACAGTATAATAGACAGTGTGCGGAGCACGCATATGTATGATCCGTGGCCTCACCATAAAACAATTGCACTGTGCATTTATCATACACATGTGAGAGGCAGTGTGTCTCAAGGCATGATCAAGTCTCAGATTCATGTCCCTCACCTTCCAAAGAAGCTGAGGCTTGTCATGCCTGTGAAAATGTCACACAACCTTCACATTTGTATGACTGTTGGTCTCACTAATGTTACACAGATCCTTTTCAACCTGCTGTTAGTTTTACCAGGTCTTAAGTGACAGAGCGCCCGGGACTGGGTTTAACTATGCCTACTACATCATAATCACACTCAAATCCCATTTGAGCAGGGAAACTATGTCCTTCCCATAGCTACTCCCAAGCAACAAGACCTTTCTTTTGGCACAATTTATAGAGTCATCTAAGATGTGCTCTTGGGGATTTATGGCCTGATCAGCATTCAGCATTTCAAGAACTCTGAATCTGTTGCTTAGTTGGATGTGATGTTGATCATTTGCAGAGAAAAGCCTTTTCCTCCTGATATTTCTCTGAGCTACCATCCTAAAACCCTGCAAATTATCAGTTAAATTGTTTGAAGCCAAAACAATGTGTCTGGATTAATTTTTTGAAAATCTAGTTCTTTTCTTGGGTTGAAAATGGTTTCCGTATGCTTTCTGAGCAGTGTTTTATATCTACAAAGTTCACAAAACCACTCAGTACATTCCCTCACATTCTCACTAACATATTCGCACATGCCCAATGAAAGTAAAATTTACACTTGCACAGAAAACACCTGGGCTAACCCTACAGTAACAAGCACCACAACTACCACTAGAACATACGATTTACCACTCATTATTAGCATACTACACTGTCATTGACATTGGAAGCACAATTAAACTAACATAATAAGATAATTAGTACACTTTTATTATGAGCGTTTACACTATAATAGGGTATATACACTATAATGCAGTATAATCACTTCACCTTAACACTTAAGAATATTTTAGATTAAATACAAATCAAGAACTACATTTTGAGATACAATAACAGATTTTCAGCACTTTCTCAAATAGAAGATGGCTATAAAGGATTATTTACATGTGATTCAAGTTTATATTAAAACACCATAAACCACAAACACATCACCAAGAAATTACAACATTTACCATAGCATGCTACACCTACAGATTTATAAGCTTAATGTAGTTACCAATGACACACGCAGAGGAATAATGTAATTAATGAATAACTAAAAAGGAAATGCTCTCTTACATTAATTTAATATGGCAGACTGAACAGCTGATTCACATGAACAACACAATAATTACTGAAATTATTAACACTAACCAACACTAGAAGCTATATTTGATATTTATTAGCCTCTCTGCCATATGAATACAGATAAAGCTATCATAATGTAAACTAGAATTAAAGAAAGCAGAATCATTAAAACCTTATTTGATAATATTCCTTAAGGTCATGTAATGGATTTGCCAGCAATGTTGAGCGAACACATCTCTTCAATGCAGGCGTAGGTAAATTTCTGATATCTAATGGCAGAGCATTATAAAGTTTGTAGAAAATATGAACAAAACTGTTTTCAGTATAACTGTATTTGCATTTATATGTATACATATATGTTCAATTTATTGTGAGTATTGTAATCGTATACACTAGAGCAAAGAGTCAAAGTATTAAATTTGGATTTTACATGCAAAAGACAGGCCAGAATAAACATTGCCGGCAAAGTTAATATTCCTAATTCAGTAAACAGTGGTTTACAGTGTGTTCGGGATTGAGCACCACAAATGATTTCACAGCTCTTTTTTGGAGTATAAATAACCAGGATGTTGAGGTATGATTGCCCCACAGGAGAATTCCATATCTAAGATAACTGTATATATGGCCATAGTAAACCACAACTAGACATGCTCTTGATAGAGTACCTTTTAATATTTGAACCATAAATATATCACTATTTATTTCACTTATTAAGTACCATGTATATTCCAACCAAGCCCCGACTCAAGATTGACTCCAAGAAACCTTGTTGATACACAAGAACTGCCATTTCTGTTAAGAGAAAATTTAATATTTATAGTTTAATTTTTATTTACACTAAGGTTGTTGACATCACACCAAGAGTGTAGGCTGGAAGAAATATCATCCAGTTTACTATTCATAGTGGTTTCATGTATATGTGAAACTCCAAGTGCAACATCATGTACGAACATATAAGTTTCTACACAGTCATCTTTAGTACAAGCAGGAATGTCATTAATATAAATGATAAACAGTACTGGCCTAATTATGGAACCCTGTGGGACACCATACTTGATGCATTTAAAATCAGAAATTTGGCAGTTAAGAAAAACAGATTGAAACCTATCTTTCAAGTATGATTCCATGAAAGCAGTACTGGTATGATTAAAGCCATAATATTGTAATTTCTCTGTTAAAATATCATGCGAGATGGAATCAAAAGCTTTAGTAAAGTCATAAAAATTCCACAGGTTGAATTACATCTCTGTAATGCGTCAAAACGGTTTTCCAGAAATATGGTAATTGCTTCAATTGTGCTTTGAGAATGCCTAAATCCGTATTGATTACAAAAGAGTTTGTTAGTTTCTAAATAAGTAATAATCTAAGTATTTATTAAAATTTCAAGTATCTTTGAGATTGTAAAAATTATACGAAAAGGTCTGTAATTATTAAGATCATTTTTTCTTCCTGTTTTATGTATTGGAATGACCTTTACTTATTTAAAAGCACATGGAAATATACATTCATCAATGCAGATGTTGAATATATGAATTAATGACTCACAAATAGAACATGCAGCTAGTTTTATTAATTTAGAATTCAAGCCGTACATATCAGGAAATGAACTATTTCTGAGTTTTAAAACAGCCAGATAGACATCTTCCACAGTAAATTGCTTAAACTGAAATTCAGTGGGAGGCTAATGACGTTTATTTAAAAATACTTTAAAGTTGTGATTGTTGTCAATAAATTTACTCACAATATCGTTAACTTGTTTAATAAAATGAGAGTTAATATCTTCTACTTTAAAATTTGGCAAAGTGAAATCAAATTTAGAATTATTATTTACTAACTCAGAAACAGCTGACCATATGGTCTTAGATGTATTAACAGAATTGCGTATTAAGTTTGAATAGTATTCAGCTTTTGCTGTCCTAGGAGCCTTTTTATGCGTATATTTAAGTTTCCTAAATCTCTCTTGTAGTTCAGCCATTCCATTATATTTAATTAAACTATTATAATAATAATACATTGATCTCTTAGATTGCTCAGCTCACTTATTACCATCCTTGTTGCAAGAACCCTGCTTAACGAGAACAAATGGAAATGCAATGTCAAATATTGTCATAAGTGAAGATATCAAATAGTTAGTTTTTCATTCAAGTATGCAATATTGTGTAATATAAACCAATTAAAATTTTCCAAATATAACTTATATTTTTATGATTAATACTACAAATAGTTTTTTTAACATAATTGTTCATGGGGACTGATGTTTTGTTAATTGTAAACGCCTGAAATAAAATTGCCTCATCATCAGATATTGTAGAAATGACTCTTAACATCCATTTATCATTGAACATTGTAGTAATGATGTTATCTAATCCTGTTTGGAAGAATTATTTACACTGGGATGAATTGGTTGACTAAGTAAGGGGCGAGCTCTGAATTTGTCAAACAGGGCCTTAAGGTCTTTCACTCCATTGCTATTTGTGCAGAAATTAATATTAAAATCACCAGTTAAAAGAATATTTACATTCAATTTAAAATTATAAACAGAGTTAAATACATTGTTAAGGTTATCTAATAAACAGTTGAACTTTGACTTTGATGTGCGATATATTACTGCACAGAAAATATTGTAAAACTCAGTGTACATACAGCTAAGCTCGAAGTCATATAATAAAGCCAAATTGGACACCTCTTTTACCTTATGAGAGGTAATGCTGTCTCTAATGTATATAATTGTGCCACCATGCTGGCCATGTTTTCTGCAATAGCATTTGGCAATGTAGTAGCCAGGAATTTTTAAAATAAAAATCTCATTCAAAACTAAGCCAATGTTCTGCAATGCACAGAATGTGAATGTTTAGATCATTAAGAAGTGTAGAAGTTTGGTTTCAAAAAGTGTAAAACATCCTCACTGTTAGTTCATGGCAAAAGCCTGTACACATGTAAAGAAATGGTTTTAGGTAGCCCTTTCAGTTTACAATCACCAACTCAGTCTGAATTTTTACCAACAACCATAGGAGAGACAACACTAGAAATTTGATGGACCGGGGATTTTACACTTAAATGTGTCAAAGGTGCATTGTGACTGTTTTCAGTTTCTTCATTTAATGTATTAATGTTGTTATTACTCATAACTATAACAGAGGAGTTGGTTGCCTGCATCATGTACACCAAGCAAACAGGCTGCATAGTCAAAAGAGCCACATGGTGACTTAAAAAATTTATTCTTTCTTGCATTTCATGAAAGATGGCTTTTTTTTTCCTTTTTTTTTTTTTTTTTTGCTTTATCACAAACTTTAACCCTCCGTCAGGCGTGCACTTTGGTAGAACGCCGTTAGTCGCACAGGGCCTAGTAGACCCGCACTATATTTTTGTTATTGTTTGTATTTTTGCTTTTTTTCATTTATTTTCTTTTTTTCCCTGTTTTTACCTTTATTTAGATTAAGCGTACAAGGCTTTCATTAATAGGTATTATCTTACAACATAAAAATACAAGCTAAAATATGAGTACATATACGTTATAAATTGTGTTACAGTAAGTATAAAGAACTACATTGCCATTTCCAGGTATACATACAACTTGTAATTTCAAATGTTCAGTTACTCAGAATCATCTACTATTTCACCCGTGTTTTCCCCAACTAACCCACTATCGCAAATAATTTTAGCATTTTTGCTCAAACACATGCATATTTAGTTTTGCAGTTCATTTTGTCTTTGTTGCTGGGTTCACATAGTTTCCTTTTCAATGTGCATAGTGGTGTATTTGACAATTCATCTACGCCAGATTCTTCAGGTTTATATTTTGTCAAAATTCCTTTCAAATCATCGGATAGATTTGATGCTGTTGCTCTCCTTTGTAGCTGTTGCAACAGTAAAGCTAAAGATAGTGATTTCAAATACTCCTGCCTTGTGGAATATTTATTTTGGTTTCTAAGGAAAATAACCCTAGAATTAATATCTGCAATGTTCAAGATATGGTCAAAAATTACCATAGGCCACCTTCTCGTTGTTCTTACATTGTATGTAGCACACAATTTATCTACTGCACCAACTCCACATTTAGTGTCGTTTAATGCAGGATTATTTCAGGCTTTTTATCAGCACCTCCTGATAACTGTGTGGATGAAACATGTAGACTTGAGAGCAAAAATACTGTTTTACCCTTTTTTGGAACATATGAAACAAGTGTTTCATTTTTTGTGAAGCTAAGTATGCTTTCGTACTGTCTGCGATCTATTGGAGAAGTGAAATTAGTGGGTAACTCTTTTTTGTTCTTTCGCACTGTACCGACGAAAGAAAGTTGTCTTTTGCGCAATTCATTCACCAGCGTTACACTGGTAAACCCAATTATCTGCAGTAACGTTTCGTCCAGTGCCAGAGATTGGTTCAGTTAGTCTCAGCACTACAGCCTCTGCCGAGTTAGTTTGCAAATATGGTCCATCCGGCTGCTGTCCACAATAAATCTCCATGTTAGCTGTATAAAACAGTTTTACATCACTCAACAGAATATCTTTATGCCATACTTGTTTGGCTTGGATGGTATATATTGTCTAAAAGCACATCGACCACAAAACGCCGGCAGCTGTTCGTCGACAGTGACATTTTGTCCAAGAGAATAATGGTTCTGACAGTTGTTCAGAAACAATGTAAACATTTCTCTAACAACAGCCAATTTATCCAATCTTCGTCGCTCCAGTCTTGAGCTGTTGTCATCAAAGCGAATAAAGCGTATTAGAAAACTGAATTGTTTATCGGACATAGCCATTCGGAATAGAGGAATTCCAAGATCAGTTCTCCAAAACTCGTGAATATTGTGGCGTCCACCACGAAAAATTCCTGCCAGGTACAATAAGCCTAGGAAAGCTTTTATTTCTATTACATCTGTAGGTCTGCTGTCTCTTTCACAATCAAATTTGTGCTGCACACTGCTAATGTAAGTATTTGAGCTTTCAACAATCAAATCAACTAACTATATCTTCAGTAACAAAAAGGTTCCAACAATCAATTTCCGTTTTTGCATTTTTGGCAGCTCCTACCACACCAGGAAGTTTGGTCAATATATTGTGAGCCCTTGTCTGTGTTATTTTCAAAGGTGTTTTTTTTTTTTTCATTTTGTTCCATCTCTTCCTGTGAATAACAACAGAATGTATTGTCAATAATAATAAGAAGAAGAAGAAGAAGAAGAAGAAGAAAAAGAAGAATTACTATGATACGCATATGATGTTACCTATAAAATACATGTTATCACACAAGCGGCTTTCATCGTCTTCATCTTCATGGTCAGTTTCTGAATCTAAAGACCTCGTTTCGAGTTTATCTTCTGAATCAGAGTCATCTTATTCATATTAGTTGTCATCCACGGGCAAGGCATCATCATCGCAAAGTAGGCGATGTACTTCTTCCAAATCATTCGGATTTTGTAGATCGTACCTTTTACTCGTATTCATGACGAAGCAGTAACAGCTCCTTGCAATATTGCACAAAAGCTAATGAGAAACAAATCTGTCAACAATATGTAACGAGAGCAGGCGCGCGGGGCCTGGTTGACCTGTGCGACACGTAACTGCTGATTATTCATTCCTCCAGCCAAACAAATAAACAGAAAAGGTTATCGCTGCAGAAAATAATCGCGCAAGGTGTAATGTTAGATGTCATAGTCAGGCAATTGCATAGGTGCGTTCGTTCGAAAATTATAACATTTATATAATGCCAGGGGGTCTCTCAGGCCCCTAGCGACTGACGGAGGGTTAAAATACGAATATCTATTTTATCACCATCACTGTATTGATCCATCACAGCACAAAAACATTGTCTACAAATTGAGAAACTGGGTCAGGCCACTCTTTTCACAACTTTGAATTGTGTTGTCGATAAATTTCACATTTGAAGATAATTTGGCACAGTTATTATGAAATAAACACTCACAGACATTACACTTCAAACCGGTCAATCTTCTGACTTGCATGTCTTACACAGCGCACTGGATAAACTCATGTTAGAATCAGAAGGTCAAGCGAGTGAGCAGAGACATCCACACGCCATGGTAGTTTGTGTCATAATTTTATGTATGCCATTTTATACTGTTTAACACATCCCCTGTCTAATTTTTGGCTACTTGGGAATCAAAATTTTACAGAAGAGCAAAAAAAATGTGGGAACGTTTACGTGTGCACTCGAATCTAGAAACCAGCTAGCAGCAATTGAAAATAAAAAATATAATTTGGCAAAAATGTTATTATGTACAGAAATGTGCATTTTAACTATAGCAAGCTTTTGTCCTTCCCTTAAGATTGCAGTTAGTATACAAAATTCAAAGAAATTGAGGAGGAAAACAAAGGCTACTTCCAAAAAGTTCAGACATTTTATTCATGATTTTACTACCTCAAACATGTCTTATTTCAATAAAAAATAATTGGAAATTGTTTGAGAAAATAGCATCTAGCAAAATATTTTATTTTTTATGTAAAGGATTGTTTGGGGACAGGGAAACTTCCTGAAAACCTGTGCCTGGCATCCTGACATAAGTAAAGTTTTATATTCAATGCACTTTTCAATTTCTAGTCACCCTCTCCCCTTCTCTCTCCCCCATCCTCTCTCTTAGGAAAGTTTTTTTTTAATTCAGTGTACCTCAAAATGTGCATTATCATTACCTCAGTATCAAGTATTTACAATGCACTACTTCAACTTAGAAGTCATCTTTAGTGATAAAGAGTCATCCTCCATGGTGCAGTGGCTACCATGCTAGCCTCTAGTTCCCAAGGTTGCGAGTTCAAACCCGGTGGAGGGCGATGGATTTTTTTCGGGTGTAAAAATCCTTAGCATGGCTTCCTTCGGAAGGGAAGTAAAGCCGGTGGTCTCATGTCGTAGATTTACGGCATGTAAAAGAACCTCAAGCCTGATAAAGAGGTCTCTGAGCAAAATTTCTGGTCTTTCACGCCCAATACAGAATGGGACACTGAGGACCATAGCAGTTAAAGAGCAACCACAAATAAAACTCAATTCATTCATTCTTAGTGATAAAGTAGAAATAAATTTATTTCTCTGCCTTTAGAAAATGCTTGTGAAATACTTTTGACATTGCGTTGTGTGTTAGGTTTCCTGTTTTCTCTTTAATGTTAATGTATGTGAATATCTTCTAATAGCGCACAACACTTTTTGAACACCTATTACAGTCTACTGTCAGTTAGTAAGAACTTGTAAACAGGAAAGCTGTGCTTTGCATCTTACAAAAGTACTGGAACACATGTAAAATTTGTAATATGCCATCGCATTTTTCATAACTTTAATGTATTAAGAGTTTCCATTTTTATAAATCTACAATTTCAGCAAATGCATAATACAGCTTTTCTCCTCACAAGTTCATACTAATTGATGTTAGGCAAACAGAACTACACTGTTCAAAATTTTAAAACCAACTGTGCTGTTAACAAAAATATGAAAACGTAAGCGAAACTGCTCAAAATAAATAATCAGGACGAGGAGGAGGAAAGTATTTTCTAGTAAACACAAAATGTAATTTTCATGAAATAAAATAAGAAACATTATAAACATTTGATTAATTAGGGAACATTTTGGTGGTAAATGCCACTGAAAATGTTCTTAATAATCATCTAACGAGCGAGTGATCTACAAGTTTTTAAAATGTTTGACTCAATATTCATTTTAATTGTAATTTTAATGTTTAAGACAGTTTTATTTTCTCTTCAGCAAATTGCAGGGTGAATATTCTACCTGCACATCTGTTCCAAAGTCACAGATCTAACCATGATGTAAGTAAATTGTTGTGTAACAAAATAGAGGAAAGGTTAGAAATATGTTTACACATACATGCATAACAATAAATGTGAAGAGTGTTTAGTGACAGAAATATTGCAGTAGCATCTCTAAAGTTAATAATTAGAAATATTTTGAAAAATAATCATAAAAATCATAAATGTGTGTTGAGACTTTCATATCAACAACTCTTAATTTTAAACAAGTTTGAAACTTGTTGACAAAATTTCTTCAAAATCTTGTATAAAGATTTTGTTTCTCTACGTGAAGCAGATTGCCTAAACTTTTAATATTTATGAACCCTTCATATAAACTAGTTTTAATTTTCTACCAGTCTAAAATTTGAAAGTTGTTGACATATTTTCTTTTAACTCTCACATATAAAATGTCAACTTCATAATGCAGAGATCATGAGTTGTTTAGTATGTCCAGACAGGAGGAGGCTAATAGATGCTCTACAGTAGCACACAATTATAAGTCAGCATTAGCATTGGCCTCTGTTAGGATATATTAGTTATATTTCGAGTAATAATTTGTTTTATTTTTATTTATTTATGGATGCTCTTTAGCTACTATGGTTCTTAGCGTCCCATTCCGTATTGGGTGTGAAAGATTTGAAATTTTGCTCAGAGGCCTCTTTACCAGGCTTAAGGTTCTTTTACGTGATAAATCTATGATGCAGGACCACTGGCTTTACTTCCCTTCTGAAGGAAGCCATGCTATAAATTTTTATGCCCAAAAATATAGATTTTGCTCACATAGACCACATATTAATAACCATTTCTAAGTACTTGATGTATTTGCTTCTTTGTTAGCTTGCTTATTGACACAATGAAATGTAAGTGCTAAGATAATGCAGTATAAGCGCAGGTGCAAGGGAAGATCATTCACAATGCAGCCATAGGCTTAATGCAAGAAGTTGGCATGATGTTCTAGATCCTAAATTTCGTTGTGGAAATCTTGTAACCATACCGTAAGTTTAAAATTGAAAAACATAATCAACAGAATCAAATGAAGTTCACGCAGTGTTTTATAAATAAATAGATCACAAAAAATACATATGCACAACTGATACCTGCAGTGTTAGGGCATCATGATTATTTGAACCTTCAACTATATATATTAATAGACTCCGATTGCACTTATCCCGACCATAGTGACTCGTGAAGCCAACATAACGTGCCTGCTTCCCACCATCAGCTGTTCACTCCTTCCATGGCTTCCAACAAATCATGCTCCTCTGCGCCATGATTCAAGATATTTCAAGTGTTTCGACTGTGACCAGTTTACAGATTCCCTGTTTAGGTATATTAAAGTTGACACCTCTATAACTGCAAAATTGGAATTGGCAGCGCTTGTTCTTAGCTCAAGTCATTTAACTTGACAATTACTTCCTTTGCATTATGAAAAATGGCTTGATATTCAGCAGCATATCAGATTATATTACTTAGAAATATCTACTAGAATATTAGGAATGAGTTATAATGCACTAAATACGATCCATAGCCATGCCCAATGTGAAGAATTGCTAAAATGTACACTGTGATTTTAATTGAAGAAATTTCAGGTTTTAAATACTTTGTTACTTGCCTCTGGATGTTTTGAAGGTTTCAAACCTGCTGTTAAAAGTGATAACCTACTGCATGAGCATATAATTTCATCAAACCATTTTCTAACCTTTAAAATTTACATTTTTCAATTTTAAAAAGATTCTTCAACAAAAGTACTGGGCCTAGATTTAACATTTTAAGCATGTGCTCTTAATGAAGAAAAGGGAGGAGGTTTTTTTTTTGTTTTAATCCATTCCTTATACAGGGTAGACCATTTAAGTTGACTGTACAATATCTCCAAAACTAAGTGATGTAGAAAGAAATTTCTCTAATAAAAGTTCCTAACATTATGGGGGAAAGTAAATGCCGTTAGTCGTGTTTTGTTCGGAGGATGTTATAATAGTCATTTTAGGGTCAATTTAATTTTTTTAAATGGAAACCTACAATTAGGGTCAAATTATAATAATATATACAATAATAAATGATATTCTATAAAAAGGAAGAAACCCATAAGCACCCAGTAACAAAGTACTTGTGATGGAAAGTCACCATTGAGATTGCCATCTCTAGTGAGATATTGTAACATCCATAGCGGGGGTGGTTACCCCGCAGTAGTTGGTTACACTAGGGGAGGTGATAGCTCAGAGGTAGGAGGATGCATCGGTACTGGGGTGGTAGGTAGGCCAGGGTGGCGTTCCAGGATAGGGGTATTTAATTAATGCACAGGGAATGCATTGGCCCAATAAATTGTATTATTGTTCTAGTGGTAGTACATTAGGGCCCGTCGGGCCACTCAGACTGGGTGAGGCCCGAGCAAGCACAGCAGATCTTAGAGTAGATACATCCTTACCTGTTCGACTGGTGTTGCGTTGTCGACTTGTGTATGGTAAGCAGACCACAGGTCGTCGATGACACAATTCACCCTCTTCACAATTCCAACTGATTACGACGACGATTCCGACCTATTCCGCACAAAGCGAGCCAGACCCCCGTAGTATAAATACATACAGAAGTGCTGACTCCGCGTTCCTTAGCGTGCTTGTGTTGAGGTAACCTCGTTTCAACACTTTCTCTTTGGTTACCTCATTTGATGTACTCCTCGGCGCTCAACCTGGTCTGCTACATCGGTCCCAGGTTCGTCAAATTCCGACCCGGAATTTAAAATTCAAGAGGGGGGGCAAACATCTTAGGGGGTACTAAAACTGTCTTTAGACGAGGGTTGGTAGAAAAAGGAAAAAAAAAAACATGGTTTGAGCCTTATACAGTTGACATGCTCGGGGGTACTCTGCTGTCCAAGACTCGGATATCAGGGACGAAAATATTTTGTAAGGGTTGGTGAGTTCGTTAGGAGTGGGTTCGACTGTGCACCCGCAGCCTGCTGCACATCTTCGCCTCTTCTACGCTGGTTGCTTACTTTCGTACCCGGAGGTGAACATTGCCTTGTATGTTTGAGTGTTCTGTGACAGCTGCTGATTGATTCCGCTTATGTAGCTATGTTTCGTCGCATGCTATAATTTCTTTGGTAATGCAGTGGCGTTCCCTCAGGGTGCACCAATTCTTCATTGCTTGGCGCGACCCCCCGTGGTGAGTTACTGTCACTTGTACTCTGCTGGGCACTGCTTGACCTGTGTTTTTCTTGTTGGTTGCTCCTCTTCTGGCCGTATCTTGATGCGCAGCAACAGGTTTTTTTTTCCAAAGATGGATTTCACTTCGGAAAGTTGTGAAAGATTATAGTGTTTTAATTTTTACGGGATGAGATTAAACACAGCAGAGAAAGGGTAAATTTAGAAAAGTGAGTGAGTACCCCTGCCGACTCTGTCTCCCCAAATTTTTAAAAAGAAAGAAAAAAACCACGGAAAAGCAAAGAAAACATTAAGCTCCGTTGTCTAGGTATGATGCAACTACTCATAAGTTCTGCTTGGCTTGGTATGATTGTTCCAACCAAAAAAGTTATATACGTACATATATACAATTATTATCATCTGTAACTGTACAATGAAATTGTTTTTGTGTTACATTGTGTGTAGACGGTGTATAGACGGTGTTTACTTCTTCGGATGCTGATGTAAGCTTCCATCATTTTGCTATTTTGTTGCTTCCTTAACAGGGGGAGGGTCGCTGAGGCTGCTGTAGACTGGCCCTCACTCGTCGTTTCTCTTAGTCTTGCATCCTTGAGGACGTTCTCTATAAACAGACTTAAATTTGCCTTTAGCTCACAGAAATATTTTATCACATAACGCAATTTTAACGATATTGTAACGAATATTGTAGTAAGTTGTGACAAATCATACAACGGACAATGAAACAAAAAAAACAAAAACCATATTTACACTTCGCCCATCATTACTCTATTTACAGACATGTCCCTGTGTGCTGTACGCCACTGAGCAGTACAAAGTCAAGCTCTGTACGTGTCGCGACAAATACCTGTGTCAGTGGGATTCATGGGAAGATTGCAGTCTCGCTGCCTGCCGATACTTAAAGTTCATTCAGAGCTGCGTGAAGGCAGCATCTGTGTTTCTTAGTTTGTGAGAAACAATCCTATACCCATTCGTGTGTGTGGAAAGTGTTACATATTTTGTGTTATCTGTGTAATTCGTGGAGGATACTTGTGCCTTTCCTGCCTTCATCCCCTTGTTTATTTTGAGCCTTTTTTTAAATATTTATTTCTCCCTCTATGTTCGTGTTGATTCTGAGGCGGGATGCGAGATTCAAAATTTCTATGTCCTTGGTCCATGTCGTATATTATTTGCACTGGTCGTGAGAGAAATTTGTTGATTTTCATCTGCTTATTTGCCACGTTACATTTATCTACTGATTTACTTCGCTTTGCCTGTTAATCGACATTCATTTAATTTATAGCGCTTGGTTGTCGTAGCAGAGTGAACATTATTAGATTTTTTTCAGCTATTATCTATTCTCTATGCGCTAACGCATGTGTAAGGTGCGAAGAAAAGAATTCCGGGCATCAACCTATAGTTCTCAAAACAAATTATCAAATACCTATCTTAAATTAATCTTAACCTAACAATTTTATAAAAAAACATTACTATGAAATAACTTTTCGAGCTCCACTAAATCTTATTTCCTATTCTCTTTCCTATTTTTAACTCTGCTTCCCGAACTTAAGAACAAGGACAATACTTATTTTTTATGTATACTTGTTCTCTATTGTGTCCCTCGGCCCATTGTACTCTCAACTCCGGGGTGGGGGGTAATATATATTGTTCAAATTTCTGTATCTGAACATAGATATCTGTATTAAGTGAATAACAGGATCGCGTCTCGGATTTTCCATTATATTTTCACTTTCAGATATATTTTCTCTTCATCGAGAGAAAGAGAGAGAGAGAGAGAGAAACATTAAAAGTGAATCGCATGTATTATCAGTTTTAACCTAACTTAAGCTGAAGGTCTGAAGATATACTACGTCTTGCATTATAACCTATTACTTAACCTATCTTACGCATTTGAGAACTATTGTTGATATTTAATGTGTTACCTTCTTTCTGTTTCTTGTTTGTTTTATACTTCATCCTTACTGCAGCGTGGATGGTGTTATGTAATGCATTTCATCATGTAATGATGTCAACACGTACGGTTGTGTATTGATAGACATTGAGTAATACACTGGCGATTTTTATTGTGTTTATTTATATGTGGCAATAAGAATGTGTTTACTCGCTGTGCGTCTGCCGCAAGCGTGGTGTAGACTCACTGGGCATAATATGGTGAAATCCTACTAACATGAACATTCTGTCGTTTTACGGAATTTCTCGCTTTTATTGCATAATTTAGCGGACTCAGTTTTTTTCATTACTCTATATGGTCCTGCGTAATTCATCAAAAGTTTCGTGGCTCTACCTAGCCTCCTTTTAGGGGTGTATAGCTTCACCAAATCGCCGATTTTATACTCGACGTGCCGCCTCTTTGAATCATATAAATTTTTATTTTTTCTTTGTCTCTTTGCTATGTTCTGGGATGCTAACACCCTTGCTTTTAGTACTGCCTCCCGTGTTTGCTGCACAAATAGGTTTTGCGAGGTGGCCTGTAATTGAACGTCTGGGGGTGCCATAAGTTTCCGCGATAGCGTGGATTTCAAGCTTACCACACTACATTTAATTTTTATTTGCTTGACTATTTATTTAGCATTCATCACCCTTATATTATAAATTACTCTGCGTTGTCTTATTCTTCCGTCGTTAAAGCTTTTAATTTATTTATAGTTCTCACCTGCACAATTTGTTTTTGGAGAAATCAGTTTCAACTTACTTAACATTCGCCATTTATTTCCGAAAGAAGTTAACATAAAAAAACAACGCTAAGATTAAACTTAAATATTCGGTGAATCTTAGACATTCATAAAATACTCCAGCGATAATTTTTAGTCTTTATTCTACTATAAAAGGCATTGGAAACTCAAATAAAACTCATAATTCATGTACGCATATTCCTTGAGTGTACACCACAAACTACTGAAAAATCAATTTGTCTTCAGCATTGTCTTCCCGAACTTAGCTTGCATGAAAACATTATAATCCGTTCAAATCTTTATATCTGAACATTTGGTGTCTTAAAGACGTTTGGATACCCCAGGGTCGCATCGGATAACCTTTTGCACCTCACTTAAGACATTTTTTCCCTATCATACCTAAAAAACTGATGTGTCGCGTAGATCACCACCTGCTCTACAAAAAAAACTTAAAATTATGCTGGAGATGAAAAAAAATACATTGTATTACAACAAATTAATTTATTTACTTTTCAAGCATTTGAGAACCATTATGAAAATTTAAAACTTAACAACTTTGCTTTTTTTTCTTTCTTACTCCTTTCTACTTCCCCTTTCTTTTCCTTCATTACAATCTCTTATTATTGCACGGATGTGGAAGAAAATATATTTCGGATTTACTTGTGGAAGCACTTACACTACTGTTGTGTTGGAAAGTGAAACGTCAGCATGCTTCGCTGGCATTGAACCTGTCAACCATCTCCTGGCGTTTGCGAATACTTAGCGCTTACTATGCGTAACACATGGGTCAGCCGTGATTTTCCTTATTGTGCCAATGGAAGCTACTTTTCATCACAATAAATTGATTTGAGGTAAGTAAAATGTTGCAGCAATAATCATTGTAATTATACTTGGATAACACATTGAATTCGCTTTCTGAATGTATTATATTTTATAGAAATCGACGAAGCCGTTAAGGGGATAATTAGATTTGAATACATTTATAAATTTGGATTTTTACTTCTACAATGATATACGGCGACTTTTATATTGCCGTATTAGTTTTGTTCAAGCTGTACTACAATCCTGTATGTTTATCTCGTTTCTCTGTAAGGGTGGGTCTGTTAATTTTGTACGTTTGTCATTTACATGTCTTATGTGTGTTCTGATCGCACTGGTGACGGCGTCTTTCACTGCTCACGACATCTTAACTTTTGGGCTTAAACTATCTTAATATTTACATGGTTCAGCTGAAAGAAAAAAACTTAAATACTAAAGCTACACATCTTACTATGAAATTATTAGAATACAGCATGCTCTTAAAAAAATGTCATGATGCAACAGGTGGGTTTTTACATGGCATCATGACTGGGTTTTCTTATCTACAGTGGAGGAGAAAACAAAATAATTAGAGGTGAGTATACGCATAGATGACAGAGGGGGAGAAAAAAATTCTGGGAGTCATGCTCCGCAGTTTCACCATTATGTAGTGGTAACATGTAGCTTCCCTTACGTCCCAAGCTATTGCTTGGTAGTGCCACCTTGTAGGTGCACTCCACCACATTGTAGTCGGTGCCTACCCCACATTGTACTCGGCCTACACCAATTGTACTTGGCGCTCCACAAATTGTACTCGGCGCCCCTACTAAATGTACCTGGTGCCTCCACCACATCGTAACTCCCCTACCGCAGTAGTTGCTTACACTAGGGGGATGTGTCGGTACTGGGGTGGTAGGTAGGCCGGGGTGGCGTTCCAGGATTGGGGTATTTAATTAATGCACAGGGGATGCATTGGCCCAATAAATTGTATTATTGTTCTAGTGGTAGTACATTAGGGCCCGTCGGGCCACTCAGACTGGGTGAGGCCCGAGCAAGCACAGCAGATCTTAGAGTAGATACATCCTTACCTGTTCGACTGGTGTTGCGTTGTCGACTTGTGTATGGTAAGCAGACCACAGGTCGTCGATGACACAATTCACCCTCTTCACAATTCCAACTGATTACGACGACGATTCCGACCTATTCCGCACAAAGCGAGCCAGACCCCCGTAGTATAAATACATACAGAAGTGCTGACTCCGCGTTCCTTAGCGTGCTTGTGTTGAGGTAACCTTGTTTCAACACTTTCTCTTTGGTTACCTCATCTGATGTAATCCTCGACGCTCAACCTGGTCCGCTACAATATCTTGGTGGTCTGTCTGCGAAACAACTAGAGTCAATTGGAGAATTCAGTGTCCCACCAGCATGTTGTCACAGTAGCTCAATGGTTAGAGTAACCACAAGGAGAGTGGGAGAACCGTGTTCAAATACCGGCTGCAGTATTGAATTTTTCATTTGACTCTATATTAAAAACATGTGATAGACCAGGCTTGATCTCAAAAATATAATTAATTTCAATTAATCATATATAATAATAAATAATATTCTACAAATCAGATGTATTCATTCATTGTATTGGTATTCACAAATGTAGCAAAATATATCTGGGTCATTTTTACACTTTCAGAGAATGGCAGGTATTTTTCACAGGAATCCACAATAAAGAAAGACACATTAAATTGATATTTTTTAAACAACACAGAACGGTGCTTAACATTTCTCTTTCATAAAACAAACCTGATGTGATGGTGCAAAATGATGCTCAGTGTTTGGTTCAGCCAATACTAATTAGTACAGGAATCTACAATAAAGGAAAATATATCCATTTACAAAAAAAAGCCTGAATTGATGGTGCAAAGTGTACATGATGTATGGATTCATCACCCTCAAATTAATAACACAGGTCTACAAATAAACTTTTTTGTGAGCTGTTCTACATTTGCAAGGTGATTCTTAATATTTCAGTACTGCTGATTTAAAAAATTACTTCCGTTTTTCTCCATCACATCAGGTTGTTTTACAAATCAAAACTGAAGTATTCATATATTTTCTTCGGAAAATGTATATACTCATGAGTTGTATAAGAGCTACAAATGAATTTAAGAGGGTTTTTATTGCCAAATATCACATCTATAACTTCTTTAAATGCATTCCAAGCATTTTTCTCTTCAGAAGTCATATTAGCTTCAAAGTACTTGTCTTTAAATAGAGCCCTGATTTGCGGACCCACAAAGATTCCTTGTATTATTTTTGCTTCAGAAAGAGCAGGAACTTTGACACTGAGATATTTGAAACAATCACCTTTATGATCAAGTGCTTTTATGAAATGTTT
The DNA here is from genome assembly GCA_030765065.1 of Deroplatys truncata. Classification (NCBI taxonomy): domain Eukaryota; kingdom Metazoa; phylum Arthropoda; class Insecta; order Mantodea; family Mantidae; genus Deroplatys; species Deroplatys truncata. The sequence continues at coordinate 195,896,636 of CM060990.1, forward strand.
CATTACATGAAGTTTTACATGAAGAGGTGGTAAAAGAATTTTCTTAGGATCCACTAGGCTACCCTTTTATTATGTTCTTACTACCTGGCGTTAAACTTTCTCTTTTGGGCTATTGTCTTTGTTTCCAATGTTTGTCTCGTGCTCTACTATCCCACTCACATAAATAACATGGAAATTTTGTGAATCCCTGTTGTTGGCCTAATATCATACAGATTACTTTCAGATCTCCACACATCAACCACTGATGTTCAAGACATTTAATTCTTTCCAAAAACAGATTTCAAACTTTCATAATTCTCCTTCAGCTGCACTGAGTGCCTACTGGAACTGAAGAAAGAGCGTTCTCATTGTGAAGCAGCACACCCTTAAGACTTCTTTTACTGGAATCAATAAATAGCGTCCATTCATGTGGAACATATGTAACACAAGCCAGTTTCTTTATAAAGTCTGGAATGTTGTTACAGTAAACTAGATTATCTTCTTCACTGAAGCATTGCAAGAAATCCTTTTCTCTCTTCCTGTAGAAAGTCACTGATGTATCAGCTATAAGTTAGTTGTTTTCCTGTAGTCTGGAACCTAACACCTCAGCTGCATCGTTGGAAAGATTTAAATCCTGTACAATATCATTTAGCTTGGATTGTGATAACGGTTGTGGCGCATTTGATCTTTCAGGAACGAACTCCTCAGACACAAGAGATGATGGTGAATCACTGTTACTGTCTGTATCTGAAATAAGTTCACTACTGTCTGTAGGTGGCTTAGGTATAGGAATACCAGGGCCATGGACCACTGGTCTCGTAGCAGATGGCAAGTTTGGGTATACAATTCTTGTTTTGTTTTTTGCATTAAAACCCTTCACATTGCATTTACAAAAGTAACAGTCAGTACTGTGATTGTGAGGTTCATGCCACATCATTGGTATTCCAAACAGAAAGTAATTGTTTCTTCCCCTTTGTTCCAATTTTGTAAGTCTTCAACACAAACACTGCACACATTATGAGCCCAAGTCCTGGATTGATCTCCTATTTCAATTCCGAAGTAAGCTTTGTACGCTTTTCTTACAAATGAGGTTATGTTTTTTTTTTTTTTTTTGTTTTTTTTTCCTGCTTCTTCACAATAAAACTACACAAATATAACAAACTTAATTTGGATTATTTACACAACACCTACTTTCCATTATGCTGTACTGATTACATATGATAAGTATAACAGGATGGTATTATTTAAATGCAAATTTCTTGCTTTATACAACTGTTAAGCCCTGTAACAGATGAATTCTCAATACAAAATTATGTAAGCAGCCTAAAATGTGCTGCCACCTGCCATAAAGCTGTCAGCTATTTCCTTTTAGTAGTTTTATTCCAATAGATGACATTGTTATAGTAGTGTAATGGTTCATGATCACATAAAAGATACACAAATAAATAAAAATGGAAGATATAAATTTTGAAAGAAATGGTATGTGATACGACAATATGATCTTCATTTTTGGAATCAGGACATGGAAATACACCTAAATATCTAAAACAGCAAAATCACTGCTGACCTGTGTAATCAGCTATTACCTTAAAGTAAGCAAAACTGATGTAGACCCGTGTAATATCTGTAATCAGCAAATAAATAAGACATATCAAATGAATATTTTATTTTCTTATATCATTTTGCATGAGAATGTTCCACTAAGGTACTACCTTAAAGCTACAATGCTGTCTACAGTCTTAATTGGTGTTGCTGCTTTATTATGAGCACAGAAATACTTTTGTGCGTTCAGGATAACAATTAGTAGATTTAAAAACCTCCAGTTATCTTCATTAGATGCACAGTTTGTTAGCAAACAAAAAAAACCACTATAAAAGACACTTGATGAAAGTGGAGTCAAACTGAACACACTATACCCCCGCCGTTGAATCTTTGCACTTGACAGTTTGTGTGGCTTTGTGTAATGTTGGCTATATTGTGGTTGTGACGTTGCCAGAGTGGTTAGTAAACAACAACAGCTGATTATTCTCCTTTCTATCATGTCTAAGCCGTATACAAAGTGTACGTAAGTAACGAACATCATTGAATAATAACTATTATTATTATTATTTATTGTTGTTGTTAATTGAAAATAACTCGGCATAAACATTGAAACGTATGTATAATAAATTAGCACTTTTGACAATATAGAAACAAAGTAATGCAAATGTGCCTGCTGCAATGTGGAGAAATAAAACAAATAAGCTGTGATAACAAAGTTATTTTCACTCATGCTGCATTCCAGATGGTTCAGGAATTTTGTCCTTCTCTTGGAGTTTCACTCCCTTGTAAATAACAGTTCTCTTGATTAGTTAAAGAGCTGCAGCAGTTCGCTGTATGGCTTTATCAGCAGGAATAGAGGAATGGCCATGAACCTTCACGCACTCCTCCTGTTCAAAGAATTCCCGGGTCCTTCTTAACAGTTCCAATGCCTGACTATTAAGTGGTGCATCTCGATGCAAAGGATTTTCACTTTGTGAATCATCACTTGGTGATCGGCGTCATCATTGAGACATTGTCGCACTTCAAGTCTTGTATAAATAATATGAATGCAATATACATAAAATATATATATATATATATTAAATGAACACCAAAAGTAACCACAAATATAAATAACAATGAACAATATTAGCTTGCAAAGAACAACTTGATGCACATGCTAGATTCACAAACTGAAACACGTTGTTGGAAATAGCTACATCTGGCAACAGAGCCGCTTCCAGTTCCGCTTCCACTTGAAATGCTGCCTTGTGATTAGTTTAGGAAGTCTAACGGTTAAAGCTTTTCATCTGTTTTTTGTGAGTGTACCAACTTAATCGCTAGCTGTCAAATGCAATGTTTCAATGATGGGGGTATAGTTTCACTCACATATTTATTATGCAGAGCAAGTATTATGAGTATGAGCTATGTCAGCCAGCTGTTCTGCATAATAAATAGGTGAGTGAAGCTAGTAGGAGTGTTCAGGTTGACTCCACTTTCATTAAGTGTGTCTTAGCAATTGCTTCACTGTGTGCGATTCCACAAAATTTTGGATAAAAAAACACTGTGTTCAGGCCTAAATTTTTTCCAACACTTAGCTCAATGTAATTGCAGACAATAATATAATTGTATTCATACCTGTCATAACATACATAGATTGTCCCTTCCTTTGTCCTGTTAGCTAATTTTTTGCATGCCACTTTCATTTATTCCATTTGCTTCAACCCATTCACCAGCTTGCTAGCTTGTTCACTCGGACATTGTATGGTGTGGATAAAAACAGGATGCATCTCATGAAATTGAGGTCTTGAGTCAGTTGCCATTGAAATGTGCCTTGCAGATCAGTTGGATAAAATTAAGTTTTCTGTGAGTGAGAAATATCTCACTAATATGAAAAATTAGTCTTCGTGTTAATATGAAATTCAGCATTGATTCTTGGAATGCAAACCTTCTGCTGCTCTATATAAGCATATCTTGAAATCAGCCATATAATATTGTATCTGCAGTGACCCTGAAGTAACCTATACCTCAAAGAATATGATATATTGTAAAAGAACTAATATCACTGAAAATCATTGATCTGGGAATTTGATTGAAAACCAATGCAAATATAGAATACGTAATAAAATGTCCTCCAGTATCTTGGGAAGCAAGGGACATCATTCATTAGTAAAGTTATTCATAACTACATATCAGGCTTCACACCCAATCAATCTTGTTTCGTTTTCCTAGGGACTGGTAAAATTAAAACCCAAAATTTAAAATAAAGAGAGTTGGAGGTTGTTACACTACATCACTAAAAGGTTCTTACTTTGAACACATTTCGGGAGAAACAAGCTGACGATGGAAGCAAACCGTTCTCCCAAAACGCGTTCAAAGTAAGAACTTTTTAGTGATGTAGTGTAACAATGTCCAGCTCTCTTTATTATAAATTATGACACATCACTGTTACTAGCTTCTCAATCTTCAAATTAAAACCCAAAATTTAAGCAATAAAAGTATTTAAAAGTGGTGCTATTACAGGTAGTTAAAATAGTTGGCAACAGCAGTTGTGTGATAGATTGTCCACTAATAAGTAAATTAGAAAATACATTATTTTAAACCAGTATTTCTATATTAACATTTTCAATAACAAAGCTTCTTTGCACATAACCAGGAAGCAATTTCAGCTCAAAGTTTAAAACTTTTATAATGAAATAATAAAAGGGTTTTCTGTTTTGTTTCCCAATGAACTGCTTTTATCAATAATCAAGTAAATTGATAAAAACAACTATTATGCTATTTTATTAACATTACATTATTCCCTTTTTCCCCTCCCTCTACCAAACACATGGCCAACCACATCCATCTATTCTGTGTTTGAAATGCAGTATTCAAACTAAGATATGTTTTGAAGAGGCAAAAACTCACTCATAATCATGAAGTGTATAAATCTGAAAGCAGAATAATACATATAAGCCACATTTTCATTTTTCTTGTTTCAGCCTAACTGCGACAATACTACAAAGCCTATCTGAATGGCCCTGGTCAGGTTATAAGCAGATTGACAGAGGAATACTTTTGGATTATATGTTTTCAATGCCTGATCTGGTAAGAAGTTTTTGTTTTACTATGTTGGATTACATTAGCATCATGCTATTAGTAATCTTAAAGCTTTTGAATATAGAAATCTTCATGTTCAATAATAATTGCTATACTGATGCTGATACATCATAGCAGGCACAGAATTTGATGGTGGCTTGAGCTCTGACACTACTGGAGCTGCACAACATTGGCATGTGTTAAAGGGCAGTCAAGTTAAAAGCAGGAATGAACAAAAATGAAATGAACAATATATGGGCTTAAATTGCAGTAGGACTCAAGCAAACACAAACTTGATATGAATTCCTAAATCAGAAAGGAAAGTAACTTGAAAGTCACACCTCCATAACAATAACAAAGCTTGCACAGGTCAAGCAGAAAGCTCTTTATGAAAAAGCATCAAATCAAATGTTTTTTAAAACAAGAGTGCACACTGTAAATTATATTTCTGCTCTAATGACATAGCACTTCTTTGTTTGCATATTATTGGTTTGCTCTCATTACTCATACATTGTCCATTAAATGGTATTTTGGCTAAAAAAATACAATAAAATGGAACAAACACAATCCCTGTAACTGATCTACGAGTGCCAACTGAATTTACTACTGCTAACACAAAAGCTACAGCCCTCTACTGAAGATAAAATTTAATAGCAACTAAGGTTTCTTCTTTGTCACTTAGCTGAATGTGGTGTCTGTCGTGTGTCTTCTGTTAGATATGACATTGGAAAAAGTTGAAAATGGTCTCTCACTCTCTATATTGATTATAGGAGTCCTCAAAACTTTCACTGCAACTTCAACAAAATCATTGTAATCAGATTTTAAGCTAAGCAGAAGAAAGATCACATCAATGTCTCTGCCAGCTCTGTATGAAATACTTAAACATATCTTCAAACACAGTGCATGGTTTTCTACATAGTGATGGAAATAATTCTCCTAGAATAGGTTTTATATCATTAAATGTCTTAACTTTCTCATTTCCTATATCACTTTTACTGTTTATGATGGTCAAAAAGCTTACCAACAGATGTGATAATTATTTTCCCTAGGTTCATTGTTAATTCTTTCAAATTTTTCCCCGCATTTTCTACCCACAAATTTAAATGCAGAGGTTAACTGCAACTGCATTTTTACTTACTTCAGAAAGAACATCTAGGTTTTCTCGTAAAAGAATACATCCTGTAACAACTGAAAACTTTTGGAAAGATTGCTCAATTTTTATTCTAGCACATGAATTATGGAATTTTGGAGCCCTCTATATTTTATTAAAGTTACAACATTTTGAGCTTTGCTGTGAATTAGTTGAATTTTATAATTGTATTTGTGAGTGGATTGGTGACACTTTAGTTTCAGTTACTAAGTTTTCACTCAGAATGTATTTTGGAGATATTCGTCTCCATCTTCAGCTGTATGTCCACTGGCATCTGGAAGGGCATCCCTTAATTCAGTCTCGGTTGTATCTCCGTCTGGCTGTCTTAGTGAAAAGTTTCATTATGTCATCTACCGATGGAATTTCAAAATTCATTACTCAGTGTGTAGTTTAGGTGAAGTGGATTTTTGCCCCATATCATATTTTGGCATGCTTCAAAAGTTTTATTTCATGTTTAATGTTTTGTTCTGTTGAACCAAAAATGGTGAGCTACTGCAGATTTGTCTATTTGCTTAACTATTAAATTTCTTAGGTATAACAAGGTGTTTTAAATCGTTAAGTTTTGTTGCACATATATTCCTAAGCAAATTTAATTTATGAACCCAGCACTGTGTAAGTACCATCCTTTTGGACACCAAAACCCTAACAGCATTTATGTACTTGATCATGTAACGTGCTGAATCTGAAGTTGTGGAAACAACATTATGATACTAAGTATCAAGTTTTTGCATCAGACTGACAATCATTTATGAAATTCAATGCCATTAGCATTTGCAAAACACTTAATTTATCCCATAGCAACTTCTGTACTGTACTATCACTGCAAGTAAGCACCTTAACCCTCTTAGGACTGATGTTCTACATAAAGGACAATTTACCTAGAGTCATTCCACGTCAAGTCGCACAAATTTTCACAAAATTTTACCATCATGTCTCCTATTCACTTCAAATTTTGTCTATGGATTACAAAAACAAAGTGAATTATTTTTTATATTCTTATTCTTTTTTTTTATATAAATCACAATACCCTAAAAAAATATTGCGCAATCCAACTTGTGAAGAGAGGAACACCTTTCTACCTTTAAATTAGAATATGTCACAGGCGATAAGTAATAAAATTATGTTATAAAGTGTAATGCAAAGCTTAATATTTAATCTTTTACTTAATATTTATTATAATTGATATAATTAATTATTATTTACATCAATTTTTAAAATCCAAACATTTAAACATTATAAATAAATTCCTTGTAGTTTTTTGTATATGATGTATCTTTCTTGAGTGTTGAGCTAATACAATACATTTGGGCATGATCAGTGTCGAGCCCTGGCTCCTATTGCCAATCATACCCAAGCTTCCGCATTTACAAAACATGTGTGTTGAGTTAGCTTCATATCGCTAACAGTTTCTCATTTAAAGTCACTATATTGCTTAGTGTTCTCCCATTCCCAACTCCTTCCCTTACTTCCTCTGATCATCTTTGAATCTCCACTATCAGCAGGAAATGGGAACTATTAGATGCAGATTTAGAGAATACTTATTGTGTACCCCGTGCTGATCGGCCATAACATTACTTGCTCGTTCATATTAAGAAATGTAACTCTCCCTCCTAGCCCTCTCCGTGTTTACCGTCCTTTATATCTAAATCATTCACTTCATGATTTCATATAAATCTATCACTTGCTTATCAATACACTTGTCTTTACTTTGTCTAATTTGTTCCCTTCTATTCATTCTATAGTCACTCTCCCTCACTATTCTATTAACTCCCCCATTATTACTGCTTCTGTATTCCCATACTTCTCACAGAGCCTGCTCTATTTCTATACGTATGGCACACTTTCCTACTCCATAAATCTATTCCTGTTGACTCCCTTGATGGTCCCGCTTTGTTTCTGTCCAAAATCCGTAAACTCCCATTGGGTGTCAACACAATGCTTCCTTCTTCCACCAATTCGCCACTCTGAAACCACGCCTCTGCCCTACCCGCAACCATATCACGTGGCAATTGAACTTCCTCCCTCCTCGATGTCACTTTCCTAGCTTTGCCAGCTGTTGCCCTTACCTCACTCTGATCTGACGTCACTACGTTGTCTCCCAATCTTCTCTCTGACACAACCATCTTCCCGCCAGCCCCACGTAGCAGTGACGTAACTTCCATTTATCCATCCTTCTCCGATTTCCAATCGCTTTTTGGACTTCCTTCTGATCTGCATTCCTTCTCTCTGGTCTCAGATGTATTTGGCTGAAACATTTCCTGCTCCTGCAATCTGCTGCTCCTTGTGTCTCTCTCGCATCCAGCCACCATGCGCCCATCGACCCACAACCGTAAGTTCTTTATGACGGCCCATTTCGCTTCCATTCTTGCCAGCTTCATTTGTTGTATTAAATCTTTCTTCAAGGCCCGTTGTTCCACCGATAAATCTCTGTTTATAAAAATATTTGTTCCTTTTAGTTGCTCTGTTTTCTTTAACACTTTGTATACAAACTGCACTGACACAAATCTTGCAACTATCATTCTGGCTCCTCTTGATCTTCCCACTCTGAATGCTTCCTTAATCTCCCAGCCCTGTAGTACCATTCCAAGCTTTCCTTCTATAATCTCTCTGACCTCTTCAACAGGCCATACTCCATTCCTTTCTTTCACTCCTGTTATAACTAGATTGAATCTGCGGTGTCTCTCTTCCAACAGCTCTACTCTTCTTTTGAGTTTCTGTACTTCATTTCTTATATCTTGCATTTCATTTTTGATCTCTCTCTTGATATCTATTAGTTCCTTTTCTACTCCATTAAGTTTGTTTCCTAATTTCTCATCCATATCTTTTATACTAGCCAAAATTTTGTCCATGATGTTTCGATTCCCATTTGGCCCAGGATTAATTTCGACTCCACCAATTACCAGTAGCATGCCTATTATACATGTGAGAAGAATCATGTTTACCATCTCTTCTGTACCTTTGTTTATTTTAAAATCATTCCATTTTAACTTATTAAAGGTTCCAATTCTTCCTCTGTACTCTTCGATACTGATTCCCATAGTTACTTAAGCCCTTCTTTTCTTCCACTCCAGGAGCTTCCTCAACACACATCCACTCTCTTCCACTGCTTGCTTAGCACTCTTTTTGTATATATTTGCATAAAATAATTATGGGATTCTGTATAGTTACTTTTGTACAAAATAACTTAGAAAGCGGTGCATAGCGGGATTATGCGATGGGGCTGGAGCATAGTGTAGTAGTAGCAGCAGCAGCAGCATCAGTAGTCTGTCATTGGATGATGCCTTGTCAACTGTTCACAGCACTTTAGTTGCACTAGTTTGTTCACATGTAACTGTTAAATTTGGCATACAGTTGAGAAACATTCAAACTTTCAATCTTATCCTATGGGAGGCAACTTAACTACAATTTAAATGCGCACTTTTTTCCCTTCAGGCTCAAATGAATACCATCTGATTTTATTTAAAGGTGAGTCGAATTAACCTTCTGAGGATGGGAACAACGGTTTCCCGAAACATGTTAAGTGAGTAAACTTAAGTGATGTTAGTGTAACAATTCCGACTCACCTTTAAATAAATTCAATACACATCACTGTTTCTAGCTTCTTTTCATTACAATATCAACCATCTGATTATTATTGCATTATTGGCTGAGGGAATAAATGAATTTAGCTCAAAGGTACCAGGGATCGCTTTCGTATTGCTGTATTTTGCCTCAAAACGGTCACTATGTTCAAAACCACTTGTGGATTATTCACAACTTTGGATTTCATAGCACACAATCACTGTTAACAGTGGGTGGTACTTTGGGAATTTTTTTGACATGCATCACATAGTTTTAGTTTTAAAGTTAAGTTCTCCATTTTTAAGTTAGCAAACATTCTGCGGGTAATTAAGCTTAATGATTTCTGCCTTGTGTTATGCTTGGAAACATTAAATGGATTGAAGCAATAGTCATAGCTATGTTTCTTTAGTTCACTCATTATGCACTTTCAGAGACCACAGAGCTAAAAATGAACTTGTAATGCAAAAAGCTGAAGACAAAGTAACATTTAAAATGAAACGCTGAGAGAGGCTTCATAGATTATCAGATTCCAATTACTAGATTGCACCGAATGCCGGAAGTGATAGCTTATGACATTCGTGCTGCATAACACATTGGTCCGCGTGTTGCTGTGGTGTGAAGCTCTTAGTCAGCTGTCTATGTTGTAAAACCCTACGCACTAACACAAGTAAACTGTTAAAAAGCGTACTTCTAAAGAAGATCCCATCCTGATATTAACAGGTTTAAAACCAAACATATCACAGATTCCTTCTGTATTTTTTCAGATTTTATATTAGTGGGGTTAAATATTATGTTGCGGTTTAAAATATTCATACCTAAAAAATGATTGTTTTTTATTCCAAATAAATAGTATTTTGAATGAGGAAAACTACAATGTTTTAATCTATAAAACAACATACTGTTCTTATCCCTGATCATTCTGTATTCCGATAATAAATTGCTTTTATGTAACGTTGTGTGTGTATAAGAAAAATGTTAAGTACCTTGTGAGTCTTAAAATAATTTGATTTTCCGCAAAATAAAAAATATGTGTCCATTTATTTTGTGTGGAACACGTAAACTAAAATTCAGAGAAAGTGGTGTTTTATGTGTGTTTGGTTTGATGTGGAATGACTCCTATGCATCCCTTTAGTTCATAGTACCAGTTATGTTTAAAAGATGCCAATACCATCTGTGCAAGGAACAAGCTTTATAAGAGGGATTATGTTGGTAGTCCTGATTCTTGCATTTGTTTTGTGGAATGTAAAGCAGTATTATTATTGCATTGTGTGAAAATGGAGAATGAAACTTACGGGGTTGTAAACCAACAGAGAGAAATAAGGTTTTCTGTTCTGCTTCCAGTCAACATGTGTGAAACAGTCACAGATGAAAACTCGGGTGATGAACAACCAACACCAGATAATCTTCCTGGTAATCAGTTCAAGGCTCTTGCAGAAATTCAATGTGTAAACAATGTTGAACCATGTAAGTCACCATCACCAGCCCAAAAGAAGAAAAAGAGGTACCAATGGCTAGATGGAGATATAGAAAGTGATACAGCAGTGTGGCCTACTTTGTTTGGCCCAGAAATTCTCTGACTCCTGAAGTACTATTTTCTTTATTTATAGATGAGGATATTTTAAGCCTGATTATCTCTTTTTCAAAACAGTATGCTGCTAAGAAGAATATGCTTGGTGATATCACTGAAAATGTAATGAAAATTTTCATAGCCATACTTCTTTGGAGTGGTTTTGTCGATCTTCCACGGAAAAACCTATTCTGGCAAAACAATCCTGATACTCATAATATTCTGGTTTCCCAAGAAATATCTAAAGATAGATTTAAGGTCGTTATGAGTAATCTTCATGACTGTAACAATGATGATCTAGATAGGAACGACAGATTTGGGAAGGTTCATCCTTTGCTTTCTGAACTGAATAAGATTACTAGCTCATACTCCGCACTGAAAATCATTCGCTGGATGAATCCATGATATCATATTTTGGAAAACATGGCTGCAAGCAATTTCTTTGAGGAAAACCTGTGTGCTTTGGATTCAGGCTGTGGATAGGTGCTACCTCCAATGGATATATTGCTTGGATGGACTCCTACCATGCAGCTAATTCATCTGTTTCATTGTAGAATCAAATGTTAGATCTAGGAGCAAGTGTGGTACTCCAGTATGCAGATATTTTGAAGAAACATCAGATATTTCCATCTCACATTTTCTTTGATAATTTATCTCAGTAGCACTTTTGGAAGAACTTGGTAAAAGGAGCATTTGAGGCACTGGAACAATAAGAGAGAATAGAACCACTGGGTTATCCTCTTTCCAATGTCAACTGTTTCAAAAAGTCTGCTGTAGGCAGTTCAGAAGTAAAGAGAACAAAAAGGAATCAAATATAGTAATAACAAAATGAAATGATAATGCTGTGTAGCCTCAAAGTGCATTCCATCTCAGCCATTTCATAGTACTAGCAGATATCCATGGAAAGAAAAGAAAAGGATTACTGTCAAAACAGCCTCATAATATATTCGTCTACAATAAACATGAGTGGTGTTGACAGGGCAGGCCAGAACATAAGTCTTTTCAGAACTTCAATTGGAGGCAAAAAGTGATATTTTTGTCTCCTGTCACACTGCTTTGATGTAGCAGATTAAAATGCATGGTTGCTACACAGATTGGAAGGAGGAACTATGGATCATCTGGCCTTTTGTAGATGCCTAGTTATTGCCATTTTTGCAAAAAGTGCTATAGCTGGTAAGAGCAGAGGCCATCCTTCAAAAAGTGAACATCAAGACTCCCAATTTGATGGAATGGACCACTGGGCTGTTCAGCAGGAAAAACAGACTAGTCAAAAATGTCAAGCTAAAACAACCACCAAGTGCATGAAATGTAATGTAGGACTACATGCTAAATGCTTTCAGGCCTACATTTATGTTAACCTGATAATCTGGAAACTGACAGTGTTATTACTAATAATTTAAAGTTTTCATATGTGTATATGTTTAATGTTCATTGCAAAATCTTTTTAAGGACAGAGGCAATCACTTTGAGAGACAAAAGCATATTATAGTTTGTGAAAGTCTTTAAACAATTCATTCAACCCCAATAGCATACCACTATGTTTATTTTGCATTTTTTAATCTGAAAAATAACTTATCGACATAAAACTGCTTATTATTTATGCGCCCATATGACTGATGGCCTGTAGTTAACCCATCACTTTGGTACGACTGACATCCTAAATATAGCACACCCTGTTTTTAATATTTAAACAACAAACTCTGAGCAAATAAAGCTTGTACTGATATTATTGGACCTCAAGGTTAGTTTACTCACAATATCACAAAAAAGTCTGACAAAAGATCTCAGTCCAATCTGGGATAATTAGTACAACAGACACACTGCCTTTTTTCTGTTGGTCATTTCATTGCAGAGAACAACAATTCTCTTATCTTTTGCAGCTTCTTTTAATCTTTCCTTTTGTAATTCAAGGTATGTAGCCTTCCTTTAGTCTGACAGCTGTAGGTAAGTTTCCAGCACCTTAAGAATAAGGTATATGCCAATAAGGCATAACATAATTTGTATACATTAAAAAAAATTGGGATTCATTTAATTTGAGAACCAGTGTTAAAGCACCACTTTTTCTTGATGTAAGCATAACAAAACTGTTGCAAAATATTTTATGATTCTAATAAATACAATGTATTGCATGTTTTTTTTTTGGGGGGGGGGGGGGGGTTAATGTTCCTTAACTGGGTAGGTGGGTACTAAGTCAGCAGGGTGGAAGAAGGACGTGTTTCATTGAGCTCCTACAGTGTAAGTGCAGTGAGATAAGTGACAATGGATGTAGTACCTGCTGTTTATCGAATGAAGATTGGAGCATTTGGAAAAAAGAAATTGATCAATAACAGCAACATAATTGGATACAACATAATAATAAGCATTTTAATAACAGAAAGTGTACTTTTAACTCTATTAATGATAGGTTTAGAGCTAAACGTAGGGCCAATAGAAATACAAATCATGCTAGAGAACATCATGAAGAAAATGAATAAGATGGATGGAATGGGGCAGAGAATTAATGAAAATTTCAACAAGGTAGCCAAAGAAATAAAGGAGGGCTTTAAAGAAGAAGTGCAAGGAATAAGAAGACAGGTAGATGAAATCCAAAATAGGATAGAAGGAATGGATGAGGAAAGGAGAAGATTTAATTTAGTCTCATAGGAGTGAAGGAGAGAAGAGGAATTTGGACAACAGAAGTAGTTATCCTGATTTTGAAGTAGAAGGTAGAATTAGATGTAACAAGAATGGGAGATCACAGAAGATTATAGATTAGGACAACAAAACAGATCTATCATAGTTAAACTAGCTACTTTATAGATAAAGTATGAAATTCTGAAAAGAGCAAAACAACTAAAATGAACTGAAATATTTATTAATAAAGATTTGACACCCAAGTAAAGACATCTGAAAAGAGAATTAATACGGAAAATGATGCAGACAAGATCTACCAGGAAGAGAGTGTATATAAGAAAACTGCAACTTTGGATCAACGGAGAACAGATACTTGCAGAGAAGAGCAACTTACAGCATAAAAGAATGGAACCAAAGAAAATTAGATAGCAAAAGAGGAAAGGACAGAAGGGAGCAGCAGGAAGTACAAAGCTCAACAGTGGAAAGGAGACAGTTTGAGTAATCACAGAAGGCATATTGGAAAAAGGAAGGGAAACAGAGAAACCAAAGGAGAAACAGCAAGAGGAGCAACTTGCAGATAGTGGAATGCAGTGCATCATCACAAGAGAATCATTTTCTAAGGGGATATGAATTGTGATTGTCCTGTAAGTAGTGAGCAAACCTTTCAGATCAGCTCCCCAGTTTTTAACAGCCAAGGATTTTGGTATTGCTAATTTCATGTTACATTCATATTTGAGCTTGTTGAGGTGTGGAGTCCAATTTAGTTTGCTACCAAATCTCATACCAAGCGGTTTGAGCGAGTTTACCACTTCAATCTTATTATGATTAAAATAAAGTTCAGGATATTTGTGGTTTTTCTTTATAGAGGACATTATACATTTTGTTTTCTTTCTCAAATTTTAATCCAATGTGTTTAGTCCATTGTTTAAGCGATTCTGAGGTTTCTGTAGTTTCTCTTGATTGGTAATTTGAGAAGGTGATTTGTTAACGTAATGTTTAACTTGAAGATATATGCTTACGTAATTGTATTTTGTTTTGCATTTAAGGAGTTCCTGGAACATGCTTTGGGTGTTGGTTTGAGTTTGTTGATTACGTAATAGTTACTGTTATTACGCTATATGCTGCTACGTACAAGAAGCTGATTTCAAGATGTGTTTTTGTTATTACACTCCAAGTTTTACACTATAATATTTAACTTTGTTATTAACACTGCTTTTATATATTATTTATGTTTGAATTTGCCTCGGCTGCGTCAGTCTTGTTTGTAGAGTCATGTGTCTAAGGCACGGCGCTGTATGACAATGATTGTAGACATCACAGAATTTAAGTTTTTAAATTCACTTCTTTTATTAATTCTTGCACATTTTTATAAAGCACTACACTATTTAAGAACTGTGAGAATCTTCAATACTTTCACTTAGCGCATATACGTATTTTACGATTCACACGTAGAGAACACATCTTCCATCTGTTCACTACCAAGGCTTGCCAGCAACTGAGCAACCTTCAATGGTTAAACCTGTAAGCTTTGGTATTTCAAGTCTCTGATTGGCTAATTCTAGTCCAATAGAATATCTGCATTTTATTTAAACTTTTTCCTTGCTATTGATTGGCTAATTTTAAACTGTTACTGAATTTACCTTATCTTTGATATAATCATGACTGGTAACTTTTCAAACTCTTAAACTCATTATTGCTACAAGGTTACCTCATTATTACCTCATTGTTAGCAACTCAAAACTTATTATTCTCACAGCTCTTGCATTATTAAAGTATATAATGTATTCACATAACATTATTAAAACATGTTTACAATAAAAATAAGCATTTGCAATGACTGTTACATACAATTCAAATAATTATTACATACATATTGTTTCAAGGCGGGCTGTTATTGAATTTACTTTTATATAAAATACAATTGAAATTATTCAGGTATTAAAATACTGCCTCAAATTTCATTGTTGTTATTGCAGAAAATATTTAGATTGTCTGCAAATAAATAGCTTTGACCGGTAATTTGACACTAGATGTTACGTCATTTATTGCAATTATGAAAAAGGTAACACTTAGGCAAGAACCTTGAGGTATTCCATTTCCTAGATATAAAGTCTGAGATAATGCTTTGTTGGCTTTGAGTTGGATATGTCTTTCTGTGAGGAAGTTGTTTATAAAGGCTAACATATTTCCAGCAATGTTACTTTTCTGACTGTCCTTTCCCTACATATTGTGTCATGTGCTGTTTTGTGACATAATTCCTGTTCCTAGTGTTATGAAGCAGTCTAGTATAGAGTGGTACTGTTGAAAATAGTGTTGGATATGGCTGAAAAAATTTGTTTTCTAGTGACCATTTAAGTCACCTGTCAATTTTTTCTAGCAGTTTACTCATGGTGCAACTGAGAGAGGTTGATAGTTAGCAGGCTTGGGCAGGTCACCGTTCAATTTAGGTATATGGATAATGATAGCTGTTTTCCATTTTACAGGAAATTCTTGGTGTGTCCATACATAACTAAATTTTTTGAAGGTACCGTAAGCCACTGTTAGGGACATGTTTCAATAAAATGGAAGGCTCTCTGGTGCAGAAGTTGCAGAGTTAACACTTCTGTAGGGTTACATACAGTTCTGTTATTGTGATTCCATTACACTGTGGCTTTGTCCAGTTTAACTGTCACTTCACTAGTTTTCACTGTCACTGTTTTAATCTAGTTCAACTTTCACTGAGACTCCATTTAGTTCACACTGTCACTTCATTGGTGTGAGCTAGTTCATTTTCCCCTTTCTTCGAGATGTAGCAACGTATTGAAATACACACAATGCAGCCTCCTCTTCGGATGGTTCTCTTCACTCGCTGGGGAGTCAAACACAAAACGTCTCCAATCTCTCCTGCAGTAGCAGTACTCACTGCATGCCATGGCAGTCATCACAAACTTGCTAGGAGAACAGCATTTTTCGTTGCATCAGATGCACTCACTATCTTGCTCACTCACTGACTCTCTCTGCGAGAACACTTGCTTATACAGACAGTGGAATCTTCTAGAACATTATAGAACTTTATGGGCATACGTTCTGAAGCAGGGGCAAGGAAACTTCCAGAAAATTCTGGTTATCTGCTGATAGCGCTACTGTTGTTTACACTGGACAAGGGTGCTGCTTATTTCTGCTTACCTGCGACTGCCCGGTGCCAACCTCCTGATAACCTTGGGCCATAGCCACTACGTCACAAAACTCTTGGTTATTTATTGACTTCACCTTCTGTACATCCTGTTTAATTTGTATGTGGATGTGTAAATTTTATATCATCTTGACTAATGAGCATCACCAGATATTTTTGCAAAACTTGTATAATATATTAGATATTTGCTTAGGATCAGTAGCCACTTCGTTAGTAGTTTTGTCCCATAAGTAAGCAATGTTGGATGTTTTCTTATTATTGCCATTTACCATTCCTATTTTGATTAGGGGGTGTTTGATGATTTTATTCTAAACAGGAAATTTATCCAGGAACTTGGTTTGCTTTCTTTAAGAATGTGACATGCTGAAGCTCTTGAGTTTCTGAAACGGTTTTGTTTTCTAGAGTAGGGTGTTTGTTATACTTAAAGTATGTGTTGTTTTTGCAGTGAATGGCTGATTTACAGTCTTCATTCCACCAAGGAATTGCTCGATGTGTAAAAGTGCCTTTAGTTTTCAGTATGCTAACGTTAGCACAATTAATAATTATATTAATGAACTCAACAATACTTTCTATACTTACGTCATTATTTCCATTCAATTCAGGTAGTGAGGTTAAAACCTCATTTTTTGCTACTTTATATTTAGGCCAGCTAGCTTTACTTAATATCCATTTTGGAGACGTTATACAACACACACAATTATTTCTATTGTCTATATTTACTGTAATGGCGAAATAGTCATTTCTGTGTAGTAATGAATCAGATCAATTCAGCATTATGCTATACTAGGTTTGGCAACTGCTGGAAGTTCTGTGAGCTAGACCAAAGTATGTGGGTTGAGCCGAATTAATTATGAAGAAATAATTTTCATGTAATAACGTTTCTATTTGTTTTCGTCTATGGTTAATGCTTTTGCATCCCTAAAGTATGTTATGGCAGTTAAAGTCGCCTAACAAAATGAATGGTTATGATAATTGGTTTAAAACTAACTAGTTTGTTTATGTCCATCTTCTTACTATTTAGTAAATAGGCATATGTTGCATATGCAAAATGGGTTTGATAGTAACACAGTTACTGCTTCAGCTTCAATAGCGTATTCAATAGAATTTCTGTATGAATTAAGTTATCTTTGATTAAAGTAGCCACACCTCCGCTTGCACATCCTGTGATATCACAATGTTTAACGTATGCAGAGTAATGCCTCTTATTTAGAATAAAATTGCATTTAAAGTTAATTTCTTGCAAGCATATTGTTTTAGAACACACTCTATTTATCAGATTATTTAAATATTCAATTTTAGCTTAACCCCTAGCAACCACGTGTAGCATATTTGTGATACATCGGATTTCATTTTTTTTTATTCTGGCTCTATGAATGAGCCAAAATCATGGTGACTGGATATGTCATGTTTGATACATTCTGCATTTTCCAATCATTTTTTTTTATATCTCTATCTGCTGTGTATCGATGGTAGAATTGAAAAGCCCTAAAAACTTGATAAAACACAATGTATCATGCGAGGTGCATCTGGAAAGTAAGATCCCTATTTTTTAAGACAAAGAAAACATAGTTACATGAAAAACTTTATTGGCAACAGGTACATCAATGTTTGAGCTATTTTTCGACTTAGTCACCACAAGAATTGGGACACTTGCCATATCATGACATCAACCTTTTGTATTCCTGTGTCGTAGAAGTCTGCCGCCTGTGAATGGAACCAGCGTGTGATAGTTGTCTTCAGCTCTTCATCGTCAAAACGCTGAGCAGAGGACAGGAATTTTTTGAGGTGCAAGAAAATATGGAAATTGCTGGAAGCAAGATCAGGACTGTATGGTGGATGATCAAATAGCTACCAGCCGAACTCCTGCAGAACAGTTGCTGTGCACAGAGTCATATGTGGGCGAGCATTGTCATGGAGCAGCACAACACCTGCAGTAAGCATTTCACGCCTCTTTTGTTTTGAATGGCACATTGCAATTTCTGCAGTGTTTCGCAGTAATGGTTAACATTCACTGTTTCATCTCTGGCCAGGAAGTCAATGAGCAGAATGCCCTTCATGTCCCAGAACACCGTGCACATTACTTTCTGCACTGACAGTCTGTTTGAATTTTGTCTTGATCGGAGATCCACTGTGATGCCAATGCATTGACTGTTGCTTGCTTTCTGGGATAAAGTGCAAAATCCATCTCATCACCTGTAACAATCCTGTTGAACTCATTGCCGTCATCATGATACGCTGCAGAAATGTCAGTGCTGCTCCCAAACATTTCGTTTTGTGCTCAGATGTCAGGTTTTATGGCAAGCACTGGCATAGAATTTCCTGAACAGCAGGTGATTAGTGGCAATTTCATGCAACAAGGCTTGCGATATCTGCGGAAAATGGCTGCTGAGCTCCGTAATCGTGAAGTGACAGTTCTCCATGATGCGCTGCCGCACTAACAATAAAGTCATCATTAATGAGGGACAGTCGCCCACTGTGCTCTTCATCATGGACCTTTAGACGACCTTCAGAAAACTGCCTACACCAGTGAAATTGAGTTTTATTTATGGACGCTCTTTAACTACTATGGTTCTTAGCGTCCCATTCTATATTGGGCGTGAAAGACCAGTAATTTTGCTCAGAGGCCTCTTTATCAGGCTTGAGGTTCTTTTACGTGCCGTAAATCTACGACACAGCACCACCGGCTTTACTTCCCTTCCAAAGGAAGCCATGCTAAGGATTTTTACGCCCAAAAAAAATGCACCGCCCTCTGCCGGGTTTGAACCCACGGCCTTGGGAACTAGAGGCTAGCATCTGTTTGCTCATGATGCCATAGACCTGACAGAGCTGACAATGATTTCAATCGGCACTATGCTTTGTGCAGTAAGGAACTTTATCTTTCACCAAACCTCACAGGTGGCGGGAGAACGAATAAGAGTCACCATTTTGGGCTACTGCTGCCGCACTACTGGCACCAGGTGGGAGCTGTCCAGCTGGCATATGATTGATACGTAATAGATCTGTTAAACATGTGCAATTTTCCCGGTGAAGTACGTTTACTTTAAAGGAAACAAAATCCGGAAACTTACTTTCTTGGAGCGCCTCGTATATGATACGAT
Organism: Deroplatys truncata; assembly: GCA_030765065.1. Taxonomy (NCBI): domain Eukaryota; kingdom Metazoa; phylum Arthropoda; class Insecta; order Mantodea; family Mantidae; genus Deroplatys; species Deroplatys truncata. The sequence goes on from CM060990.1 coordinate 195,916,378, forward strand.
CCTTAAAATTCCCTTGAACCCCCCTCAAAATTAAAACATTTGATCTCTTGAATGTTTGTGTTATTTTGGCCCTTAATAACACACTTTGGTGCACATATTAACATTGTAAACCTCATTTCAGAACCTCAAATTTTCAAAAACGATTTTTTTGCCACATTTGTTATATTTTGACCCAGAGGAACTCATCAAGCACACAAATATAAGTACAACTGTCTGAATTTTATCTCAGGTTTTTAGAAGATAATAACCTTGAGTATAAGATAAGATAGCCTTACACCCTTTTAGGGCAATGGCCTCCTCCTGTAGATAGGGTATCACTGAAAACTTGTGTTCTCCATTACACCTAATTATTACAGACAATTGGACCTTGGTTTGGAGCAGGTAAAGTTTCTGAGGTTGGTTGGCTGTTTAATTTGTTAATTTCTGAATGCAACTTTTTTCTATTTGGGTGAAGAAGCAGTTTTTGATTGATTTGTTAGCAGAGGATAAAGTTTCTTGATTGCGTCTGAGGGACCACTTAAAGAGTTTGTATAGTTGTGCACCACTGATGCCACATCAGATCCTCTTGTTGTGTTTTTATGAAGCTTTTTAGCCCTTGATAATACGGGATATAATAGGTTTGCTTTTGATTTCTGTTTGTGTTGTTGACAATTGGTCACTCATTAGCATTAAGGTGTCAGTTTTCTTAGTTTTTTTATGAATGTGCTTGATTTCTGTCTTAGCATCTTGTTACACATCGTCTCCATTACTTTTTAATGGATAGGACTAGTTTATTGTCACACCTGTGTTCTGTGAGTTTGCTAGACGTTGACATTGTACGTTTTAGGGTACTACTTCTGTGATCCATTTTCATTCTGTGATGTTCTAGGGGAGGGAAGTCTTTGAGATTAAGTTTTGGAATAACTTTTGATGTACTTATTTGAGAATCCAGGAGAGTGGTGCCTACTGTATGGTCTTTTACTGAGTTGTCATTTAACCCCATTACCTCTTTTGTATTTAGAAACATGAAAGAGTTTATTTTCTATTTTTGAGGTTTGCTTTTCTTGTATGTTTAGGTTTGTTGGAAGGTCACTATGGGTTAGCTTTTCTGGGTTACTTCATGAACAGGTTTGCAATGTTTGGCTAAATGCCCCTTCATTTTAGAGAAAACAAACAGGATTATCAAAAGAAAGATATATCCAATAGGTAGTGCCATTATAATTGATCTGTAAGCTCTCGGGTAATTTACAGAAATTGTCAGACTTTATGTACACCTAAGACAAAAAAAGAAAAATGAGCAGGCTCTCGAAGTGTTATGTTTGTCAAAGTCCAAGTCATTTCCGCAACTGGTTCACAATGGTGTCTCGGGACGTGTACCTTTAGCTTCATCCTATTATCATCTTTCATATTAAGTCTCAACTACTGAATATGCACTGACAGCCAAGAGGTTATAAGCAGGTGAGGCCTACCGAGGTTCATATTCTGAGCATTTCTTTCTGTCTTCTTCTTCTTTTCTTTTGTTTTGCAGAAAAATGCAATGTTTATTATGCACATTATAATATAATTTCCAATTGCTAAAGTTTATTTGATTTCAAGGTATTTATGCTCACGCATATAAAAACTCAAACATTCTCCTTTTCATTTTCAAACTAAATATGAAATAAGTAAATATTATATTCCTAAATGAAAAAGTAAATAAAAATACAAATTAACTTAATATCTGGTGTGTAAACCCTTTGTTCAATTACTGCCCTCATTCTACAGGGCATGGATGATATTAAATTACTAGTCAGATTTTCATGAGAGGATACTTCCTCCCAAGATCCTGTATTTGAACTAAAACCTCTTTTGTCTTGCATCATCTAGCAGGCCAACTTAACTTCAAAACTTTCTTCACCTATGCCCACACATTTTCAATAGGATTCTAAAGTGGTGAGCAAGGAGGCCAATCAATCACTGTGATATCTTGCCTTTGCAAGAATCATTTGAAACCTGCTGACTTGTGTGGACAGGGTGGTTATCGTACTGGAATTCAGTCATTGCATCAGGATATCTAGTCCCTACAGAAGGAACCATGATGTTTTCGAGGTTGTCTTTATACTGCTCTTCTGGCTATTTAATGAGCCATCAAGCTGCCACAACAACCTAGACCATCTCGTGACATTCAACCCCAATACAAAACAGGTACGTAACCCTGGCAACCCATTTGTGCCACATGCTTTGTGTCGTAGCATTTTCCTCTGGGGCGGTAGACAATTACTTTCCCCCCATTTGTAGATGAAAATGTCACCTTGTCTGTGAATATAACCCTATTCTGGTTATGATTGACATTTTCTTCTGCAAATGCAAGGCACATAATCTGTGATCATCTGTAAGATGCTGCTTCTTAGCTGCCGATCAAGCAAAGAGCCCTGCTGTAGTCAAACGACGCAAGGCTGTGTGGTTCGACCCAGGGAAATTAGAATTACTTCTAATTTGTAGACACGTGCTGAAAGGGATTGCTGTCTGCCTCTTCTACAAGTGCAGTGTCCTGCTGAGGAGTGGATAAACGTTTTCATCCCAAACCAGGTTGATGGCAAACAATCCCATTCCTGGATAACCTCACTCCGTAGGCATAGATATAGGGACTTCAGGTGTTCTTGCAGTCTGAGACACAGAGTATCTAGCAACATTCACTAACGTAAGGAGAAAACTCCTTGCAGCTTTCTTTGTGTGTGTTTTCAACCATAGCAAAAGTCATGATTGTTAACATATTATGCAGAACTCCAAGGCTATCAAGGTGTACGTGCATGATAATGCCAGCATATTCATAACTGAAGAATGAGACAGAGTTTGCACATCAATTAAATATTTGGTTGAGTTTTTACTTACAATTCTTACTAATATGGCATTTATTTTGAAAACGAAAAGAGTAATTCTTTTTTTTATGCATGGATGTCTTAAAATCAATAGAAAGCATTTGACATTGCTACATATTTAACAAATTAAGACTTAAATAATAATAATAATAATAATAATAATAATAATAATAATAATAATAATAAAAGCAAACATACACCATGGATTTGAACCCAGATTGTTCCATATACCAGACAGATGCATTTCATGCTTGGCTACAACCAAACTGAATGGCATCTTCCTACTTATCACATAGCTTTGAAATTAACTCAGGGTGGTATTAAATCATGTATTGTGAATGCAGCGTCAGTGAATGCTTCTGACGTTTTCTGAATTGAACTCCCTCTCTGGCTGTTGCTCATTTATTTTAACTTAGGCTCTACATTTGTTGATGGAGGCTCATAGTATGAGTGTAGACTGGAACTGAAATTCCTGCCCGATATGTGATATTGAGAATACTGGCTTAATGTCACATGTCATTAGGTGTTCAATTACATGATGGGTATGACAGGAGATACATTTGAGAGTATAACTGACTCTCTTGGTTTTGGTTAGGAGAGGGCCTCATTTCTAGAAAAGCATTGTTAGCTTGGAGCTAGGGATTTCTAGAAGCTAGTTCTTTGACTAAGGCTTTATTACCTAAGTAAATGTATATTCTAGAATTGCATATTGTTGATACAAAACAGATGTTGCTTTGGATCAGTTAGTTTCCCATTGCAAATATGTAATCTTTAATTGACATTTCATTGTTGGCTTCAATTACAAGAGCGTTTTCTTTGCTAGGTCCCACTGTAGCTAGGTGCAGAACTACCATTGGGTTTATTCATTGTTTTATCATTTACTTTACTTGGGAAATAACCGTTTTTGCGACCTTGCAGCTACCATTTGTGGATTGGAAATACTGCAAACAAATGTAATAAAGCGAATGCACATTATTAAGTTATATACAAGCTTGCTTTTAGATTTAGTTCTGCCATGTGGTATATGGCAGAAGCTACTAATCTCTTTAGAAAAACAAACTGGAAGGTGACACCTTTATCGCTTTTGCTGTAGACTCAGAACTTTGTTATTTTTTGGTAGTTATTGCTGAAGCATACACAAAATCCTTATACACCTCTTGAGACAAGCACTTCTTGTTTATAGATGGCAGCGATCATTTACTGTTGCATCATCTGGCTTTTGTTGATTTAGAAAAAAATGTTTGAATTGAGCTGCAATTATTATGGCATAAACTTTTGAACAAAGGGGTTAATAGAAATATGATAGAGGTCTTTAAAGCTCTGTATAAAGAAAATACTTTTTGTGTACATATTGAGGAGGGAACAACCACCACTGAAGTAAGACAGGTGTGTCAGTTAAGCCCAGTTTTGTTTAATTTATATATAGATGATATAGGTATTGCAAAACATAAAGAAAAACAACTTCATGCCATTTGTAAAGAATATGAAGGTTCCTGGTTTACTATGTGCAGATGATTTGGTAATTGGTTCTGTTATAGTAATTGAGGAGCATTTTTGCAAAAGTTGATAGATGCAGAAATTTCCGAAAATGAGTTATATACTGCATTTATATGTTTTTTAGCTTCTGATCTATGAAATAAGTATAACCGAAACTCGATTCATGCTGTAATTAGAGTCAACTAAACATTCAAGTTTTCAAAACTTGATAGATGCAGCCACATAGTTAAAGCAAAACCCAATACATACCTGACTGCTTATTGAAATATATGCAAGGCTAAGTAACATGTTTTTCAGCATGTTATAAGATTTTAAGTAACACTATCCTCCATGTCGTAATATTCCAGTAACTGCATTCTCACAAGAAGGTCCCCCTCAGGTCTACAGAGGCTGGGAGCGAAATATGAATCCTTGTATTCTTGGACATCCATTCACTGCTTAAATAGACACATTTAAAGTGTTCAATGTAAGTGTGAACTCTGATTTCCACTTAATATGTACTGCACTGACATAACATTCATATCTGAAATCGTGCAGGTGCAAAGCTGGCAGATTGCTCTCATGGCTTTATTCCTGGTTGGAGATCTGTACCATAGCTTCTGACTCTCATTTGTGTGGAATAATGGATATGGGTGAATTTATTATGGTTCAAGAAATAGTAGCTAGGAAAATCAAGAACTAAAGAGAAGAGTCCTTGTACAGTTAAACATAAGACAATGGAGCATGAACCAAACATAAACTGCTCCCATTGACTATCTGACTCTGCATGCAGTCCATAAGCTAAAGGAAGTAAGCTGTGCAAAGTGACAGATTTAACATATAAAGATATTAGTGTATTTTACAATAAATTACAGACATTGTGAAAAAAAAGAGGACAAATTGTTTCTGAAGTTCATGGCCATCATATCACCAAAGCGTAGGGTGATGAATACACAGTCTTCAGAGAGAAAGCAAAGCATATCAATAAAATATAGTGTCAGGAAAATGGACTGATAGTACCTGTTTGTGCATCAAATTTCCAAGCTACAACTGGTTTCTCAAAGGAACGATTGTCTCTCCTGGCAAACAGATTTCATTCTACAGGACAATCACCAAAGGAAAACAGAGGAGGAAATACTGCAGGTAAGAAGCATGATAATTTATGATAGCTATAAAAACTTGCATAAAGACATCCTCAGGCAGTATTTTAATACCTGAATAATTTCAATTGTATTTTATAATTAATAAATTCAATAACAGCCCCACTTGAAACTATGTGTATGTAATAATTATTTAAATTACATGTAACAGTCATTGCAAATGCTTATTTTTATTGTAAACATGTTTTATTAATGTTATGTGAATACATTATATACTTTAATAATGCACAAGAGCTGTGAGAATAATAAGTTTTGAATTGCTAACAATGAGGTAATAATGAGGTAATCTTGTAGCAATAATGAGTTTAAGAGTTTGAAAAGTTACCAGTTATGATTATATCAAAGATAAGGTAAATTCAGTAACAGTTTAAAATTAGCCAATCAATAGCAAGGGAAAAGTTTAAATAAAATGCAGATATTCTATTGTACTAGAATTAGCCAATCAGAGACTTGAAATACTGAAGCTTACAGGTTTAACCATTGAAGGTTGCTCAGTTGCTGGCAAGCCTTGGTAGTGAACAGATGGAAGATGTGTTCTCTACGTGTGAATCGTAAAATACGTATATGCGCTAAGTGAAAGTATTGAAGATTCTCACAGTTCTTAAATAGTGTAGTGCTTTATAAAAATGTGCAAGAATTAATAAAAGAAGTGAATTTAAAAACTTAAATTCTGTGATGTCTACAATCATTGTCATACAGCGCCGTGCCTTAGACACATGACTCTACAAACAAGACTGACGCAGCCAAGGCAAATTCAAACATAAATAATATATAGAAGCAGTGTTAATAACAAAGTTAAATATTATAGTGTAAAACTTGGAGTGTAATAACAAAGACACATCTTGAAATCAGCTTCTTGTACGTAGCAGCATATAACGTAATAACAGTAACTATTACCTAATCAACAAATTCAAACAGACGCCAAAAGCGTGTTCCAGGAACTCCTTTAATGCAACTAAATGAATATTACGTAAAATACAATTACATAAGCATACATCTTCTCCAAGCTTAAAAAAAACAAAAAATAAAAATTACGAGAAACACTCAACTTCTACAAGTTGGCTTCCCATACGCGGTGCAGATATAAAATAATTTACATAATTTATTACGTAAAAAATCTACTTCTTCAAGTTGGCTTCCAAGCGTGGAGCTAAATAACGATCTTCAAGTTAAATAAAAATTACGTAAGCACAACCATCTACTTCAAGTTGGCGCCCATACGTGGGGCAGATATAAAATACTTTATGCAACATCAACCTACTTCAAGTTGGCGTCCAACTGTGGGGCTCAGAATCAACAAGAATTTGTGATGACATCAGAGAAGAAAAGATCGACGGAACGACCAGAATCAACAAAACCACGAGACTACATCTCAGAATTTCAAGATCGTCAACAAAATTCAAAGATAGCAACAATTCTTCAGGAGTAAGGGGCACATGGTTAACATCTCAACAACAAACTATACGGGAACACTGAGTATAAAAGTTTAATAACAGCCAGAACAAAAGGTCAGGAAATCCCATTGTATATTATAATAATTGTCAATTTTAGAAAATATATTGTTATTTTTGAGCAAAATTCATGTTATTAAGAAGTGGAAAACTAAAATTAAGCAATTCAAAGGCAAATGTACAAAGTAAGATGGAAACTGTAAACAATGAAAGAATGGAAGTAGTTGAGGTTAGGTCAGCCATTACAGATTGTAATGTAGATTTACAATCAGAGCTAGAGAAAACAAATAGGTTAGACGTAGAAGAGCAGTTATCTGAAAATTCAGAGGTAGATGTAGAAAAAGATAGTAGTATGCAAGTCAATCAGATAGCAGTAGTATGCAAGGTCAATCACCTTTACACATGTTAGTGCAGGGAACAACAATAGAAACAGATGCTATCCCTCACACATCTAGCAAACAAATGCAAGGATACTTCTCACAACAATTTATGTGCCTTCTAAGAGCATTATCTGAAACTAGTAATTTGATAGATGAAATGAATAATAAGATAACTGAATGTAAACCAGACTTAAATAATAAGTTAACTGAAATAAATAATAACTTTACAGAACAGAGAAAAGAGTTAAAAGAAACTAGTGCAGAGTTAAGCAATAAATTAACTGAAACAAGTACAGACACATGTAATAAATCAAATGAAACTAGTACAGAAAGGAAACTAATAATAAGTTAAATGAAACTAGTACAGAGTTGAAAACAGAGTTAAATAAACTACAAGAAACTAGCCAGGAAACTGAAGTAGGAAACACAAATGTAAACATTGTGCAACTACAGATAGATGTAACAGCACCAAGGGTAAATACAAATGTAACTAGTTCTGTAAATGCTAACCAAATGCATGTCAATAATGCAAGTACAGAAAGAAGTGTTTCACCATTATTAACTAACAAAACAAGAGATGCAATTGCTTTTCCCATAGCATCAGCTTCTCAAACACACAACAATAATGATGACACACATATACATGTACCAAATCAGATGTCAAACTATTATTCTGTGCAACATAAAATTAGGGCAAAGCTAAAAAGTCTATGGCATAAGAACAAAAAGAAACAGAAAATAAATGTAAACAGTCTGAGAAACAAAAAGAAAAAGAAAGTAAAGTATGTAGGGTATGTGTGGCATAAAAAGAAAAAGAAAATAAATGTAAACAGTCTGAGAAACAAAAAGAAAAAGAAAATAAATTATTTAAATTATGTGTGGCACAAAAGGAAAGAGAAAATAAATGTAAACAATCTGAGGAACAAAAGGAAAAAGAAAGTAAAGTATGCAGGTTATGTGTGGCACAAGAGAAAAAAAAATAATGTATCTGGAACATAAAAGGGGAAAGCAATGTAATTTAAAAAAATGTAAAGTACTATTTAAAATAATATTTTTACTAAATATAGCAAATGGTTAATAACAAAGGAGAGTTTAGATAAAGAGAAGTAATAAAAATCCATTGTTAGTAAGAAAAACTGAGTAGCAACTACATTTATATTGTATAAGTTAGAAATTGTAAGAAATGTTAAAATATTTAGGAAATAAATTGTAAAAAAAAGGGTAACAGGTGTAAATATGTCAAATTATATGTAAAATGTATAGCATATAAACTGCTTAATAGTGAATGTGATGGTAAATGAGCAAACTTCGCTCAGATCATTAATCTTATACCAGGTCATTAACCTTGGAAAGTGTCAAACAAGTGTATATGAAGTGTTCTGCTATACACGAGTGTAGTGAAAAACCAGTGTTAAAGAAAAAGTAAAAAAGAGTGAGAAAGTGACAGTGAAAGATAGGAAGTGCAATAATAATAAAAATTATGTTTCTTTCAGGAGACTTTTAGAAAATATTTAAAAATTTAAAAGAACAAAACAAAAAAGAATAAATTTTAAATATTTCTAAAAGGGGGCAATTTGAGGCAGTATTTTAATACCTGAGTAATTTCAGTTGTATATTATATAAAAGTAAATGCAATAACAGCCCGCCTTGAAACAATATGTATGTAATAATTGTTTGAATTGTATGTAACAGTCATTGCAAATGCTTATTTTTATTGTAAACATGTTTTAATAATGTTATGTGAATACATTATATACTTTAATAATGCAAGAGCTGTGAGAATAATAAGTTTTGAGTTGCTAACAATGACGTAATAATGAGGTAACCTTGTGGCAATAATGAGTTTTAAGAGTTTGAAAAGTTACCAGTTATGATTATATCAAAGATAAGGTAAATTCAGTAACAGTTTAAAATTAGCCAATCAATAGCAAGGAAAAAGTTTATGTAAAATGCAGATATTCTATTGGACTAGAATTAGCCAATCAGAGACGTGAAATACCAAAGCTTGCAGGTTTAACCGTTGAAGGTTGCTCAGTTGCTGGCAAGCCTTGGTAGTGAACAGATGGAAGACGTGTTCTCTACGTGTGAATCGTAAAATATGTATACACGCTAAGTGAAAGTATTGAAGATTCTCACATTCTTAAAAAGTGTAGTGCTTTATAAAAATGTTCAAGAATTAATAAAAGATTTTTTTTTTTTTCGAGTGGAGGAGAAAATGATTTAATCACTGACCCCAGCCCTGATGGGAGTCGGGACTGAGAGTGTGGGACTCACCAATAGTCGGCATACCCACTAAAAACTCCTACACCAGATGGAAAAATGGAAGAAGGATAAAAGTGGAATGGCGTGGCTTTGTGCGGTCCCACATAGCACCCGCATTAGTATGTGAAAGATGGAAGCTGCCGCCCTATGGGCGGGAGCAGGTAAAGGTAGCTACTAGGTTGCAGCCATGAAACCTGACTGCAACACTAGTGAAAATAGCGACGGTTTAGGTAAGAGTTGGAAAGATGATTGTATGGAAGGTGTAGGTTGGCGTTGAACGTACTTCTTGTGGAGATGCATCCGGCTTATGTATTCTTCTGAGAATGTTGCACTGGACGAAGGCCTTCGGCGGTTGCTCGGGACCTCCGGTTTGGCTGGCTGCTGGAAGTGGGCCCGAAGTTCGTGCTGCTGCGCTTCTAGAGATCTGATGGTGAAGTCGATGGTTTCTAGGTGTTGAGTAATGGTGTCCGATGCTGAAGAAGAGGTCTGGATGGAGTTGTCGATGGTGCTGAGTCTAGAAGTGATGGTCTCAAACTGCCCAGCTAGAAAAACTTGCTGAGCAGCTGAGGTGTCTTGAAGGTCCCTGATGAGTTCCTCCAGGGCTGTCAGCTTCATCGTCATGTTCAGGAACTCCGCATGGAGATCGTGCATGGTGTCGCGTAGGCCCTGGACTTCCTCAATGATCAGTGCTGAAGATGTTGGTGTCGGCGCTGGTGATGGTGCTGGTGTCGGCGTCTGTGGAGGTGCTATTGGCTGCGATGAAGATGCTGGTGGCTTCGGCGTTGCCTTCCTGCGAGAAGTGAATTTAAAAACTTAAATTCTGTGATGTCTACAATCATTGTCATACCGCACCCTGCCTTAGACACATGACTCTACAAACAAGACTGATGCAGCCGAGGCAAATTCAAACATAAATAATATATAGAAGCAGTATTAATAACAAAGTTAAATATTATAGTGTAAAACTTGGAGTGTAATAACAAAAACACATCTTGAAATCAGTTTCTTGTACATAGCAGCATATTGTGTAATAACAGTAACTATTATGTAATCAACAAATTCAAACAGACGCCCAAAGCGTGTTCCAGGAACTCCTTTAATGCAACTAAATAAATATTACGTAAAATACAATTACATAAGCATACATCTTCTCCAAGCTTAAAAAAAAAAAAAAAAAAAAATATTACATAAAAAAATAAAAATTACGAGAAACACTCAACTTCTACAAGTTGGCTTCCCATACGCGGTGCAGATATAAAATAATTTACATAATTTATTACGTAACAAATCTACTTCTTCAAGTTGGCTTCCAAGCGTGGAGCTAAATAACGATCTTCAAGTTAAATAAAACTTATGTAAGCACAACCACCTACTTCAAGTTGGCTTCCATACGTGGGGCAGTTAAAATTACGTAACCATACAAAATAAAAGCAGCCCAACATAACCATCTTCAAGTTACGTAAAAACAATACGCAACAAATCACCTACTTCAATACAATTGCAGAGATGGCCACTATAAGAAAGAAAATCCAGTAGAGGATGCCTCCCTCCAGAACTCTGTGTTAAATCTGGGCAAATTTCTGTAAAAAAGGAAGAAACCTGGGACTTGCTCCTTGTCAAAGTATAAACGTATACTTTACCATTGTTTCAATTTGTTTGAAAAGTTCCACACAGATTCCTGTTCAACCTACAAGACTTGAAAAAAAGGAAAAAGAACTCTGAGCCCAATATAGACTACATAAACTCTGCAGACAAATTTTACAAAATTATGAAGTATGACAATCCAGAAGTAATTAAGATAGGTTTTGATTTGCAACAAAACCAACCATTGACAAAATTTATCTTTCGGCCAAGTGTTCCATGCAAGACAAGTATGGCTGTACAATCCCTCTTAAAAGAATTTGGGGCCATGATTTGAAAGAATGAGTTACGAATGCATAGTTGGTTCATCCCTAGCAAGTGGAGGGCAGAGTGGAGTACGGGGTCAGGTTGCATAGGTACAAACATCAGGCGACTGACAGGTTTTTGACTTCTATGTTCTACATTACTATTTTAGCACTATTACTATATAGTATTGTAGACCACACTGATAGAAACTTAATTTAAGAAACAGAGTTTTTCTATAAATAATTACTTATTTTTATAATTTGAAGTGGCGGTCAAGGAAGAAAGAACTGTGCACTTTTAAACACATGGCATTTATGCAATTGAAATATGTCAAACCATATGCTTGCTAACTTAATTAAGGATTATAATTACTGCTAGGATGCTTGTTTTTCTTTTAGCAATTGTTACAACTAAATTGTGTTTAAATACGAGTAAAATTACTTTAGATAATGGTCATATTGACTTTTTGCTCTAGACAAACAAATGTCAGCAAAACTTATGAATAGTGATGGCGATAGTTTAAGAGCGCACTACTCCAGCATTTAATAGCACCCTAACAGGTTAATAACATTTTTTACTTTCTAAGCTTGCATCAGTGGAAATAATAGGAAGTATACGACAGACGTGAAAGCAATGTTTTGCTTACATTTGGTTATAATCAGCTATTCAATTACAAATGAATATTTGGTTTATGCCTGTAAAATGAGAGAACTTCAGTTAACTAAACAGTTGTATTGTATACTTTTTGAATATTGTAAAACACTGAAAATCTGAAACAGGCTTTTCATTTAGGTAGAATCTGGAAAGAAAAAAAAGAAAAGAAAGAAAAAAAAATGGACTATCTGTCGGTATTTGAACCTCTACTTCAGTTTTAGAAACTGGCTCTCACCAAAGAGCTAATGTTATATCCAGCTTTGGACTTTCACATTAATACATTTGACACTCGGGAGACTGGCTTTTAGGCTATCTCAGGTGCTTGGAATTCATAAGGAGCACTAGAAACATCCAAGTGTCTCCTTTCCAGAACTAAATCCATCTACAAGGAAGGCTGGGATCCATAAATTGAATATTTGAAATGTTCCCAAATTTCCCCCTACTTTCCTTCTTGTGCAGTAAGACTTTAGAAGCAATATCACCAAATTACACACTATAGTGTGTGTTCTCAGTCAAATTAAGAAAACAACATACTTTACTCTTTCGTTCAACCAGAAACAATTTAGCTTGCCTTTAATTCCTCCTTACTCTTCAGAGAATATGAAATAAACAATTAAAGGTCACAAAAAGTTCTCCTGCAGCTGAGAATGAACTGAAATCGGAATCCTAATTTCATAAGCCAACACTAACCATTACTCCAAAGAAATATTATAAGTACTAACTATTCTAAATGCCTTATGGTTTGTTTTAAACTGGTAGGGTGAAATCAGAGGACCTTGATATCCTGTGATATGGTCATCACTTTGTATTGGTCTACGAGCTAGAAATCACCAAATGAGGAATAGGGTATGTTAAGCAATATACACGGACAGTATTGGGAGCCCACACTCTACCAAAACTCCTTACACCATGCCATACACAATTGAGGTAACCAGGAGCCACATTCTAGGAATGTGAGAGAGTGGCCGCACAGTGGCCCAAATTTGCCAAACAGTTGGGCATGCAGAAGAGACTGTGCGGTTATGGATGAAAAGGTTTCTGGAGGAGGGTGAAGAGGGTTCTTAAGACAAAGCAAGAGCAAGGCAGGCCAAAGAAAACCACAACAGAGGACAAAAGCTGTTCTAAAGGCCTGCAATGAGAATCCCTTCCTTGCAGCAACAATAACAAAAACTCCAAATCTCCCAGTGGGTGCTGAGATGGTCTGTCGATGACTCCATGCTGCTGGAATCCAACATCGCAGGCCTGCGAAAAAGGGTGCCCTTAAGCAAGAACACAGGGAAGCTCTTATTGGCCTTCTGCTTCCAGCATGTGCCAGCAAGTCAAGACTTCTGGTAGGTGGTAATATGGTCGGTCGAAAACATTTTTTTGTCAGACAAGGATGGGAGACTGCCTTTGTGGTGACCTGACAACACTTGCTTTGACCCTAAACACGTTGTTGCCACTGCACAGAGTGGCAGATTCAGCTTAGCTGTATGGGTCTGGATGAGTGCCGGTGGAGTAGGGGAGCTTGATGAAGTCTCTTCTTATATGGACTCCCAGGAATATGTTGCAGTCCCAGAAGAATTCATGCTCCCAACGGTGCGATCTATCAGGAAGAGGAAAAGCATGGGATAAATTTCATGCACGAAAACAGCAGTGTGCACACATCCCAGACCACAGAGGCTTGGCTTCAGCAGCATGATGATGATGATGATGATGATGATGATGATGATGCCCTTTTATATAAAAAACACAACCTGACTTGTATTGAAATTATTTGGCTGATGGTGGGTGTGAGAGGCATAATACTAAGCTTCTTTGTAAAATTCTGCAAATGTTACAAGCAAATTTGATTCCATTTATAGCATAGCATAGCATAGCAGTTGCTGCTATCAGAGGTTCAATTGTCATTTTCAACTATTTGTATACATCTGCATATATAATAATTATTGTTGTAATGTTGATATTTATTTCATTTTGATTTTTCACTCTTATCATTGTATGTTATTTTTACCACTTTCACTTTACCGTTTTATCACAACTGATTATAATATTTTCTCACTTATGTTGTGTGCGAAGACTTAAACATAGTATGTTTATTATGCTTTATCACATTTTGCAGTCCCTTCTCAGAAAAGTCGAAAGAATTTATTGGTGTGTAGACAAGAGTTAGAGGTAGAATCAGAGTATTAGATTTGGTTATGCTGGCAGCAGGTGACCATGAGAGTTAGTGGCGAAGCATCGGCATGGAAAGCCAAAGATCTGCAGTTAAAATCCCAGCATTGATCTTGAATGTTTTCTATATAATAATATAAAATAATAATAAAAATGTTTTGCACTATTATTATTATTATTATTATTATTATTATTATTATTATTGCATTTATTGTAAACACCTTGCTATTGCATTTCACATTTGGTGGGTCTGTGTTAGAGAAATATGTTTAATTTCTATAAGTCTATATAATTTTATTTTTGTGCTAATGCGCTATTAAAGTGAAATCCATTACGTTAATCTTTGTATTTGACACAGTTTACCATCTGTGTAAGCTAGTGTAGTGAAAAGAACGTTAAAAGCGTTAAATTAAATTATAGATCGGGGCTGTAGGGAGGATGATCGATCTGCTGCCAACCAAAGGATCCAATGAAATCTTGTGTCTGAGCAGCGGTGTGGGGCCTTGCATTATCATGCAAGAGAATCACTCCGGCAGACAGCAGGCCGCGACATTTATTCTGAATTGCATGGCGAAGTTTCCTCAAAGTTTGACACCCCTCAGGGGCTCACCTTATGTGAGTACGGGTTTTTGGCGCACCCGGGGGTTCCCGAGTCAATCATCGCCACATTCATCCCCTCACCCCCATCCGGTCGAGGTGGGTTCTTCAAGTGACCGGTGGACCCAAGGTAGGCTCTCGTGCGTTCTTTGCATTCCATCCATACCGCACCTCACCATCGTTTCTTTCTTCCCTTATCACTTTCCGGCCATTTCGCACCACGACATTCGCATATCTCTTTTTCTTCCCTGCCGGCCTACCTTGCGTGCGAAACGCCCACACAGTTTTAGTTTCTTTTATCCTTTTATTTAAATCCTCCGTGGACACAGCCTGACGGATACCCGCGCACCGCGTGCGCAGCTGGGTGAGTGGGTAATGGCGTCATCCCCACCACCCGGGGTCGTCATGTAGGGTTTGTGTTCGTATCCGCTGTTCAACTGCAGTCCCGCGGGGGGGCCATTGCATGAGCTGACTTCTGACGGCGATTGGGTCCCTCTGTCTATGTTCTGGGATGTGTGACCCTGGGGTGAGTCTGGTATAGATAGGCCACTCACCCAAGCCGGGGTAACGCCCGAGAAGTCAGAGCCCGAGGTTGGAGACGGTTGCAATGGTGGAGGATTTATCTCGCTATGGAGCACCCTTCCTCCATTAATACAAATAAGCGCCGAAAAGTTATTGTAACAGAAGTAGCACCGCCGTCATCTGGTTGTTACTTGGTCATTTCGAGAACAGAAGAAGGAAAAAACTTTGAGAAGGTGAACCCTTTTATAATTCAGAAGGGCATAGATGCTATTGCTGGTGCGGTTCAATCATGCACTCGTCTACGGAATGGTTCCTTATTGGCACAAACTAAGTCCGATCAGCAAAGTAAGACCTTGTTGCGCGCTACGCTTCTCCACGGTTACCCCATCCGTGTTGAGAAGCACCGCACATTGAACTCCTGTCGGGGCGTCGTAACCACCCATAGCCTCGATGGTATATCGGACGAGGATCTCGTAGAATATCTATCCGATCAAAAGGTGACTGCAGTGCATCGAGTGCAGGCCAAACGCGACGGCGTATTGGTACCCACTCGTACCCTGTTTATTACATTTGATGGCGTCGATCTGCCCACGAGCATTTCCGCAGGGTACGAACGGATTTCTGTGAGGCCTTATATTCCTAGACCTCTGCGTTGTTTTAAATGCCAACGTTTTGGGCATACGCAAGTCTCATGTAAGAGTGCCGTTAACATCTGTGCAACATGTAGCCAGCCCTCACACGAAGGTACCTGTTCAACAGCCCCCGTCTGCGTTAATTGTAAAGGGTCTCATTCTGCTTCGTTTGCCGACTGTCCGCGGTACTTGGACGAGAAGGCGATCCAGGAGATCCGGGTAAAGGAAAAACTCTCCTTCGCTGAAGCCCGGAGGCGTTACCATGCGCGCCAACCTTCACTCCTGCGATTTGGCACATTTAGTTCTGTTGTTGCCTCGCCAGTACCACGAGTAGATGCCGAAACTCAGACCTGGACCATGACTGGATTAACCGCCACTACCATCCGGCCGTCTATTAAGGCTACAGTTACCAAGCCGTATAAACCTGGTCCCAAGTCAATGAAGTCGCAAGCCGTTGAAAAGAAGCCCAAGCAGAAACTTCGTAGGGAAGATTTTTTGAAAGACCCTCCGCGTGCGCGCGGTAACAAAAGTTCACCTTCTCCTCCTCGGAGGTCGCTGTCCCAGGACGGTCCTGGGACAAGCCGCGCTCAGCGGCACCCCTCACCCATCGCCACCCAGAACCGATTCACGGCGATTGAATCGGTTTCTGGCACTGAGCGCGTGGGCCCTCCCTCCGAGGAAGCTATGGAGTCTGACCAACTCCATACAAAAAGCCCGAGCCCAAAGGTTAAACAAAAGGTAATTTTAAGCCGCCCTTCTAAATAGACAGTTTATCCCCTTTTTCTTAATGGCTATCCTGACCTGGAATGTACGTGGTGTACGATCGCATAGGGCGGAACTGCAACTTTTATTGCGTTCCCATTCGCCTATGGTCGTATGTTTGCAGGAGACTAAGCTACGCCCTCACGATCCTTTTGATCTCCGAGGATATACTCCGGTTCGCTACGACCTTGAACCGGAGGAGGGTACTCCTGCTCATGTAGGTGTCATGTTCTTAGTGCGTAACGACGTTCATTTTAAACCTGTCACACTTACATCCGACTTGCAAGCTGTTGCCGTTCGCCTTCACTTACCCGGCTTTTTGTTTTCTGTTTGCTCTGTATATTCACCTCCATCGTCTCCCCTCGCTCCCGCGGACATTCGAGCTCTCCTGTCCGCTCTCCCAACACCATTTCTTCTGTTGGGAGATTTTAATGCCCATCACCCACTATGGGGTTCGCCAAGGGCTTGTGCGAGGGGAACTCTTCTTTCCGACATTTTTGACCAGTTCCATCTCTCTATTCTCAATACAGGCGAGCCTACGTTTCTTTCAGATTCTTCCGGTTCATTTTCTCATTTAGACCTTGCCGTTTGCTCACTCCAGCTTGCTAGTCGTCTTCAGTGGAACGTCGTCGCTGACACATACTCCAGCGACCATTACCCCTGCATCGTTTCTCTTCTGTCGCACCACGTACAGCATTCCAGAGTACCTACCTGGATATTCGCAAAAGCCGACTGGAGCTTGTACTCCAGCCTCGTGCATTTTGACGACCAGCCCTTCTCCGACATTAACCAACTAGTGCAGCACCTTACGTCTATTATTTTCTCTGCCGCCGAACGCGCAATACCCCGTTCATCCTCCCAACCTCGGCGGCCACCTGTTCCGTGGTGGAACGAGGATTGTCGGGACGCCGTTCGTGCCCGTAGGTCTGCACTTAGGGTGTTTCGGCGACACCCTACACTTGATAATTTGGTGACTTTTAAACAATCGCGCGCCAGGGCTCGTCGCATTATTCAGGATAGCAAGAAGGCATCTTGGGCTCGTTTTGTCGAGTCTTTTAATCGTTTTACGCCTTCATCCGTTGTTTGGGATAAACTTCGTCGCTTCTCAGGTAAAGTGTCACATTGTACTGTTTCTGGCCTTCAGGTTTCTAATGCCACCATAGTGGATCCGGCTGCCATCGCTAACACTCTGGGTGCTGCCTTTGAGGCGGTTTCCAGTTCAGACCATTATTCCGCCGGCTTTCGCTCTATTAAAGACCGGCTGGATTCCGCATCATATACTTTTCGGTCTGCTAATGATGAATGCTATAACGAACTATTCACAATGAGGGAGCTGGAGCACGCTCTTCATTGCTCTCGGCACTCCGCTCCTGGGCCGGACGGCATTCATGTCCTGATGTTAAAGAACCTTTCAGCCGACAGTAAACTATTTCTCTTACAGGTCTATAACCGTATTTGGCAAGACGGCATTTTTCCTTCCGTTTGGCGCGAAGCCACTATTGTCCCTATACTTAAGCCTGGGAAGGATCGCCAACTACCTTCCAGCTACCGCCCTATCTCCCTCACCAGTTGCATTTGCAAGGTGATGGAGCGCATGATCAACGGGCGGTTGACATGGTGGCTTGAGTCTCAGAAACTTCTAGCGAACGCTCAGTGCGGGTTTCGTCGCTATCGCTCTACCGTCGACCATCTGGTGTCCTTGTCGACGCATATTATGAATGGATTTCTGAGAAAGTGTCAAACCGTGGCTGTATTTTTTGACCTGGAGAAAGCTTATGACACTTGTTGGAGGGGCGGCATTTTACGTACACTTCACGATTGGAATATCCGCGGTCGTCTTCCCATATTTCTTCGGGAGTTCATGACGGACCGCGTCTTTCGTGTGCGTGTGGGCTCGGTTTTATCTCGTCGTTTTATTCAAGAGAACGGAGTACCGCAGGGCTCTGTACTCAGTGTCATACTTTTTGCGATTGCTATCAACCCCATTGTTGATTGTATTCCACCTGGCATTTGATCGTCCCTTTTTGTTGACGATTTCGCTATTTATTGCAGTTCACGGCGGACCTGTCTACTCGAACGCCGTCTCCAGAGCTGTATCGACCGTCTCTACGCCTGGAGTAACGCCAACGGCTTTAATTTCTCCGCCGAGAAATCCGTCTGCATCAACTTCTGGCGCCGGAAGTATTTCCCTTCGCCTTCTCTCCATCTTGGGCCAGGGATACTTCCGTTTGCAGACGAGGCGAAATTTTTGGGGTTGATTTTTGATAGAAAGTTGTGTTGGACCTCGCACGTTTCCTTTTTAAAAGCAAGGTGTGACCGTTCTCTTAATCTTTTACGTGTTTTAAGTGGCACATCCTGGGGAACTGATCGGACCGTCCTTCTTCGCCTTTATCGCCCTTTGGTCCGATGCAAACTTGATTACGGGTGTTTTGTTTATTCGTCGGCACGTCCATCTGTGTTACGTCGTTTGAATCCCATTCATCATCGTGGTCTTAGAGTCGCTACAGGGGCCTTTCCAACTAGCCCCGTGCCCAGTCTTTATGCTGAAGCTGCAGAGCCTCCGCTGTCCTCCAGGCGTGAGATGCTCTTGTGCAGCTATGCCTGTCGACTCTCAAGCTTGCCTGACCACCCGTCTTTCGCGGCATTTTTCGAGGATTCACTTGACCGACAATATTTAGTTAGCTCCTCTGCATTGCTCCCTCCAGGGGTTCGATTTCGACTGCTACTTCGGCATTTGGACGTTACGCCAGCGCCGGCCCTTCCAAGGGGGGAAACGCGTTTTCCTCCATGGTTGCGCGCTGAGGCCCTCTGTCACCTTGGTTTATCGTCAATGCCGAAGAATGAGACCCCTTCTTCAGTCTTTAGATCAGCGTTTTTAGAACTTCAGTCGCAATTCGGGGACTTGCCTTTTATCTTTACTGATGGATCTAAGACTGATGCTGGAGTAGGATGTGACTTTTTTGTGGTGGAAATAGTTTTACCTTTCGTTTACCAGAGCAATGTTCGATTTTTACCGCCGAACTTTTTAGCATTTATCAGTCTCTTTTATATATTCAGCGGCACGACTTACGGCACTGTTTTATTTGTTCCGACTCCCTGAGTGCTCTTCAAAGTATTAGCTCGCTGTACAGTTACCACCCGCTCGTACAGCGCATTCATGACCTGCTCCACTCGCTTGATGTCTCTGGCATCAGCGTCTCCTTCTTGTGGATTCCAGGTCATGTGGGCATCTCAGGTAATGAGTCTGCCGATGTCGCTGCCAAGTCGGCGATTTTATCACCCAGACGTTTTACCTCTGTTGTTCCCTCGTCAGATTTGTTTATTGTTTTACGTCGCCGCATCCTCTCGCTTTGGAGCGATGAGTGGACGGCCCTCCGGGGGAACAAGTTGCGGGAGGTTAAGCCTCTCCCGTTAGTCTGGGCTACCTCTTCCCGTGCTTCCCGTCGGGAAGAGGTAATTTTAACACGCCTTCGTATCGGACATTGCATTTTTAGTCATAAGTATTTGCTGAGTGGTGACCCCGCACCACTCTGTGGGCAGTGTGGTGCGCCCTTAACGGTGCGTCACATTTTAGCAGAGTGTCAAGTTTTAGCTCCTTTGCGCGTCCGTGTTGGTCTGCCTGTTGGCCTAGCCAACGTTCTGGCAGACGACGCGCGTGCTGTAGAGTGTCTTTTACGTTTTATCAATGACATTGGATTTACCAGACGCATTTGATGCGCTGAGCGTCTTTTGACTATGTACTTTTCTCTTGTTTTTTAATGGGGCATCTCCTCGCCAATGGACATTGGCGCTCGTGTCCCTGACATTCTACAGTTCTTGACACGTTTTAATCTTTTATTGCCTATGCTTTTAGTGTGTTGGTTTTTCAGATATTTGTATTGTTATTATTGTTATTTTTTTGTTCTTGTTACTATTGTTGTTATCGTTATTGTTATATCATTGTTATTTTTAGCTTTTTGACATCGCGGGTTTGTGTCCCGTTTTTTAATTATGCGGTTCTTTTACCTGTCTTTTATATTTTGACCTTATATTTTATACATTGTAAGGGCGCTGATGACCTCAGCAGTTTAGCGCCCTTAAACCGCATATCATCATCATCATCAAAGTTTGACAATACATGGCTCCATTGATTGTTGTCCCCGGATCCATGAACTCCACAAGCAGAATACCACGTCTGTCCCAAAAAACTGTTGCCATAACCTTGCGAGTTGAGAATGACTGCTTGAATTTCACTTTCGTCGGAGATGTCGTGTGTCGCCACTCCATCAACTGTTGCTTGGATTCAACGGTCACATGGGACACCCATGTCTCATCCCCCGTGATGATATGGTCCATCAATGCATCACCTTCCTCGTGGTATCGGGTCAAGAATGTCAGAGCACTGGCACATCTCTCTTGTTTGTGTTCCTCTGTCAGCATCTTCAGAACCCATCGATTGCACAAATTTCTGTAGCCCAGGATTTCTGACAGAATTCTGTACAGAACAGACCTTGAAACCTGCGGAAAATGCAATGACTGTGGAAACGGTGAACCGTCGGTTGGCACGAATTTCGGTGTTTATGGCACGCACAAGATCCTCGCTAATGACAGATGGCCAGCCCGAGCGCGGTTCGTCATGCACGTTCTCTCTGCCTGCCTTGAATAACCTCACCCACCTACGGACTTTGGTATCACTCATGGCTTTGGGGCCATAAACTTCACTAATCTGGTGATGAATTTCTGCTGCTGTCGTATTCCTTGCTGTCAAAGATCGAATGACTGATCTGATTTCATACCCGGCAGGCCGCGCGATCGTCGTAAACGTTTCCATCACACAGTACGGTCCACACTCACTGCCTACCTGACTCCAACTGCTGTCACTGTGTGCAAGGGACGCCGGGATTGAGTGCGCATGCGCGAAAGCACAGTCGCCTGATTCTTCCGACGATACGGGGCAGTGGACCTTACCTAAAAAATACCCCTCGTATGTGCAGCATTACCATTGATGTGTTTTAGGCACGTGTATTTGTGCTGCCATTCAATACACATTTACAATATTTACATGTTAGGTTTTTTTGTCTGTCTTTGTCAAATAG
The DNA here is from genome assembly GCA_030765065.1 of Deroplatys truncata. NCBI lineage: Eukaryota > Metazoa > Arthropoda > Insecta > Mantodea > Mantidae > Deroplatys > Deroplatys truncata. Next base: position 195,938,227 of record CM060990.1, read on the forward strand.
TGTATAAAATCCTTCTGATGAAAATTACTCTTCTCGGTCAAATGCCATAACCACCATTTTGCTAAACTGCAGCACCAAAAGAAGCCACAATATACATATAAGCTGAACAGTGATAAACAAAGATTCACTAACCTCTGTTCTCAACATAACTTTTCGATGAGACAAGTGGAAAATCACCAAGTTATCAGTATTCTAATACAATACTAGTACCTGGTTTCTGATACCTGGTTTTTGTGTGTGTACATTGAAGTCAAGATCGATAGTAATATTGTATCGATTGTCATTTCTATTGCAACAGCTCAAGGTTAATCCTGCTGCTACTCTGTATTCACTCTTAGGTTGATCCGCGTCAAAACAAACCCCAGGTGACCAGTGCACCGCTATAATGTATCCTTCTGCCATGTGCACTAGAAATACTGTCATACTTTCAGACCATGTGGCAAGTACAAGTGGCACGTAGTGCAAAAAGAACAGAGTCCTTATTTCGACAACTGAAACGGTGACTAGCATATTCTGTAGGGTTAAAGGTGATAAGATTGATAGTTGCAACAAAATAAACATTTGCACATATAATAATACTTAATTCTGAAATAAATGAGCGAAAAATAAAGTAACAGGTATGCGATAAGCTAATTTATTCGCTCTCTGGAAGCAGCACTTTATTAACTTTTGGCGGGGCTCAGTTTAAAAAAGAAATTGTGCACTGTTACGCGAATTGCATTCTTCTTAAAATCACTACATTCTTGCATCGCGCATTTCATATGCTTTCTTTTTTTACCGGGTGTAACCACCTTTCTTGTTACAGATTTTTCTGCACAAGCACGGTTTATACTTGTACTCGAAACACCGATGAACTTAGAAGTTAATTTCACCATTTCTTTCGCGGAAAGTGTTAGATATTTCTCACATAACTTATATTAACGATTCAATACTATTGTTTTTTCACCACTAGTCAATGGTTTGCGCGGCTAATGCTTTACGTAATTCGACGAAAACACAAGAGTAAATTCACCGTCCACCATGATACTAAACATAACTGCTGGTTTCTGGCTGTAAACAATATTCTGTGCCTACCCGGATGTCAGGTGACTCATACGAACTGCGTCATGGAACTTGTAGCTCTGTTTTATGGTATAAATCAGTGTTAAATAAAACCTTAGGTATTTGTATAGAATATTACACTATTTAAGGATAAATTCATTCTAAAATTCAGAGATTAGCATAGGACTACTTTCCTGGGCGCATTGCTACAGTGTTGCATCATGGTGCACTGACCACGTGGGTTTGTTTTGCCACGGATCAGCCTAAGAGTGAATATAGTTTAGTTTCAAATGCAGTGAATGTTGTTCATTTCATCAATTATTTAACAAAATTTGTTAATTTTTGTTGTTTGCCAAATTTGTAAAATTTTGTTATTTTGTTCTTTGTGAAAAACGGGTATCTTTACCTACTGCACTCTTTAAGAGAAGTAACCTGTACCAGGTGTTCATTTGAAGTTGGTTCTGCCGTAGTTTGCTCTTGCATAAATTACGTCACTATTTTTATGCATTTCATCTCCTCAGAGGTTGCAAACACAGAATAAGTTTATGCTGAAGTTGCTAGTTTGCATGGTGTAACAACGTCCTATGGCAATGGTTCAACCTCCACAGAGAAAATGCCAGATAAAAATGTAACTACCTGCAGATAGCAGAACAGAATGATTGATGAGATCATTATTTAGAAAGAGCTGTCAATCAGTTAGGTTTCACACAAGCAATTAAATGTGTAAAAAAACAAGAAAAGGCAGTGAAATTGCAATGGTTAAACTAATAGTTAAGAACATGTTAGCAATTTTATTTGGGATATATACAAATGAATGAGATATGTTTCCTAGAATTTTCCACTCAGTTTAGGAGAAAAATTAATTTATGTGCTTGAAAAACAATATGAAATGCAAAATAATCATTATATTTTATGGTATGATATGAAGGAAATTCAACAAGATAAGATTGTGCGTTCCTGGAAAGCTCTATGAACCAGAAATAAGTGTTGAATTCAATACTCAGTTAAAGAATCATGGAAGAAAAACCTTAACGTTTTTTGAATATTTATTTCCTTTCCAAAATATAGCAGTTGAATCATTATTTTCCAATACATGACATTTATAAACACAAGAGGGAATTAAGTATCATGTATATGATTAATAGTTATCCTTTTCATGCAACCAGGACCTGTACGAGAGAAAAATGAGACATTAAATTAGTATTTTTTGTTTTCATCCTGGCTTGTGCTTGTATATTGGTAATTTTATTCCAAGCCATATAACTTAATGGTGTTTTGCACTAATATTAGTTTTAGGCAACAATGCTGTAATACTATGAAATATGCAAAACAAATGTAGGTAATTTAAAAGCAATTAATTTTGCGGAATTTAATTTTTACAGAGAGATGCTTATTAAGTGAAAGATACATAATTACATAAATACCCTGATTATTGTTAGTGCTGTAATGAGATTGCAATCTATTTGCAGTGCTCAAATCTTGCATAACATGTGTGTAAATGGAAACACTGAAGGCAAGAAATCAAGAAATTCTTCACAGTTGAATATAAATTAATCTTTTTCAGGCTGGAGTGAAACATAATGTGCAGTGGGAGGGAACGTGGTGTGAAGTGATGTGCCTCAGCAAAACTACAGCCTTTCCAGTTCGAGAAGAAGCCGGTCACAAAGTAAAATCTTCAGTTCGTCACACCATGTCAGTAGATACACGTGATACACCAATATTTCCCACTAGTGGTTTCCTTTTGCGAATGAGAAATGAGTTTGCTGGACTGGGTGGTAATGTGGGGTTTTTAAAGCACGACTTTGCTTTAGAAACTAATTGGAGCATATTGCCACAAGTGGTAAGTATCATGGCTTACTTTTGCGAAGTGTAGAAAATGATCTTCTATGAAGGGCTCTAGCAGTATAATGAGATAATTAGTGCTTGAAAATAATGCTTTAAGCTAAACTTACATTAGCAAGTTATAGGTAGAATTGTAAATGTAATCCCCTAAGAAAAATGGCTCAGAATTATATTTATTGCACAGGGACAGCCGAGTGACCATTGTATGAACATAGTATCCGGCACTCATGCAGTTTACTTGCCTCAAGGATACATTTCAATTTTCTGCAAACATACTTTGAGTTGTAAGTGCATAATTATACCTACAGAGAAGCATACTTATATTGAATTTTTACATGTTATATAACTAAGAATTGGAATTTTCAGTGACTTGAAATAGGAAAAGTAGTTCCTTCAAATGTAAAATTCACTGCTCTGTAATCAATCAGCTGTTGGAATCAGCTTTTTTACATTTTTATCCTTTCACAAATTATCATTAATTTCACTTAAATCCCTGACGGTCACAAGTAATAACCTTGTTTCTCAACAAGCAAAGTCTAGAGGGTGTGTGTGTGCGTGGTGCATGCGCGTGTGTTCGCGTGCAGGGACTCAGACTCAGTTTACAACTAGAAAAGGGCGGTTTATGAAAATGGAAAATTTGTCCTGGGTTCAAGACTAGGTGTTTCTTATGTCACTTTATTCTCATACTGCAGAAGGTAGTGATAAACTACCACAGTATCATCTTGATTTGGTGCACCCTTGGGCAAGTCGTGGTTACCCACCATCGGCCTAGTCTAAGATAGTTTGACCTGCCTTTCAGCAGAACAGTGTTAATGTTGATGATGATGATGATGAAAATATATGGATTATAACGAAACATATTTAATGTGAACACATTTCTGCATTTATCAAACTGACTTTTCTAGCCTTTGAAGTACACTTCTAAAAAGGGTCAAATAATTTCCTGACTTAGATGGTGGCACATCATACTGATGTGTAAGAAAAGGTATCCATAGTCTGCATTTGTACAAGGCATACAAATGAATTTCAACACAGATATTTTGTAAAATCTTGATTGATCAAGGTTTGTCCTAGTGAAATTGGCATCAGTTACCCATAATTGTTCAAAGATAAATTCTTCACTCTACTCTGGAATTTTGTGTACCCATTTACAATTTCACTGCTACTTTTCTGAAAAGGGACAAATATTTACCTGACTTAGATAGTGGCGTCTGTCATTAAAAACATCACTAATGTGTAAGTATGCATAGTCTGCATTTTACAAGGCATCCAAAATGATTTCAACACAGATATTTTGAAAAATCTTGATTGACCAAGGTTCTTCCTAGCAAAATTGGCATCAATTACCCATAATTGTTCAAAGAGAAATTCTTTATTCCACCCTGGAACTCTGAGTACACCTTTATAACTTCACTCCCCTTCTCGCCTTCCCTTCCTTGCCTGTGTGTGCGTGCATTAACAGCAACATTATCTTTGTTATTGATTATAATGAATTAATGAGCATTGCAGCTTCATTCAAATGTTCCCACAGTCTCTCTTTAGTTTTGCTGCCATGCGGCCATAAGCTGTAAAAGCTTTCACTGCGTTGCTGGTAACCCTCTGGTACAAGGGTTGTTTGAAAAGTTCTTGGAATCACCAACAGAGGTCACTGCTAGCGCAATTCAGATCTGACGTAATTAGTCATCCTTCTTGAGTAAACACATGGCTTATCAGTGCTGTAGGTATACATCTGTGGTCTTGATGCGCCTCTATTGTTGTTCCCGTGCAGTGATTTTTGAAGATGGAAAAAACCGAGATTCGAGCAGTGATAAAGTACTTTGTAAAGAAAGGTATGAAAGCAAATGAAATTCATGCTGATTTTCAGAACACACTGGGGAACTCTGCTCCTTCGTATTCAACTGTTGCCAAGTGGACCAATAAGTTTAAATTTGGTCTGGAGAGCTTAGAAGATGATCCACGTAGTGGTTGGCCAAGATCTGTCATCACACCAGAAATTATTACAAAAGTGCACAATGTGGTTTTGGAGGATTACCAACTCAAAGTATGAGATTGCTGGTGCTCTAGGGATATCATGTGAAAGTGCATATCACATTTTGACTGGGGAATTGGGTATGAAAAAAATTATCTTGTAGGTGGCTGTTAACACAGGATCAAAACCGCATCAGAGTGCAAATGTCTGAATAATGTTTGGTCTGTTTTCAGAAAAACCCACAAGATTTTTTTGCATTGGTATGTGACCATAGATGAGACATGGATCGACTACTATACCATGGGGACAAAATAAGTCAAAGGAGTGGAAACATTGAGGCAGTATTTTAATGCCTAAATGATACTAATTGTATTTTTTATTAATTAAATTCAATAACAGCCCACCCAGAAAACAATATGTATATTATTATTATTTATATTGTATGTAAAGTCATTGTAAATACTTATTTTTATTGTAAACGTATTTATTAGTGATATGTAAATGTTTATATACTCTAATAATGCAAAAACTGTGAAAACACTATGTTTTAGGATGTTAATAATGAGGCAATAATGTAATTTTTGGTGACAATAATGTGTTTGGAGTTTTAAAAGTACTGGTTATGAAAAAGATCGGTAATAACGTAATTTTGCTTACAGTTTGGAATTAGCCAATCAAAAGTAAAGAAAAGATTTTAGTTTGAATACTTAAATTTTATTGGACTAGAATTAGCCAATAAGAGACTGGCATTACCGATGCTAAAGGTTTTTACCATTGAATCTAGTCAGTCTCGGGCAAGATATTAGACAGAGCAGACGTGAAAGTCGTGGGCAAGATGTAGTACACAGCAGACGTAATAGTCGCGGACATGAAGCTGTAGAGAGTAGACGTGAAAGTCGTGGGTAAAAATGTTGTAAAGTATAAATGATAAAATTTGTGTTCTCCGCCAAAAATGTATTAAGTGCTCACAGTTTTATTTTATAAAGTGTTGTGTTTATAAAAAAATGTGCATATATAAAGTGAAATAAATAGAAGTAAAAAATTAAAAAGTAAATTGTGTGGCATCTTATAATTTGAGTCTTATCACAACCCTACAAGAACTCATGTTTCTATAGTGCGACTGAAAGCAGCCGAGGCAAATAACTTTAATAATATTACGTAAAAATAAGCATCATCTTCACTATAAAGTTTGGCATCCTAAAAATCAAACAACATCAAAGTGTATCTTCATTACGTAACCTTAATAATATTTATGTAACCAAAAACCTACCGCAAATTGGTGTACAACTGTGGGGCAAACTCCTCCAAATAATTACGCAACCTCCTACAATCTACAAATTGAAGAACAATACTACTTCAAATTGGCGCACAACATGGTGGCTATGAATATGACAAGAATTGATGACGTCACAGAAGAGAATCCAACAGGGCGGCCAGAAACAACAAACATACAGCGAAACTGCAGCTTGGAACTTCAAGATCGGCACCAAATTGACAAAGGAATCCAGGATAACAACAATTCTTCAGGAGTAAGGGGCACATGGTAAACATCTTAACAACAAATTACGCAGGAACACTGAGTATTGAAATTAAATAACTACAAAATTAAAGGTCAGAACGTTCAATTTTTTTTTTCATGTTGTAAATATAGAATTTAGAAAATGTTGTAAAATTTAAATAAAATTCATGCTGTTAAGAAGTGGAAAAGTTTAGTTAAATAGTTCAAAAGTTAGTAGAAAGAACAAAATGGAAGCTATAAATAAAGAAAATATGGAGATAGTTGAGGTTAGTTCAGCTATTACAAAATGTAATATAGATGTAGATTTACAACAAGATCAAGAAAACTTATCACAAGAACAATTAAGGTTCATTCAAAAAGCATTATCTGAAATTTATAATAAGGTAACTGAAAATAATAATATGCTAGATGAAATGATAACTGACATAAGAAGAGAGAGAAAAGAAAGAAATAGTAAAGTAACTGAAACTAATACAGAGCTAAAAGTAGGGTTAAGTAGTAAAGTAACTGAAACTAGTACAGACACAGGTAATAAAGTAACTGAAACTAGTACAGAACTGGGAAAGGAAACTAAGAATAAGTTAAATGAAGCTAGTACAGAGTTGAAAACAGAGTTACATAAAGTACAAGAAACTAGTCAGGAAACTAAAGAAGTAGAAAACACAAATGTAAACGTAGTGCAAATGCAAATGGATGTAACAGTACCAAAGGTAAATAGAGATGTAACTAGTTATGTAAATGCTAACCAAATGCATGTCAATACAAGTACAGAGAGAAATGTAGCAACTTTGTTAACAAACAAAACAAGAGATGCAATTGCTTTTTCCATAATATCAATATCTCAAACACGCAACATGAATGATGACACACATAAACAAAAGCATGTATCAAATTTGATGTCAAACACAACTGTGCAACATAAAACTAGGGCAAAGCTAAAAAGTCTGTGGCATAAGAACAATGTAAACAGTCTGAAAAACAAAAAGAAAAGTAAAGTATGTAGGGTATGTGTTCCACAAAAACAAACAGAGAATAAATGTAAACAGTCTGAGAAACAAAAAGAAAAAGAAAATAAAGTATTTAGGTTATGTGTTTAACAAAAATAAAGTATATAGGTTATGTGTTTAACAAAAAGAGAGAGAAAATAAATGTAAACAATCTGAGAAACAAAAAGAAAGGGAAGGTAAAGTTTACAGGTTATGTGTGGGAAAAACAAAATAATGTATTTGGAACATAAAAAGGGGAAAGCAGTGTAATTTAAAATTGTAAAGTAATATGTAAATAATAATTTGTTTCACTAAATAAAGCAAGTAATAAATAACAAAAGAAAGTTTAGAAACAGAAGAATTAAATTAAAAATCCATTGTTAGTAGAAAATCTAAGCAGCAATTACATTTATATTATAAATTAAAATTTAGGAAACAAATTGTAATCAAAGGGTAACAAATGTTAACATGTATAATTGTATGTAAAAATGTAAAGCATATAAAGTGTTTACTAGTGAAAGTGATAGTGAATGAGCAAACTTAGCTCAGGTCATTAATATTATACAAGATCATTAACCTTGAAAAGTGCTAAGCTAGTGAATAGGAAGTGTTCAGCTATACACGAGTGTAGAAGAAAAAGTAAGAAAGTGAAAGTGAAAGATAGGAAGTGCAAAAATAAAAGTTGTGTTTCTTTCTTTCAGGAGACTTTTATAAAATATTTGAAAATTTAAAAGAACAAAACAAAAAAGAGTAAATTTTAAATATTTCTAAAAGGGGGCAATTTGAGGCAGTATTTTAATGCCTGAATGATACTAATTATATTTTTTATTAATTAAATTCAATGACAGCCCACCTAGAAAACAATATGTATGTAATTATTATTTATATTGTATGTAAAGTCATTATAAATACATATTTTTATTGTAAACGTATTTATTAGTGATATGCAAATGTTTATATACTCTAATAGTGCAAAAACTGTGAGAATACTATGTTTTAGGATGTTATTAATGAGGCAATAATGTAATTTTTGGTGACAATAATGTGTTTGGAGTTTTAAAAGTACTGGTTATGAAAAAGATCAGTAATAACATAATTTCGCTTACAGTTTGGAATTAGCCAATCAAAAGTAAGGAAAGATTTTGGTTTCAATACTTAAATTTTATTGGACTAGAATTAGCCAATAAGAGACTGGCATTACCGATGCTAAAGGTTTTTACCGTTGAATCTAGTCAGTCTCGGGCAAGATATTAGACAGAGCAGACATGAAAGTCTCGGGCAAGGTATTAGACAGAGCAGACGTGAAAGTCTCGGGCAAGATGTAGTACACAGCAGACGTAATAGTCGCGGACATGAAGCTGTAGAGAGTAGACGTGAAAGTCGTGGGTAAAAATGTTGTAAAGTATAAATGATAAAATTTGTGTTCTCCGCCAAAAATGTATTAAGTGCTCACAGTTTTATTTTATAAAGTGTTGTGTTTATAAAAAAATGTGCATATATAAAGTGAAATAAATAGAAGTAAAAAATTAAAAAGTAAATTGTGTGGCGTTTTATAATTTGAGTCTTAATCACAACCCTACAAGAACTCGTGTTTCTATAGTGCGACTGAAAGCAGCCAAGGCAAATAACTTTAATAATATTACGTAAAAACAAGCATCATCTTCACTATAAAGTTTGGCATCCTAAAAATCAAACAACATCAAAGTGTATCTTCATTACGTAACCTTAATAATATTTACGTAACCAAAACCTACCGCAACATGCTGATTCTCCATCACCATAGAAAGCAAAGGCAGTACCGTCAGCCGGAAAGGTCATGGCATCAGTGTTCTGGGATGCAAAAGGAACTCTGTTGATAGATTATCTTCCCAATGGTCAAACAATTATGGGAGAATACTATGCTAACCTCCTGTGGGACCAAATACAGCAAAAAATATGAGGAAAAAGGCCAGGTTTAGCAAGGAAGAAAATCATCTTTCATCAAGACAATGCACGCCTGCACACATGTGTCCTTGCCATGGCAAAAATTCATGAACAGAGGTATGAATTGTTGCCACAACCACCTTATTCACCTGATATGGTTCCATCAAACTTCCATCTCTTCCCTAAGCTCAAAAATTTCCTTGGTGGATGGAGATTCCCTTCAAATGAGAACTCATAGCCGAAGTTGACGAGTATTTAGCAGGCCTGGAAGAATCTCATTTTCGAGATGGAATAAAGGCATTGAAACATCGATGGACCAAGTGCATTAGTGTACAGGGAGACTACATTGAAAAATAAAAATATTTTGGATAGGGTCAATTGTTATATAGTATGTTATTCCGAGAACTTCAAACAACGCTCGTACATCATAATTAATAGGAAGTATGTAGTATAAAAATAAGCTTCTATGTGAATAATTTGTGGAATACCTATGAAAATAAAACATAATGTTTAAGCAAGGTTGAATGACTGTAACACATCAGATTCTTATATTTGAGGGGTGACATTTCAAAATGTGGTAAATCCACTTGCAGATGCAAATTAGTTTGAAGTGGGTTTCTACTCTAAAGGATGGTCTGCATTAAGCTATGGTCTTGCGCTGATTCAAAACACAATTTTTTACCTTTAAAGCAAGCACAAATGTTGTGCTTAGGTTCAAAATGCGAATCAGTGCAGCATTGAAATTGATTCAAACCGTGATAAGTCCCATTTGTTATGATCACTAATGTATGTTGCACCTAAAGTCAAATAAAAAATTGTAAAGCTGAGAAAGCAAACATTCTAAACCTTCACAACAATGTGTTTGGTTGTATACCAGTTATTGTTGTGGCCACCATATTGTCATGTGAGGGTTTGTTGTCTATCATTGTTTTTTGCTCTAGTCTGCAGTCCCTGTAAATGATGAACATGGAAGAAGGTGTGCATGTAGGGGAGAGTATACTGAGTGTGTTCCTGATTCATTAAAGGTAAAAAAGTGGTTCTTTAGCAACATCATCTCTAAAAATTTTAATTTGGAATTTGATGATCCTGCGGTAGATGTCTGTGGCTACTGATGTTGATTGAAACATGCAATGAAACTCACTAAAGTTTCTGCAATAAGACAAAGGCTTGCTGCCCAGAAAATGAGAGCAAAACAATTTTATAAAATTATGAAAGAGAAACTGCCCAACACTTATCTTTCTGCCTTAATCTACAGCAAGTTCCATGCTTGCCAAAACTTGCTATTGGCTAGGCATATTATGCACAATTCTCATATTATGCTCTCTGCTTTGCAGACATTGAACATGAATCTCCAAACTTCTATTGCTGGACTAAAACCAGCCTAGTTGTGGACCGAATGAAGTAACTTCAGTTTTGATTGACCTCTTAAATAACTACAAATACGAAAATCACACTTCAGCTATAAGATTATTTTCTGACTACTGCACTGAGCAGAACAGAAATGCCTATGTAGTTCACTATCTGTTTTGGTTGCTTTTAAAAAATCTCAAGACTCAATGAAAGATATGTATTACATTCCCTATGCAAGGTCATTCGCACTTACCTGCAGACTGCCTTTTTGGTACAGTGGAGAAGAGTCTTCGGAAACAATCTGAAATATTATTAACTGCTGAATAATATCACAACATTTATCAGAAAGTGGGAAGCATTCAAAAGTTACGAATGGACTGGAATGTTTTAAACTTCAAGGACTTCTGCCATGATTTAAAGAAGTCAGTGTATATGAGAGACATGAAAGGATAATATTGAAAAAGAAATTAAATGGAAAGAAACCTTCATTATTTTTAAAATGTAGCCCACATACAGACTGGATGATGTATCAGAAAGAGATGTAGCAGCAGATCAGATTCCAGACACAAATGCTGTCAGTTTGATACACTGTATAAAATCATTCACTCTTCTGAAACAATGCTTTGGTATAGCTTAAAGGAGGATGAGACCCTGAAAGTTACGTTGATGTACTTGAGAGAGAAGATGATGTAATGAACAATGTAGAAGAGCAATTTGAGGATTAAGAGTGTGACTGCTTGGCAGACGAACCTGGATATCAAATGTTCTGAAGAGGAGTGCAAGGCATAATATCCATTCAAATTTCAACATTTTAACTAAAATATGATAACAGCCTGTGAAACTACTTTTGATGGCGATATTTCTCAGCTCAGATGATTTGATTTTGTAATACCTGTCACAAAAACAGATTAAGCTTTTTACTGCTATGTTTAATGAATATCTAAAGCATTTTGTGAATCATTATTACTGATTGTATTCTAGGAATATAAACCAAAACAGAACTTTGCAGATTGTTAGGGAACAAATTAATTTTGATCTTGTTATTAACTATAGTATAAGATGGAAAACAACTTGCTGAATTATTAATGATTTTGATTGAATCGCTTAAAATAATTCTTCAAAAATTTGAAGAAACAGGCATATAATTAAAGTAGATAACAATTTTGACTGTATTCTATAAATAATAATTCAACATGCTCTTTAATTAGAGTTTTAATTGCATTGCTTAAATAAGGTTTGGACATTTCTGAAAGAAACCGTTTCTAATCGTTAAAACAAGTGGCTGATGTTGATTGTGTTGTTTAAAAATTGGTTGGAAACATCTTCCTGAATTATTGATTTCTTTGTATCAAATATTTGGCTAAAAATAAAAATTAAAGATTATATTTTGGCATTATTTCTGTATAAATTTGTTTCAAAAAACAATTTGTGCCTTTGGTTGTGCAAAATGAAATAAGTCCACAAATTTTCAAAATGCAATCAGCAGTAGTGCTTTTAAATAGTGAGATTTTTCCCACTTAGCCTTTTTTCTTTATTCAGAACTCTTAATATATCCCTCAATATTATTTTTTGGCTTCTCCTGTAAAATTTTTATTCATGGACTTACTGTGTTTTGAAAAGTTAGTCCTAATTTCTTGCCACAGCTGAAAAGAAAAATGAATAAAAACCAGAGCATAGTTCACATGCATCACAAATTGTCAAATTGGTTTGGGCATATGATAAAACAAATACAGATGTTTGCATTGCAGCTGTTACATAGCAGTGCAACAGATAACATGGAACAAGCTTATGTCGTCCCTCAATCACATGCATGGAAATTATCATGTAAATACTTTGTACAAACAGGTATCACTCCATAGTGTTACTATAAACACAGCTAATGTTTTATGTATGTAATGTGATGCAGTGGCTATGACCCAAGTTTATCGGGAGGTCATGCCAAGCAGTCGAAGATAAACAAAGATAAGTTGCGCTCTCACCCAACACAAGCACCAGAAGCATTATCGGCAGATAACCAGAACCTTCTGGAAATTTCTTCCCCCCCTCCAAAATATGTGTCAAGATAGTTCTAGAATGTTCTATACAAGCAAGTCTTTTTACGAAAGGAGTCAGTCAAGTTGGTCAGTGAGTGAGATGGTGAGCCCCGTGTCTACTGCGACATCAATCTCAGTTCTCCAAGAGAGTTGGTGATGTCTGCAGTGATGCTACCGCAGAGCGAGAGATTTTAGAAGCCTTGTGTTTTGACTCCCCAGCGAGTGAACTGCCCATAAGAAGATAGTACATCACAAAGAAAGTGAAGTGATGGGGAAATTGAACTGGTTCATATAAGTTAAGTGACAATGTGAACTAAGTGAAGTACCAGTTAAAGCTGAACCAGATCAAAACAGTGACAGTGAGAACTGGGAGAAGTTGAAAAACTGGACAAAGTCACAGTATGCTTCAAAGTATGAATGAAAATTGAATCCCTCTACTAAGCAGCTGGATATGCCATTATCTTTGTTCAAAAGCTGACAGTAAATGGTTGGTTGCACAGCATTTAAGGAGTGTGCTTGGGACATAATCTCAAACACATGAACTAATATTGTGATAAACTCTGCTTGTCTTTTGTTACATTACCTTATGACCTTACAGCTGGACATGCTCATTTTTATGCACCTTCTCATCTAAGCAGTGTCCTAGAACATCACATTAACACTAACAAGTGGTAGAGACAAACAAACAAGAGAAGTCAAAGTTGACAATGTATGATAAACTTATGTTAAAGTCTGTTCAGAAAATATCAGGAATGCCTTTGGCTAAGTATAAAATTGGTCAAGTGTCAGCAACAGTAGAGTGTGGTGCTCGGCAAGAGTATGAAGATGGGAGTGGAGCTACAAGTTTACCGCGTAAGAATAAGGAGCTTTAGGGGGATAAAAATGCTGAGAGAAAAAAGGCATGTTAATGAAAACAGAAATTTGGCTAGCATTGGTGGTGGCTGTCATTTTAACAATTGCAGGAGTGGAGCTAAATCCGGGACCAGCAAAACTGGACCAAGTGTTGCTGATGCTTGAAAGGATAACAAATGAAATGCAGTGGTTGAAGGAGTTATTGTCTTTACATTATTTGCCCCATGCTTTGGGAGCCAATTTGAAGCAGATATGTTTCTGCTACATATGGAAAATCAGTTTGAAGAAGATGTATTATTGTAGTTCAACTGTTGGGGAGCCGAACTTGAAGTAGTTGCAACCGCACGTATGGTAAAAAGTTTCTGGTAGCCTTCATCCAAAAAAAAAAATGTTCTTTCCGGTGGCCTTTGCCCCAAAAATGTTTAAAAATGTTAATTTTGTAATTTGACTGTTTCTTTAAATATTATATATTTATGTTTGCCTCGGCTGCGTCAGTATTTATTTTTTTAGAGTCATGTTTCTCTTTGCAGGGTTGTGGTGCAACTGAAGAATGTAGGCTTACACAGATTATAATTTTACTTTACTCCTTTTATTAATGCTTGACACGATTTAAATAACACTTCACTGATATAGAGAGAGAGAGAGCTGTGAGATTCGTTTATTAATTACTTGCGCTTTTTAACTCGTAAACCATTTTTGTCTCACACAAATACGTATTAAATTTCTCGAGGATGCATCTAGCGTCTGGTTAGGAACACTGTCTATGCAATGCGTCCAGTTATGAGCGCTGTCTACAAGCAACTGACTTGAATTCCACCGCCTAAATTTGTAAATTTCTGTATTTCAAGTCTCTGATTGGCTATTCCTAATCCAATAGAATACTTTTATTTAACTTAAGCATTTTTCTGGTTGTTGATTGGCTATTTTATAAACTGTCTCAAAATTTACATTATTGTTACTCCAATAATGACTAGTAGCATTATTAAACATTCTTGCTCATCATTGCCTCAAGGTTACCTCATTGTTAGCAACTTTTAACCTATTATTCTCACAGCTCCTACATTATTAAATTACGTAATACATTCACATAACATTATTACATGTATACTATAATATAAACATATACAATGACTGTAATATACAATTTTTATATATTGTTACATATACATATTGCTTTAAGGTGGGCTGTTATTGAATTTACATATTATATAATTTGACTAAAATCATTTAAGTGTTAAAAATAATGCCTCATGGTCAAAGTGGATTCTGCGGTATAAAGGAAAATATGTGACTTTAATAGAAATCAGTGCCCTGATTTAAAAAATGGAATCCATTTTTGGCTATCACATCTAGTTTTTATGTCAGGTGCATATATATCTATGGTGCTAAATTCATTCAGCTTATACAGCTTACTGCTATGTTTCATTATGTTATTCTAAATCTGTTGTTGGTTTTCTTCCTAATTGGTTCACTTCCGACCTCCCTTATCACCCAGATGTTTATGTTTATATTCCCAGCACTTATCAGTTTTGTTCTATGGGTCAGGTCTGTATTCTTGTGAGGTATTTATGTTTACATTTACAGCTATCATAGATCTCAACTTCAGTTGAGCTGAAAACTTCTGTTAATACACATGTTCATCTTCTATAAGTGTAGTGCTAAAATAAAAGTTTGAGTATGACTTCTACATCAGGATTACGCAGGAGACAGTGTCTGCAAAGTCCTCAGAAGTTTGGTTACTTTTGTGGCTGTTGTGTGTTTGATGGGAAAGTACGTAAAATACACTCAGAAACAAAGAAACTATAGTACTCATATTTCAAAGAGAAAGTTGATGATCAGGATAAATCGCACCTCATATTGCATGTAACAGTTGTGTTGAGGGATTATGTTACTGGTATGAAGGAAAATGGAAGGCAATGCCATTTGCCAAACCAATGATATGGAGAGAGCAGCAGAATCACCATGACAATTGTTACTTTTGCATTTGCAAAGTTGCTGGCTACAACAACAAAAATTAAGGCAGAAATTAAATATCCAAATCTAAATCTAGCTACATGGCCTATTCCTCATGGACTCGAACTACCCATATCTACACCACCAGCAGATCTCAATTTTAGTGAATCTGAAAGCAGCTCCGTGACTTCAGATAATGAGTTGGTTTCTGATCCAGAAGAAGTTGACAATTCACCACAACAGTTTAATCAATTTGAGTTAAATGTTTTAGTGAGGGACTTAGACCTCACAAAACAAAAAAGTGAATTATTGGGCTTAAGAGCACAGGAGAAGAATTTGTTATCGCCTGATGTTACATTTTTGTGGTATAGGAATCGCAAAATACAGTTCTACAAGTGCTACACAGAAGAAGATCAGCTTGTGTTTTGTGTGGATGTGCGTAATCTTGTTCAACAGTTGGGCAGGGAAGCATATGAGCCAAGTAACTGTCGTCTTTTTATTGATTCTTCCAAATGAAGTCTTAAGACAGTGTAACTTCATAATGCAAAAAGTTAACTTCAATACCGTTTGCACATTCTACAAGCCTAAGAGAGTCTTATGAAACTCTGAAGCATGTTCTTGAGAAAATTAACTACCGCAACTATGAGTGGCAAATATACGGTGACTTGAAGGTTATTGGTCCGTTACTAGGACAACAGGGATGGTACACAAAATTCCCTTGTTTTCTTTGCAAATGGGATAGCAGGGCAAGGGACAAACATTGGGAATTGACCAATGGCCTGAGAGGCAGCAACTGGAACCTGGATCAAAAAATGTTACTAATGTGCCTCTTGTTGTTCTGAAAAAATGTTACTCCCTGCATTACACACAAAATTTGGCATGATGGAACAATTTGTGAAAGCACTTCACAAAAGTTGCCCTTCCAGTACTTATGCACAAAGTTTCCATCATTATCAGAGAGGGAGTATTTGAAGGAAATTGATGAAAGATGTTAATTTTACCAGTTCTATGAATGAAATTGAAAAATGTGTGTGGAATGGATTTTGAGACATTGTTAAGAAATTTCTGGGCAATGTGGAAGACCCTCAATACAAAGAAATTGTCAGAAATATGTTGGAAAATTTCAGACTGCTCAGCTATAATATGAGTTTGAAGCTTTATTTCCTGAAGTCACATCTTGGCTACTTCCCATCAAATTTAGGAGCTGTCAGTGAAGAGCAAGGTGAAAGATTTCACCAGGACTTGAAAGATGTTCAGTGAGGTTATCAGGGACATTGAGATGTACATATGATGGTCCATTACTGCTAGTGTCTTGCATGTGACGAACCTACCAGAGAGCAATCGAGAAAATCACACACACTGAAGTTCCATGGAAAAAGAAAAAGTGATACACAAGATAACTAACATACATTCTCAAATTCAGGCACGCTTTCTTGTTGTTATTATTCTGTATTTTCTTTAAAAGTTGTGTATGAGTATGTAATATTTTTGCAAATGTTACAATTATGTTTTCATTGAACATTGTCATATTGCCAAAATGAGATGTACTATGGAAAAAGGGAATGCATTTTTTAATTCTGCACCCCAAAATTAGTAAGTCACTTAGTTTTAATTGTACCACAGGTTTTCATTTGTAACCTAGCATTATCTGAGTTAAAGACAATAGAGAAACAGCTAGGTATAAAAATAGACAATAATATGGAGCAACTAAAAGGTGCATTGAAAAAGCTAAAGGAGGAGGTGGACCGGGAATTAGAAATTGCAGGAAGAAAATGGACATAATGAAGAGAAATTGTAGATGAAATTATAGAGAAGCAGCTGGAAATTAATTATATGGATGGGAAATTGTAGATGCATTCAGATTTGGAAGAAAGGAGAAAAGACCTAGGCCAATATTAGTAAAAGTGGCAACAATGGCTATGAAATAGCAGATATTGATAAATGCGAAAAAGTTAAAACACACACAAATTTTTATTAAGCATGATTTTGGCGAGGAGGAACAAAGTTTAAGACAAGTACTACTTATAAAAATGAAAGAAGCTAGATTAGAAGGAAAAACGGCATTATTTGAAAGGACTTCAATTATATGTGGAAGGAGAGAAATGGAGTTTTAATGTAAGGAGAAATGACTGCCCAGGAATGTATAGACATCTTAGTTTCACAAAGGTGAAGAATGGCAGGCAGAATGAGGGAGTCAGTGTACTGACCGTCAAAAGCAAATATTAGCTGGACTGAACCAAATCATGGTGACAACGGCCGATGGAGGGGAAGGAGAGGCATTGGAGAATGTGGTAGAAGTGAGACATGAAGGGGCAGTAGGGAAGAGTTATAAGCAACGGCAACATCAAGACCAGCTGGAGCGAAGAAAGAAGTGGGGGAGCAGCGGCAGGAGCAACGAAGCATGTTCCAGAGTCCGTGAAAGGCCTCAGTGGGGCAAAATCAGGTCAAATTGTAAGGGGGGGGGAAATTTTACAAGTGAGGGATTTAAAAGAAGTGCAAGATTTGGCAAAAAGAAAAGCTTAAAAATAGTTTCTGTGGAAGGGTGCAGTGAAATACAAATGAGGGGAGAAAGGGTGTCAAGCCCAAGAGAAACAAGATATAGAAAGAAGCTGGAGAAAAATAAGTTGTTGAAAGATTAAATTCAAGATAGGGACTGGAGCTAAAAGTGATTGTTCTGAAACGTGGAAGGATTAAGGAGTAAGGTAAGCAGTGGAGAAATACAAAGGTTGATGAGCTCAATGGTTATTATAGGAGTGGCAGAGATATGGATGGAAGGGAAGGAGACAGTAGAGCTAAAGTGCTTTATACTTTGTGTACAAGGGAAAATGCAAGCAAGATACATAATAAAGGTAGAGCTGCGAGAGGAAAGGTATATATGTTAAAAAGGGCTAACTGAAAGTCTAAAGGTCAGGGAGCCAGGCATAATGTAGCCCTTAAAACTGAAGGAACACCAGACCAAATTTCTACTAGAACATAAGTAGTTTTAAGACTGAAATAAATGTATTTACAAATTTTTGGTATGATGTCAGGTACAAATAAATATTCTGCTCATTCTATCCAAATATAAACTTTGCATAAATGCTTGTAGATCATTCCATCTTGTTATGGAATCGTTTCTAAGCTGTTGGAATTGAAAGAGATGATATGGATGAATGGATGGATGTGGTTTTCTTTAAGTTACATAAGGTTACAGTTAGACCAGCAACTGTAATAATTATGCAGATATAGTGGATAAGGCATTGTTATGTATT
This sequence comes from Deroplatys truncata, assembly GCA_030765065.1. Lineage (NCBI taxonomy): Eukaryota > Metazoa > Arthropoda > Insecta > Mantodea > Mantidae > Deroplatys > Deroplatys truncata. The sequence goes on from CM060990.1 coordinate 195,956,946, forward strand.
CATGTGAGAAATTTTTGACATGGACAGAAGAGAGAGGAGCACACAACTATTTTCATCTCTTTCTGTGTGGCCATCGGCAGCCAAAGTACCAATGAAAATAGGAAATCCTGTAATTTATATTTTAACTCTTGTAATGGCTCCGTGTTATGCTGCATGCCATATTACCAGAAAAAATGGTTGCCAGCGAGTAGAGCTGGCAAATTAGCAATACACCCTCTTGAACCTTCTACTGAATGTGAAGAGGAGGGAGAAGGGGAAGTATGCGTACGTGGAAGAAGTCACGTCAACTGGTGGGAGAGAAAAGCCCACGCTGTGCGACAAAGGGAGTTGCCAAGAAGCTTTCAAATGGTACGCATCACTGCAAGGGCAACTTCATTGTACAACGTATGGCCTAGCATGTAGATCCAACCTCAGACATGTAACATTAAGTTACAGTGCAGCCGAGTCATTGCTGAAAAACTAAACTAATATAAACTAGTAGCTGCAAATGTCGCCTTGAAGTTATAACCATTATTATGAAGCTCGCAAGAAAGGAGTCAGCATAGCACATGATGGTCGTTGAGTGAACAAAGCCAGCTTTTTTTCTTCAAGGGCAAATGCAGTGTTCAGAGCAGTAGTAAAATGGAACGAGTGTGCTGCTTCACCTGGGAACTTCAAGTGGACAACTGATTCACAATGATAATCCTGTGAGATCTGTCCTAAGTATATTATTTGAATGCATTTTGGCTAAATAACTAGAAATTCAAGAAGGGTTAAATTTCTGGGGCAGAACTTAAAACGGACACTCAAGCAACAAATTATAACTTCTATGGGTGAATGGTCATTGTAGTTTGGAAATGTTATTTTATTGTTCTTAGCACGTGTGTTACAAAAGAATATAAATTTAAATTATTGAATTGTGAAATGCAAAGTGAAAGTGGAAAATGTTATATTCCAATAAAGCACATGAAACTAAATGCAAAGTGCTTCAGCAACAAAGAATTCAAATTTATTATAAATTATATATAAATTGTGTTGCTTAAAATTCTGAGTGTAATATTAATTCAAGTGAATGAATTACTGGATATTATTCATTGGGTAATTCAGCAAGAAGCTTCCACAAAATGAATGTAATGCATGTGAACACCCGAATGTATATTTTTGGCCAATTTCAAATATAGAATGCATTTAAAACTATTTTGTGATTTACTGCAATAGTGATATCTCCTGATCAGGGCTTTTCCTGGCTATGGCTACCGAACCCAAGTTTAGCGTTCCAAGTGGTAGCAGAGCTTAAGATTTAAAGATTCACGGATTTGAGATCTACATGCATATTCGTAGAATTTATAGACGCATGTTAACTGTGGTTATAGAATTTTATGTATGGAAATATTTCATGTTGAAATTAATCTTGTTATTTAAGTTTTAGTTGCTGCCATTATAAGTGCAGTAGAGCTTAAAGATTACGGTATGTTACTGGAAGGCAATGTTACACGATGTTGTGTCACTGTTTCAGGTGTTGAACTAAAACATTGCTTAACTACTAGTGAATAGTGGAGCTTTTCCGGTGGTGTATTCCTGTGGTTGTGTAGTAGATTTTGCTACAAAATTTCTAGTGTTAATAAGACAAGGTCTGTAATCAGCGTATTGCATAAGTTCGCAAACTTGTGAATTAGATTCAGACCTTGTTGTTTCCACTGTCTGAATATTACCTGTTACTGGTGTCGTATTAGTTTACAAATCTTACATTTTTGAAAGTCGCTAATGTACTGGCATGGTAAAGTATCACTTAGGTTTCTATGTGGAATTCTAGGAAGCCAGTCACTTTATCACTTTTGTGGTGGGTATTATATATATGGTTTGTTGCTTGTAAAAATTTTATATTATATATTCATACATCGTAGATATCCCGTTTCAGCCGGAGGTGCTGACTAAACCTGAGTTGCTGTATGAGTTAAGATTGCTGGGAATCCAGGTTAATGAATACATCATTGACCCTGAGCTGCAGAATTAACTTAGATCTGCTTTGAAACAATATGAATCTACTGTACTGGGCATTAGCTTGGCTGAAGATGTCCCTCAGGAGTTGCAGAAGGCCAATTAATTGTACAGGTTTTTAAGAATACCTTATTAGAGTATAAATCTGTTGGGTATACTTATTCACAGGCCCATTGTTTGAAGGCGAGGCTAATTTATTGAATTTATAGATTAACATGTTTATCCCATGCTCAGTCATCACCAAAAGATAGCAATATTAACGAATTGTTAGTCAAATTGAATACACTCTTGGAACAATTGTGCAGCGTTAAGTTGCCATAAGAACAAAGTAAAGTAATATCTCATTCAGAAACTGTCCCATGCCATGAACAACTGGTTGAAGATGCAACTGTAGACCCGGCTTTAACATTTCAAGATGAGTTGCCAGTTCGAGAGCAAAATTTTCTACAAACTTTAACTACTTCCAATTTAGACTTTAAAATAGCTACCTTAAAGTTACCTAATATCTTAAAGGGTCTCTTGGGTCAGCTTCAGCTTGGTGCATCTCGATCGTTTGAGCAGATAGTTCAAATCTTTAAAATTTTGATACAGGTATGAGATTGTGCTCGTTTATTTCAGGTGCATGATATGCAGTTATTGCAGATATTGTATACGAGTTTACCCAAGAATTTTTCATTATATGTGTCTGAAGCAGTAAACTTGCCTTTTGACCATTTTCATGCAAATTGCCTTAAGCAACTTCTTATACCTACACAGTATCATCAGTGTTTAATGCAATATTTTTTTCGTTCACAAAGGGTGAATGAATCTTTTGATGCATTTGTTATGGATATCAGTTGGTTGCTCAAGCATTAGTGGTCTTGTATACCAAATTTGAGATTGTACAAACTATTTTAACACATGCTAAAGATGCTGAAGTTCGAGCATTGTCCTTATCCTTGCCTGCAGATTGCTCATTTAAATATTTAGATACTATTGTAAGTAGAGTCAGGTAGTTACCTGTAGTTGAGAAAGTGGCACAGGCAAGTAGTAGTCTGCTGCTTTGCAAAGCGCCTAAGGGTTATACAGCTACGCAGCCATTGAGTTGTAAAGAATGTTACTTTTGTGGAAAGCCTGGTCATTTAAAGAAACAGTGTTTTCATAGGCTAGCATTGCAAGAAGCTAAAGAGAAATTGCCTTTAAAATCTAAACCTCCCTTATGACATATGGGGTCATGTTACCCTAGTTTTGGGAATACTGCTGAGCAACCTGTTTTGTTGGGTGAAAGTTCACGGGCATTGCCATTTTTGATTGTTCAGTTGGGTACATTGTGCTTATCAGCATTATTGGATTCAGGTAATGTCGTTACTCTAGCTGATGCCTCAGTACATTTTTTGAAACTTCAGGTACAAGGGTATCCTCTTGTTTGTATGACAGTAAATGGGGAATCGTTCAATTGTATTGGACGTGTTAAGTTGCCCATTAAAGTGGGGGAATTTAGATGGAACTTTGTGTGTTATGTTGTACCACGGTTGCCAGTTACCTTACTATTGGGATTGGATTTTTATTCTAAGACAGGGTTGGTATTGGATATCCCTAATAGATTATTATGGTTTAAATTTAAACCTTTATAACAGTTCCCAGTGAATTTTTTTTCCTGTGTGCAGGGTGAACTTTTGCATCCAATTAGTACCAATGTGGATGTTTTGCATAATTTGTCTACTGGGGTGGGTGAGTTGAGCCATTTAGATGACTCACAACAGAAAAAGATGCGAGAAGTGTTACAACAGTTTACAGATGTATTTACTTCTAAATTGGGTTCCACTAATGTTATTGGATATAAAATTCAATTGGAGGACACGAAACCAGTAAGACTACCACATTATGATTGCCACCTCCAAAGCTTTCTGTGATGCGGGCTAAAATAGATGATATGTTGACTAAAGGTATAATCAGGTTATCAGATTCTAATTATTCTAGTCCAGTATTTTAAGTCGACAAACCAGGAGGGGATGCAAGGGTAGTGGTGGACTATAGAGAGCTAAATAGACATATAAAGATTAACTCTGTGCCATTGCCCCATTTAGAATTTTCACTGGTTTGTGAGGCAAAATACTTCACTACATTTGATCTTAATAGTCCATATTATCAAATTCCATTGACTGTAGACCCGAAACGTTATATAGCCTTTGCTACTCACTTTAATTTATACAAATTCAATCGCATGCCTTTTGGGATAGCAGTGGGAACGCAGATATTAAGCCAGTTATTGGACAGGATCTTTGGAGATATTAAATTCCAATATTTATATAATTATTTGGATGACCTATGCATTTACTCAAGCACTTGTGAAGAACATCTAAAACATGTGACTGACGTGCTGAAACGGGAAGCTGAATTGGCAGTAAATCCAGGGAAGGTCAAAATTGCAACCTCCACTTTACACTTCTTAGGTCATATAATCTCCTCGAAAGGAGTTGAAATTGATCCTGAGCGAACAAAGGGTATTTGTGAGTTCCCAATTCCTAAAACAGTTAAGCAAGTAGCACGTTTCGTGGGAATATTACAGTATTTTGCCAAATATATTCCACATTACGCTGAATTAGTCTCTCCTTTGAATTTGTTGAGACGGAAAAATGTCAAGTTTTCTTGAGGCTCAGAGCAACAGGAGTCCTTTGAGAGGTTTAAACAGACATTAATATTACCACCAGTGTTAGCTGTACCTGAATTTACCTTGCCATTTGTGTTACAAACGGATGCCAGCAGGGGGCAATTTCAGGAATACTATTATAAGAATACCTGAAGGTCGTAAAGTTATAGTCTATACTTCTAGAATGCTATCCAAACAGGAACAAAACTATTCTGTTTATGAACTACAGGCATTAGTGGTGTTGTACGGTATTGATAAATTTCTATTTTATCTGGAACATAAAAAGTTTCTATTGGAAACAGATACCAGGTCCTAATGTGGGCATTATCCAAAAATAGACGTCCAGGTTAGTTAGCTAACTAGGTGGACATTGAAGATCTCCGCCTTTAAATTTCGTGTACAACATATACGAGGTGAAGTTAATTGTATAGCAGATGCTCAGTCGCGCATGTGTGCCGAAGATGAAAGTAATGAACAACCATCTAATATAGAATCACCACCCGTCCAAGGAATATTGCAGTTATGTCCTTTGGCTTACAAAGATATGGCAAAATATCAATAACAAGATTCAGATTTACAACCTATAATTGCCAAAATAATTAAGGTTAATATGTGTGGAGAGTATAAATTACAAAAAGGTGTCCTGTGTTATAAGGATCGCAACAAAGAACTTAAGGTGGTAGTCCCTAAGGATTTAGTTCATTAATTTTCCAATTCTATCATCAAGGTCCTTGTAGAGCACATCTGGGGGTATACAAAATTAGGCACAAGATCCGTGAAAAATTTATTTGGCGTGGTATGGATGCGGGATCTGCACACGTATTTGATTTGTGAGTTGTGCAAGCAAAGTAGACCAACACAACAGAATAAGGTGGGGTGGTTAGTCTCTCAGGTGGCAGAAAGACCCATGCAGAAATGGTTCGTGGATTTTATAGGCCCGTTCCCGCGGAGTTGGGAGGGAAATAAGTTTATTTTAGTGGTAGTGGACACCTTTACTAAATACATTTGGCTGACGTCCACACCGGAGGCGAACGGGTTGCCACGTTAAAAGTATTAAAAGGAATCATGGCATGTTTTGGAGTACCTGAGAATATAGTAATGGACAACGCTATTTACTTTATTTCACACACCTTTCAAAACTTTTGTTTCCAGGCAGGCATTTTTCACATTATGACCATCCCGTATTACCCAAAACCCCCATTAAATGAAAGGGTAAATAGGAATCTGAAGTCAGCCTTAATTGCGTTTTATTCAGATGAGCATTTGCATTGGGATGCAGATTTGCACTGGCCACAGTATGCATTTAATTCAGTGCGCCATGAGGCTCATGGAGAATGTCCATTTAGTTTCATGTTTTCATTTTCACCAAATTCCCCGTTAACCAATATTTGGCACCTGAAGGACATATTGCCGGAAAAAGAACATAACGTAGATATAAAGGCATTGTGGACCAGAGTACATAACAATTTGATAAAAGCTAGGACTAAGCATGGAAGGTATTACAATAAGGACAGAGTGGAATCAAAATTTGAGGTCGGAGATCAGGTCTATCTGAGGAACTATCCATTGAGTAAAGCCAATCAGAAATTCACAGCCTAGCTCGCACCCAGATATCATGGTCCTTTCACTATTGTAAGGTTTCTGTCAGCCGTTTCTGTTCAACTCGTGGCCAGTGATGGGCAGAAAATAGTACGAGGTGATGTCTCACAATTGAAAACTTAGGTTGAGCATCTACGCCATACCATATTGTGTACTTTAGTGTGTAATGTGTAGTAATTTTAATTGCCTAATTTTAAGAACCATTCGTGTGTGTGGGGGTAGGGGGTGGGTGCGTGTGTGTTTGTTTTTTCTTTGCTCGCTTTCCTGAGTACCAAGCAAAATTTAGACATAATAGTAAAAAGAGCACTGTAATCTGTGAGAAGAAGTGTAGTCCAATGAAAGATGGTTCATCAGAGAATTCTTTAAGCAAAAGAAAATTGAAGTTTGGGGGCAGCAGTCTGTAATTAGGGTTGCCACATCTCCGGGCAGCGCCCGGAGTGCCCGGGTTTGGAATGAATTCTCCGGGTATATGGGCCAATGACTTTAATCTATGGGCTTGAATGTCACATTTCTCATTAATCATTTTGAATAATTTGGTTCGAATGCTAATTTCTAATTGTAAGAAAGCGCTATGTCTCTATTCTTATTCTGGCAAATTTTCATTGTTGCGTCTGTAGTATTCGGCTCACATTATTAAAGAAACACTGGCAAGCCATGGCAACATCAATCTTTTGTGTTTGCTCGTTCATTGTCGCTAGTCAGTTCGCAGTTTACCAGCAATTATTGGAACGGTTGGATCATGAGTGGTTAGATTACCACTACCTTTTATAATTCGGAATAGTTTGTTTCTCTGATAATGAGTAATAACAGTGAAATGAGGCGATATGTAAGTTCATTCCGTGAAGAATGGTTGCAGGACGAAAATTATAAAGAGTGGTTACACAAAGTTGATATCAGAAGTAAGCATGATAAAATTGCAAAAATACTTTTTCAAAATGTCAGTTGTTTTTATTTCACATCACTGATAAATACCTTCATTCCAGACCTGTTACTTCTTCTGCTACAGCCATCAGTGTAATAACATGTACATTTTCATGTTTCTCATTTGCTTTGATTTTCTTCTCAGCTCTTTAGTTCTTTATTTCATACTAGCTGGCTGCCAGACGTTGCATGGGTAGCTTTTTTCTAAACGCAAATGTAAAATTAATTAATTTCATTTCCTTCCCCCATTCTTTATGAAATTGTTGTACTCATTATATATAAGATTTTTGTTGTGAAAGGCATTGCATTGATACATTCTATAAGTACAGGGTTGAAAGTAAGGATATGGGGTGATTTTTTAATTTTGTAAGTAGTCTGTAATTTGTACTTGTACCTAAAGCATAAATGTCCAAGGTTTTGTCCAGATTGGTCAAGTAATGACAATTTGCACATAAGGGGTTGAAAAACATGGGTATCTTTTTGAAGTTGTATGATATCCTATAATTTTTGCCAAGTCCTATAGTCCAAGTGCACAAATATGTGCCCTGGTTGACCAAGCAGTATAGTTTTATCTATAAGGGGTTGTAAATAACCTTATGATTTTTGCCTGCTTGTATTGTATAATTGTGCAATATTTTGAAATATATGGTTTAAACAGTGCAGATTTCTACATAAGGGGTTGAAAGTATGGTAGGGGTAGTTTTTTTAGAGTTGGAAAGTAGCGTATAATAGTTACTGAATCCTACACTATACGCATGCAAAGTTTCATTTAGATAGGACAAATAATGTTGATTTGTATATTAGGGATTGAAAATAGCGATTGAATGTAAGAGTAGCTTATCATTTTTGTGAGTTTCTAGAATAACCCAAATATACCTGGTATAATCAAAATCATGCCAAAAATATTACTTAAGAACACTTCAGTGAAATGTGATATGAATGATATATAACCACCCATTTACCACCTTGGGCTCAAAGTCATTAAAAATGTGTCATATTTGCAATAAAGTGCCAAGTAGTCTCTTGATATCCACATTCAATGAAACAGGATTGAAATTTGGGGACATGAATATGAAAAAATACCCCTAACCCCCCAGTTTTCAAATTTTTGGAAACATTATATAGCCTTTTTTTCTTTTTTTTTTCTTTCTTTTCTTTTTATTTATGGATGCTCTTTAACTGCCGTGGCCCTTAGCGTCCCATTCTATATTGGGCGTGAAAGACCAGTAATTTTGCTCAGAGGTCTCTTTATCAGGCTTGGGGTTCTTTTACGTACCACAAATCTATGACACAGGACCACCGGCTTTACTTCCCTTCCAAAGGAAGTCATACTAAAGATTTTTACGCCCGAAAAAATCCATTGCCCTCTTTCGGGTTTGAACTCGCGACCTCATTAATTAAAGGTTAGCATGGTAACCACTACACCATGGAGGACGACCATTATATAGCCTGTGACCATCTGAAAGAATAGGGCTTTTCAATGGTGAAAGAATTATGAAAATTGGTTGAGTCATTTTTGAGATTACCAAGTACACACATGCACACAATTCTCTCTCTTTATAATATTAATATATAGTTATTAATTAAATGACAACCAGTTATACTTGTGTTGTGCCTCAGTGTTCTATGGCTATCAATTATTACTATAGCATGACTGTTCATGTTCCTTTACTGTATCTACTGTGGGGAGAGAGAGAGAGAATGAATATCAAAGTGACATTAGCTGTTGCGTGGCTTCTTCAGCAGCACCAATGTGCCATGTTGCCAAATTATAGCTGAAATACAATGCTTTTTCTAGAAAATGATGAAAAGATAGAAACATACTTACTTGAAACTGTTTAACCCTAAGATCAGGATTATTTGCAGTTTTATTTTGGTGCAATAGTTACCTTCCATCCTGTATATAGAATTTCAGCAGTTTGTGACTTCTTTTGCATGGATGATGGACGGAAAGTGACACTAAGCACTGCTCCATAGAAGCAAACACTACTAAAATTGAAATAAAATGGAGTTAAACTATCATTAAGGTTTAAATATGTAGCTAAGTCCTAGCATATTTTATAGATCAGTAATCTAACCACTGTTTCAGAATGAGTAGATTTATTTGGCTTTTGTGTGTTTTGCCACAACTGATTTGAGTTAGACAAAAGAGAAAGAATGACCCATTGTATTTATAACTAAGTTTTAAGTGTTGCTTCTTCTTCTTCTTCATTACATAATCAGTATCTCTTCAACATATTCTTGTGATCTTTTTATATTTCAGGTTCTACAAGGGACATTGCAAGGAGGCCTAATGACCCAGGTGAATAAAAACTTGAAAATTGGCATAAGTGACCGGTTCTTTCTTGGTGGCCCACCTTCTCTCAGAGGATTCCGGACAAGAGGTGTTGGACCTCATGTTGATAACTGTGCACTTGGTGGCAATGTAAGTTTGGTGATAACATAGTATCTTTTTTTTAAGTTTAACGTCCTTTAACCTGGTAAACATAGTATCTTATGCCTATTAATATATTTCAAGTTTGTTCATTGATTTGTATATCTGAGTTTTGTGTTCATATAATGAAATTGCATGAAGGAATATAGTATGTGAAGAAGATATTTGAAGAGATTGCTTGGATGCTACTCCATGATATTCATTATTTCAAAAGTATCAGGGTGCTGATCATCTGATCAGTCTTTCTCAATCATATACATTTCTTTCTTTACTGCCCACTAAATAACATTTACTATTATCTCCAACCCCCAATCAACCAGCAGTATGGCTCTGATGCCTACATTCGGGAGGTTCCGAGTTCAATCCCCGGTGCCTGCCCACTGTGACCCATGGGTTTTTCCAGAGTTGTCAGGCAAATGCTGGAGTGGTTTCTTTCATCCACTGAATTTCCTGTCTCTCCATTTCATTCCATTAATTATTTCATTCATCCTTCACTCCGTCTGGTGTATTTCAGGGTTGAGAGTGTTGGTGATGATGTTTCAGTACAGCATGGAAAGGAGGGGAAAAGGATACTCTCTGTGAACTTTCTCTGTCCCTTGGCCTTCGGCTGGTTGACAGGGTATAAGGACTATCCCCTGGAGGGGCATTGGACCCTGATGGTGCAGGGTCCCTGGTCAGCCTGTCCAGCTGCCGGGGCATTTATATCTGGAGACTGCAGGGACCCCATCATTGCTTTGCCATCACTCCTGGTTCCAGCTACCCGGTGTCTCTTCTCACCTTCTCCCTTCCTCCTGGGGGTGCCCCCTCTTGGAGCGTAGGTACAATACCCACATTCCCTGGATCGATACCTAGTTCTCTCTGATACACATTCCATTCTCAATCAAGCCTCAAAAGCATATATTTATTTTAAACTCATTAGTTTGTACTAATTGATTATTTATAAATGGTACTTTTTTACGCATCTGCTATTTACTTAGTTTTATGCATAAAGTATATTCTCTCATATAATCAGTGGAGATGGTGTTCACTTTATTTGTGTGTTTTGAACAGTAATAATATTAAAACAAGATCCAACATTTTGAAGGCTTCTGCTTGTCTTCTGAATAGTTATTGTAGGAATGTTTTAGTTTGAGTACCAATTGATATAATTTTAAAAGGTCCAAAAAGCATTCAAAAGTTTAAAGGATCAGTCTGGTATAAAATTGTGTATTATAAGTGATTATATACCTAAACTATGAAAAAAATCATCAGAAATGCTGGGTTAATTGGCCAAAATGTTACCACATGAAGGAAACATGCAGAACTCGTAACAGAATACATGTGGCATCCTTATTACAGTCGCTGTCGACCACATTAATAGTAGAGACATTTAAATGCACTACACTTCATTGCTATAAACTTGCTGATAACACACATAGGTTGACAAAATTCTGATAACATACCTATGGATAAATTGTTATTATTTGCTTACTTTCTAAACAAACAGCAACTTAGGTAGTTACAACTTTGGAAATCATAAATGCTTAACAAATTCCACTTGGTTCAGGATGGTATAACACAATTTTCACAAACATTTACCATCCATGAATTAATCCAAATCACAAACTGTTTGTAAGCCACAAATCTTCATGTTTCAGCATTTGGAATATCCCAAGTTAAGTCACGCTTCTTTTTAGAATTGTTGGCTATTACTACTAAGCTGAGTTAAAATACATATAGCTACATTCTACACAGCATTTACACACCCAATGAATAGTAGCACATCACAATCCTATGAAGCTAATATGGTTACTTCCTTACTCCCAGTTACCTTGAAATCATCTTTTAGCATAGAATTGTCCCTGAACTGTAGACTCAGATCCAGTTTCATCAACAGATGCTAAATTTTAACACAATGTTAAATTGATTTAACACTGAAGTTAACACAAATTCTGTTTCATTAAACAATGTTAACTTTGACAATGTGTTAAAGTCGGTGTTAAGTTAACATTGACTCCTGCAACATGATAAAGGGACAGGGAAGGAGACATCCCATGCATGATACAATTTACATAATTGTGAATGAATGTGCATGTGAGAGAGAGAGAGATTGTATAACACCACATACTATCTTCTTACCACAGCTATCAAGTGTTCTGGAATATGTTTCTTTATTTATGCCAGATTGATATGCAATATACATATTGTCAGCACCATACTACCCTATAAGCAACATTGTCTCTTCTCTCCAGGAACGCAGTATGTTGTTAGTGGTTTCATCTTCTTCTTTTCTTGTGACAAACTGTGTTAATTCTTCATGATCATATGTGAAAATGTTGCTTGAAATTCCATACACACGTTGCTGACAAAGTTAAATTGAGTGATTCGACTTCTTCAAGGGCCCATTTTTGTAAGTTCAATCGTGCACTATCAAGTTATTTGTGCAAGCTTCCATAAATTTTATATAAATCAACTCATACAAGTGTTATATTTATCTGTGACTGTTAAACTAGAAGATGCCTTGCGAATAGAATCTGCATTTACAATATCTTCCTTAAAACTGTACAACTGCATCTCATGCTGCAATTGAGGATATTTGTTTTTCGTAGAGTTCTGTGATAAGTGAGGAAATGTTTGCTTTGGCTTCTGCTTCTTTGCACTCAACTATGTGTTTATAACCTTTCTTTTTTCTTCCAATGGCCATTCTACTCTTATGTTTTTCTGGGCTCTGTGGACCTTTTGATGAAGGTGAAGTAGATTCTTCTGATGGAGGTCGGGCACTAACACGGTTTTACATACTGATTTGTATTCATTGATATCTGAAGTCTGCATATATATTATTTCTGTATCAGATTCTAATATATCTAGTAAATACTGAAACATTGTCTCATCTTTTTTGGTTAAAGCAGAGAACTGGAAATTCTTTTCTTTAAAGTGATTATATAATGCATTCACTACGTTAAGAGGATTCATTTTTATAGGCAGAAGCTTGCTGCAGAACGACCTGTACACAACTCGCAGTGTCGGGTTCACCTCTCCCCCTCCCCCCTCTCCCCCTCCCCCTCTCCCCCTTCCTCCTCCCCCTCTCCCCCTCCCCTCTCTACCCCTCTCTCTCCCCCCTCTCTCTCTCTGCTTCCTGTTAAATTGCGCCAGCAGTCAAAAGAACATCACTCCAATTGTATGCTGATGCTGCACATCTTTATTATCCTGTAACTTGTTTGTATATTGTCGTAACCTCTTTACATATTTTAGCTCAATGGGGGGTAGAGCAATAGGTACCGTGAACAGGATCTAACATTATAACATAAATTACATCAGGTCCGATGGGGCGAGCTCAACAAAATCCTAAATACACCTAAAGATCACTAAAAATATTCCTAAATTATTGTGTGGGATGAAGGAAGGATCTATCTGCTACAAGAAATTATATTAAATTGATTTGGATGGCAAATATATATTACAATAAAAAGGAATTATAATACCTCCTTGCCTGTCAGTGGGACGCCATGCTGTATGCACGAACAAGCTGCACACACACTGTCCTTGTTGCAAGCAGAAACTCGACTGACTGAATAACCCACACTTATCTAGCGTCAGGCACGCTACTCTAGGAACCAGTTTCTATCCCCACTACTATTGCAACATATCCGGTCTGGGTTGCCAGGTCGCATACGCAATAATGCCAATTATATCACAAATGTCACAACATGCACGATAGGATTTAATATTTGAGGGTTTTACATATTTCAGTGTGCTCTTTCAGATGGTGTACAAATCAGTTTCAAGTTTTCCTAATATTGATTGATGTTCCGTTGTTAGCTTCTTGATGTCTGGCTCATAGTTGGTTACACCAAGCTGGATGCAACAGTCCAGATGTTCATCTGTTAATTTGTTTCTATATTTTTTATATACTTTAAGCTTGAAAATGTTGATTAACACAGGTAAGTAGAGCAGTATAATGTCTTAATTTTCACAATTACATTATTCACTACTGGATATTTGTTATTGGGTGCACAAGACCAAAACCTATCTTCATTTTCTCGTCCAACACTCTTCAAACACAAGTCGTTTTGTATAGTGATGATTTCAAGTTCAGCTGCAGCTCCATCTTCATTAAAACATTTTTCAATGGCAAGGCACAATTCTCCAGGTTTAAGGAAGCATAAGGAACATCAGAACAAAACGCACTAACTCCACCCATGGAAGAAATGCTTTTTGACATGGATTCCCCCTATTTTGATAGTGCTGAATTGATCTGTGCAATCCATTTCTTTCAAATAGATCCTTTCCTATCATAAAATGACTTCAAAATACAGTGTTTGGTTCAGAAAGCACTTGGTTCACTGAGATGAATGGAACAAAATGTACGTTTTACAGAAGCAAAGAATTTCTTACGTGACATTGTGTACATACATGCCTTTGACTTCTGTATTTGCATTCTGTGGAACTAGAAATGCATGTGTTGCTGCAAAACAATATCAGATATTGCTTTCTTGTGCCTTCTTAGCAATATTATGTCATGCTAAATCAGTGAATAAACGAATGAAAACAAGTCTCCTTACTTGGAGGTCTGAGATAGAGAGCTGTGTCAAGGATGCACTAATAGTAGATTTGCTAAGTATTACAGAATGGAAAAGGAAATAATATTGTTGCAGGCAATAGTAGGGGTACCAGAAGGGGAATGAAAATGCTGGAAACTATGAAAGCAAGGAAATAAAACTGAGGTAAATGGCATGTGTCAATTCATTAAAATGTAATTTTTGTGTTACTCTCATGCAAATAAATGCAGTGGAATGCCTGCAAAGGATACTGAGATGACGTACTGTGTTGTTTGGTCTTTCATGCTTTCATAGCGAAATGTATTAAGTTCTCTTTTTCGTGTATTATCGTGGTGTAGTGGTTACCATGCTAGCCTCTATTCCCCTAGGTTTTGGGTTCAAAGTTGGCAGAGGACGATGGATTTTTTTTGGGCGTAAAAATCCTTAGCATGGCTTCCTTTGGAAGGGAAAGTAAAGCTGATGGTGCCGTGTTGTAGATTTACAGCACGTAAAAGAACCTCAAGCCTGATAGGCCTCTGAGCAAAATTACTGGTCTTTCATGCCCAATATAGAATGGGACGCTAAGGATCACAGCAGTTAAAGAGCGTCCATAAATAAAACTCAATTTAATTTAATTTTATGTTTTATATAAATCTATAAAATCCAAACCTAATGAACTTTTGCCATTCCCTCTAAATCATTCATACCTCCACTGAAATGGGGAGCTACGTTTGAGTGTATACCACAGGTCCAGGGTTTAACACTCCAAAGTAGAGTTAACAAAGCAAAGAAGATGGATGTTGACGCATTCTTACAGAAGAGGTTTGGAAGTGAATGGAGACGTGAGGCTGAACTTCAGTTTTATGTCTGCATTCTACAGCGAAAACCAGAATGAGGAAGTATTTGGCTATTTGGAGGAAGAAATGAGCATTGTTTAAATACAGAAATACATTTGTGTTTGTTAGAAGAAACATTGACATTAAAGTGTTTGCAGAAAAAGTGACAAATGAAATTTGAAGGTTCTTTTTTTCCCCCCCCAATAAATGCACAAAGTAAAGTGTAAAACTGCTTTTGTAAGTGGAATTGAAATTGTTTATCAAAATATCAATAAATATAATTTTTTGCCATTTTTTTCTTAATGTCCAAGACAGTATTTTCAGTACAATTGGTTCAAAATGCACTAATTGAAAAACTTTTTAATTATATATGGGGTGTAACAAAAATGTATGGCACAAATTGCAGGACAATTGCGTTTTCAGACCCATGTTCATATAACATAATTTCTTCGTCTACGTGCAAGGAACATGTGCTGCAATTTGTGCCGTACATTTTTGTTACACCTGCTATGTGATATTAAACAAAACTTTTTCCTCCCCTGGACTGGCTCACCTTGGGAGTTTTTACATGAGCTACCCTACATAGTAGGAGGCCATTGCCCTAAAGGGATGTAAGGCTATCTTATCTTGTCTTATTAAACAAAAAATTATTTCAGTGATACGGTATTTAGGAAAGTAGCATTTCCACTACAGTTAGGCATGAAGAACCTTAAAAAGCACCTGTAAATTTAGGAGATATCAGCTTTTCCTCTCTCCTAAAAACTTTTTATTATGCACTTAGTGCTTTTATATTTGATGCTCCTCATATATGGATTTGAGATAATCTGAGCCAGTGACTCGATCTTTTGAAGTCTGAGAATCAGATTTCGAACTTATCTCTAAGTTTTGTTAACATTTCCATGTGTCTGTCATCTCATGTATAGGGTTTGGCATTTTCTTTTGTTTCAACATGTTTTAAACAAGGGAAATGTTTCAGCTCATTTTGACTCAAATGTGTTTCCAGCAGTCGAAGTCTGGCACTAAATGCCTTATCTCTGAAATCATTTGCAAAATGTTCTGTCCTGGAGTTGCAGATTTAGCTCGTTGAGTTTTTCAGTAAAGTCAGTAAAAAATGCTAAGTCCCTTAGTCACAGATAATCTTTTAAGATAGAGTGGTCTTCACCACGTTCTTTAAGAAAGAGACCACAGCTGACAAAAGTTCATAGAAGTGACAGAGAATTACCCCCTTACTAAGCCGGAACACCTCTGTATGAAGAAGCAGTTCTCCATACTCCAGGTTCATTTCTTCAATCAGTTGTTTGAATTGTCTTCTTTGTGATGCATGAGCTTATATCTGATTTACAAGTTTCACAACCACCTTCGTAACGTTGTTCACATTTAAAAATTTACCACAGAGGGCTTGTTAGTGTATTGTGCAGTGGTAGGAGATAAAATGTGGAAACATTTCATCTTTCAGTGCAAGTGCAATGAAATGATTTATGTCGCCCTGTGAAAGCAGAAGCCCCATCAGTTGATATACTATTTTTTGTGTTGAGTTCTTGTTGCAACTAAGGAAGCCCTTCACAAATAAGAATATATCCTCACCTCGTGTACCGCCTTTTAAAGGAATTATTTTCAGGAGCTCATCCTTTACTGTGAAGTCATTAAAAATCATTTGGATGAACAAGGCAAACTGTGCTGTATCACTGATATCTGTAGATTCATCCAACTACATTGAGAAGCAAGTGCAGCATCCCATTCAGTCTTCAAAAGACAAGTAAGAGTTTTTTCAACAAGTCTAGCAACTGTTTGGGCTGACAACTGAAGAGAATTTTTGACAGAAATTATCTCTGGTTTGTTTTGAAAGTTTTCAAATAAAGACTCTGCAGCTTTTATAAAATATGCTTTAATATACTTCCCATCTTCAAAAGATTTTCTTTTCTTTTTGCAATAACCTGTGATATTTTATAAGAAGCAAGTATGGCAGCTTTATTTCTGTTAGTGAATGTTGTTAACCTTGAGCACTCATGTTGCTTATTTTGCTCGAATTCAAATTACTCGTTGCACTGGTGGCAGTTCCATCTAGCTTCAAGTTGAACCTCTGTCTGTCACCAGTATTGTTGGTGGATTTGTAGTGACATCAGATAAGCGATAATTACAGCTTATATTTGTGTGTGCTCATCTGGTGTACAGAGTCAACCCCATGACCAAAAATGTAAATATAATTTTTATGCTAATTATTACTGGCACCATGGTTTTTATAGATTAAAATCTTTCATTAGCAGTTATCTTTCGTTTATGTTTATTCTTTTAGAGCCCTTTTGTTAAAAGAGTTGTCAGAGGATGAAATTGAAAGGCTTCTAAATGAAAGTTCTGACGACAGCTAGTTTTCTGATTTGATTGGTCTGTTGGGGAAAAAGAGCTACTACAAGTTAGTGATCACAATAGTGAATCAAAAATAGAAGTATATCCAACAGAGGGAAATGGACACACATGTCTTGAAGAGGAAATGTAAGGTCATGAAGATGAAGTTGACAGTTTGGATCTTAGTCGTGGATATTTTATTGGTAAAAATGGTAAAACTAAGTGGGCCAGTGAAAGTGTAATGGCCAAAGCGCGCGTGCGTGCGTGTCCTCCCCCCCATTCAAGTGTTAAACAAGATTGTAGCCCTGTCAGTCAATTTTTAAGCTGCTTAACCTTCTCTTTTCTGAATGATATGTGTTAAAATATCTCTTTACCACGGTGATGTTGGCATTGCACAATAAAGATACACACACTTGCAATTCACTTCAGTAAAAAAATATAATCTTATGTAATATAATATAAACTTTGAATGGAAATAAGCATTCTGCTTTTTAGCAGGATTTATTATTCTTCTTGCAGCTTACTCGCAATAAATCAGGTGCACACAATCCTAATGATGACTCCAACAAAGTCACGCAGATAAGGTAACAAAACAAAGGAGAGTAACTGTCGGAATGACATATGTACACCCACACTACTTCAGGTCAGACTTCAAGCTTCCCAGGTTGCATTGTGCAGGATGAACTTGGTCACTTAGAAGGGTAGTGAGCGGTGTCCTGCCTTCCTGCGATGACAAAGCAACTCATTGGTTACTGCTTGGCGCATGAATGGAGATTGCACCTCAGACTTGGCCATTAAACAAAAACACTGGCTTTGCTAAAATTTTTCTGTGAGTTACCTGAGATGGCATGGCAATCAACGCATTGCCAACCTCTGCTTTAGATCAGTGGCACTGTTATATGCATTCATATCGCACCAGCAATCAAGTTGTTATTGTAATGACAGGTTGTTTGTGTTTGACTGTGCATGTGTGAGTTCTTCTTTATAAGATCTATTTAAAGTAGCTCTGTTCATTGTGTTCAAAGGGATTTTATTGAAACATTTCCTAATGCATTGCCTCCCTCAAGAAGTGCAATACAAAGAGTAGTGAACAAATTTGAAGCCACAGATATGGTTTTGGGCAAAAAACATTCCCTATAATGAACGTTTTAACTGAAGAAAAACTGGATCAAATTAGTGCCAACTTACAGTGTTCTCCACAAAAATTATATAGGATCAAAGAGTGATTTACTGCAGTTGGTTTCTGAATTCAATTCAGAATGGTGAACTGGTCCCACAATTCTATTTTCTCACAAACAAATCATGCTTGCCTCTAAATGTTTGTGTGAACATATAATTGCCATTATTGAGATCCAGAAAGACTAGTAATTTTATATGAACCCCTCCCTCCCCATTATGACCAGAAAATGGTGTCTGGTGTGTGGTAAGTGCCAGAAGAATAATAGATCCAATATTGTTTAAGGAGACAACAAATCCAGATCGTGGTGTAGCATTAATCTTAACGCTATTTCTTCAGCAGTTGGCAGAAGACCAAAAATTGATTGGTTGGTACCAATAGGAGTCTGCAACTACAAACACAGCTTTAGAATCATTAAATAAGTAACTGAAGTATTTGATTTCAGAACAATTAATGTTTGTTTGTAGTCCTTGCACTCCTGATTTAACCAGCTGTGACTTTTATGTATGAAGTAATTTGAAAAACAAAGGGTTTTGAAGGAATACATTAAGGAATTCCAAGCTAATATTGAACATGAAATAAGAAGCATTTCAATTTATGTTCTTAGACAAGTGACAATGTATACTGATGATACAATGCTTGTGTAAGAGAAGGAAGAAAATATTTTCATTATCTACTTTAAAGTAAGTTTTATAATATATTTGTTTTACTAAAGCATTTTTCCAGTTGATTGCCAGCCTTTCACCTGGGAACCAGACCCCATGTGGTGGCTATATGTATATTAATGTCCCTGTATTAGATTAGATTAAAAAGAACGGGAGGGTAATAGGTGCCCTATGTATTGCAGCCAATGTTAATCATTTGTACTTCACTTCATTTAGTCTCCTAAGATCCCTAGCCTTTGTACAAGTCTGCAAGTCTCTTAGCAGGCACTTCTGGAAATCCTTGCAATTGCATGATTTATTGATTCAAGTATTTAACCATTAGAACTGTGAGAGCTTCAGAGTCAAACAGCAGATGGAATGCAATTTCATCCATTTTCCTGCATCTTTTACATTTTGAATTGACTGTTCTGCCAATTTTGTAGAGATGCCCATATAATTAGTGTCGTGTTATTAGCCTACTGTCCATTGGAGTGCAATTCTACTTATTCTGAGCAGTGAGCTTGTCTTGCTCCTTCCTATCTCTGTCATAAGAGCCTTTGAGTACTTGTGTCCTGATAAAGAATCCCAATACTTGTAGTATATTTTTCTGATTCCTTTCCTGGATTGTCCCATGGGCAAGTCCATGAGATAGCCTGAGTCTTGGTTCAGGCCATATAAAAGGATTCTATGTTCCTTTCTTCACCAAATAATTTGCTGTTTCATTGTCGTGGATTCCTCTATGCCCTGGCTCCTTCATCAGTTCCATTGAATTGTGCAGAGTCAGCAACATTTGACCTTCCATACACTCCCAGTCCAATTTGGATTTCATTAATATACCTTCAAGTGCTTTAAGCTATCAGAAAGATAGTAGTGTATATTTTTATAGTCCTTACTAAAACTATTTTTCCATACACAAGCCAATATGGCACACATTTCTGCTTGAGAGACCGTAGCATATTGTCCGGTGTTGAAAGAAAGTTTCCTGTTGCAGCCAAATACTCCTACTCCAGTACTTTAATTGATTTTGGATCCATCAGTAAACCAGATTCGTCCTCTTCAGTTTCTTGAACTAATTCCTTTTTCTCATTCACTTCTTTCTGGAAATGAAATAGTGAATTTCATTTCTTCTGATTTCCATGGTAATTTGTTTGTATTCATATATAAAGTACAATCCACACTGTTATCTCTTGGAAAGTTCAGGTGTCCATAGCATGTGAATTCTGTTTGCACAATGCTGTTACACATAAGTTTGTATAGTCCAGTTTTTGCTTCTCCTTCCACCCAAAGATGGAGAGGTGGCAGGTCCAACAGAACTTCAATGGTAACAGTAGGAGTAGTCCTAAATACTCTGGTTATACAAGCTCAGACAGGCCTTTGAAATTTGTAAAGTTCTTTCCTGTAGGTACTAAGTTTAACTCCAGGCCACCAAATTACAGCAGCATAGGAAATTGTGCATCTCACCATTGTGATGTCTGATGTATATCCAGTACATAACTTTAAGCTTTAGAACCCACGTTTTGTCAAGCATAGTTCTGTAGATCCAGAAGGTTCTATATGCCTTATTAATGCTTGCCTCTAGATGTTTCTCCCAGGTTAATCCCTTGTCTGAAATTATGCCAAGGTGTTTAACCTCATCAGGAAATGTTATTCTTGTTCCTCTGAGGCTGAGTTCCTTAAGGCCCTCGAGAACTTTGAGCCTAGTATAGGGTACAATAATTGTCATTTTATTTGGATTGACAGATCCATCAATCTGTCACCCCAATGTTGAACTTCTATCAGTGCTATCTGTAGTACCTCTGAGACTGTTCCATGAAATTTACCCATGATGATTATTGCTAAATCATCAGTATACCCTATGGTAAGATAGCCATTCCCATTGAGATCCTGAATCAAATCACATCAACAACAAGGGTCCAAAGGATGAGCAATAAGACCTCACCCTGTGGACAGCCTCTTGTCACTAATGCAGACATGGTCTTGGCATACGAAATAATAATAATAATAATAATAGTAATAGTAATTTACATTTATATTATGGATACTTAACCTTTTCAAGTCATTTTGCAACAGACGGATGTCTATTCAATTGAGACTGAAATGGAAGGCAAAATGAACACTGTAGCTGTAATTCAGAAGACAGATGTGTGTCCTGTGGTAAAGGGATATGGTAATTTCACTGAGATGTTGCTGTGATTGGTCAAAATTCAACATTTTCTTTCATCTCATTGGTGTATTTTCTGATGACATCACATAAGTTAAATAGTCATCTTAAATTGTAAAATTGCATAATGGTCTTACCACGGTTTTAACTTATTTGTTACATGATTCGTTTTTTATGTTGCATTTTTTTTTATTTACTTATTTGCAGGAAAGAAAATGGAGTTATTTTGTGTTCAACGATAAATTCTTTTTTATACATAATAAATCAGCTGCCTTTGGTTTTTTTAAACTCATCACATGTGAGGTACTTTATCATCCTCTAATGGCTTGTTTACATATTCTTATAAAGACACAAACTCCTCACTGAATAAATGATTTAAAAGACTTCGAGGTGCTTTGAAGTGAAGGCTTTTAAGTGTAACATTTCATGCCAATGTCATTTTCTTTCTTGTGTTGAGAGAAGAGTATTGGGAATATAAGGAAATGTTACGTAGGTTCTCAGTTACTATAATTTAAACCAAGGCTTGTCATTTGTCAAGCAGATACCTAATGCTTGAGAGCTGACATTATAAGGCCTTTTTCACACTAACTACAGCCTTCCATGGTAGGCGTATAATGTTAGTGTGTTTCACACTGGCAAGCACGTACATTCCATTTTGGGGGTTATTAACCTAGGATGAGCAAGTTGTTGGTTTGCACTGTACAGAGTGGTTTAACACCCATTCTAAGTGTCTGAAAAACTTGTTGCTGTATAGCAACTCATCAAAACATTATGCAATAATAAATGTACTTTCCTTCCTAAAACTGATCTTTGAATGAAGTCTTGGTTGCCTTTTCTTCTGTTTCTTTGATGTCTTCGGGGTTACCTACTTTAGCAGTAAACTAATATAGAGGAAGCCCGCATTTGACTCAAGTTGGATATCTAACTTTCAAAGATAATACTGTTTTGAGGCTTTGAAGATTACAAGAAAAGCATTTTTCCAGAAGAGAAAGAGATTCCAAAGCAATAAATCAGATACCAAATGTGATATTTTAAAATTTGAGGTGTTTTAGAGATGCAAGACAAAAATATTCAAAGAAATTTCCACACTCCAAACAATCTTTTACACAGAAAAATTCTGCTCCTATTTACTTTCTCAAAAACTGGTGATTCATACGTTTAAGAAACATTACCCTGTGAAATCATCTTCATTCTCACTGAGTTTTATACAGCTAGAAACTACATTGGACATACATATATGCATATTAAATTTATTTTGGCATTAACAATTTTAAAAAAGAAAATGAAGGAAAGTTGTATTTTACATTTTTTTTTACTTTTAGCTCCACTCTTGGAAATGTTGTGACTTTTGTTTTGTTTCTCAAGAAATTCATGTAAAGAGTTTGTAAGATTTGTCTACCATATGTTGACCAGTTTTTTACACAATTAATTGTCTCATCCTTGTGCACAGGTATAACAAAATCTCTATTACCTCAGTGTTATCCAATTGAAACCATTTTCAACAAATATGCTGCATGTTTATAATGAAGCAGATAGAAAAACAAGGTGTTGAGTAAGTAGTTATGAAAATAATGATAACGTAAAATGAAAATCATTTGACTGTTATACATAAGAATATTTAAACATCTAAAGCACATAAAGGATGCAAATATTTACCTCCTATTCTGTGTATTATAATCGAATACTGACTGATAAAACTGTGAGCACTCAAGAGAATTGTGGAAACGTGTGCCATTAGCTCTTCAGTCTTTATTTAGTACAAACTGAAAGATGTGACTGCTAGACACTTCTGCGGAAGCATGTGGTGTTGAAAACAGGAAAGCTGTGGCTTGGAGTAGACAGTTGGTGATAGCATGAAAAAAGCCTACATAAGGAGTGCAGTGAACGCGTAGAGAGAATAAGAACAATAAAACATGTATTTTATAGTCAATTTATTCTGATATATTGTTGTCTTTTCTTCCCTTAAAGGCATTTTGGGCAGCTGGATTCCATATTTTTACACCTCTTCCATTTAATCCCGGGAAAGGGGGCTTAGGAGAACTGTTCCGGACTCACCTGTTCATCAATTCTGGAGCTTTAAATGGTGTAGAAACAAGTAAGTATAAATATTAAGTTTTGTTGTGTTGGTGTGAATATGACCAAAATGAGATTCATGGTTAATACTAGAGCTATCCTTAATTACTGTGCCAAGGTGCACCATGCATTCTGTGATGTCACAGGCATAGGCAGTTGCTAGCCATTAGTTTGGTGTGAAAGTGTTCTTTACAAAAGAATTGACAAAGAGAAGTATGTGTTTGAAACTAAATGCATATTATGTATTGCATGATGCCACTCTCTAAGACTACAGGTATTGTCTGCACAATAAACTGTCCCAAAAATGTGGTGTACATGGTTGTAAAATTAATTACAAATTGGATTTAGCGCATGTAACTACTTATCAGTTTTCAGAGTAAATGAGATCATTCTATACACAGAGTGCTTAGTAATAAATTTGCATTAATTATTATGATGGTTCATAAGTATAGTAGTCATTCAGCTGTTGGGAATCAATAAAAATTGCCTGTCTACTGAGAATTTGTAGATACCTAAATTAGAAACATTTATTATCTAGCTTATAGAAATACATAGGACTATTCTACACTAAAATTTTTGAAGTTCTAAATCAGAGATGTCAATCCAAGTACAATTTTGTGAACTTGCCAGTACTCACAGGTGTGAAGCACTAGGAGGAAGACTGTAGTATACTCCAGGGTAGTGGCAGAATCAGGAAAGCGTTGGTATACATACAAAGGCTGATGGGAATATGAAAATAACTCTTTTTTTTTCTTGTTTGCTTTTATTGTATTTATTCACATGCGTTGTGTCATAATAACTTTTTAATATGAATTACAGTAATGATGTTAATAAATAATAGGTGTTTTCATAAGTTAATAATCCAAAACTAAACCATTAAAGCCACAAAACATAAGGAATACTTAGTATTTAACCATTAGGAGTCAAATTTGGAACATGTTTGCTTCACTTGCTTTGTAATTTATACAGGACATGTTTCAGAAGCTTTTGCTTCCATCATCAGCTATAGGTCGATTGGCGGTGCTGGTGTCATCTTCATTCTGGTCTCTGGTAGACAACATGATGAATTTGTTATAAATCTCTGGAGGCAGGATTTCAAAGTTCATAGCTGGACCATTCTCTGTGTCCAACAGGGGAAACAAGTATATGTTCGTGGTAATGGATTACATCAAGTGGCTGGAGGTGTATGCCATCCCTAATCAGGAGGCCAAGACGATCGCAAACTGCCTTGTGGAGGAATTGTTCTGCTGCTTTCGGGTATCGTTGGAGCTACACACATTCAGGGCAACAACTTCGAGTCGAACTTGATGAAAGAAGCATTGGAGCGACTTGGAGTGCACAAGATGCACACAACACCTCTCCAACCACGATCAGACGACATGGTTGAGCAGTATATCAAGACTCTAGAAGAGCACCTGAGAAAAGTCCTGGCCAATGACCAGAGGGACTGGGATGTCAGGGTTCCATTTTCCTTGTTGGCCTACTGCTCATCAGCACGTGACCCGATGACCACCCAGCTTGGTCTTCAGTAGGGAGCTGCATCTACCATATGATCTGATGTTTGGGAGCCCCTCTGGGGGGTCAGTATAGCTGACAATTGACTACGTGGAGAACCTCTGGACCCTCTTCACAACGTGCATGAGATGGTTGATCAACACTTCAGTTAGGAGTGACCAATTGAAGACCTGTTACAACATGCAAGTTAACAGCCAAGGTTTCCAGCAGTGTGAGCTGGTGTGGTTATATCACCCTACCTGGAACAAGGGGCATTGCCCCAAGCTTCAACAACCATGGAAGGGCCGTACCTGATGAAGAGAATTAATGATATAGAGTACTGTGTACAAAGGCTGCCCCAAGGAAAGGGGCAGGTGGTATAACACAATTTTTTAGACCTGACCCTGTAGAAACACAAAAGACAGGAGAGGGGTGAAAAGGCCGCCAATATTCCCCTAGCACAGTGCAACAGGAATGCCTAAGGCATGTATTGGCTGTTCTCCTACTACTAACCCAAAACCCCTCCTGGGAGATAATGGGCTTGTCCAGCCACTGCGCATCCAGCTGAGTATGGCTAGGAGGAAGAAATTGTACTGTACACTTAAATAATATTGCTCACTATGACGTTGTTGGTCGGGACACCAGCCCTGAGGAGGGAGCAGTGTGACCACATGTGTGAATTTGCCAGCAGGCCATACCATATTTGAGAGCATGCTACAGTGGAATCTCGTTAGCACGTTCCTCATTAACACGTTTTCCCGTCTATTACATTGAATTATAAAAGTCCCGGTACCAAATCACCAAATGTAATAAATAACGTTTGCTTAGTGCGTTTTCCTGATCCTGCTTACTACGTTTGAAGTTTGGCATCCTCATTCACTGTTTTGGCCAATCCTTGGTCGGTCCAGTGGGAGTAGGCGCTTAACACGTTCAAAGTTTGACGTCCTCATTTGCTACTTTGGTCAAACCTTGGCCACGGG
Source organism: Deroplatys truncata (assembly GCA_030765065.1). Classification (NCBI taxonomy): domain Eukaryota; kingdom Metazoa; phylum Arthropoda; class Insecta; order Mantodea; family Mantidae; genus Deroplatys; species Deroplatys truncata. The sequence goes on from CM060990.1 coordinate 195,982,731, forward strand.
GTGGATACCGGCAGCCAATCACATGCATGTATGTAAATATTTGTGCTCTGTACAAGGAGAACACATTTTGTGTGAAAGTAGGAGTAGGATTGGTGACAAAATAAGTAAACCAAAGGAAGGGGTTACGACAAGGATGTAAACTAAGTCCAGTGTTATTTAATCTGTATATTGATGATATCCTCACTGAGATAGGAAGAAATAATAATTGGTTGCCTGTGATAAATAAGGTATCAATTCCTGGGTTATTATTCACTGATGATTTAGTGATAGGATCTGTTTCAGCGATTGGTCTGAAGCAGTCCCTACAACAAATGAATGAATACTGTGATGAATGGAATCTGAAGCAAGTATGAAAAGTGGAAGAATGGAGAGAAGGAATATAAAGTGGTCAGAGATTGTATATACTTAAGGGTTAAAATGGATGGGGGTGGAAAATGGGAGAAACAGAAGAAACTGGTGTTTGGAATTTCAAGAAAGGAGCTTAAAGAAAAATGGGTGGAGTTATAGTATACAAACTAATTTCGAAAATAGTGGTCTGGGAGAAATTTGGAGGAAGGAAAATAATGTTAAAGGTTTTTGGAAAGAAGCTAGGCAGAGGTTTGAAGATATAGGGTAGCGTGCACCATGTTGGAGTGAATTGCTTCGGAAGTAACGTTTACTAAAGAAGTCCCCACTACGGAAGTAGGTTACTAGGGGAGCAATTTACTCCAAAGTAATGTTGGAGAGCTCAATTACAATTTACTCTTTTAGTTGCGACTACGGAAGTAAGAACTCATTACTCCCAGAGGTATTGTTTTGTTTGCGCGATTTACTTGATGCAATCATGAATAAGGTTATGTGCGATAGGAAAAGGAAAGAAATGTCAGTGAAAGAGATAAATGTTTGTTGGTAGAAATAAAGAAAATCCATTTAAACAATATGAATGTAAAAAAACGTGTGATAACCTGCATTACATTGGTATTCAAAGCCAGTGAGATAGCGCCAACACTCGCAACATGCGTTCCTAATTACTTTTTATTTTAGATTTATTGGCTTTTTACGTTTCTGATTTATGGGAGGTTAGGTTAGGTTTTCTTTTTAAATATAAGCTTAGGTTCCTGATTATGGGAGGTTACTTTTATTAAGGTTTTTAATGAAGACCCAAGTAATGCACAAAGCCATAACGTGCCACAAAGATGCTGGAAAGTCATGATTGACGAGTTTAATAATCCCAGCGATGGGAAACATACTGAAGATCAGCTTAAAATTCTGGAAAAAATGTTTCTAATCTTCATTTTGCATCGCCGATCATTTGTGTATTGATATAGAAATACCCTTTCTGATTTCGGAAAAGTTCACCATATTCACGGATGGGTACAAAATAGTAACATGCGTGCAGTCAATTCCACACACAATGTGTGGGAAATCTGTGAAAGTGAAGAAGAATTGCCTTTTATTTTCTTAACACTCATGTATATTTATATGTGTAGGCACCTTGCTCTTAACCTCAAAAGTGATCTAACAACGCAGTGAAATACACAGCCAGCAGATGCGTGGTGAACACTTATTTATAAGATTGCCTGCAATACCAGGATTACGATGAACTTTACTTAATGTGACATGAAAATGCTGGTAAACGAAAGGTATAATTGGCATGCACTTAACATAATGGGAATGACTCTTGATTGATAGTTCTTTTATTACTTCAAGCTAGTACCGATTGGTTCTAATTACCATGTGAAATCAAACTTAACGTAACGGAAAGGAAAAGTTTGATGTCAAACTTTTAAGTTGCATCGCGTTAAGTCAATTATAAATATCTCCATTTAATACAGTGTAAGACTGTCACGTTAAATTCATTGTAATGCTGGCTCAAGCTTCTGAAATATTCCGGTACGAAAAACTCATAGGACGCATAACAATAATTGCAATTTGGATTATAGAGCTGAATTTGTGTCTGAGTTTTGTTGAAATGTTTTCCAAGCAGGTTCAAAAGGCATGTATAAGATTCTTTCCTAATACCGAAATGTTCATTGAACTTTCTCTCTCTCTTTGTATAACTATCATATGGTTCTTGCATAGCACTATCGCATTTCTGTTGTTTTTCTTTTCATCGAAATCATCAATGTAACCTAAGTAATCGCTGTTTTCTTCATCGAGATCATCAATGTAATCTAAGTAATCCATGAACGCGTCAAAAATATCTTCCTCCAAATACGATACGGTATTCTAGTTCAATCGACAGGTTAGTTACTCCATCCAGGTAGCAAGAGTAAATTGTAACCTATATTTGTGCTCTATTTAAGTCCGTAGTAACGTACTACATAATGGTGCTCTCCGACATTTACTTCTGCGGTAATTTAATCTGGGAGTATCTGAAAGGAGTAAAATTCTTCACAAGTAGTTTACTCTCGCATGGAAGTCGCCGAGTGTTGACTTGAATAGTAGTTTACTATGAAAGTAGAGCTTACTCCAGGTTGGTGCACGCCACCCATAGAGATACAAAATTTATTTAGTAGCATTGGGAAGTAAAGTTCCTTGGAATCATATATATTAATAAAAAATGTATGGGCTAGAGAACAGTATGTGGATAACTCAAATAAGGAACAAAGAGAAAGTATAGCCTGGGTACAAGCAGGTGTATGGAGACATAGAAATGAGAAATGGGTTCCCACAGAATCAGTGTCCAATATGTGGGGAAAGAGAAGATTTAGAACATATCGTTTTTTATTGTAAAGGTACACAGCATTGGAGAAAGGAAGCTATAAATGGGAAATGGTTAAAACTGGACAGGAAAGTAGCCTAAGCAAGATTTTTAACAAGGATAGTAAAAAGGTTGGAAAGTACCTGTCCAAAGTAAAAAAAAAATGGTTATGGACAATAAAAAGAGATGTGAATTAGTTTCATCATGAGATGTTAAGATATGTAATTATATTATCATTATTATTTATGTTATAATTAAAGAAAGGAATATGGCAAGATAACAGCTTGGGCTGATGTATAGCCATATTCTAAGGAAGATTGCTAGCACAAATAAATAAATAAAATAAATAAATATTTGTGTGACAGGATTTGTGAGGTCAGGATAGAGAATGCTTTAACGATAGTTTGTACTGTTGAGTGTTGACCAAACATACGTAGATTGTATTTTAGCTTTTCATTTGCAATGGAAAAAAAACAAAGTGTAGTAAATAACCAACACTAAAAAACAACTGAAAATCCTTGAAATAGATCACAATCCAAATATGAAACATGTGGATATAGTGCGGAAGTTAAACACTCCTCCGTCAACCTTAAACACGATTGTTAGCAAACCTGAATTGACTGAAACTGCTTTTAAAGAAGGGAAAAATGCTAAAACAAAACTTTCCTGTTGGAAAATAGGATCAGAAGAGGATCAGAACGAAATTTGTTGCATGGAAACACCTACCGTATTCAAATCGTATTGAATACGCCAAAGATACTATCGTCTATTTACTTGTAACACGATGCATGCTCGTAATTTTGCTTTCTTTTTTAGTGGAAATTGTTATCACATGTGTAATAAAATGCACAGCAAAGTCACTATTGTCACTTCCATAATTCGCAATATTTTCTCAAAAACATTCATAACCTCAAAAATCCAAGTTGACCAACATAAAAGCTTAAATTATTTATTCTCAGGTTTTGTGTATCCAAATCCATTTGAACACATATTGAATTTAACATGGAAACACAGATCATATTTAATATGAAATTGTACTCGAAATCGTAGTAATTATTAGATTTTATTACATAACTACGTTCTTAAATTGCAGATTATTTATTTTCGTTAACACGTTTTCCCGCCTATGATGTCCAAATCCTTAGGTCCCTGCAAAAACATACTAACGAGATTCTACTGTAGATCATTAACTTAGTCGCTTGGATTGTTGGCACTTCGGCTGGCACCTTTAGAAGAAATGGTCTTTAGAACAAATGGCCTGTACAATAGTTGCTCATGCCACAAACCCTTTATATGCGATCCCCACTCTTCTGGAAATTTCCTTGGCATCAGGTTTGAGAAGCTGCCCCACAGAGAACATCCTGCTTTGTTGCTCGACTATGTAAGAGGCTGCTGGTGTGGAGTTTTGGTTGAGTTTGTCAGACACTTTAGTGCAGTTGACAGCTGAGAGCAGCGAAGAAGTTGGTTTATGCTGAGCATCTAAGCAACAAATTAGGTTGTTCAGCAGCAATTGGAGTCATTATTTGTTGCAATATAAACATATTCTGACATTTCTTGTAAAAAGTTCTTAATAGGAAAAACAAAAAGAAGTCTAAAAACCAGGAATGTTAGGTTAAATCAGGAAGACAAGTTTGCAGTTGCATCTCATTTTTTGAAAGGAAACCATAACCTTGATCCAAATCCAAAACTACTTAAAAAAAATAACAGACTACAACAAGCTCACAATGTGGGAAAACATTTTAGTATGGGGAGTCTAGCGTGAGCAGCGGAAGCGAGCGGTCGCGTATACGTAGCGCTCTTGGAAAGATCGGAAAAAAAGAGAAATGGGGGTAGATTTGGAAGTGTATAGGGCCAGAATTGGGTGCTTTACAAACGGTAAAATGAATAAGGAAGAGAAAAGGAACCAAGTATCAAAGGAATACCTATGGTTGTTTGCGATCCTGGCGGTATTATTGGTTATTGGAGGAGTAGAATTAAACCCAGGACCTGAAGGAATGACACAGATAATGACAATGTTAAAAATCATTTTAGAGGATATAGTGGATCTGAAGAAAATAGAAAAGAGAATAGAATTAAATATCGATTGAAAGATAGAAGAATTGAAAGGAATGCTGTTGACTACGACGAAGGAAGTGCATGAAGAACTTCGCATCTGTAAAGAAAGATTGAACAAGATGGAACAGAATATGGAAATGGAGACAAGAAGACACAATATAGTGATATTCAGGGTGGAGGAAAACAGAGAGAAAAGCCTAGAGCAAGCAGTGGAGGAAATACTAGAAAGATGAATGGATATAAAGCTGGCAGGCTGGGAAATTATAACGTGTTTTAGAATTGAAGAAGGGGCAACACAGCCAGACCTATAGTAGTAAAATTTGGGTATATATATTTTTTGCAGACTTCGAGAAGGCTTTTGATACTATAAACAGAGAGGCTTTGGTATATAAATTGAGGAACAAAGGAGTCAGCACTGCATTCATCAAGGGGATACAAAAATTGTATGAAGGAATTAAATTTTGTGTAAAATGTGGAAAAAATAGTACTACTGATTATATACATCAAAATTTAGGTCTGAGGCAAGGTTGTAAACTCAGTCCAATATTATTTAACTTATTTATAGATGATATTTAGATAGAATAATGAAAAGTAATAAACACTGTCCAGTTATAGGGAAAAAGGAAATACCAGGGTTATTATTTGCAGATGATCTAGTAGTCGGGGCAGTAACAGTGATAGGGTTGCAACATGCTATCAATGAAATTGCAAAATTTTATATGGAATGGGGGCTAAAGTTGAATACAAAAAAGTCCAAGATAATAGTGTTCAAGAAAGGATCAAAATTAAAAAGAGAGGAAAGATGGTATATAAATGGAGAGCAAATAGAGGTGGTAAAAAATTTGATTACTTGGGGATTAGATTCTCAAGCAACGGGAAATGGGAAGCACAATCTAAATATGCACAACTGAAAGGAAAGCTAGCCATGAAAGCTGTTAGAGTTTGCTTGTGCAAAACACCCACGCTAACAATGAACTGTTTGGAAAGGCTATATGAAGCTGTAGTGGAGTCAAAAATGTTATATGGAATAGAAATATGGGGGTGGCAAAGGAATGGATTAAGATTGATATAGTCCATAGAATGTTTTGTAGGGAAGTTCTGCGTTTACCCAAGAGTTCACCAAGGGGCGTGGCACTGGCAGAGCTAGGAAGGGTAGGGAGAAAAGGTATAATAGTGGAAAGAATTTTGAAGTATTGGTATAGATGTTTAAATTTAGAAGATAGTAATATATTAAAAGAATGTATACAGTTCCAAAAAGCTGTCTTAGGAGAAGAGTGTTGGTTAGGGAAGATGGGAAATGTCCTAAAAGAAAATGGCATGAGGAATATTTTCCTATTAGTTAAATATAATAACAGTGGGTTTTGGAAAGAAGTGAGATTGAGGGTGGAAGATATCGAGAAACAAGAGATATGGGCTAGTTTTGAGGATAAAATATCATTGATCTTGTATAAATCAGTTAAAAGAAATTGGGGAAGGGAGAAGTATGTAGATATATGCAATCAATTTGGTAGAATAGGTGGGAAGCACAAAAGTAGAAACAATTAAAATGATGGGGACAGTTTTAGGCAACACAAGGGATAAGTGGATAAGGAGCTTAAGAAAGGTACAGCGGAACGGGCATAGTTTGGAAAGTGGAGAGATGGTATAGTAGCTTTATCCCATATATACAGCCTAGGGGCTAAATATGGGGGAGCTAGAAAACTGGTGCACTAGACATAAGTTTTAGATGTAAGCTTTATTTGTATTATTGTAATAATGATGAAATAAATATTACATTACATTACATTTTAGTATGGAAACACAAGGACTACCTTTTAATTTTGAACCCAGTTAAGTCTGGATCAAGAAGGTCAAAGAGAAGGCTGCAAGCAACTACAACCAGCAGTGACAGTTGGACCCCTGAGGTTGAGAATGAAAGTAGGAGCTTCCAAAAAAGTCTCATTGTTTAACGTAGAAGTGATGTGTAAATGTTACAAGTGGTTCTACAAAATAAAAGTGTAATTCTAACATACTGTTACTGAATTTCTATAAACATTACTTAGTATTGTGACAGCTTTCATTTGAAATTTACCTTCCATTGGTATAGATTTAGACTGTGCTTCCCACTTCCCATTGCTTGAAAATCTTGCCCCCAAATATAAAGTTCTTTCACTACTTAACATTTATCTCCCATTTATAAACCATGCCATCTTTTCTAAATTTCAGTCCTTTTTTTAATCATTATAACTTTTATCTTTCTATTACTTAACCTTAAACCTCACTACACAAAATTTAACAAGTTCATTAAAAGCATTCTGTAACTCAAACACTTATCACTCCTGTTTTGAGATCAGCAGCAAAGAGCAATCCTGGTAAACTCTTTCTTCCCAATAACTGGACGATGTTTATTACTTTTCAGAATGCCTTCTAGTACCATCTGTAAACAAACTAACATTGGGCTCAGTTTACATTCTTGCTCTGACACATTTGTTTCCCTTGTATAATTTTTGGAGCACAATAATAGTATGTCATACTAAAGTTATTAGAATAACTAATACCTCTTTATTCCTCAATAAAAATTATTATGTAAAATAATTATGAAAGTAGAAATGAAAATAAAAGTGGAACCTTTCTTAATTTTTTTTTTTTTTTCCAATTAGTAATTTAAATCCTTCATCAATTCATTACCTACTCCCTTAGACTTAAATTCATATGCTAATGCATCACTATTTATTGTATCAAATGCTTTCTCAAAGTCTGCAAAGGTATGTAAACACTAGCCCCTTTTTGTTATCTTTTTCATCATTACAATAGATGCAATCTAAAATATTAAGTGAGTAATATAAAAACCTTGTTTTGTAAAAGTTGGAAATATCACTGGTGGATACAGTCTTATTGCGGCAGATGTTTCCTTCAACCTTGCCTATTATCACACCATGGTCGTGTATGCATCAGTGTATATCTTTGCGTTAAGATGGATATTATTTGTCTGGCTGAGATGTCTTTAGGTTTTATAAATTTGCAAGATCAACATTAATGTATTCTTTGTATTAAAAGGAACTAAAAGGGTCCATAGTTTGTAATAAACTGGAATGGGAGGTACCAGAAATACATGAACTATGATTGCCATTCTGGTTTGCTGAGGTTCATTTTAAGTCTTACTGCCACTATATGATCAAGGTTCTAGGTACTCTATGTATGTTTTGTATTTGAATTTTAAATTTTCTTTTGCTTCCACAGGAGAGCAGGTTTATCTTAATTGTTTTACTGTAAACTGTTAATGAAATAAAAACAACTTGCTAATTAATTCTTTGTTTTTCTCCTTTAGCTGAACTGCCAGAAATTTGGCAGAAACTGCGAGAAGATTTTCGTACAACCTATGGTGTTGGCATAGCTTTGAGGCTGGGCCAAATGGCAAGATTGGAACTGAATTATTGCCTTCCTCTGTCGCACAAGCGCTGTGACCAATTGGAGTCTGGTTTCCAGTTTGGCTTTGGCATACAGTTCATATAGTCCATTCGCAGTGTATATTAGTTCACAAAGGAAATAGTGTATGTTAATGATGTTATTTAACTGAAAATTGCTGGAGAGAATAAAAGTAAATGTTTTATTTATAAACATTTGTGTTATTTATTTTGTGAATATACACTTTTCCAGATGAAAAATCTGAGCCTTATACATAAAAATCTCTTATACATCTTAAATTATTTATGCATGAAAGTGTGCTGCCCCAGTTTATCAAGATGTACATGCTTATGCCTCAACTAGCTCTGTGTATTTGTAAAATGGGGTGGGGAAATGGAAAAGAAATTCTGTTCTCAACGCCAGAAAAAGTGAAACAAGAAGTGAAGCAACAACCTATTCTATGTTGCCTTCTTTTCTTTCTTTCTTTCTTTCTTTTTTTCCCCTTCTTTTCCATACTTAGGCTTGAGTTTCAAGCTTGTATAAGGTCAATGCAATATAACTAACGCTTAATCAGTGGATTTAAAAAGCTTTTTTTTAATTCTAACATGGTCAATTTTGCTCTTAAGGCAGCTTTTTACAACAATCACTGCAAAGTGATGTTATAATGTTTAAAATGTTGCCGTGCATTGTTGTGCTGCAGGATAATTTAACATGCTCTGCTCTCATGGCCAAAAATGACGCAGCAGCTTGTGTGGCATCTGAGGGATGCCCATGTTATTAATGTGTTTCAATTTAATGATGGATATGTAGTTAGCACATATTCAGAAGTGATTGAGTAGGGTACCTAAGACTATTAAATAATTATTAAAACAAACTGCATATTTAATTTGAAAAAAGTAAGATCTGTAATGTAACTGATCTATTACTATAACAAGTGAAAGAACAATACGCACAGAAATAAATGACAGTCCAAAATACAAAATTGGTATTACATAAAAATATCAATTGTAATATCCTTATGTGCATCAACAATTGCAGTAAATGTAAGGACAATATACACAGAAATGTGCAGCTATTCTTCACAAGTGGTTAAAAATATAAAAGTAAAGGTTATCACTTGTCTGCAGTGTAGCCAACCCCAGTGATAAGAGGGTGTTAGAAAGTGTTTGAACATTTCAGAAGATTTCAGTAGATTCATTTAAAAGTGATAAGACAAAGACTGACTGCTTGGACTTAGTTGGTAGAACACTTTTCTGCTGTTTCAAGGGTCCTGCATTCGAATTCCATCTGGAATCATGTATTTATGTTGTACATATATGACATCAGATACCCTTAATACGTAAATACCACCCGTTCTTCCTCTTTTCGTGGGAAGGTTGCACTAGCACTCCTAATGGAAAGGAATGGTCAATTTTGCAACAGCTCTTTGTTTCTATGCTTACATATGTAGTCTTATTTTGAAGTTGAAGAAATGTGTATAACATTGTTCTGTTAGGATTAATGACAGCAGTAAAGGCTCTACTTCTGCACTAAAATACATTTGCTCGAGAGGTAAGATGATGATGTTAGGGTTTCAATAATTCTTCCTTTCCATCTGCACTCTTTAAGTAATCTGGCTTTATGTAAGCATTCAAGGAGGGTTTTCAAAGTTGCAACTACATTCATGTGCAATGTGAGAATTTGTGGGACTTAGCTTTGCATCCATTTGTTGAGATTATTGAAAATAGGCAATACAAAAATCAAGAAACTCCAAATAGAGTTTATATATGGTTTATATTTTGTAGTATTATATAGTAGTATTATAGTATCTAATATTTAGTATTTCTTCATCCCATCATCCATCTCTCATTATAATTGTTCCTAGAAATTTATGCATATCTACTTGTTTTATTTTTGCATTATTATGTTTAATGGATATCTCGTGCCCAGGTTCTTTTGAAATACACATAACTTTACGTTTCTCGATGTTTATTTCCATTCCCTTTCTTCCAAGCTCTTCTCACCATACTATCATACACCTCTGTAGTTTTTCCTCATTTTCTGCTATCAATATGTCATCTGCATATACCATTACCTGCGTTTGGATTAGTCTCATATTCCAGTATCCTATTTTAGTCCTTGGTGTCCTTTTACAAATTTTAATTATTCTACTGCTAGTCTTTCCACTTAATTATCTTCTCCTTCACAAAGGGCTCACCTTTATCTTCTTTAAATAGTTTAAGAACATCATTTTCAAAATCTATAACTGTAGCTAGTTCCTGGAGTATGTCACATCCTCATGTAACATCACAAATTAAATTTGGCACAATTAAAAACATTATGACAATTACTACTTCTCCAATATTAACAGATAGTAGTGCTTGCATTTTAATTGTATGTGCAGACTTTCCAGTGGCTAATTTACAAACTAAATTACTGGCACTGACATCACCTTAATACTGTCATTTGATATTTGTTCGTAGAAATGTTTTGAATAAATCAACTCAGTTTATCCTGTATCAATAGCAGCATTAATCAGTTTTCTGGTGACATTTACTTATAAATATGGCAACTCATATTTTCCTTCTATTTTATCTTTGCTTACTGTTAATCTAAGACATTATATGGTTGTAGGTATTTCAGAACTGTTGTAATCATTTATGGAACTGGAATAAGTTTCGTTAGAACCTACATAAAATGAAACTATAATAGTTTCCCAGTGTGTGATCGTCATTAGTAATGGGTTGTCCATTCCTCATGGTAGTAACTGCTATTTCATGATCAGTAACATAATTTTGTGTACCATGTCCATGTGCTCAAAATCCTTCAGTTCTTGAATTAGCGGCTCCTCTCGCATACTTCTCTTTCATTTCATTATTGGAGTGTTCTGGAGAACTGTAATTTTGCCATTCACGTGGAATACAGTGAGTTGAATACCCTCTAAGGCCATTGTATTGCTTTCACTCGTTTTCTTGTTCTGGCACATACAAAGTTAATATGTTTCTGCTTACCCTCTTGTCTGGTGTTGTGAAAGTTAGGCACATGTATTTTATATCTGTTTCAGACATTAAATTCATGGTGACCGCCATTTTGTCTTGACTGTCTCGAATTAAGATGGGCATCATCTCTTCGATCTTGCCTAACATGACAGGTTGCATACTGCTCCAACTTCTATTTTGGTCACTTTCCTGATGTTCTAATGTGGATATCAATTCAGTCATGTCAAATATGGTTCTTGGCCTAGCTATTAACAAATAATTCTGGATTCTTATGGGGTATTTATAAAATCTTCTTCACGCATAGCAGGTATGAGATGACGTACATATCCCGTGAAAAAATTGAGTTTTGTTTATGGACTCTCTTTAACTGCTGTGGTCCTTAGCATCCCATTCTATATTGGGCATGAAAGACCGGTAATTTTGCTCAGAGGTCTCTTTAACAGGCTTGAGGTTCTTTTATATGCCGTAAATCTATGATACGGGACCACCAGCTTTACTTCCCTTCCGAAGGAAGCCATGCTAAGGATTTTTACGTCCGAAAAAATCCATCGCCCTCCACCAGGTTTGAACCTGCAACCTTGGGAACTAGAGGCTAGCATGGTAACCACTACACCACGGAGGACGACTACATATCCTGTGTGCGTTATTAGATAGTCTGTCATTGACATCTTATCATTTGAATAATACTGACCATAGCTGAGATTGGCACATATCCTGTGTTGTATACTTGAGTTCCAATATTTATTCAAAAACATGATTCTGAATGTTTCAAAATTAATGTCACCAACTGTTATGCATAACCACTCAATAGTCTTACGGTCTAGGCATTTCTTTACTATGACCATTTTTAAACCTTCCAGGACATTTTTGAGGTTAAGGTATTCAACCAATTCATTTAGAGCTGTATCGGCCTGGTGATAGTATCAAATTTTGACAATGGTAGTTCATGTAACGTGGCATGATAACTGTGCATTAGATTTGGCATATTTACAGTGTTCTCTAAGGTAGCTTGTTGACTGAGAAAGCTTGAAGTTGCCATGGGAGAAGCAAGTGCACCTCTCGAATTGCTAAACAAGTTTGAGGTTATACCTCTGTCATTAACATTGTTACCAGTAGTACATCTGTCTTTTACATTTCTCTTATGCACATGTGAACTACTGCTGGAATTATTGCTTGCATGACAGTCATTTCTTGCATTGCAATTTCTAATTGCTTCTAAACTGCTTTCAATGCAAGCAAATTTACTATCACTCTCTTGTAGTGAACTCTGAATTTTACTGATTTCTGATCCTACTTTATTTTGGTTTCTAACTTTTCAGTATTTACCATATTGCTTTGCAGGTCATTAATCTCATCTCTAAAATCTATCTGGATTTGAACTGAGTCAGAATTAGTATTCTCAATCATTTGTCTAAGTTCAGTAGTGTTAGATTCTAATAATTTCCAAACAGCTCCTACTAATTTCAGCTTCCAATTGCATTCTAACTTTTACAACTGTTGCTTACTTTCTTATCTATATCTACTTGTATTGATCTACAATTTTGCTCTGGCTTGTTTTCTGACCTTTTATTTTTTCTGTATTCTCTTTTAGGCTATCTGTAATCTGTTTACCTAACTCTTTTGTACTCTGTTCTAGTTTTAAGTCTTAAGAGTTTTGCTAGACTGCCCTAACCTTTCTAATTCCTTGCTGTTCTGTTCAAACTTCTTGTCTAATTTCCTATCTATATCTGCTCTTGTCATATCTAATTTCTTATCAAGGTTGGTTTCAAATACAAAATAGCTCTTAGAATGCTCAGAATATCTACTTGTGAATTGCAATCTTTATTTGCACTGCTTGAAGTCTGAGGGATATGTATTTCTGTTTCCCCTGAATGGTCATTGTATAGCCTGGGTATGGGTGACTGACCTGGCCTTTCACTATCATTTTAAACCTACCTGTACCTCCACCCACACATTTTCGTAAGTTCCATTATCTGTGCCCACAAGTCTACTCATTCTGCAACCCCTAACTGAAATTTTAATGTCAGATGCATTATCATCTATGGTCATTTCAACATTAACGTTATTCTTATCACCTTCCATATTGCTACTGAGTGCATGATTAGCTATCTTAATACCTGTACTGGACTTGCTTTTATTTACTTTACCACTTCTTAGTAGCATCTATTACACATTGATATATACATGCAGTATACTACTTTGCTACAACTTAATTTTGTGTATTATGAGTTTATTTGAACTTTGCTGCGATGAAATTCTTACTGATGAACATGTGAAGTTCTGCATTGTTTCCTTGTTGCTTGGATCATATGCCCCACTCTCCTGAAGCACTTGTGTATCATAAGTCATTGTGTTGAGCTGATCTTGAAGTTCTAGAAGTTTGTATACTTTAGCACCATGAAGATTCTTGTATCGTGGTATTCTTCTTGTCCTTGTGTTTTAGATGACCTTCCACTGGGCTCATCTACTTCTGTTTTCTTCATCACATTGCCGCATATTCATCATTCCTTCTTATGATTTCCCATGCCCCAATCAAGTACTTTCCTTCCTATTCTCTTAATCAGCTTATTTTGCTTAATCTGCTCCACATATTTATTTCAAATTGTGATGTTCTGTTTTCATCACTTTTCATTTGTATGCTCCAATTAATTATGCTAATCAGCATCAATCAGCTTTATGTGGGGCACCAAATAATTATGCAGCAGTCACCACATAATTATAAAAGTATTTCTATGGGTTTTGTTGTAAGCTCATAATGGAGCCTATTACTGTTATTTATGTTACACATTTACTTAACAATTCTTGTAGGTTCTGCGTCATTGTAGAGCCCATTCTTGCTTCAGCGTAACTCAGGGATGTAAATGTGATCGAGCATATACCTCTGAATCAGGGTCTGTTAGCGGAAGGTAATGTGGTTGCAGATTTGTGTAACATTTATGATAAACAAAACACAAGTATGGTGTTAAACCTCTCAAGATTTTATTTTAAAGGATGTGCAAAATTGAACACTGTCACTGTTATATCACTTGAACAATGCAATGGTAAAAGTGTTGTACTGATGGAGCTGATGCCGTTGTTACCACTTAAAATTTCTAGGTTCCACAGTAGCTAATTTACTAAAAATCTCTGGCAGATAAAAATTACCTTGGCAAAATTAGATTTTGTTTTTCTACATTTTACAACAATACTTAATGTGAAGATCACATTATTAACGGTAGCACTATACTAACTTCTTCACATAACACAAAACATGTCTTGACATCACAATGGTCTAACACAGACATGGCAAGACTGTAAACCTGCCCCGAAGCACCTTGATGCAACCTGGATAGCAAAGCTATGGAAGGGGCAGAATTTGGAAGGCGGGCGGGGTAGTGGTAAAGAAGGAACTGATTCAGTGGCGTTCTGTACTCGGTATTTAAAGTAAATTAAGGTTCTCCGATGTCATTTACAATGAGAGATTCAAAATCGGGAATTATGTTGTTTACAGCTAGACTAACTTGTTATGAAGATGTTCGTTCGTCTGTCGGGATCTGCATTTGCTTTTTACTAATTTAATCATGGAAAATAATTATTTACAGACGTACGTTGTACAAAACATTGCTTCCATGAAAATTGCATATGATCGAAGCTTCGGATATTTATTGTTGCATAAGATTTTAGAACATTCCACTCCTATTAAATCCTTGCATCTGACTTTCATGATTTCGTCAGACTGTAAATGAATCGGCTCCTCTTGCAGATTGATTCTGCCCTTACGTCTATGTTTAATGGATAGACATACACTGATATATCATATTTAATAACCCTGAAATCACGAAATCTGTAATTACAAAATTCACTTTTAAGTGTTAAGAGAATACTAATGTAAATACTGAATTTATCTGAGCAGAAATTTGAAAGGAGATTTAAACATGGAAAATAGCACACCTGCCCCTCTTTCAAGTGATCTACCCAGAGTGAAAGTATGTTTATGAACGCCTGCACTGAACTATACTTATCAACAATATTATGATTGCGTTGTTGAAATGTAGTATTCAGCTTGTTTAAGTGCGTACATATATCGCATAAGAAAGATAAGTCGCAGGCCCAGACCTCGTTATTTAGTTCCTAAATTTCCATTCCCTAAAATAAGGAAACAATAAAATTACAATATGGCCTTAAAGCACATGAGAATAATGTAAATAAATGTAAAGCTAAAATAAATTGCCTTTTCTTTCACGAATCCGGGGAATGCATCTCTGAGGTCGAAGAACCGACGCAACATTGCACCTCTGCTAAGCCATCTAACATCACACAAATACTTAATATCTTAAAATGATTCTCCCATATTTTTAAGTATACATGTTTCGAAACTGTTGGTGTTTCAAAGCACTTCCTTTTATTTTGTTCATAATATAATCCATCACTAATGTAGTATAACTGACTTGGCACAAAGTGCTTCTTGATGCAACAGACAATGCCAAGCATAAAAATTGCTCTAAATACCTTTGTCACTGAAAAAAATGTTTTAATCTTCAATCAACCCCTTTTTCCTCAACCATGGCCTTTTCTCCGCCTAATACTAATTTTGACCATTGTAAACAATATCTTTATATACTAATTTTTAGAGCTTTAAATATCTCCTCGCCAGTAGGACTGCCTTTTAGTGGGACTAAATCGAGCAAATGCTCTTCAACATTAGGTTCCTTATCAACACCTCAAATGAAAATGGCCAATTGGGGTGTCAGTTACATCTGTACTCTCGTCCAGTGCAAGAGAAAACTTCACAAATTCAGCCATTTTCAAATCCATCTCCCTTATTATGTTGGCAGAAAGCACTTCAACTTTCTTTGCAATGGTTTGTCGGAAAACATGCAAACACTCGAAATTATGGACCTGTTGAGGACATCAAATCCCAGCAATGTTTATTAAACATGTTTTAATAAATTCTCCTTCCTGAAATGTCTTGAGGCCTTTGCAATTTCCCAGGTTACAATATAACTAGCGTGATTTCTTTTCTCTGCCATAGTTTGAGTCTTTGTAGTTGGTTTAGGTCCATTGTTTTCTATAAATTTCAAAATTCTTGGGTTCTTTCGTGTCCTGTGAACATATTGAAAATTAGCATTCTGACCTGTAGTTTAAATAAGAATTAAAGTCTCATTAAATAAAATGTTTAATAATAATAATAATTACAGACCCAACTTACCTTTAGGTAAATTGGCATATTCGGAATGATAAGCATTGTAATGGCGTTTCATGTTGAATTGCATTACTCCGCTTTGGGACATATTAAACATTTTGCATTGCCACCATCCTCAACGAAGAACTTCTCCCATTCCACGAAAGGTTCTGCTCTTCGAATGTTCTTTGCAAGCGGCATTGCTAGCCGCCACTGTTTGAGAAGTACTGACCACGCTGACATGAGTAGGAGGAGGAGGGGCAGGAGAAGCTACGGAGGGGTAGTGTGCAAGTCAACTGAAGCTCAAATCGACTCTTGAAGCACTGTTTCGCCATGGCTGGTCTAACAGGCAAGTGAGTTGGCATTGGTACACTATCTTAAACCTCCAAGTTTTTAAATATAAAAATCTGGTTACTTCAACTTCATTGGCTGCTTCTCTGCTACTCTATACATTTAAAATTTGATTCATTTGCTGCTGCAAGACACATAACTAGCTTTCTGGAATATGGCTGTTAGAATCTGTGTCAGCAACTGCCTGTGGCAATTTCCAAATTCCACCCTGTTTGCAACTTAATAAAGGCTCAAGGTCTGGCTATTGTGTATTTCTTTACATAAGCTGGGAAAGCAACTCTCCCTGCACTGAAATAGCTACATGTTACACACTTCCAGCCACCATCAGTTTCTACCAAATATACAGTAAACTTATACACCGGAATATAATATAGTGTTTACATGAATATACAAACATAAAATGATATAATCAATATGAATTATAAATTAAATTGAATTTTATTTATGGACACACTTTTAACTACTATGGTTATAAGCAAAATTTCTGGTCTTTCGTGCCCAATATAGAATGGGACGCTAAGAACCATAGTAGCTAAAAGAGTGTCCATAAATAAAACTCAATTTTTTCAACTTATTTTTGTAATAACTCATTCACACTTAGATCTTTTAGGTACTTATAAATTAACATTTTTGTTAGCCATTATTTGCGTAGACTTGCACCAGTTCATTTAACATTATTGTACATATTTAGTTTTCAGAGAGTACTGTTTAGGTGATAAAAGTGTAAATGGCAATTAAAAGAATTTGAATTTAAAAATTTCAATTAGTTAAGATGAAAAAAAGATACTGTGATCATTGGGATTTGAACCCAAAACTCAAACGTCTGTTCACCTGCACCTTTCTGATAACATGTCTGCTGTGCTAAAGATGCATGTTCTGATTTCCTCCACTTGTTTTCTTATCATAACTTACAGTTGAAGTGGAAGTGATCAGTGGCTTACAAACTCCCTAGGAGTTTTAAGGCATAACTCAGTAATTTGTCTTCGTAGACCATAGGTTTCCTATCTCAAATTGATTGTTTTTGAACCGATTATGAGTAAAATTTGTGCATTGTTCATTTACAACCAGTATATATATATCTTTATTTTTTGGGCCACCCAGTGTATATTAGGAAATAGTATACCAAAGGACAATGCTTAAAGAGGAAGCTGTTTTGACTTTCACTTTTATGAGGTTAAGATATACAGGGTGATTCAAAAATTCCTTGACATTTTTCTCGTATCATTAATTTATGCATTTGTGTTATAGGTAATTAGAAACTATGCTTACAATAGAGGAAAGATTACCTGTCGTTTTCGCTCGTATACAAGGATTGACTTAAGAGCAGGTCCAAGAAGAATTCACTAGAAAGTTCAGGAAACCAGATCCTAGGAGGCAAGCTATTAGAGATCTGTTACTGAAACTGAAATGGATGGGATCTGTTGCTGATGAGGCACATAGTAAGAGGCCGGCTACAATACCAGAAGACGTGCAAATCATACAGAATGCCATCTCATAGAGTCCCGGTGCATCAACCAGTAAACTTAGCAGAGAGCTGGGTATGTCCCAAAGCACTGTATGGCGTACCTTGCACTTCAAACTGCACAAACGTCCTTATCACATCCAGGTAATGCATAAGCTTGAACCAGAAGACTATGCAGCTTGACATGCTATGTGTGATGACTGTTAAATGCCATTGAAAATGAAGACCTCATGGAACATGTGTTGTTCAGCGATGAGGCAACGTTCCACACGTGGACATGTCAATAGGCATAATTGTAGGATTTGGGCAGACGAACAGCCAAACGCCATACAAGAGTTGCAGAGAGGGACACCAAAGGTAAATGTATGGCTGGAAATAACAAAAACAAAACTTTCATGTTTAGCGGAACCACAGGTGACACAGGATGCAGTACAAGATACTGTGGTTTTACAGCAAGATGGTGTGCCACCCCATTTTGCCATCATTGTTCATGATCACCTCAATGAAGTTTTCCCTGGTAGGTGGATCGGTCATGGTTTACCAAGAATTTGGGCGGCCCGCTCTCTAGATCTGACACCATTAGACTTCTTTGTCTGGGGTTTTGTCAAGTCCAAAGTGTATGAAGTGAAGCCTTACAGCAATTGAGAAACCGAATAGTTGCAGCAGCAGCTGCAATCATGCCAGTTATGCTGGCAAAAGTGTTTCAATCTACAATACAAAGATGGAGTCTGTGCCTGACTTAAGAGGGCCCCACATTGAAATGTACTGAGTTTATCATCCAGTAGTCATTACTTCCATATGTAATAAAAGGTTGGACATAAAACATTGTTTTGACGAAAATGTCAGACTTCTGAATCATCCTGTATATACCCCCTGGGTGTCCCAGTATTATTCTTCTCTTCTTTCTTTGTTCACCCTCCCCATTGTTAGGTATTACACCCCCAGGACTTAAAAGTGGGTGCCTGGGGTCAGATGTGTGTCTAGCACAGACTATGAATCAGAGAGAACAGGATGTGTGATCAGCCCGAAGCCTGGTATGAGAGTGCAGAAGATGATATGGAATGGCATTAAGATGAATAAAAGGAAAGATGATGCAAAGCAGTTCATGGAATGAATGGCAGGGGAACCCAGAGGAAACCTGTCCAGACTTTGCTGTGTACACTACAAATCCCACCCCAGAATTCAACCACACAAATTTCAAACATTACAAAGGCGTGCTATAAAAGCATTTTGAGACAGGGAACTTATGGTTTGTGGTTTCTAAACTCCATGCAATAGTATAAAGTCTGTTAATGGTCAGTACGCCACTGATTTAAACTCAATAGGTCACGGAGAAAAGAACAGATGCCTTGCTAGCTCAAGTTATCCAACCTACTTTTTGATGCACTTTTCACCCAAGAGATCTACAACACCAACAATCATTTTATGCCATTAAAGTTAGTGAGTAAATGCTACCAATAACTTGCATGCAAAATTTCAGTGACAAAAAATTGTATTGGTTGATTTTATATAAATTTTTAAACTCTAAAACGCACTTGTGCAGTTGTACAGGGATTTAAATCAGATTTTTTAGGTAGCCATGAAGGTATTTAAATATGTTGCCACTGGGTTAAGATCCGTATAACAAGCAGCCAAAACCTTTATGCCAGTAACTACTTATCAATGTCAACTGATTTTGTAAACGAGGATTTTAAGATGGCCCCTTAAAAAGAAAAGAATGTTAATTTATAGGTTCGAGCTCCGGAGACCATGGTGGTCAATATATAGGACCACCTCCTCCAATCCACTGCCCAGGAAGCATGCTGAAATGGGGAAGAGCTCTATCATGCTGCAACCACATCTCACATTGGATGTTAAGAAGGAGATCTTCCAAAACATATAGATAAAACATGGGTGAGAACTGAAGATAAACATGTCTGTTAAACCATGTAGGAAGTAGATATGCTCCAATTATTTGATTGGGCATGATTTCTGCCCACATGTTGATGCTGAATCTGTGCTGATAACCAACCTCCACTACAGCATTTGGCTGCCCATGCTCTCATATATTACTGCTCCTATGGATCAGGATTAGTTCATCTCTTGTGAATATAGCTTGGTGAAGAGAACGAAGAGGAAGAAGAAGCAGCCAGGCTGTTCATTCTGTCACTCTAAGGTTCGCCTGCAGAAGTTTAGTTTGGGACCAAAGTTTGGTGGACAGATGTTAGGATAGTCATTCTTCTTGTGGGACCCAAAGCATGCTGTACTTGTTGGTATTCATGGGTTTTGCAATTACATGAGCGGTGATGAAAGGATCCACCCAAAACCTGGTAAGCACTTTTTCTTCAAGGTCAAGAATACAATACCTTCAGCTTGCATTAGCATTGCATGTGTGCACCATTATAGATCCGATTTCCTGCAAATGCCAATGGACGTCTTGGAAAGTGGAGCGCTAGGAATGATTACTGACTGCAGATTTATCCCTGTACAGATGCATATTCTCTTACTTCCCCGTAAATCAAATACATATTAGCAAGCTTGGCAAATGAAAATGCATTAGCCATGTTTTGGAGCAACTGTGAACAGTCTGCTGGAGTGCCACTCAGGTGTGATATGTTAGGTACTTTGCACATATGCAATTTGCATATTACATGCACTCTGCAGCATTCATATTACATGCATTTAGAAGCCTGGTGTGCTTTGTAGCTCAGTTGGTAAAATGCTGGCTTTAAATTAGTATGGGATGTGGTGTAGGCTCATATCAAAGATGTAGATATAATCTTTTCAGCTAATGATGAAGAGATTCCTTGAAACTAGTTCTGAGGTAAATACTTAATTCAGTGAAATATGTATATGTGCGACCACCTCTAAAACTTTTATTACTAACTTTAGCGTCTAGTAGGTTAAAGTCATTGATGAACCTTTCCAGAAAATTATGCTTTCATTTGAAGACCTCATGCAGATATCATTCCAATCAGTTACTTGCTACCATCCACTACCACTATTGAAATCAATGTAGCTTTTATTCTGTCTTTGGAAAAGTCATATTTCCTGTAAGATTTAATGTCTAGCTTCCAAAGTTTAAACTATTCCCAACTTTTCAATCATGAAAACAATAAAAAGATAGAAATAACGAACACTTAAAGAGAGGTATAAACCTAGTAGCATTGCACTCGCCCACTTGTGTGTTATTGAATGAGCCACAAATATAGAACTAATATGGAAGCCTCTACTGCTTAACATGACCTGAAATCAACTTAACTGTTGCCACTAGAGTGAATACCCTTGCAGAAGAAACAGTGTTACTGAAATAGCAAAACCAATCATTTTCAACTTCCTGTGTACTCTGTATTAATACTACCTTTTTCTCACTACTTGGACAAGACCTAAACTATCTTAATGAAAATTTGATATTCACACTCACACAACCAATTTAAAAAAGACATAACTTTTTAAAATTTACAAAAGGGAACCTAGGTTCCATATCTCCAAAACTTATCTAGGACCCCTCTGCAGTTCTTGCAATTTGTATGGTTTAATTCTGGGATACCATGTGTGTGGAGCAGGGTGGGAGTGTGTGCGCATGCATGTTGTCCTTTCTCTGCAATGTACCAAGTAGGTGGAGGAGATATTGCATTCTACCTAAAACTTTGTAAATGATATTTCACTGGAATTGCACACTTGGAGGCCCCCTGAATCCAAAATAGCATTTTTAAGAAAAGGCTTTTATGTGTGGTTGTGGGTGGGTGGTTGGCATAACTCAAAAAGGAGATTTTGGATAAATACCAAACTTGGTATTTAACTCCAATATCTCTCAAAGATGTGACACAATTTTCAAGAAAAAAAATGATTTTGATTAAAAAGCCATATATATAAGATATTTACATTATGAATAAAATGTATATCTTGAATTTTCTGGAATAGCCTAAGAAATCCTCTTCATTTGGAAGGATTCTTGTATAATTATGTATAACTGGTATACCATAAGAGGTAGACAAAAACTTGCTGCACAAAAATGAACATCTTTTTAAAATCCAGAATTAATTTCAAATAAAAGTTTGGTGGCATTAGCCATTTCCAAGAAATATATTGTTATTGGTTTGAGTATTCCAATACTTCATATCATTTTATGAAGTACTGCCAACCTTTAGTTGTTTGTCTGTCGTCATGGAAAGAGCATGGAATTTCAAGGTTGATTATATAGCACCTGCTTTTAAACATTTGACTATTGCTATCCATTTTGTACCTACAACGTAATGAAACTATATATACAAACATTTATCATAATTAAGTTATACAAGTAGTAGGAGGAGGAAGAAGGGGAAAAAAAGTCCAGGATGGCCAAGATGAAGATGGAGGGAGGGCTTGATTCACCTATAGAACAGGCGACTGTGCCTAACACAAAAAGAAGAAAAGTTGTAGTAGACAGAAGGATAATAGTTTGTAGAAGCCATATAAGAATAATGATAGTGGATAGAGAAAGTCATATGAATGCAGCACATCAGTTTGTTTCCTACCCAGGATGGGGTGGAAATTAACTGATCTTTATTTTACTGCAACTTCCATCACAGTGCTTTCATCACCTCTTATTTCTTTTACATTATTTGCATGCTCACCCTCACAAATGCTTTGCCATTTGACAAAACAAGTGGCTCTTCAATATTTATGGACAGAAAGCTACAGTTAATTGCACTGTGTTATGGTTTTAAATTACTTCTCAGAAATCATATCTGAATGCAAGTGCAGTGCTACTCTGTTGCTAGAGCATAGTGCACTGTGTCTATAATTCTTTTATTGTTAAATAGCTTATTTGTTTGCTGTATCTATAAGGCCTAGAAAGTAACTTAGTGTTGGTTAGATTTAGACTACATATGTTAGGTATAGTGTAAACCTAACTGATGCTCAATTAATTTTGAGTTAACCTCACTTCAAAAACTTCCAGTTATTAATGATGAAGTATAGAATTTCTTACCAGGGAAGGATATTTGTTCAATTTCTTATTACAAATTAGATTAGGATTATAAGCAAAACGAAATATGCAGCACAAGGCAGACTCAGAATTTTAAACCATCTTTTACCTCTGCTTTCTTTAAATCTGTCTAATTTGCTTAACATTTTCTTAGAGATGAGTTGGATTGTTGAATGGAATGGAGGATTTCATATTTCTGAATTTGAATTGATTGTCACAAAGGCCTTTTATGATGATGGCTGGAAACGTTTATGGAGTTCCAGCTGCAAATAAAGTTTATAAACATGCTTTTTTTATGTAATGCAGCCATGTCAAAAGGCAGATCCGCTATGACAGGACTAAGAATAAGTAGTTATAATTTGGAAATGCCTGTTAAATGGTTGGAAAGGATGTATGTAGCATTGGCAGAATCAAAAATATTGCATGCAGTAGAAATATGGAAGAATTAGGCAAAAAGTAGACCAAATATACCAATTATTTCGCAAAGAACTTTTGGGATTAATCAGGTCAGCACCAAGGAAAGTAGCATTGGTAGAATTAGGAAGAACAGGGAATAATTATGGAAAGAATCTTGAAGTATTGGTACAGGTGCCTTCAAAGAGAAGATCAAGATATAAACATTAAAAATTTGTATGAATCAACAGAAGATAACTTCAGATAAGAATTGCTGGTGGGGGGATAGAAATGGGGGATATTTGACAAGTAGAGAGAAAAAATAACAGATTTTGTAAAGAGTGAGAAATAGGATAGAAGATATAGAGAAACAAGAAATCTGGGAAGCCTTGAAAATAGAAAGTCCTTAAGTTTATATAGAACAAATAAGAGAGATTGGGGGAGAGAAGGTTATGTTGACTTATGTAGTAGACAGAAAAGGGAAGGCTTAGCATGGGTGAGAACAGAGGCATTGTTAGTTACAGGGTTAAGAGGGAATGAATCGGGAACATGTGTCATATGTGGGAAAGGAGAATAAGATACATTACTTGGTAGAGTGTAAAGAGAGAAGTGAGGACAGGATGTTTGGGATCCAAAATGGGACAAAGTGAGCGAAGAAATGGCAACTATAAAAATATTAACAGTTAAGGGAGGAAAAGAAATCAAGGATATGGGGGAGTTTACAAAGAAAAATGGTTAAGGAAAGTAAAAAAAGTAATGGGAAAGGAACAGGAAGGAGAATAATGAGAAAATAGGAATCAGGGAAGGAAAAGAATAAGGGCTAATTGAAAGCCAAAGGGCCAGGGTGCCAGGCGCAAAGTAGTCCTTAAAAGGAGGGTAAATCAGACTCAGTTTGTACTAGAATGTAAGTAGCTTTAAAACTTGACATAAATGTATCTAAAATTTTTGCATGATGTTTGGTACAAATAAATATTCTATAATGCAGCCATGTTACAGGGCGCACTGCCCAAGTAATAATATACGCAGATATGAAACAAAACATACCTTTCAACCAGGCCTGGGGAACTGAGTTCTGAGAGTGAAGCTAAGCACACACTTATGGTAACTGATAATTCACACATACACATGGTTGAATCAGGTTTTTGCATAGCAGTAGTGTGTTTGTACTCATACTGATTAGATAAATTTTCTTTCTGTAACATGTATAATTGTATTTTCACTTTCTCTACTACGTATATAAGAAGGGGAAGTATTGCATTCCACCCAAAAATTTGATACCGAGATTTCACCAGAAATACATGTTTTGAGGCCCCCTGAATCCAAAACAAATTCCCTTTAGAAAAAGGTCTGTGTGTGTGTGTGTGTGTCTGTGAATAGTATAACTCAAAAACGAAAAGTCGAATAAATACCAAACTTGGTATTTAGGTTCAGTATTTTTCAAAGATACGACACGAAGATTTTCAAGAAAATCTCCCCACCCCTGACTACGCTTTACATGGAACATGTCCAACATAGTCTAGGGGTACCATGCTAGCCTCTAGTTCCCGAGGTCGCAGGTTCAAACCCAGTAGAGAGCGATGGATTTTTTCGGGTGTAAAAATCCTTAGCATGGCTTCCTTTGGAAGGTAAGTAAAGCTGTTGGTCCTGTGTCATAGATTTACAGCACGTAAAAGAACCTCAAGCCTGATAAAGAGGCCTCTGAGCAAAATTTCTGGTCTTTCACGCCAATAAGATAAAATGGGATGCTAAGGACCATAGTAGCTAAAGAGCGTCCATAAATAAAAAAAAAAGACATACATGGAATATTTTACAAAAATTTTGATTTTCTCAAAAATGGCTCTAATGATTTTGATTAAAATACTATACATTTAAGATATTTTCATAAATAAAATGTATATCTTGAATTTTCTGGGAATGTCCCCAAAAGTGCTCTTTATTCTGAATGGCTTTTGCATAACTGGTAAATTGTAATAAATAGATAAAATTTTTCTACACAAAAGAAATGTAGAGCTCGTTAAAACATACAATTTATGTCATATACTTTTTTTGTGGAGTGAACCATTTCTGAGATGTTCTTTGTTATTTGTTTGAATTTTCCAATACGTATACTTTTTCTCAAATGGGAATTCGTTATTTTTTTTTTTATGTCCTGGACGACATGCAAAGAGAATGAAATGCTGCACATAGCAACCAGTTCCTAAAAGATTCCTAAAAGATTTGACTCGCTTAAAGCCTACCATATTCCCCTTACACCTACAAGAAAATTAGCAACAAGATAGTTTCTGCAAATGTTTATCTCGATTAACATGAAATAGATGGAGAATAAGTGTTTTAAAAATAGTTTATACAAGAGTAGAGAAAGTATGTGAGTGTAACACATCAGATTTTTTGTTGTTATATTAGTTCTCTTAATGTTTGCTTCCTTCACTAGAAACAATTTTTAATATTTAGCTATATATTATTACATATAATCAAACCCCTCTCATTCTGGTATACAACTATAATGTAGACACGAGGTTCTTATCATTGATACTGACATGCTCATCTGTTTTGAAAATGTCCACTTTGAAAAAAAAGCTGTTGTCACACACAAATTGATCTGAATGTTTGCTTTAAAATGAAGACTAAGAAACAACACTTCTGGCAAGGCTTGTATGACTCCATATCTGACTTGCCAGATGTTCATAAAGGAATGTTGTTTTGTAAATCAATTCTAATTGCAGGATATTATTTGCATCTGATGGCTGGACAAAAAAGAGGTTGTAGAAACCCTCAATTTCACAATCCATTCATTTTATGTCTCCAATTCTTGTATCAAAACCTTTGCGAATTCTTTCAGCAATCTGTATGTTACATTCAGAGGACTCCTCTTGTCCATTTTATTTACTTCAGTCTTTTAGAGCAGCACTATCCCCTTGTTGAATGTGGAAGTCTACATTGTGAGCTTATCCATGAAGGCTTTAACATGATCTATAAGATTAATAATCCAACTTTCCCTCCATTGTAAACTTGGACTCAGATCATTTAGTTATGAAGCGAAGTCTACTAAAAATGCTAGATCACATATCTATTCAAAGCCATACAATTATAAAGTTCCCAGTTTATGTATTTTTAGAAATGCCTCTTCACGCAGGCAAACAAAAAAAAAAACTACAGTCGTTCAGTCAGGATAATTGAAGCAAATATCCTGACTAAATTCTTAAAATTGCCTTTGTTGAGATTCATATGAATGAATGAAATTAACTGTATGAACGGCAACAGAAAATTGCACACGTTGTGCCTTACTGTGAATAATGCAATGGATCCCGTAACATCATCTGGAGGAAGTCCATTTTCTAGTATGTATTGAGAATTATTGATTTCAGACTTGTCATAAGAGAATCAGTGAACACTAAGAGGAAGATTCATAGGCCTTATTTGAGGGACACTCATAATGAGATCTCATTTGAGTGTGAATATCAGAGCCAGAAACAAAGCATAACTCAAAAGTGAGTAGGGAGTGAGCGAAAATTGGATGAGGTTTGAGTATTTTTCTAGTGAAGTCTGGTGTAGATTTAAGATTTATTCAAAATACTTTTTGAGGACTGAGTATTTCAAAACATTCAGAGACACTATTCAGAATTTAGTAACATCATTTGAACATGTAAATAACAGCTACAAATGTGAATGATGGTCCATTTTGTGTTAATTACTAATTTAGAAATTGGAGCTTATGTGCAAGTTTAACAGTAGGGAAGCTAAAGCCCCAGCAGGCTATGTGATGCAGGAGGGGTTGGTGATTACTGGATTACAAGGACCTCTAGAGTAGGCTTACAGATTGCTTTTACAATTTCTGGGGACAGATATCATCTTAAGTGAAAACTTATTTTTACAATGTGCTGTATGCGAGTTTG
Source organism: Deroplatys truncata (assembly GCA_030765065.1). Taxonomy (NCBI): domain Eukaryota; kingdom Metazoa; phylum Arthropoda; class Insecta; order Mantodea; family Mantidae; genus Deroplatys; species Deroplatys truncata. The sequence continues at coordinate 196,010,039 of CM060990.1, forward strand.
TAATTTGGTTATATTTTAAGGGATGAAAATACTCATTCTGCTTGCACACTACTTATTTACAGATTAATTTCTGAATAGTGAATCTTCTTAAGCAGGCAGCATTTGGATCCCAATTTTGTAGCAAATTTTTGATATGTCATATTGAAGTTTAAGATGGCAAGCATGGCTCAAATAGTTTCTAAATTCATTCTGGACTGTTAGGATCACTACATCATGATCAATGAAGAGAAAACTCTCTCCATTGAAGTAATACTTCCAAAGAGACAAAGAGATAGTTCAATGAGCTTTTGGAGTTGTGCATATGGAATTTTTTTTTTTTCAGAGAACAGTATAAAAAATGTCATGTCATTAGGAACAAAGTGTGACACATTCTTCATTCCATTTTGCTATCTTTTCTGAAGTCACATAAAGCTTGATGTAAGAAATTTCATAAAAAAAAAATTTAGATCAGGGCCATCTACATTTGAGGAAAAGTAATGGTGTTTTCTTTAATTGTTCCCATTCAGGAGGATATCTCAGTAGTATATTCCAGCGTTTTATCATTTTGTGTGTGAATACCTCAAGCATTAAGATATTCAAGAGCATTTTCATAAAATTCATAAGAGAGACTGAGAATTGTGTTGTGAAATAAGCACCATCTTCTTAAGATACCAGAAGCTGCTTAACTGATGATAGAATGAACTTACCATCTTTCTTATAATTCAGTTTTTCAATTAATCTGGATAACAATATAGATGACTAGACTGGAGTTTAATCCTCATTTTCAGTTTTCGTAATGGCATCATGAAATAGTGGTAAAGTTGAATTAGCAAAGTTCATCTACAAAAAGGTGCCAGGGTAACTAAACCACTTCTTTAACATGCCACAAAACTACTTAAGCTTTCCCATTCTTGAGAGTAAATATGTAAATATAGCCAAATAACTTCACAATTATTCTTTCAATGTCAGTAGGGATTGAATTAATAGCAGAGTGTACACAGTTGTGTATTATTTGAGCTACAAATCCTGAACCAAGAACTGGTCAAGGTGGATTCTTCCTCGTAGTGATCAGGGACACAAGGAAGACTCTCTGCATTCTGTTTAATTTTGTTTCATGTTCCACCATTCGGTTTTTGTAGGTTAGTCTTTGCCAATGTCATTAAGTCCTGTCTTCTTTATACTTTTTTTTCAGCCTTCCTTGCATGCAAAATGCCCATACTTTGGTCCACATCATCTGCTTGACCCCTTTGTCTGGTGACTGGTATAGGCATCAGCTCCAGCATCTGAGTCATGTAGGGTTGCTTTTGTATCTGCCATTCAACTCTAGTCCTGAGAAGGAGCCATTGCATGAGACACCAACTCTTGCCATCAGTTTGCTCCCTCTGTCATTTCACTGGGAGGTGTGACTCTCTTTGATGACATTGTGTAGCGGAGGAAGTAAGAGTTGCAATTTTTCTTCTTTTCTGGTGTTGGTGCCACTGTAGTTTATTGTCCCAACTCTCCGGAAACATTTTGGGCTTTTATTATTTCTGCACTAACCCTTATGCCTGTTTTCTCAGTCCATTTCACTCGCATTTTGTTTCACTGCTTGAATCTAATTACATGGCAAATAATTGATGCTGTAATGTTCTTCAGCGGTTACCTGCTCTCTCTGGATTGTTAAAGATGCACCATATAAAATACCACATAATGTACTAATGAAACAAAATATTCTCTCCTTGAATTAACGTTTTAAATAAGTTATAGGCAAAGAACTCGTTATCTACACTAAAATGGGAAAAATTTAGATACTCCCTACTCCATTTTAACAAATCTTATTATTTTGAAGGGCTTTCAATACACAAACTATAACGGTGTGTTAAATCCCCAAACATTATGTGTCTGTCATAAACAATTATGCCACACAATGTTAAATTCTCCAATAATTATGTGTCTTAGGCAAACAATTGTGCTACTCAAATATTCAATTCTCCAATAATTATGCATCTTTAATAAACAAATTACAAGGATGCAAAATTATACTCTCAAAATTATGTGTTCTCAATAAACAATTATGTCATGCAATGTTAAATTCTCCAATAATTATCTGTCTTCAATAAACAATTATTACAAATAAATGTTAACCTCTCAAATAATTAGGTGCCTTTATCAAATAGTGGCATTCTTCAAAATGTGGGGCAAAGATTACTCATTGTTAGTAAAATACAGTGTGTACATGCGTGCATGCGTGTGTTACACTGGAATCCCAGTGCATTTTGCTATTCTGTAGCTTGAATTATTAACAACATAAGAAAATTAGGATACTGAAATATGGCACAAAATTTACCCTGGATATTTACTACTTAAATGTCAACTCTATACATAACATGATCACATTACACAAATATTGGGAATACAATAGAAGATTGGATAGCCTATTTATGACCTGAAGGGTTTTAATAACTGTTTATGGTATCTTCCACAAATTTTATCATCATTAATACCTCTTAACTCAAATAGGTGTTTGCCAAATTGAACTGTGATAACCACTGGTCCTTTATATAATAAGTTCATCTGATAATTTTTGCTCCAAACACCTGATTTCTGCTTATTTCTTACTAAAATCAAGTCTCTTATCTCAGGTATCCATTTTACAAATCTATATTTCCACCAGTCATCTAATTATTTGTAAAAAATCCATTTAAGGCCATTTATTTATATTTGTAATCATTATCTTCAATCTTTCCAAGATTCATTAACAATCAATAATTTATTTATGACCTGCAATAATATTTGGTTTTCTCATCCACAACATGATTTACATATAGTTTTACCAGTTCAAGTATCATATTTTTATAGCATTACCTTTTATTTTTTGGCAAATTTTCTTTGTTGTGTTATGATCACTAGCACCATCACTCTGAGGTGCCAAAACCTGTTCTTACCTACCTGTTGCTCACTACTGGTATTAACTGTAACACCACATATCTCATGGGTGTTGATATAGAAAAGTTACTTATCTAAATTCTGAGTCTTGTTTTCAAAGTTACATTACCTTGTCCCTCATCAGCATTTATTATATCTATCATTGGTCTCACATTAAAAGTGATGGATTCGATCAAAGAACGTTTCTTCTGCTATGTGTTGCTCGCCTTCTGTGGGGATGTTTTCTTGATTTGCTGTCCCCTTGTAAATGGTCCTATGATTTTTCCCTTTATCCAAAGTTAAGTATTTTTTCTTCAAAATTAATGATGGCCTCCCATGTATTAAAACAACGTGATCCGAGAATTACTTCTTGTTGTAAGCATGGGATAATAAAAACATCACCTGAAATGTAGTATTTCCCATCTTTATTGAAAACATTGCCTGTTGTTTCACCCTTTGTTTGCTTTTGGAGATTGCTACTGTGCAGTATACATTTTTAATGGGCAAGGACATTATTTGAACTCTCTTATGTATAAATTTTTGAAAATATTCCTCGGAGCAGACAGAAACATTTGTGCCCATATTGATTGATTGATTGATTGATTGATTGATTGATTGATCTTTATTGAGTGTTGAACTATTACATTTCATTTGGGCATGATCAGCGTGGAGCCCTAGCTCCTATTGCCGATCATACCCAAGCTTACAGCATTTAACAATCATGTGTGTTGAGTTTGCTTCATTATGTTAACAGTTCCTCATTTAAATTCAATATACTGCTTAATATTCTTTTCCCATTCCCATCTCACTTCCCTTACTTCCTCCGATTGTCTTTAAATCTCCACTACCAGTGGGAAGTGGCAACTATTATAATACCTTAAAGAATACTTATTGTGTACACCATGCTGATCGGCCATAACAACCTTGTTCGTTCATATTAACAAAGGTAAACTCTCCATCCAAAATCTTCTCCGTATTTACCGTTCAATATATCTAGAGCATTCACTTTACAAATTCAAATAAATCTATCACTTGACTTATCAATACACTTGTCTTTACTTCGTCTGAATTGTTCCCTTCTAGAACATGTTTCATTTCCACAGCATATTCATTCTAAATTCACATCCCCCTCACTTATTCTAATATTAACATCCCCCATTATTATTACTTCTTTATTCCCGTACTTCTCTCTGAGCCTGTTCTATTTCTATGCCACTTTCCTACTCCGTAATTTTTTTCCTGTTGGCTCCCTTGACGGTCCCACTATATTTCTGTTCAGAACCAGTAAACTCCCATTGGATGTCGACACAATGCTTTTTTCTCCCACCATTTTGTCACTCTGCAACCACGTCTCTGCCCTGCCCACAGCCAGATCACGTGCCGATTGAGTTTCCTCCCTCCTGGATGATATCATTTTCCTTGCTTCGCCAGCTGTTGCCCCTACGTCACTCTGATCTGACGTTTTCACTACATCATCTCCGCGTCTTCTCTCTGACACAATCATCTTCTTTCCGCCAGCCCCATGTACCTGTGACGTAACCCGTTTCTATTAGCATGTGTGTCATATCCATAATTTCTACAGCCATCTTAGGTGACTCATTAATATCTATGCATGCAGATATTGTATCTGCATTGTTGTGATTTTCTACATTTGTACATTTATTAATAACCAAAATGGTCCCTAAATTGGCTGACTTGATTTTGTCACATCTGGTTGAGGTGTTCACCTGGGCCTGGTTTCCCGAATTCTGTACATTAGTTTAGCTTTGGTTTTCTCTATTTAATTCCGGGTTCGACCCCCATCTCCTCCCATTGTTTGTGTTTTCTATCGTCAGGGAGTTTACCGGACTATTTCTTCCAGAACTGTTAGAATATCTCCTGTACTGGTAATGGTTGTGGTTTCCTGTGTATTGGTTTGGGTTTCCCTGATATTGATTTTGACTGCCTGAGAAGTTCCTACTGTCATTGTTGAAATTGCCATTGTGAGGATTGTTACCCCCATGTAATGGATATTATTTGTTGTGGCTTCCCTCCTGTATTGTCTTACTTGTCTGTCGACATACTGTATTTGTTGCCTCCTGTCTGACCTAGGCGCCTGGTGTCAGTTTCTTTCCCTTGGGGAATTTTGGTTGTGCTCATTGTTATATCTGGCACTTTGTTCCCCTGTCCCCATAAAATGTGGCGCTTGCCGTCTGTCTTGTGAGAATGTGTTTTCCCTTGGTCGTGCCTGTCATAAAAGTGCTGGGTTTTTGGTCAAAGCTCTGATTAACTCCAGCATTTTTGCAATTGTTTGTGGCTGCGCAACAATGAGCCCATTTCTAATTTGTGTTTCAAAGTGATTTGTTAACAGCACAATCACCTTCTGGTCCTCCATTGGTGGGTCAATTTGCTTAATTTTCTGTGCCAGTCTCAAAACAGTCAATTAAGCTACCATGCACAATCAAATTGTAGCAGCCATTGTTAAGCTCTAACCTGATTTTATTGACTTTTGTTGGACCCCAATAACTGAGCAAGAATGCTTGCTTGAACTCTTGCATGAAAGGAAATCTTCCAGGGTTAACCTCAGCCAGTTCAACACACATTTCTTTACAACAATGAGTTTGATTTCATCTGGAGTGGCTTTTAATCTAAAGTACTGCTCCAATTCTCTAATGTATTCTTTGACATGGTCCCCCTTTCCCTAATTGAATGTTGGTGGAGATAACTCATTCAATAGGTGAGAATTAAAATTGTGGGTGCTACTGTGAGAGCAAGTAGCCGGTGGAGTAACACTACGAGCATGCACATTGTTATAACTACAATTATTATGTACATTGTTTAAGGTTTCATCAGATAGCAATGGTGGGCTTCTGGTGTCTGCCGACATTTCTTGGCAGTCACTTGGAATACTCTTTGATGAACTATGTTCCAACTCTAATTTTTGTATGCTATTTCTGAGATTGACAATCTCTTCATCATATGCATTGTTCATGGTTGGAATGACAATCCCAAGGTCTGCAATTTCTTTGATTGCTTTCCACTTGGGTAGTGTTGACAATTCTTTTGACTGTGTTCAATTCAGAGTTTACTTTCTCTTCTAATGATTTTTTACCTAGCCATACATTTTCCTGAGCCTGAGTTGAAGTGTCTATCTGTGAGGTCACAAATACAGAAAGGCTGGCTACCTCGCCTTTATTTACGTTTAATTCTTGCCTAAGACTGAGGACATCTGATTGTATGGTTGCTTGTCCCATACTGATCTGCCCTAGTTTTTCTTGCAACTGCCTACTATTGTTTTCTAACTGCCTATTTGCCTCTCTATTGTTGTTTTCTAGTTGTGCTTGTAACCTGCTACTGGAATCTCTGATGTGATTTTCTAGTTTTTCTTGTAACTGCCTATTTGATTCACTAAGTGTGGAAGCTAGCATAGATTGCAGCATCTGTATTAAGGGACAAGGTACTCTGAAATGGTAAAAAATCACCTTTTTTGTTTTAAGCATCAATAAAATCTCTGTTATTTCCAGTTTCAGCAAATATATACTTTTTGGGAGTTAAGAGGTTTCTAAGACATTTAAATGCTAGTCTGCATTCCTTTAAAGCTGTCAATAATGCCCCTTTTTAGAACATTTTTGTATCTTTCAACAACGAACAACTATATCATGCCCAGCGAGCAGTTCAACAACTAACAAAAGAGGCCAGGACCAAGAGAAGGCAATCAAAAAAGCTGCAGTAATTCAGGAATGAAGGTTCAGATGATTATGGCCCTGGAATGTACTGAAGTATGTCAGAATTTTAATGTTCAAACTTTAAATTCAGTTTTCTCAAAACAACATTTTTAGATGCTTATGTACCTTTTTCTCAGAAAGTATGAAAGGTAGAGAGCTGAAATTTTCAGTACATGTATACAACACATAATTGAACATACGAACCACAATCATAATTTTATGATGTATGTTAGTGATATTAAGAAAGCAAACAACATTGCAAATTTTCTACATTTTCGCTTTGCAATTAATTTCTTTTCAATTTCTAATGAACGGATATTCATAACAAAATAATTGAGGTTCAGAAGATAGCTGATTATACTATGAACAAGCATGCAAAAGTGTGATTCTGTATTGCAAGTAGTATCAGAGAAAAAGGTACATGAATTCATATTTTTTTAAGAGTAAATTTTATTATTTTTCTGCTGAATGAAATAATTTTTATGGACTCAACTACATAAGCTATCAATGCAAACAACCATTTGAAATAATTATCATGATTTATAGAGTAATTCATAAAAATTTCAGGAACACCCATTGAGAACTTTAAGAGCAGTGGCAATTTAACATACCTAAGGTGTCATTTCCATGTGTTCATACTACCTTGTCCATTATCTATTGCTGTTTGAGTGGTGCAGGTTGTGGATTGTTGTAACTCAGTTTCCCTAATTTCAACGTGCTGAACCGCAGGTTTCTCCCTCTGATGGGTTACCAGCATTTACATTTTCTGCCATGTTGACTACTTTGTGGCTTCTAAGCAACATGCAGATTACAGAATTACAAAATTAGAATAAATACACTTTTGTACATTACTCTGTCGAAATTCTGGAAGTTCTGGTGGCAAAATTAAAGTTAAATTGAGTTTTATTTAAGGACGCTCTTAATTGTTGTAGTCCTTAGCATCCCATTCTACCTATATTGGGTGTGAATGTCCGGTAATTTTGCTCAGAGGCTTCTTTATTAGGTTTGAGGTTCTTTTACGTGCCGTAAATCTGTGAACGGGACCACCAGCTTTACTTCCCTTCTGAAGAAAACCATGCTGGGTTTGAACCCGCGACCTCGGGAACTAGAGGCTAGCATGGTAATCACTACACCACGGAGGACGACTGTTCTGGTGACGGTGATTCCTCCTGGTAGTTTTGCATGGGCGGTGCCTTCTTAAACCATGTAGGCATTTGTAGCGGGGGAAGAAAGGGCTCGCATGTGAGTACCACGTGCTATTTCACGTAGATGCTGTCTCTGCCGGGTTGCTGGTCGTACAGCTGAGGAGAAATTCCTGTCCTAGCGAGCTAACTTGATATTTCTCAGGATTTTATGTAGTCGGAGGCAAATAAACTGACTTTCCCTTAAACAGCTCAATTTATTCAAATATAATGCCCATTGAAGCGGCTAGCAACTTTCCCTTGCTTAACACTAAAATGATACAGAAGCTCTACATTTAATCTTCCCGTTACTTTGAATTCTTTATGTGGGTCTATCTAACTGGTCACAGGATATCTTCTCACCCACGTACCTGCACAAAATCTTCTGCCTGACTCACATGTATTACATTGTGAGAGTAAAATCAGAGGGTGAGGAACTTGGGGCCTCTTTCCCCTTTTAAATTCTCCTATGACACTAGAATTCGCGCCTTTATATGTAACAACTATCCTCATTGGTTATCTACTTAGCGTGTTATAAAAATACAATGCTCCAAATTTTAGAAGTCATGCTTCCCTTTGACTTCTCTGGTAAAACCCACTATCTCCGTCTCACTTCACAACTCTCGCTTCTCTTTCTGGTTTTCCAAATTCCTTGTCTTCCAGGAATTGGTCCACTATCTCTGTTTCACTCTAATCTCGGGCCTCTCTCTCTCTCTCCCCCCCTCTCTCTCTCTCCTGTGACTTTGCCTAACCCTGTGTGCATCAGCGTGCATGTACCGGTGGACTTTACCCCTGTTGCTCACTTGCCTGGTTGTTACTAATTGCAATGTTCCTTACATGCTTGCTTCCTCATTAATTACATTCTGTGATACAAGTTATATTAGAGTAAAGCTATTTCTCAATATTATTTTACATTATTAGTTATTCCTGTTATTTTCAATACTCTATTCTATAGGGTATATGTCCCCCTACAATTGGCATCGATAGGCCACTTGCTCAAGCCGTGATGATGCCTGAGGTCATGGAAGGCTTAATGGTAGAGTATTTTGCCCGTCATGGGGATATGTTTCTCCAAGACTTCAAGCGCCGTAGAGTTTTTTGCAAGAGAAATGACGTGGCCATCATCTGGTCATTACTTGGTATGCATATGCAAGTAATTATAGCCAGATTGTGTGTATCATATATGTGAACATGTGCATAGCAAGCCACAAAATGGCGTAAAATACCATATTACCTAACTGACCAATAAAAATGTACATATCCTTTGTCACCACTTTTCTTATTTAGTCACTATAGTTTGGAAAGCCACATGCATCATTTCTGCATGTTAACTACTGTGCAATTGCTATCATTCGTTTCTTAGAAGTAATATGTGACTATCTTCTAGGCATTATTGTTTAAATGCAGGTATCTAGATATATTCATTTATTAAAGTTGTTATACATACTTGATGCTAAGTGTAAGTATTTGAGCCTTTTGACATTTTAAATCATGAAATGTTACCAATGGAATAATATGTATCGAACTTAACAGAGCTATGGAAGCCATCATCAAGAAATTCCAGTTGAAGTAGAACTATTTGGGATTCCATGAAAAATTATTCGTAAGGTATGTTAAATCTGAGCATAAAATGAAAATAAAGCTGTGAAGGAAGTCATATATAGTTCGCATACAGTAGGAGCGCACCATTCCTTAGGAAGAAGTATCTCATTGACATCCAATGGAATACATTCAGCCTCTTTAATTAAAGCTTAACTCTTCCTTTCTATTGTCCTTATTGGATCTTTGTTTACAGATTTTTCCCCGAGTAGCACTCCCCTCTTACTGTCGTGCTTAAAACAACTTGCATTTCCTTTATCTGCCGGGAGGATTGTTAGGTTAGGAATGTTTATCACGTTTCTCAGAGCCTGTCGCTCCTTTCTGTGAGAAACGTCAATTGGTTTTAGTTTTTCAATTTTTTAACCTGTAGTATTTTAACGTTTGACGTGGTTGCACCCTTGAGCCGTCAGTAATATGGATACCGGGCGCAGAAGCCTTGGAAATCAAACATTGCACGTTAAATAATTGCAAAACCATTCCGAGGCCTGGAGCGCAGTTGTCGTATTTAATGGAGTTATCGTTAAATAAGTTAAGTTAAGCTGATGTTTTAAAATTCATGATTAAGAGAGGTTAAACATAGTTGCATCTAAATAGAAAGTTTTGAAAACAGGAACCCACTGAACTTTTACAATGAGGAAAGTGTTTCAACCTTATTAGTTGCGGCGGAACTTTCCGGATGTGTTGGTGATCTGAGAGGATTTCGGCAGTCTTGGGTTCGTTGACCTGTCTACTATTTTCTTCCTTTGAGGTAGCTGCCAGGGTATGGTAGTTGGTTTTATGAGCTAAAGAGGAAGTGTATGCAAGTGTCTCTTCTGAGATCACACGGGATTGTATGCACTGCTCTGTCCTTGGGTAGAGGCACTGTTATAACAAAATGTTGGTTTACGCCTAACCGGTATTTTGTACACCTATTCCGTTGTGCTCTGCAGCAGTCGGCATTAGTTTCACAACTTCGAGTTTGCCGAAGTACTCCCCTCTGCCACTATCCCGTTGATTTCTCGACTCCAAATCAGAGTTTTCACACTTCTCATTGATTACTGGAAGCTTTGAAAATTGAGTGGAAATTTCCACTCTTTTAGTATCTAAGGCGGCATCAGTCTTAAAAGGTTGGAGGGCGTCTGACTATTGCTCCTATTAATCACGCTTAGGTAGGCGCTTAAGAAAGTCTTCTTGGTGTATTTTAGCTTAAGGTGACACGTAAGCAGTAATGCCATTGTATGATTAATGGGCTGTCAGGCTGTCATAGCTACAGTTTTTGTCATAGAGCAATGCAATTTTGCGCAGCTGTTTAGCACAGCATCTTTTATTGCTGTGTTTTTTGCCAATAGTTTGGTAAGAAAAATACAATACAATTCAGTTTTGCATACATCGTGTAATCATGTACCTTTTCCTCGCTATCCCTCTGATGAAGATGTATGAAAACTTACTTATATACAACATCTGAACTACACTACCGTTTTGTGTAACAGTTTCTTCATATCTGCTTTCTTGGTTTTTAAATGATATTTTATTGTGAATACGCATTGTTGTATGTTACACAGCACAAAATTCAGATAAATGACTATAAAAGAAAATTACTGCATTAATAACCATCACGGTAATATGAAACTGTGTGCCAAGTTTTATTACATTACCTCTATTAGTTTCTGGGGAAAAGGCACATAAAGTGTGAAAATAAAGAAATTGAGAAAACGAGCAAAGAAAATGACATTTGTAGCTTCTGTTAAACAAATAGGTGAGTACCGTTATTTTTATGGTTTTACTTCGTAAAATAAATGGTAGAACTGGCCTTACGTGCTATTTTTGTTCCATATCAGAATTATGTTAATACCTGATTATCTCCCACCAAAATTTTTAATTTCATTATTATATGCTAAAAATATAAGTTTCTTTGCTTTGAAATCAACAGAAGAATTTTAATTTCATTATAATTACTACTGGCAACTCTCAAGGACTGATTTTGCTTGGCTGCGCGATTTATATAGCGGTGGAAAAGTGCAAGTTATTTGGTACGAGTCGAACTGCTCTCTGCCGTTAAAACAAACTACATATTTTACGGCCGAAAATATGCTGTTTATGGAGTGTTGATAGACCCGCTGGGTGCTCTATCTCACCTGTGGTTTAGGATGGGGTGGGCCGAGATTAAATAATCGGTGATTATGACGGGATAGGTAAAAGCACTGTGTGACCTGTTCTGTAAATTTTCTAAACATATTAGTATATTCACTTTTTTTTATTTAATTTTACATTATAAATAATTATTTTGAGCTTATTTGTAATAAGCCAGCTGTAATTTTAAAAATAATTTATAATTTTAGTGGAATAAATGATTTAACACTATAAACACACAAACAAAAACACAGCTGGTGCATGATGTGAAAAAGGATTGTACCGCCAATGTTTTAAATTTTTAAATTAAGTTGGAGATGGAAAACAAATAAAATACTGGGAACATGTTCCCAAATACATTATCTACCAAATAAAAATGTTACAAAAATTGATTTTCTACAACATGTCCCCTTAAGCCTTATTATGTGATCATTTTGGATTAGTTATATACTTTTATGTAATAAATACGGAATACCAGTGACAAAGAGGTAAATAACATTAAATGTATGTATAAGATAATGGGTATGCTCTCTGAGGTTCGGGACGACGGAATGGGGATGGAATTGGGGATTTGTGTATTTATCGCTTTCTCAGTAGCATCTGGTGACGTGGTGAGACATGAGAGTCTTAGGATCGAGGTGGAGGGTGGTGATTCCAGTGACCCTGTTTGGCTCACTTATAAAAAGAGAAGTACAATAACCTCAGTTTAAGCGGTGAGCTTATTTAGTCCACGTATTGAGCATACTACTCTGCTGGCCACTGTATTACTTGCTACATTACCTTCACTTCTAGTTGTGTTTTTCCCGGCTGCCGTAGGTTTTTTTTTATTTTAATTTGCTGTCCAATAGCCATCTTCCGGTTCCAATAAACAACCACACGATCGGGAGACATATTCACGTTCGCTTTCCCGATTCAGTCTATCTCCTGAAATTCATCAAAGTTCGCACTGATAACTGCAAATTCCTCTTCGCGGTTTGCATCCTACACGATTGTTCTTCGGTTGTAGTTCCCTTGATTACTGCGGAGGTGTTTATTTCATCCTATCGCCAACATTTCGTCCTAATTAGCGATATACGTGGAACCTTACTTTTTACAAGTCCCATACTGTGCGAAATTTCGTGCGGAGCGTAGCTTTTGCAACACCACTGTTCTCGAAGGACAGTGACTTAACTAACGCTGTGAGACCTATTTCCTTTACAATCATGTGACATTTTTCTTTGGGAAATAATACTATTCCATTTGATTTTCTAGCAAAGTTCCTTTATTGGTCACTAGTTTTATATGCACTAGTCCTGAGGGTTATTTGCTCTTGGCGATGGTGCCCAAGTTTGGAAATCTTGAATCACAATAAGGCACGAACGTTTAAAATCATTTTAGCATTCTTGGATTTTGTCGAAGGTACGTCCCGGAAAATATAATAATTAATGTTCTTGACCAAAACGTCCCTATTAGTATCCTCGGGCCACGTTCGCCTTTCTTCGGCAAGTTGTTGGTGTGTAATAAAAAAACTTGCTTTTGACAGGAAAACTTTTAGCAAATAATTGGCGAAAAACACACAACTGTCAGAACGCATATTTCTCGGCGTTCT